>OU342736.1:3725921-4925921 GCA_910589765.1 Avena atlantica | reverse complement strand
TGTCCTTGACGTGCGCCACACACCCAAAAGTGCGTAGGTGGGCGGCGTTTAGGCACTGACCATGCCAGGCTTCATAGGGCGTTTTGCCTGGCAGGCTCTTCGTCGTCCCGCGGTTGAGAAGGTAGACCGCTGTGGTGATAGCCTCTCCCCAAAACTTCGGCGGCAGGTCCTTCGCCTTCAGCAGGCAGCGCGCCATCCCCACAACGGTTTGGTTTCGACGCTCTACCACACAGTTCTGTTGTGGGGAATAGGGCCCCGTCAGCTGCCGGTGCACCCCCTGTTCAGCGAAAAATTCACCGAGCGCCTTGGAGGTGAACTCACCTCCCCGATCCATGCGCATGAGCTTCTGTCCACTTTCCAGCTCGGCGGTGGACTGGAAAGTCTTGATCGCCGACGAGGCCTGGTCCTTGGTGGCAAGGAGCAAAATCCACATGTATCGACTCACGTCATCCACCAGCAGGAGGAAGTAGCGTTTACCTCCTGGCGTCGATGGATCGATCGGGCCGCTGAGGTCGGCGTGTACCAGACCGAGCTTGTCCGTGGCGCGGTTCAGTGCTTGCCGCGGGAAGGGATCTCGCTTGTGCTTGCCGGCGAGGCATGCGTCGCATAGTCGCTCGGCCTGATCAAGCAGTGGGAGGCCGTGTACCAGATCCCCGCGAGCCATTTTCTGTAGCGCGTCGAAGCTCATGTGCCCGTAGCAGGCGTGCCAGTGACACACGTCCTCGCCACTATGCGCCGCTAGGCACACTAGGCTCGCCAGAGCGAGATGGAGGACGTACAACCTACCACGGCTCCGGCGCATACGTGCAAGCAGACGTCCGTCATGGTCTCGCAGCTGGAGCTAGCCATGACGGATGCGGGTGTCGTACCCAATCTCATCGAGCTGGCCCAGGGAGATAATGCTGATGCAGAGCCCGGGGATGTAGTATACATGCGCGAGCATCAGGTGCTCGCCGTTCTTGCAGTCGAACAAGATCGTTCTGCGCCCTTCGATCTCGATAGAGGAGTCGTCGCCGATCTTGACGAAGCCGCGCATGGACGTGTCGAGCTCGGGGAAGTAGTTGCGGTGGCCGCACACGTGGTTGCTCGCACCCGAGTCGAGGAACCAGTTGGTGTTGCAGCGGCCCGCGCCTTCCGTGGCCGTCCCTTGGAATGCTTCTCGTTGAGCAGCACAAGTTCGACAGGGCCGTCGTTCTAGGCATTCACCCAGCACTCGCCGAGGCGAGCCATGAGCAGCTCCTGCTCCTGCTCCTCCTATCCCTACGCAAGGTTGGCACGTCCCTTGCGCTCGCGGTGCGTCTCTGGGCACTGCTTAGAGTAATGGCCCATAACATTACAGTTGTAGCACTTTACCAGGGACATGTCGTGCTCGCCGTTGTCGGTGTTGCCGTTCCCGGCCTTCGGCTTGCCCTTCCCCTTCTTGCGCCCGTTGGGGTTGCCGCCGCCAGAGGGTTGGCCTTGCTCGCGTTCGACGACGGGCTTCCCACTGCTCCTCCGTGAGCAGCAGGTTGCCCGAGGCGGCTTGGGTGGATGACGATCCTCTACTCCCGCGTCCCTCCGATGTGCGCAGGCGCCCGATCAGTTCCTCAATGGACATCGTTCTCAGATCGAGAAGAGTCTCAATCGAGCATGCCATCTGGGAGTACCGATCGGGGACGATACGCAGCATCTTCTGCACGACCTTCAGGTCCTCCACCACGTCCCCGAGGGAGCGGAGGTTGTTGACGATGCTCATGATGTGGAGGCTGAACGCGTCGAGGGTTTCCCCGTCCTTGAAGACGAGGTCCTCGAATTCCTTGCGGAGGCGTTGTGCCGTGGCCTCCTTCACGCGGCTCGCGCTGACGGGCATCACCTTCACCGCGTCCCAGGCCTCCTTCGCCGTTTTCTTCACTGCGAGCGCGCCCACCATATCCGGCGGCACCGAGTGCAAGAGGGTGGCGTGTGCGGCCTTGTCAGCGGCCACGCTGGAGGGCGCTCCCTCTACAACGTACCACATCATGTTAGCCTCTAGGTTGATTTGCATCACTAGGGCCCACTCGACGTAGTTTGTGGCCGTGAGCATCGGCCACACCATGTTGCCGCCGGTGACGATCCTCTCCTGCACCGTGCGCTCGTGGACGAAAATCTCGTTGTCGTTCCTTCGTGAGCGACTGCGCCCGCGGCTCCTCTGCCGTGCGCGCGCTGGAGTGGCGGAGCTTTCCCCGATCGTGGGAGGCACCGAGCAGGTCCTGGTGTGGTCGCCGTCCTTCGCCATGGTCCTCAAAGCCTCGTCGTAGGCTCTGATACCAGGTGTGAGCTCTGAACCTGAAAAACTCAACACTACGCGAGGAGTGTATTCAGACTGTACAAGAACTCTGAAGATTTTTGTGCCATGTAAACCTTACGGCTTTTCTCCTCTTATGTTCCTTTTAATCATCGAAAGGGAAAATGTGGCCTGGTATTCCTACCCCTACACCACGATCCGGAGGACTCGCGCCATCCCACGAGTTCCTGATCGCAAGAACCACGACTGCTACGAAAATGGGAAAGAGTCCAAGTCTGATGTAACAGACTGGTGCACACCTCGCACAGATCGCGGGCGTGCCTTATCTAAAACGTTAAAGGAAAAAACAAAGCAAAGTCCTATCTACGTGACAGACAAGATTAGGGGCAACATGCCGGACGCACGGATGCGGGTCTCACCACAGATCGGGCCCAAATTTGGTTAAAATGGGATGGGATAGACTAAAAGGGACAAAAATAAAATTGGGATAGCCCGTTCTGGTCTGATATGTATCTGTTTGGAGGTGCCGTTTGGGATGGCCTAAGAGCCAGCAGTGAGAGGAACTCTAACAATAACTGTAAATGAATAAACTATAAAACAGTCTTCTGAAAACCGATTTATGGTCGAATTATGACTGAAAAAAATAAACACTACAAATCGAATATATATTCATGCGGACCACCACTTTTTCTTTATTCCCCACTTTCTTATTCCTCCTCCATGTCCCGGTGTAGGCCGGTGGGGTCGCTGTAGG
Organism: Avena atlantica; assembly: GCA_910589765.1. Taxonomy (NCBI): domain Eukaryota; kingdom Viridiplantae; phylum Streptophyta; class Magnoliopsida; order Poales; family Poaceae; genus Avena; species Avena atlantica. The sequence continues at coordinate 4,922,904 of OU342736.1, read as the reverse complement.
GAGAGGGGCCGACCAGAGCATGGGTCATGCCTTCTCGAGATCCGTCCATGAACCCCAAAATTGTTGACAATAGCTCATAAAAACGTCCATAAAATGCGAAAACGACAAGGTTTTGGTCATATCTGTCAAACATGTATCGTGTCTTACGGGCCATGCAATTTTCATGGAACCCCAAAACTGTAGGCAATAACTCGTGAAAACAGCCATACAACGCGAAAACGACGAGCTTTTGGTCATAATTCTCAATCATGTATCGAGTCTTACGGGCAATGCAAATCCCCCTAGAACCCCAAAACATTGGGCAATAGCTCATCAAAACGTCCATAAAATGCGAAAACGACGAGCTTTGGGTCACAACTCTCAGACATGTATCAAGTCTTACGGCCCATGAAAATCCTCCTGGAACCCCCAAACTGTGGGCTATAGCTTATGAAACCGGTAATAAAACACGAAAACAACGATCTTTTGGTCATAACACTCAAACATGTATAGGGTCTTACGGCCCATGAAAATCCTCCTGGAACCAAAAAATTGTGGGCAATAGCTCATGAAAACGGTAATAAAACACAAAAATGACGAGTTTTTCGTCATAACTCTCAAACATGAATCGGGTCTTATGGGCAATCCAAATCATCGTTGAACCCCACAACTGTGGGAATAACTCATGAAAAAGACCATAAACCTTGAGAACAATTTGTTTTTGGTAATAAGTCCCAAACATGTATCGGGTCATACGACCGCTGTAAATCGCCAAAGAACCCCAAATCAATGGGCAATAGCTCATAAAAACGGCCATAAACAGCCAAACGATGGGATTTTGGTCATATCTCTCTCAATCATGTATAGGGTCTTACGGGCCATGCAATTCTCCCATGAATCCCAAAATTGTGGCACATAAAAACGGCCATAAAACACGAAAACTACGAGCTTTTGGTCATAACTCCCAATCATGTATCGGGTCTTACGGGCCATGCAAATCCCACTAAAATCCAAAAACTGTGGGCAACAACACATGAAAACGGCCATAAAACACAAAAACGACGAGCTTTTGGTCATAACTCTCAACCATGTATCGGGTCTTATTGTCATTTTTAGTCGCCTTGGAACCCTAGAACTGCAGGCAATAGCTCCTGAAAACAACCAAAACGCAAAAACAAAGAGTTTTCGATCATATCTCTCAAACATTTATCTGGCCTTATTGTCTTTGTAAATCCGATTGGACCCCAAAACTGTGGGCAATAGCTCATGAAAACGGCCATTTGACACGAAAACGACGAGGTTTTGGTCATATCTCTCAAACATGTATCGGGTCTTACTAGCAATGCAAATCGCCCTGAAGCCCCCAAACTGTGGGCAATAGCTCATAAAAACGGCCATAAAACGCGAAAACAACAAGTTTTTGGTCATATCTCTAAAACATGTATCGGGTCTTACGGGCCATGAAAATTGCCATGTAACCCCAAATTTGTGGGCAATAACTCATGAAGATGGCCATAAAACGCGAAAATGACAAGCTTTTGGTCATAACTCTTAATCATGTATCGGGTCTTACGGGCCATGCAAATCCCCCTGGAACCCAAAAACTTTGGGAAATAGCTTATGAAAACGGCTATTAAGCGCGAAAAAGACAGGTTTTTAATCGCCTCGGAACCCCTAATCTGTGGCAATATCTCATGAAAATATCCATAAAACGCGAATGCGACGATTTTCTGGTCATATGTTTCAAATATGGATTGTGTCTTATATAGCTCACGAAAACCGACATAAAAATTGAAAACGACGAGTTTTTGTAATAACTCCCAAACATGTATCAGGTCATACGGACGCTGTAAATCACCCTGAATTCCTAAAACTATGGGAAATAGCTCATGTAAACGCCCATAAAACACCCAAACAATGAGTTTTGATCATATCTCTCTCAATCATGTATCAGTTCTTATGGGCAATGCAAATCCCCCTAGAACCCCAAAACTGTGGGTAATAACTCACAAAAAGGGCGATAAAAAGCGAAAATGAAGATGTTTTTGTCCACACCTATTAAAAATGAATGAGATCTTACGGCCATGCAAATTGCCGTTGAACCCCAAAACTATGGGAAATAGTTCATGAGAATGGACATAAAAGACGAAAATGACAAGCTTTTTGGTCATAACTCTCAAACATGTATCGGGTCTTACGGGCCATGAAAATCGTCCTGGACACCCAAAACTATGGGTAGAAGCTCAAAAAATGGTAATAGAACGTGATGACGAGTTTTTGGTCATAACTCTCAACCATGTACCGAGTATTATGGGGGCTGTAACTCGCTCTGGAACCCTAAAACTACAGGCAATAGCTCATGAAAACAACCATAAAACGTGAAAACAAAAAGATTTTGGTCATATCTCTCAAACATTCATCGGGTCTTATGGTCTGTGTAAATCCCCTTGGAACCCCAAAATTGTGGGCAATAGCTCATGAAAATAGCCATAAAACACGAAAATGACGAGGTTTTGGTCATACCTCTCAAACATGTATCGTGTCTTATAGGCCATACAAATCATCCATGAACCCCAAAAATGTGGGTAATAGCTCATAAAAATGTCCATAAAATGCAAAAACAACAAGTTTTTGGTCATATCTCTCAAACATGTATCGGGTCTTACGAGCCATGCAATTTTCATGGAACCCCAAAACTGTAGGCAATAAATCATGAAAACGGCCATACAACGCGAAAACGACGAGCTTTTGGTCATAATTCTCAATCATGTATCGGGTCTTACGGGCAATGCAAATCCCCCTAGAACCCCAAAACATTCGGCAATAGCTCATCAAAACATCCATAAAATGCGAAAACGACGAGCTTTGGGTCACAACTCTCAAACATGTATCGGGTCTTATGGCCCATGAAAATCCTCCTGGAACCCCCAAACTTTGGGCAATAGCTCAACGGTAATAAAACGCGAAAACAATGATCTTTTGGTCATAACTCTCAAACATGTATAGGGTCTTACGGCCCATGAAAATCCTCCTGGAACCCAAAAATTGTGGGCAATAGCTCGTGAAAATGGTAATAAAACGCGAAAATGATGAGTTTTTCGTCATAACTCTCAAACATGCATCGGGTCTTATGGGCAATCCACATCGTCCTTGAAACCCCAAACTGTGGGAATAACTCATGAAAAAGACCATAAAACTTGAGAACAACTTGTTTTTGGTAATAACTCCCAAACATGTATCGGGTCATACGACCGCTGTAAATCGCCATAGAACCCCAAATCTATGGGCAATAGCTCATGAAAACGGCCATAAGACACCCAAACAATGAGATTTTGGTCATATCTCCCTCCATCATCTGTAGGGTCTTACGGGGCATGCAAATCTCCCATGAACCCCAAAATTGTGGCACATAAAAACGACCATAAAACAAGAAAACTACGAGCTTTTGGTCATAACTCCCAATCATGTATTCGGTCTTACGGGCCATGCAAATCACCCTAAAACCCAAAAACTGTGGGAAACAACACACGAAAATGGCCATAAAACGCAAAAACGATGAGCTTTTGGTCATAACTCTCAACCATGTATCGGGACTTATTGTCGTTTTTAGTCGCCTTGGAACCCTAGAAGTGCAGGCAATAGCTCATGAAAACAACCAAAACGCAAAAACAAAGAGTTTTTGGTCATATCTCTCAAATATTTATCCGGTCTTATTGTCTTTGTAAATCCCCTTGGACGCCAAAACTGTGGGCAATAGCTCATGAAAACGGCCATATAACACGAAAACGACGAGGTTTTGGTCATATCTCTCAAATAGGTATCGGGTCTTACGTGCAATGCAAATCGCCCTGAAACATCAAAACTATGGGCAATAGCTAATAAAAACTGCCATAAAATATGAAAACGACAAGTTTTTGGTCATATCTCTCAAACATGTAGCGGGTATTACGGGACATGCAAATTGCCATGTAACCCCAAATTTGTGGGCAATAACTCATGAAAACGGCCATAAAACGCGAAAATGACAAACTTTTGGTCATAACTCTCAATCATGTATCGGGTCTTATGGGCCACGCAAATCCACCTGAAACCCGAAAACTTTGGGAAATAGCTCATATAAACGACCATAAAATGCGAAAACGACGAGTTTTTAATCGCCCCGGAACCCGAAGCTGTGGGCAATATCTCATGAAAATATCCATAAAACGCAAATGCGACGAGTTTTTGGAGATATGTTTCAAATATGGATTGTGTCTTATATAGCTCACGAAAACGGCCATAAAAATTGAAAATGACGAGTTTTTGGTAATAACTCCCAAACATGTATCAGGTCATACGAACACTGTAAATCGCCCCGAAACCCCAAAACTATGGGAAATAGCTCATGCAAACGCCCATAAAACACCCAAACAATGAGTTTTGGTCATATCTCTCTCAATCATGTATCGGTTCTTTTGGGAAATGCAAATCCCCTAGAACCCCAAAACTGTGTGCAATAACTCACAAAAAGGGCGATAAAAAGCGAAAATGAAGATGTTTTTATTCACACCTATTAAAAATGAACGAGATCTTACGGCCATGCAAATTGCCGTTGAACCCCAAAACTATGGGCAATAGTTCATGAAAATGAACATAAAAGACGAAAATGACAAGCTTTTGGTCATAACTCTCAAACATGTATCGGTTCTTACATGCCATGAAAATCCTCCCAAACACCCAAAACTATGGGTAGAAGCTCAAAAAATGGTAATAGAACGTGATGACGAGTCTTATGGTTGTTGTAACTCGCCCTGAAACCCTAAAACTACGGGTAATAGCTCATGAAAACAACCATAAAACGAGAAAACAAAGAGATTTTGGTCATATCTCTCAAACATTCATCGGGTCTTATGGTCTGTGTAAATCCCCTTGGAACCCCAAAATTGTGAGCAATAGCTCACGAAACAGCCATAAAATACGAAAATGATGAGGTTTTGGTCATATCCCTCAAACATGTATCGTGTCTTATGGGCCATACAAATCATCCAGGAACCCTAAAATTGTGGGCAATAGCTCATAAAAACATCCATAAAATGTAAAAACAACAAGTTTTTGGTCATATCTCTCAAACATGTATCGTGTCTTACGAGCCATACAATTTTCATGGAACCCCAAAACCGTAGGCAATAACTCATGAAAACGGCCATACAACGCAAAAACGACGAGCTTTTGGTCATAATTCTCAATCATGTATCGGGTCTTACGGGCTATGCAAATCCCCCTAGAACCCCAAAACATTCGGCAATAGCTCATCAAAACGTCCATAAAATGCGAAAACGACGAGCTTTGGGTCACAACTCTCAAACATGTATCGGGTCTTACGGCCTATGAAAATCCTCCTGGAACCCCCGAACTATGGGCAATAGCTCATGAAAACGGTAATAAAACGTGAAATCTTTTGGTCATAACTATGAAACATGCATAGGGTCTTACGGAACCCAAAAATTGTGGGAAATAGCTCATGAAAACGGTAATAAAACGCGAAAATGACAAGTTTTTCGTCATAACTATCAAACAGGCTTCGGGTCTTATGGGCAATCCAAAGCGTCCTTGAACCCCAAAACTGTGGGAATAACTCCTGAAAAAGACCATAAAACTTGAGAACAACTTGTTTTTGGTAATAACTCCCAAACATGTATAGGGTCATACGACCACTGTAAATCGCCGTATAACCCCACATCTATGGGCAATAGCTCATGAAAGAGGCCATAAAATACCCAAATGATGAGCTTTTGGTCATATCTCTCTCAATCATGTGTAGGGTCTTACGGGCCATGCTAATATCCCATGAACCCCAAAATTGTGGCACATAAAAACGACCATAAAACATGAAAACTACGAGCTTTTGGTCATAACTCCGAATCATGTATCGGGTCTTATTGTCGTTTTTAGTCGCCTTGGAACCCTAGAGCTGCGGGCAATAGCTCATGAAAACAACCAAAACGCAAAAACAAAGAGTTTTCGGTCATATCTCTCAAACATTTATCTGGTCTTATTGTCTTTGTAAATCCACTTGGACCCCTAAACTGTGGGCAATAGCTCATGAAAACGGCCATATAACACGAAAACGACGATGTTTTGGTCATATCTCTCAAACATGTATCTGGTCTTACGGGCAATGCGAATCGCCCTGAAACCCCAAAACTGTGGGCAATAGCTGATAAAACGGCCATAAAACGCGAAAACGAAAATTTTTTGGTCATATCTCTCAAACATGTATCGGGTCTTACGGGCCATGCAAATTTCCATGCAACCCCAAATTTGTGGGCAATAACTCATGAAAACGGCCATGAAATGCGAAAATGACAAACTTTTGGTCATAACTCTCAATCATGTATCGGGTGTTATGGGCCATGCAAATCCCCCTGGAACCCAAAAACTTTGGGAAATAGCTTATGAAAATGGCTATTAAGAGCGAAAACGATGGATTTTTAATAGCCCTGGAACCCGCAAGCTATGGGCAATATATCATCAAAATATCCATAAAACACGAATGTGACGAGTTTCTGGTCATATGTTTCAAATATGGATTGTGTCTTATATAGCTCACGAAAACGGCCACAAAAATTGAAAACGACGAGTTTTTGGTCATAATTATCAAACATGTATCAGGTCATACAGACGTTGTAAATCGGCCTGAACCCCTAAAACACTGTGCAATAGCTCGTGAATAAGGCCATAAAATGTGAAACGCCGAGTTTTTGGTCATATCTATTAATCATGTATCGGGTCGTAGTACGATGTAAATCGCTCTTGAACTCCGAGACTATGGGCAATAGATCACGAAAACGGCCATAAAACACGAAAGCGTCGAGTTTTTGGTCATATCTCTAAACCATGTATCAGTTGTTACATTCTTTGTAAATCGCATTGAAACCCCAAAACTGTGGTTAATAGGTCATGAAAATGACCATAAAACGCGAAAACGACGAGTTTTTGGTCATATCTCTCGAACATCTCTCGGGTCTTACGTGCCATGCAAATTTCCCCTGAACTCCAAAACTACGGGCAATAGCTCATGAAACGGCTATAAAACGCGAAAATGACGAGCTTTTGGTCATAACTCTCAAACATGTATCGAGTCTTATGGCCCATGAAAATCCTCTTGGAACCCCAAAACTGTGGGCAATAGCTCATGAAAACGGTAATAAAACGCGAAAATGCCAAGTTTTTCGTCATAACTCTCAACCATGTATCGATTATTGTGGTCATTGTAAGTTTGCTTGGAACCCCAAAACTGTGGGAAACAGCTCATGAAAACAGCCATAAAATGCGAAAACAAAGAGTTTTTGGTCATATCTCTCAAACATGCATCGTGTCTTACTAGCCATGCAAATCGTCGTTGAACCCCCAAAACTGTGGGCAATAGCTCATGAAGACGGCAATAAAACACGAAAACGACGCGTTTTTGTTATATCTCTCAAACATGTATCTGGTCTTATGGTCGTTGTAAGTCGCCATAGAATGCCAAAACCATGCCTAATAGCTCACAAAAACAGCCATAACATGCAAAAATGATGAGTTTTTGGTCATATCTCTCAAAATGCAACGGGTCTTACGGGCCATCCAAATCGTCCTTGAACCCCAAAATTGTGGGCAATAACTCATGAAAACAACCATAAAACATGAGAACAACGAGTTTTTGGTAATAACTCCCAAAAATGTATCAGCTCATACGGACGCTGTAAATCGCCCTGAAACCCAAAACTATGGGAAATAGCTCATGAAAACGCCCATAAAACACCCAAACAATGAGTTTTGGTCATATCTCTCTCAATCATGTATCGGTTCTCATGGGCAATGCAAATATCCCGAGAACCCCAAAACTGTGGGCAATAACTCACAAAAGGGCGATAAAAAGCGAAAATGAAGATGTTTTTATCCACACCTATTAAAAATGAATCAGATCTTACGGTCATGCAAATTATCGTTGAACCCCAAAACTATGGGAAATAGTTCATGAGAATGGATATGTAAGACGAAAATGAAAAACTTTTGGTCATAACTCTCAAACATGTATTGGGTCTTACGGGCCATGAAAATCCTCCTGGACACCCAAAACTATGGGTAGAAGCTAAAAAAAATGGTAATAGAACGTGAAAATGACGGGTTTTTCTTCATAACTCTCAACCATATACCGAGTCTTATGGTTGCTGTAACTCTCCCTGGAACCCAAAAACTACGGGAAATAGCTCATTAAAACAACCATAAAACTAGAAAACAAAGCGTTTTTGGTCATATCTCTCAAACATTCATCGGGTCTTATGGTTTGTGTAAATCCCCTTGGAACCCCAAAATTGTGGGCAATAGCTCATGAAAACAGCCATAAAACACAAAAATGACGAGTTTTTGTTTATATCTCTCAAACAGGTATAGGGTCTTACGGGCAATGCAAATCGCCCTGAAACATCAAAACTATGGGCAATAGCTAATAAAAACTGCCATAAAATGTGAAAACGACAAGTTTTTGGTCATATCTCTCAAACATGTAGCGGGTATTACGGGACATGCAAATTGCCATGTAACCTCAAATTTGTGGGCAATAACTCATGAAAACGGCCATAAAACGCGAAAATGACAAGCTTTTGGTCATAAGTCTCAATCATGTATCGGGTCTTACGGGCCATGCAAATCCACCTGAAACCGGAAAACTTTGGGAAATAGCTCATATAAACGGCCATAAAATGCGAAAACGACGAGTTTTTAATCGCCCCGGAACCCGAAGCTGTGGGCAATCTCTCATGAAAATATCCATAAAACGCAAATGCGACGAGTTTCTGGAGATATGTTTCAAATATGGATTGTGTCTTATATAGCTCACGAAAATAGCCATAAAAATTGAAAATGACGAGTTTTTGGTAATAATTCCCAAACATGTATCAGGTCATACGAACACTGTAAATCTCCCTGAAACCCCAAAACTATGGGAAATAGCTCATGAAAACGCCCATAAAACGCCCAAACAATGAGTTTTGGTCATATCTCTCTCAATCATGTATCGGTTCTTTTGGGAAATGCAAATCCCCTAGAATCCCAAAACTGTGTGCAATAACTCACAAAAAGGGCGATAAAAAGCGAAAATGAAGATGTTTTTATTCACACCTATTAAAAATGAATGAGATCTTACGGCCATTCAAATTGCCGTTGAACCCCAAAACTATGGGCAATAGTTCATGAGAATGAACATAAAAGACGAAAATGACAAGCTTTTGGTCATAACTCTCAAACATGTATCGGTTCTTACAGGCCATGAAAATCTCCCAAACACCCAAAACTATGGGTAGAAGCTCAAAAAATGGTAATAGAACATGATGACGAGTCTTATGGTTGTTGTAACTCGCCCTGAAACCCTAAAACTACGGGTAATAGCTCATGAAAACAACCATAAAACGAGAAAACAAAGAGATTTTGGTCATATCTCTCAAACATTCATCGGGTCTTATGGTCTGTGTAAATCCCCTTGGAACCCCAAAATTGTGGGCAATAGCTCATGAAAACAGCCATAAAATACGAAAATGATGAGGTTTTGGTCATATCCCTCAAACATGTATCGTGTCTTATGGGCCATACAAATCATCCAGGAACCCTAAAATTGTGGGCAATAGCTCATAAAAACATCCATAAAATGTAAAAACAACAAGTTTTTGGTCATATCTCTCAAACATGTATCGTGTCTTACGAGCCATACAATTTTCATGGAACCCCAAAACTGTAGGCAATAACTCATGAAAACGGCCATACAACGCAAAAACGACGAGCTTTTGGTCATAATTCTCAATCATGTATCGGGTCTTACGGGCTATGCAAATCCCCCTAGAACCCCAAAACATTCGGCAATAGCTCATCAAAACGTCCATAAAATGCGAAAACGACGAGCTTTGGGTCACAACTCTCAAACATGTATCGGGTCTTATGGCCTATGAAAACCTCCTGGAACCCCCAAACAATGGGCAATAGCTCATGAAAACGGTAATAAAACGTGAAATCTTTTGGTCATAACTATGAAACATGCATAGGGTCTTACAGCCCATGAAAATCCTCCCGGAACCCAAAAATTGTGGGAAATAGCTCATGAAAACGGTAATAAAACGCGAAAATGACGAGTTTTTCGTCATAACTATCATAAAGGCTTCGGGTCTTATGGGCAATCCAAATCGTCCTTGAACCCCAAAACTGTGGGAATAACTCCTGAAAAAGACCATAAAACTTGAGAACAACTTGTTTTTGGTAATAACTCCCAAACATGTATAGGGTCATACGACCACTGTAAATCGCCGTAGAACCCCAAATCTATGGGCAATAGCTCATGAAAGAGGCCATAAAATACCCAAATGATGAGCTTTTGGTCATATCTCTCTCAATAATGTGTAGGGTCTTATGGGCCATGCTAATATCCCATGAACCCCAAAATTGTGGCACATAAAAACGACCATAAAACATGAAAACTACGAGCTTTTGGTCATAACTCCGAATCATGTATCGGGTCTTATTGTCGTTTTTAGTCGCCTTGGAACCCTAGAGCCGCGGGCAATAGCTCATGAAAACAACCAACACGCAAAAACAAAGAGTTTTCGGTCATATCTCTCAAACATTTATCTGGTCTTATTGTCTTTGTAAATCCACTTGGACCCCTAAACTGTGGGCAATAGCTCATAAAAACGGCCATATAACACGAAAACGACGAGGTTTTGGTCATATCTCTCAAACATGTATCTGGTCTTACGGGCAATGCGAATCGCCCTGAAACCCCAAAACTGTGCGCAATAGCTCATAAAACGGCCATAAAACGCGAAAACGACAAATTTTTGGTCATATCTCTCAAACATGTATCGGGTCTTACGGGCCATGCAAATTTCCATGCAACCCCAAATTTGTGGGCAATAACTACGGCCATGAAATGCGAAAATGACAAGCTTTTGGTCATAACTCTCAATCATGTATCGGGTGTTATGGGCCATGCAAATCCCCTTGGAACCCAAAAACTTTGGGAAATAGCTTATGAAAATGGCTATTAAGAGCGAAAACGACGGGTTTTTAATAGCCCTGGAACCCCCAAGATATGGGCAATATCTCATCAAAATATCCATAAAACACGAATGTGACGAGTTTCTGGTCATATGTTTCAAATATGGATTGTGTCTTATATAGCTCACGAAAACGGCCATAAAAATTGAAAACGACGAGTTTTTGGTCATAATTATCAAACATGTATCAGGTCATACAGACGTTGTAAATCGGCCTGAACCCCTAAAACACTGTGCAATAGCTCCTGAATAAGGCCATAAAATGTGAAACGCCGAGTTTTTGGTCATATCTCTCAATCATGTATCGGGTCGTAGTACGATGTAAATCGCTCTTGAACCCCGAGACTATGGGCAATAGATCACGAAAACGGCCATAAAACACGAAAGCGACGAGTTTTCGGTCATATCTCTAAACCATGTATCAGTTGTTACATTCTTTGTAAATCGCATTGAAACCCCAAAACTGTGGTTAATAGGTCATGAAAACGACCATAAAACGCGAAAACGACGAGTTTTTGGTCATATCTCTCGAACATCTCTCGGGTCTTACGTGCCATGCAAATTTCCCCTGAACTCCAAAACTACGGGCAATAGCTCATGAAACGGCTATAAAACGCGAAAATGAGAAGCTTTTGGTCATAACTCTCAAACATGTATCGAGTCTTATGGCCCATGAAAATCCTCTTGGAACCCCAAAACTGTGGGCAATAGCTCATGAAAACGGTAATAAAACGCGAAAATGCCAAGTTTTTCGTCATAACTCTCAACCATGTATCGATTATTGTGGTCATTGTAAGTTTTCTTGGAACCCCAAAACTGTGGGAAACAGCTCATGAAAACAGCCATAAAATACGAAAACAAAGAGTTTTTGGTCATATCTCTCAAACATGCATCGTGTCTTACTAGCCATGCAAATCGTCGTTGAACCCCCAAAACTGTGGGCAATAGCTCATGAAGACGGCAATAAAACACGAAATCGACGCGTTTTTGTTATATCTCTCAAACATGTATCTGGTCTTATGGTCGTTGTAAGTCGCCCTAGAATGCCAAAACCATGCCTAATAGCTCACGAAAACAGCCATAACATGCGAAAATGATGAGTTTTTGGTCATATCTCTCAAAATGCAACGGGTCTTACGGGCCATCCAAATCGTCCTTGAACCCCAAAATTGTGGGCAATAACTCATGAAAACAACCATAAAACATGAGAACAACGAGTTTTTGGTAATAACAACCAAACATGTATCAGCTCATACGGACGCTGTAAATCGCCCTGAAACCCAAAACTATGGGAAATAGCTCATGAAAACGCCCATAAAACACCCAAACAATGAGTTTTGGTCATATCTCTCTCAATCATGTATCGGTTCTCATGGGCAATGCAAATATCCCGAGAACCCCAAAACTGTGGGCAATAACTCACAAAAGGGCGATAAAAAGCGAAAATGAAGATGTTTTTATCCACACCTATTAAAAATGAATCAGATCTTACGGCCATGCAAATTGTCGTTGAACCCCAAAACTATGGGAAATAGTTCATGAGAATGGATATATAAGACGAAAATGACAAGCTTTTGGTCATAACTCTCAAACATGTATTGGGTCTTACGGGCCATGAAAATCCTCCTGGACACCCAAAACTATGGGTAGAAGCTCAAAAAAATGGTAATAGAACGTGAAAATGACGGGTTTTTCTTCATAACTCTCAACCATATACCGAGTCTTATGGTTGCTGTAACTCTCCCTGGAACCCAAAAACTACGGGAAATAGCTCATTAAAACAACCATAAAACTAGAAAACAAAGCGTTTTTGGTCATATCTCTCAAACATTCATCGGGTCTTATGGTTTGTGTAAATCCCCTTGGAACCCCAAAATTGTGGGCAATAGCTCATGAAAACAGCCATAAAACACAAAAATGACGAGGTTTTGGTTATATCTCTCAAACAGGTATAGGGTCTTACGGGCAATGCAAATCGCCCTGAAACATCAAAACTATGGGCAATAGCTAATAAAAACTGCCATAAAATGTGAAAACGACAAGTTTTTGGTCATATCTCTCAAACATGTAGCGGGTATTACGGGACATGCAAATTGCCATGTAACCTCAAATTTGTGGGCAATAACTCATGAAAACGGCCATAAAACGCGAAAATGACAAGCTTTTGGTCATAAGTCTCAATCATGTATCGGGTCTTACGGGCCATGCAAATCCACCTGAAACCGGAAAACTTTGGGAAATAGCTCATATAAACGGCCATAAAATGCGAAAACGACGAGTTTTTAATCGCCCCGGAACCCGAAGCTGTGGGCAATATCTCATGAAAATATCCATAAAACGCAAATGCGACGAGTTTCTGGAGATATGTTTCAAATATGGATTGTGTCTTATATAGCTCACGAAAATAGCCATAAAAATTGAAAATGACGAGTTTTTGGTAATAATTCCCAAACATGTATCAGGTCATACGAACACTGTAAATCTCCCTGAAACCCCAAAACTATGGGAAATAGCTCATGAAAACGCCCATAAAACGCCCAAACAATGAGTTTTGGTCATATCTCTCTCAATCATGTATCGGTTCTTTTGGGAAATGCAAATCCCCTAGAATCCCAAAACTGTGTGCAATAACTCACAAAAAGGGCGATAAAAAGCGAAAATGAAGATGTTTTTATTCACACCTATTAAAAATGAATGAGATCTTACGGCCATGCAAATTGCCGTTGAACCCCAAAACTATGGGCAATAGTTCATGAGAATGAACATAAAAGACGAAAATGACAAGCTTTTGGTCATAACTCTCAAACATGTATCGGTTCTTACAGGCCATGAAAATCTCCCAAACACCCAAAACTATGGGTAGAAGCTCAAAAAATGGTAATAGAACATGATGACGAGTCTTATGGTTGTTGTAACTCGCCCTGAAACCCTAATACTACGGGTAATAGCTCATGAAAACAACCATAAAACGAGAAAACAAAGAGATTTTGGTCATATCTCTCAAACATTCATCGGGTCTTATGGTCTGTGTAAATCCCCTTGGAACCCCAAAATTGTGGGCAATAGCTCATGAAAACAGCCATAAAATACGAAAATGATGAGGTTTTGGTCATATCCCTCAAACATGTATCGTGTCTTATGGGCCATACAAATCATCCAGGAACCCTAAAATTGTGGGCAATAGCTCATAAAAACATCCATAAAATGTAAAAACAACAAGTTTTTGGTCATATCTCTCAAACATGTATCGTGTCTTACGAGCCATACAATTTTCATGGAACCCCAAAACTGTAGGCAATAACTCATGAAAACGGCCATACAACGCAAAAACGACGAGCTTTTGGTCATAATTCTCAATCATGTATCGGGTCTTACGGGCTATGCAAATCCCCCTAGAACCCAAAACATTCGGCAATAGCTCATCAAAACGTCCATAAAATGCGAAAACGACGAGCTTTGGGTCACAACTCTCAAACATGTATCGGGTCTTATGGCCTATGAAAACCTCCTGGAACCCCCAAACAATGGGCAATAGCTCATGAAAACGGTAATAAAACGTGAAATCTTTTGGTCATAACTATGAAACATGCATAGGGTCTTACAGCCCATGAAAATCCTCCCGGAACCCAAAAATTGTGGGAAATAGCTCATGAAAACGGTAATAAAACGCGAAAATGACGAGTTTTTCGTCATAACTATCATAAAGGCTTCGGGTCTTATGGGCAATCCAAATCGTCCTTGAACCCCAAAACTGTGGGAATAACTCCTGAAAAAGACCATAAAACTTGAGAACAACTTGTTTTTGGTAATAACTCCCAAACATGTATAGGGTCATACGACCACTGTAAATCGCCGTAGAACCCCAAATCTATGGGCAATAGCTCATGAAAGAGGCCATAAAATACCCAAATGATGAGCTTTTGGTCATATCTCTCTCAATCATGTGTAGGGTCTTACGGGCCATGCTAATATCCCATGAACCCCAAAATTGTGGCACATAAAAACGACCATAAAACATGAAAACTACGAGCTTTTGGTCATAACTCCGAATCATGTATCGGGTCTTATTGTCGTTTTTAGTCGCCTTGGAACCCTAGAGCCGCGGGCAATAGATCATGAAAACAACCAAAACGCAAAAACAAAGAGTTTTCGGTCATATCTCTCAAACATTTATCTGGTCTTATTGTCTTTGTAAATCCACTTGGACCCCTAAACTGTGGGCAATAGCTCATAAAAACGGCCATATAACACGAAAACGACGAGGTTTTGGTCATATCTCTCAAACATGTATCTGGTCTTACGGGCAATGCGAATCGCCCTGAAACCCCAAAACTGTGAGCAATAGCTCATAAAACGGCCATAAAACGCGAAAACGACAAATTTTTGGTCATATCTCTCAAACATGTATCGGGTCTTACGGGCCATGCAAATTTCCATGCAACCCCAAATTTGTGGGCAATAACTACGGCCATGAAGTGCGAAAATGACAAGCTTTTGGTCATAACTCTCAATCATGTATCGGGTGTTATGGGCCATGCAAATCCCCTTGGAACCCAAAAACTTTGGGAAATAGCTTATGAAAATGGCTATTAAGAGCGAAAACGACGGGTTTTTAATAGCCCTGGAACCCCCAAGATATGGGCAATATCTCATCAAAATATCCATAAAACACGAATGTGACGAGTTTCTGGTCATATGTTTCAAATATGGATTGTGTCTTATATAGCTCACGAAAACGGCCATAAAAATTGAAAACGACGAGTTTTTGGTCATAATTATCAAACATGTATCAGGTCATACAGACGTTGTAAATCGGCCTGAACCCCTAAAACACTGTGCAATAGCTCCTGAATAAGGCCATAAAATGTGAAACGCCGAGTTTTTGGTCATATCTCTCAATCATGTATCGGGTCGTAGTACGATGTAAATCGCTCTTGAACCCCGAGACTATGGGCAATAGATCACGAAAACGGCCATAAAACACGAAAGCGACGAGTTTTCGGTCATATCTCTAAACCATGTATCAGTTGTTACATTCTTTGTAAATCGCATTGAAACCCCAAAACTGTGGTTAATAGGTCATGAAAACGACCATAAAACGCGAAAACGACGAGTTTTTGGTCATATCTCTCGAACATCTCTCGGGTCTTACGTGCCATGCAAATTTCCCCTGAACTCCAAAACTACGGGCAATAGCTCATGAAACGGCTATAAAACGCGAAAATGAGAAGCTTTTGGTCATAACTCTCAAACATGTATCGAGTCTTATGGCCCATGAAAATCCTCTTGGAACCCCAAAACTGTGGGCAATAGCTCATGAAAACGGTAATAAAACGCGAAAATGCCAAGTTTTTCGTCATAACTCTCAACCATGTATCGATTATTGTGGTCATTGTAAGTTTTCTTGGAACCCCAAAACTGTGGGAAACAGCTCATGAAAACAGCCATAAAATACGAAAACAAAGAGTTTTTGGTCATATCTCTCAAACATGCATCGTGTCTTACTAGCCATGCAAATCGTCGTTGAACCCCCAAAACTGTGGGCAATAGCTCATGAAGACGGCAATAAAACACGAAATCGACGCGTTTTTGTTATATCTCTCAAACATGTATCTGGTCTTATGGTCGTTGTAAGTCGCCCTAGAATGCCAAAACCATGCCTAATAGCTCACGAAAACAGCCATAACATGCGAAAATGATGAGTTTTTGGTCATATCTCTCAAAATGCAACGGGTCTTACGGGCCATCCAAATCGTCCTTGAACCCCAAAATTGTGGGCAATAACTCATGAAAACAACCATAAAACATGAGAACAACGAGTTTTTGGTAATAACAACCAAACATGTATCAGCTCATACGGACGCTGTAAATCGCCCTGAAACCCAAAACTATGGGAAATAGCTCATGAAAACGCCCATAAAACACCCAAACAATGAGTTTTGGTCATATCTCTCTCAATCATGTATCGGTTCTCATGGGCAATGCAAATATCCCGAGAACCCCAAAACTGTGGGCAATAACTCACAAAAGGGCGATAAAAAGCGAAAATGAAGATGTTTTTATCCACACCTATTAAAAATGAATCAGATCTTACGGCCATGCAAATTGTCGTTGAACCCCAAAACTATGGGAAATAGTTCATGAGAATGGATATATAAGACGAAAATGACAAGCTTTTGGTCATAACTCTCAAACATGTATCGGGTCTTACGGGCCATGAAAATCCTCCTGGACACCCAAAACTATGGGTAGAAGCTCAAAAAAATGGTAATAGAACGTGAAAATGACGGGTTTTTCTTCATAACTCTCAACCATATACCGAGTCTTATGGTTGCTGTAACTCGCCCTGGAACCCTAAAACTACGGGCAATAGCTCATTAAAACAACCATAAAACTAGAAAACAAAGAGTTTTTGGTCATATCTCTCAAACATTCATCGGGTCTTATGGTTTGTGTAAATCCCCTTGGAACCCAAAAATTGTGGGCAATAGCTCATGAAAACAGCCATGAAACACAAAAATGACGAGGTTTTGGTTATATCTCTCAAACAAGTATAGGGTCTTACGGGCAATGCAAATCGCCCTGAAACATCAAAACTATGGGCAATAGCTAATAAAAACTGCCATAAAATGTGAAAACGACAAGTTTTTGGTCATATCTCTCAAACATGTAGCGGGTATTACGGGACATGCAAATTGCCATGTAACCTCAAATTTGTGGGCAATAACTCATGAAAACGGCCATAAAACGCGAAAATGACAAGCTTATGGTCATAACTCTCAATCATGTATCGGGTCTTACGGGCCATGCAAATCCACCTGAAACCCGAAAACTTTGGGAAATAGCTCATATAAACGGCCATAAAATGCGAAAACGACGAGTTTTTAATCGCCCCGGAACCCGAAGCTGTGGGCAATATCTCATGAAAATATCCATAAAACGCAAATGCGACGAGTTTCTGGAGATATGTTTCAAATATGGATTGTGTCTTATATAGCTCACGAAAACCGCCGTAAAAATTGAAAATGACGAGTTTTTGGTAATAACTCCAAAACATGTATCTGGTCATACGAACACTGTAAATCGCCCTGAAACCCCGAAACTATGGGAAATAGCTCATGAAAACGCCCATAAAACACCCAAACAATGAGTTTTGGTCATATCTGTCTCAATCATGTATCGGTTCTTTTGGGAAATGCAAATCCCCTAGAACCCCAAAACTGTGTGCAATAACTCACAAAAAGGGCGATAAAAAGCGAAAATGAAGATGTTTTTATTCACACCTATTAAAAATGAATGAGATCTTACGGCCATGCAAATTGCCGTTGAACCCCAAAACTATGGGCAATAGTTCATGAGAATGAACATAAAAGACGAAAATGACAAGCTTTTTGTCATAACTCTCAAACATGTATCGGTTCTTATAGGCCATGAAAATCCTCCCAAACACCCAAAACTATGGGTAGAAGCTCAAAAAATGGTAATAGAACGTGATGACGTGTCTTATGGCTGTTGTAACTCGCCCTGACACCCTAAAACTACGGGTAATAGCTCATGAAAACAACCATAAAACGAGAAAACAAAGAGATTTTGGTCATATCTCTCAAACATTCATCGGGTCTTATGGTCTGTGTAAATCCCCTTGGAACCCCAAAATTGTGGGCAATAGCTCATGAAAACAGCCATAAAATACGAAAATGATGAGGTTTTGGTCATATCCCTCAAACATGTATCGTGTCTTATGGGCCATACAAATCATCCAGGAACCCTAAAATTGTGGTCAATAGCTCATAAAAACATCCATAAAATGTAAAAACAACAAGTTTTTGGTCATATCTCTCAAACATGTATCGTGTCTTACGAGCCATACAATTTTCATGGAACCCCAAAACTGTAGGCAATAACTCATGAAAACGGCCATACAACGCAAAAACGACGAGCTTTTGGTCATAATTCTCAATCATGTATCGGGTCTTACGGGCTATGCAAATCCCCCTAGAACCCCAAAACATTCGGCAATAGCTCATCAAAACGTCCATAAAATGCGAAAACGACGAGCTTTGGGTCACAACTCTCAAACATGTATCGGGTCTTACGGCCTATGAAAATCCTCCTGGAACCCCCAAACTATGGGCAATAGCTCATGAAGACGGTAATAAAACGTGAAATCTTTTGGTCATAACTATGAAACAAGTATAGGGTCTTACGGCCCATGAAAATCCTCCTGGAACCCAAAAATTGTGGGAAATAGCTCATGAAAACGGTAATAAAACGCGAAAATGACGAGTTTTTCGTCATAACTATCAAACAGGCTTCGGGTCTTATGGGCAATCCAAATCGTCCTTGAACCCCAAAACTGTGGGAATGACTCCTGAAGAAGACCATAAAATTTGAGAACAACTTGTTTTTGGTAATAACTCCCAAACATGTATAGGGTCATACGACCACTGTAAATCGCCATAGAACCCCAAATCTATGGGCAATAGCTCATGAAAGAGGCCATAAAATACCCAAATGATGAGATTTTGGTCATATCTCTCTCAATCATGTGTAGGGTCTTACGGGCCATGCTAATATCCCATGAACCCCAAAATTGTGGCACATAAAAACGACCATAAAACATGAAAACTACGAGCTTTTGGTCATAACTCCGAATCATGTATCGGGTCTTATTGTCGTTTTTAGTCGCCTTGGAACCCTAGAGCTGCGGGCAATAGATCATGAAAACAACCAAAACGAAAAAACAAAGAGTTTTCGGTCATATCTCTCAAACATTTATCTGGTCTTATTGTCTTTGTAAATCCACTTGGACCCCTAAACTGTGGGCAATAGCTCATGAAAACGGCCATATAACACGAAAACGACGAGGTTTTGGTCATATCTCTCCAACATGTATCTGGTCTTATGGGTAATGCGAATCGCCCTGAAACCCCAAAACTGTGAGCAATAGCTCATAAAACGGCCATAAAATGCGAAAACGACAAATTTTTGGTCATATCTCTCAAACATGTATCGGGTCTTACGGGCCATGCAAATTTCCATGCAACCCCAAATTTGTGGGCAATAACTCATGAAAACGGCCATGAAATGCGAAAATGACAAGATTTTGGTCATAACTCTCAATCGTGTATCGGGTGTTATGGGCCATGCAAATCCCCCTGGAACCCAAAAACTTTGGGAAATATCTTATGAAAATGGCTATTAAGAGCGAAAACGACGGGTTTTTAATAGCCCTGGAACCCCCAAGATATGGGAAATATCTCATCAAAATATCCATAAAACACGAATGTGACGAGTTTCTGGTCATATGTTTCAAATATGGATTGTGTCTTATATAGCTCACGAAAACGGCCATAAAAATTGAAAACGACGAGTTTTTGGTCATAATTATCAAACATGTATCAGGTCATATGGACATTGTAAATCGGCCTGAACCCCTAAAACACTGTGCAATAGCTCGTGAATAAGGCCATAAAATGTGAAACGACGAGTTTTTGGTCATATCTCTCAATCATGTATCGGGTCGTAGTACGATGTAAATCGCTCTTGAACCCCGAGACTATGGGCAATAGATCACGAAAACGGCCATAAAACACCAAAGCGACGAGTTTTGGTCATATCTCTAAACCATGTATCAGTTGTTACATTCTTTGTAAATCGCATTGAAACCCCAAAACTGTGGTTAATAGGTCATGAAAACGACCATAAAACGTGAAAACGACGAGTTTTTGGTCATATCTCTCGAACATCTCTCGGGTCTTACGTGCCATGCAAATTTCCCCTGAACTCCAAAACTAAGGGCAATAGCTCATCAAACGGCTATAAAACACGAAAATGACGAGCTTTTGGTCATAACTCTGAAACATGTATCGAGTCTTATGGCCCATGAAAATCCTCTTGGAACCCCAAAACTGTGGGCAATAGCTCATGAAAACGGTAATAAAACGCGAAAATGCCAAGTTTTTCGTCATAACTCTCAACCATGTATCGATTATTATGGTCATTGTAAGTTTGCTTGGAACCCCAAAACTGTGGGAAACAGCTCATGAAAACAGCCATAAAATGCGAAAACAAAGAGTTTTTGGTCATATCTCTCAAACATGCATCGTGTCTTACTAGCCATGCAAATCGTCGTTGAACCCCAAAACTGTGGGCAATAGCTCATGAAGACGGCAATAAAACACGAAAACGACGCGTTTTTGTTATATCTCTCAAACATGTATCTGGTCTTATGGTCGTTGTAAGTCGCCCTAGAATGCCAAAACCATGCCTAATAGCTCACGAAAACAGCCATAACATGCGAAAATGATGAGTTGTTGGTCATATCTCTCAAAATGCAACGGGTCTTACGGGCCATCCAAATCGTCCTTGAACCCCAAAATTGTGGGCAATAACTCATGAAAACAACCACAAAACATGAGAACAATGAGTTTTTGGTAATAACTCCCAAACATGTATCAGCTCATATGGACGCTGTAAATCGCCCTGAAACCCAAAACTATGGGAAATAGCTCATGAAAATGCCCATAAAACACCCAAACAATGAGTTTTGGTCATATCTCTCTCAATCATGTATCGGTTCTCATGGGCAATGCAAATATCCCGAGAACCCCAAAACTGTGGGCAATAACTCACAAAAGGGCGATAAAAAGCGAAAATGAAGATGTTTTTATCCACACCTATTAAAACTGAATCAGATCTTACGGCCATGCAAATTGTCGTTGAAACCCAAAACTATGGGAAATAGCTCATGAGAATAGATATATAAAACGAAAATGACAAGCTTTTGGTCATAACTCTCAAACATGTATCGGGTCTTACGGGCCATGAAAATCCTCCTGGACACCCAAAACTGTGGGTAGAAGCTCAAAAAAATGGTAATAGAACATAAAAATGACGGGTATTTCTTCATAACTCTCAACCATATACCGAGTCTTATGGTTGCTGTAACTCGCCCTGGAACCCTAAAACTACGGGCAATAGCTCATTAAAACAACCATAAAACTAGAAAACAAAGAGTTTTTGGTCATATCTCTCAAACATTCATCGGGTCTTATGGTTTGTGTAAATCCCCTTGGAACCCCAAAATTGTGGGCAATAGCTCATGAAAACAGCCATAAAACACAAAAATGACGAGGTTTTGGTCATATCTCTCAAACAGGTATAGGGTCTTACGGGCAATGCAAATCGCCCTGAAACATCAAAACTATGGGCAATAGCTAATAAAAACTGCCATAAAATGTGAAAACGACAAGTTTTTGGTCATATCTCTCAAACATGTAGCGGGTATTACGGGACATGCAAATTGCCATGTAACCCCAAATTTGTGGGCAATAACTCATGAAAACGGCCATAAAACGCGAAAATGACAAGCTTTTGGTCATAACTCTCAATCATGTATCGGGTCTTACGGGCCATGCAAATCCACCTGAAACCCGAAAACTTTGGGAAATAGCTCATATAAACGGCCATAAAATGCGAAAACGACGAGTTTTTAATCGCCCCAGAACCCGAAGCTATGGGCAATATCTCATGAAATATCCATAAAACGCAAATGCGACGAGTTTCTGGAGATATGTTTCAAATATGGATTGTGTCTTATATAGCTCACGAAAAGAGCCATAAAAATTGAAAATGACGAGTTTTTGGTAATAACTCCCAAACATGTATCAGGTCATACGAACACTGTAAATCGCCCTGAAACCCCAAAACTATGGGAAATAGCTCATGAAAACGCCCATAAAACACCCAAACAATGAGTTTTGGTCATATCTCTCTCAATCATGTATCGGTTCTTTTGGGAAATGCAAATCCCCTAGAACCCCAAAACTGTGTGCAATAACTCACAAAAAGGGCGATAAAAAGCGAAAATGAAAATGTTTTTATTCACACCTATTAAAAATGAATGAGATCTTACGGCCATGCAAATTGCCGTTGAACCCCAAAACTATGGGCAATAGTTCATGAGAATGAACATAAAAGACGAAAATGACAAGCTTTTGGTCATAACTCTCAAACATGTATCGGTTCTTACAGGCCATGAAAATCCTCCCAAACACCCAAAACTATGGGTAGAAGCTCAAAAAATGGTAATAGAACGTAATGACGAGTCTTATGGTTGTTGTAACTCGCCCTGAAACCCTAAAACTACGGGTAATAGCTCATGAAAACAACCATAAAACGAGAAAACAAAGAGATTTTGGTCATATCTCTCAAACATTCATCAGGTCTTATGGTCTGTGTAAATCCCCTTGGAACCCCAAAATTATGGGCAATAGCTCATGAAAACAGCCATAAAATACGAAAATGATGAGGTTTTGGTCATATCCCTCAAACATGTATCGTGTCTTATGGGCCATACAAATCATCCAGGAACCCTAAAATTGTGGGCAATATCTCATAAAAACATCCATAAAATGTAAAAACAATAAGTTGTTGGTCATATATCTCAAACATGTATCGTGTCTTACGAGCCATACAATTTTCATGGAACCCCAAAACTGTAGGCAATAACTCATGAAAACGGCCATACAACGCAAAAACGACGAGCTTTTGGTCATAATTCTCAATCATGTATCGGGTCTTACGGGCTATGCAAATCCCCCTAGAACCCCAAAATATTCGGCAATAGCTCATCAAAACGTCCATAAAATGCGAAAACGACGAGCTTTGGGTCACAACTCTCAAACATGTATCGGGTCTTACGCCCTATGAAAATCCTCCTGGAACCCCCAAACTATGGGCAATAGCTCATGAAAACGGTAATAAAACGTGAAATCTTTTGGTCATAACTCTGAAACATGTATAGGGTCTTACGGCCCATGAAAATCCTCCTGGAACCCAAAAATTGTGGGAAATAGCTCATGAAAACGGTAATAAAACGCGAAAATGACGAGTTTTTCGTCATAACTATCAAACATGCTTCGGGTCTTATTGGCAATCCAAATCATCCTTGAACACCAAAACTGTGGGAATAACTCCTGAAAAAGACCATAAAACTTGAGAACAACTTGTTTTTGGTAATAACTCCCAAACATGTATAGGGTCATATGACCACTGTAAATCGCCATAGAACCCCAAATCTATGGGCAATAGCTCATGAAAGAGGCCATAAAATACCCAAATGATGAGCTTCTGGTCATATCTCTCTCAATCATGTGTAGGGTCTTACGGGCCATGCTAATATCCCATGAACCCCAAAATTCTGGCACATAAAAACGACCATAAAACATGAAAACTACGAGCTTTTGGTCATAACTCCGAATCATGTATCGGGTCTTATTGTCGTTTTTAGTCGCCTTGGAACCCTAGAGCTGCGGGCAATAGCTCATGAAAACAACCAAAACGCAAAAACAAAGAGTTTTCGGTCATATCTCTCAAACATTTATCTGGTCTTATTGTCTTTGTAAATCCACTTGGACCCCTAAACTGTGGGCAATAGCTCATGAAAACGGCCATATAACACGAAAACGACGAGGTTTTGGTCATATCTCTCAAACATGTATCTGGTCTTACGGGCAATGCGAATCGCCCTGAAACCCCAAAACTGTGGGCAATAGCTCATAAAACGGCCATAAAACGCGAAAACGACAAAATTTTGGTCATATCTCTCAAACATGTATCGGGTCTTACGGGCCATGCAAATTTCCATGCAACCCCAAATTTGTGGGCAATAACTCATGAAAACGGCCATGAAATGCGAAAATGACAAGCTTTCGGTCATAACTCTCAATCATGTATCGGGTGTTATGGGCCATGCAAATCCCCCTGGAACCCAAAAACTCTGGGAAATAGCTTATGAAAATGGCTATTAAGAGCGAAAACGACGGGTTTTTAATAGCCCTGGAACCCCCAAGCTATGGGCAATATCTCATCAAAATATCCATAAAACACGAATGTGACGAGTTTCTGGTCATATGTTTCAAATATGGATTGTGTCTTATATAGATCACAAAAACGGCCATAAAAATTGCAAACGACGAGTTTTTGGTCATAATTATCAAACATGTATCAGGTCATATGGACGTTGTAAATCGGCCTGAACCCCTAAAACACTGTGCAATAGCTCGTGAATAAGGCCATAAAATGTGAAACGACGAGTTTTTTGTCATATCTCTCAATCATGTATCGGGTCGTAGTACGATGTAAATCGCTCTTGAACCCCGAGACTATGGGCAATAGATCATGAAAACGGCCATAAAACACGAAAGCGACGAGGTTTTGGTCATATCTCTAAACCATGTATCAGTTGTTACATTCTTTGTAAATCGCATTGAAACCCCAAAACTGTGGTTAATAGGTCATGAAAACGACCATAAAACGTGAAAACGACGAGTTTTTGGTCATATCTCTCGAACATCTCTCGGGTCTTACGTGCCATGCAAATTTCCCCTGAACTCCAAAACTACGGGCAATAGCTCATCAAACGGCTATAAAACGCGAAAATGACGAGCTTTTGGTCATAACTCTCAAACATGTATCGAGTCTTATGGCCCATGAAAATCCTCTTGGAACCCCAAAACTGTGGGCAATAGCTCATGAAAACGGTAATAAAACGCGAAAATACCAAGTTTTTCGTCATAACTCTCAACCATGTATCGATTATTGTGGTCATTGTAAGTTTGCTTGGAACCCCAAAACTATGGGAAACAACTCATGAAAACAGCCATAAAATGCGAAAACAAAGAGTTTTTGGTCATATCTCTCAAACATGCATCGTGTCTTACTAG
Source organism: Avena atlantica (assembly GCA_910589765.1). NCBI lineage: Eukaryota > Viridiplantae > Streptophyta > Magnoliopsida > Poales > Poaceae > Avena > Avena atlantica. The sequence continues at coordinate 4,897,133 of OU342736.1, read as the reverse complement.
CCATGCAAATCGTCGTTGAACCCCCAAAACTGTGGGCAATAGCTCATGAAGACGGCAATAAAACACGAAAACGACGCGTTTTTGTTATATCTCTCAAACATGTATCTGGTCTTATGGTCGTTGTAAGTCGCCCTAGAATGCCAAAACCATGCCTAATAGCTCACGAAAACAGCCATAACATGCGAAAATGATGAGTTTTTGGTCATATATCTCAAAATGCAACGGATCTTACGGGCCATCCAAATCGTCCTTGAACCCCAAAATTGTGGGCAATAACTCATGAAAACAACCATAAAACATGAGAACAACGAGTTTTTGGTAATAACTCCCAAACATGTATCAACTCATACGGACGCTGTAAATCGCCCTGAAACCCAAAACTATGGGAAATAGCTCATGAAAACGCCCATAAAACACCCAAACAATGAGTTTTGGTCATATCTCTCTCAATCATGTATCGGTTCTCATGGGCAATGCAAATATCCCGAGAACCCCAAAACTGTGGGCAATATCTCACAAAAGGTCGATAAAAAGCGAAAATGAAGATGTTTTTATCCACACCTATTAAAAATGAATCAGATCTTACGGCCATGGATTCCCTTTATACGCGATGTGGCGAAAAAGACTGATTCAACGAAATATGCCATGCCAGCTTTCAGATTTAAAACGTGTCGTCTACTTCCAGGAAATGTTCGGAACAGAGAACTTTCTCTAATCCAACGCCGCATTCTCCGAAGATTGAGGAACAAGAGGAGATCCATTAAAAGAAATCTTTCTCAGAGAGAAAATCTAAACAGTAACATCAAATCACAAACTACACGAAAGTTGTCCATTTATTATGGGGATTTACCCATAAGGGAGATGCACAGAGGAAGAGAACGAACTTCATATATCCCTTTTTTACTAAATCAAGAAACAAGATCGGACGTGATTCCGGTTCGTCTCCATTTTAGTGACACTCTTCCTCAAGCAAGGCAGCCGATAAGTCATCGAAGGGTTTGTTTGAATAATGGACTGGTAACCATTACTCATTTGAAAGTTTCCCACGTCGTTGAACCCCAAAACTATGGGAAATAGTTCATGAGAATGGATATATAAGACGATGATGACAAGATTTTGGTCATAACTCTCAAACATGTATCGGGTCTTACGGGCCATGAAAATCCTCCTGGACACCCAAAACTATGGGTAGAAGCACAAAAAAATGGTAATAGAACGTGAAAATGACGGGTTTTTCTTCATAACTCTCAACCATATACCGAGTCTTATGGTTGTTTTAACTCGCCCTGGAACCCTAAAACTACGGGCAATAGCTCATTAAACCAACCATAAAACTAGAAAACAAAGAGTTTTTGGTCATATCTCTCAAACATTCATCGGGTCTTATGGTTTGTGTAAATCCCCTTGGAACCCCAAAATTGTGGGCAATAGCTCATGAAAATAGCCATAAAACACAAAAATGACGAGTTTTTGGTCATATCTCTCAAACATGTATCGTGTCTTATGGGCCATACAAATCATCCATGAATCCCAAAATTGTGGGCAATAGCTCGCAAAAACGTCAATAAAATGAGAAAACGACAAGTTTTTGGTCATATCTCTCAAACATGTATCGGGTCTTACGGGCCATGCAATTTTCATGGAACCCCAAAACTGTAGGAAATAACTCATGGAAACGGCCATACAACACGAAAATGACGATCTTTTGGTCATAAATATCAATCATGCATCGGGTCACACGGGAAATGCAAATCCCCTTAGAACCCCAAAAAATAGGGCAATGGCTCATCAAAACGTCCATAAAATGCGAAAACGAAGAGCGTTGGGTCACAACTCTTGAACATGTATCGGATCTTACGGCCCATGAAAATCCTCCTGGAACCCCCAAACTGTGGGCAATAGCTCATGAAAATGGTAATATAATTCGAAAACAATGATCTTTTGGTCATAACTCTCAAACATTTATAGGGTCTTACGGCCCATGAAAATCCTCATGGAACCCAAAAATTGTGGGCAATAACTCATGAAAATGGTAATAAAACGCGAAAATGACGAGTTTTTTTTGTCATAACTCTCAAACATGCATCGGGTCTTATGGGCAATCCCAATCGTCCTTGAACCGCAAAACTGTGGGCAGTAAGTCATGAAAAAGACCTTAAAACTTGAGAACAACTTGTTTTTGGTCATAACTCCCAAACACGTATCGGGTCTTACGGGCCATGCAAATCCCCCTGGAACCCCAAAACTTTGGGAAATAGCTTATGAAAATGGCTATTAAGCGCGAAAACGACGGGTTTTTAATCGCCTTGGAACCCCTAAGCTATGGGAAATATTGATACGTTGGAAACGTATCTATAATTTTTGATGCTCCATGCTTGTTTAGTATCTACTTTGCTTTACTTGACCACACTTTGAGGTGCTTTTTACATGTTTTCTGGTACTAACCTATTAACAAGTTGCAACAGTGCCAGATGCCTATTTTCTGCTGTTTTTGGTTTTAGAAAAGTTAGTAAAGAAATATTCTCGGAATTGGACGAGACGAAGGACAAAGTCAATTACTTTCCATGGGGAAGAAGAAGTCCAGAGGAGAGCCGGAGAGGCCGGCCAGAGGGGCCAAACCCCCCAGGCACGGCCAGAGGTGGGCCCACGCCTGGCTAGGGTTTGGGCACCCTGGCCGCCTCCCGGTCTCTCCCCTTCGCCTATAAGAAGCCCCTGATGCAAAAACCCTGAGTTCCCGATAAAAAATTCACGAAACCATCTATAGCGGCCGCTGACATGGTTATACCCCGCGGGTACATGATCTCAGCATACCTAGTCCAGCCCAAGGAAGGCCCACGGAAAATATACGCCGGCCCATGAAGACTTTCGGGTGGCCCAGGCCCATGACGCCTTCGTATCCTTGGAGAGAAAGACTAGAGTAGATAGGAAATTCAAAGGGGTAAAACCCTAGAACCTGTAACCGACTAGGTCTACGCCCGGGACCTGCCTAAGTCTATATAAAGGCCAGGAGGGCACGACCTAGATCTCTTGACTCATACTTTCGCATACACACCTCCATGCCAGATTGCATCTGCGCACCCCTGTAACCTTTGGTTCCACCGTAATCAGGAGCAGACAAGCAAGAGTAGGGTTTTCCCTCCGGGGGCCTGAACCTGGGTAAACCTTGTGTCCCCGTGTTGCTTGTTTGCTAACCGTTGCACGATCTCCAGCATCCCCATCTTCTCCAAAACCCAAGTCCATAACAATGGGCATTGATGAGATCAAACCTCGTCAATTGGCGCCGTCTGTGGGAGCTGGGGACGCTGATTGTGCGGTCGTGACAATCCCAACCCGATCGATCTACAACTCTGCGGCGACGGAGAGTCACCTCCTCTTCGGCGCTTTCGACTTCACCGCCCACTCACCGGCCACCATGAAGGACTTCGAGCCCGTAGGCGACGGACTCGAAATCCTGTTCGGGAGCTTCTGCTTCCAGGTGGGGCAAACTGGTACCCTCCGCCTCCCTGAGCGGGTGCCCCTGCCATCAATCAGGCCCGCTTCGTGGACCCTACTCCCCGTGCTACGCACAACATCATCAACAGATGATTCCTACGATAGTAGCAGCTGCAACTCCGATCTGTGCGATCCGCCATCGGATGCAGGAACCTATGATTCTGAATCTGAAAGCTGTGGCAGCAGCGGACCAATCTACGAGCGCTACCAATGCGCCGTAGTCATCCAGAGCGACGCGGATCAGGAAACACCCAACCCGCCGCCCAACCCACCACCCAACCCGCCAGAACGAAACGACGGGAACAGAAGAAGCCAGTCCCCCCCACCCGAAGTGGAAAACAACGGCCATGTCATCCGCCTTAGCAAAGAAGGATGGGCCCAGGTCCGCAACGCCGTGGCAGGCAACATAGTACTGCCTGCAGACGCCTCCCGGGATATGGTGATGGCCTACCACCTGCTCCTGATAGAGGAGCACAAGAAGCAGGTCAACATGTAGGAGGTGCTCGACAAACGCAAGAAAGCAGCCTCAGAGTCCAGCGCGCGACGAGCTGCGCTCTCCTCCATGGGCATCGGCTCCAGCTCGAACGCCAACCAAGGCAACAAGAACCGCTCTCGGGTGGAGAACATGGACCCCAAGGAGCACCGTGAGGTGACCCGAACCCTCCACACATCCTTCATGGAGATGGACGCCGACGGCAACGTCATCCGGAAAACGCCGCAGGCTGCAATCATGGTAGCCACTGCGTACCTCGCGGCCCACCCACCGCCGGAGGGGGACCCAAAGAGGGCCATGCACAAGTCCGCACTCACCGGACTCGGACTCGTCGGAGCTGCGCTCCACCAGGAAGCTCCCATGGAGCCGAAGAAGAAAGCTCCGGCCAGGTTCGACCGCAGCCCAACCCCTTCATTCGAAGAAGAAGAACATGACCTTCCTCGAAGGAAGAAGAGTTCGCGCCACCGCAACTGTGACTACGACGCCAGAGACGCGCTCACGCAGCGCAAAGTCAACAAAGCGCGAGCTAAGCGCGCATGCTCGTCTGAGTCCGAGATGGACAAATACGAAGGAGAACTCTGCGGAGCCCGATGCTTCAGCAGATCTGTTCAGCGAACGAAGATGCCGCGCAACTTCAAGCTTCCTTCGGATACTCCAAAGTTCGACGGCACTCAAGACCCAAAGGCTTGGCTCAGCGACCACTTATCATCCGTCAAACTGCACGGTGGAAACAAGGAGACTGCCATGCAATGCCTTCAGCTGCAGCTGACAGACGCAGCCCGGATCTAGCTCAACAGCCTATCTTCAGGGTCCATTCGAAGCTGGGATGAGCTAGCTTACAGCTTCATCCGAAACTTCAAGGGCACCAGCAAGAGGCCTGCCTCAATCGAAGAGTTGCGAGCCTGCACTGAACGAACGGGCGAATCCATTCGCTCGTACATACTACGCTGGTCCAACACAAAGAACTCCGCAGCCCACATCTCCGAAGAGAGGTCCATCGACGCCTTCAGGGACGGCTTCAAGCACCAATACTTCAAGGAGGAACTTGGGCGCGTCAAGCCCAAAACACTCGACCACCTCATGGACATCGCCAACAGGTGGGCTAACGGCGAAGATTCCATTCACCGAGCATAATCGGAAGAAGAAGACGACTACGGTCGACGGCGAGAGCGCCGTAGCAAGAGAAGATCGCGCGTCTACGACGATCGCGATGGACCCGACATGGTCGCGGCTGGCTACGCCGATCGCCGCAACGACGCCAATCGTAACAGCGGAGGATACCGCGAAGGAAACTTTCGCGACGGAGGACGCCCAGCGCAGTCGTGGCAACGCCGCGACCGTGATAACGGACCCTCAGCATACGAAAAGCTTTCGGGTCCATGCACCATCCACTTCTACATCGACAAGCAGGATGGCAAAAAGAAGGCGAGCCACATGCTCAAGGACTGCCGCGAGTTCCAGAAACTCAGCGAAAGCATGGTGTAGATGAGGCAGCAAGCCCCAATCCCTGCGTTCGGAAACACACCCGCGCCAGGTGAAATAGCGCATGGAGCTCCTCCACCGCCACCTGTAGGAGGCCCGAACCAACCAGTCGCAGCAGCACAGAACAACGCTGGGAACGGGTATCCCCAGCCGAAAGGAGCACTGATGATCCAGAAGGGGCGCCCCACGAATAGGGTGCAGAATAAAATCACCCGACAGATCAACCTGGCCGTGGCAACTCCACCCGCCATCCCTGAGTACCTCAGCGGATCGGAGTCCTGCATCACGTTCAGTCGTTCGGATCACCCTTGCCAGATCCCTCGCCCAGGTCATGCTGCCCTGGTGCTGGAGGCGCAGATCGGAGGTTTCGAGATGAGTCGCGTCTTCATGGATGGCGGCAGCGGCATCAACCTGATGTTCGCAAGCACTCTAGCAGCAATGCGGATCCCGCAGTGCAGCCTGGAACAGTCAGACACAACGTTCCATGGCATCGTTCCAGGGAAGGGCATATTCCCCCTGGGAAAAATATGGCTCGACGTCATCTTCGGCAAGCCGGACAACTTCCGGCTGGAGCGACTCGAATTTGAAGTGGTGGACTGGCCATCACAGTACCACGCCATCCTCGGCCGTGTAGCATTCACAAGGTTCTTGGCTGTCCCACACTATGCATACCTGCTACTCAAGATGCCAGGACCAAAGGGCGTCATCACAATCCACGGGAGCTTCACCAGATCGGACCAATGTGACAGAGATTTCAACAGAATCTCCCAATCATTCGGCATGCAGGAGGAGCTCCTAAGGCTCCGCGAGGTGACGGACAATGGGGCACCCCCAGTCGCACGACAAAGCGCACCTGACATGTGTTTCGACTCCACCGTCAACACAAAGAAGGTGCAAGTCCATCTGACGGATGCCTCCAAAACGGCGCTGATCGCCAACGACCTCAGCCCCGCATAGGAAGGCGCGCTCGTCCAATTCCTCCGTGAGCGCTGGGAAATCTTCGCCTGGTGTCCTGCGGACATGCCAGGAGTTCCCAGGGAATTCGCCGAGCACACACTCAACGTCTTTCCAGACACCAAGCCCGTCAAGCAGTCCATCCAGAGACTGTCCAAGCCACGAGCCGAAGCTATCGGCAAAGAAATCAACAGACTACTCGCTGCAGACTTCATCAGGGAAATCAAAGAAAGCAAGTGGCTTGCAAATACAGTGATGGTCCCAAAGAAGGACACGGACATCCTGCGGATGTGCGTGGATTTCACGTCGCTAAACAAGCACTGCCCAAAGGACCACTTCCGTCTTCCTCGGATCGATCAGATCATCGATTCGACTGCAGGTTGCGAGAAACTCTCCTTCCTCGACGCCTACTCAGGCTAAAACCAGATTTGACTCAAGGTCGAAGATCAGGAGAAAACGGCGTTTATCACACCGTTCGGAGTGTTCTGCTACAACATAATGCCCTTCGGGCTAAAGAACGCAGGTGCCACATACCAGCGATGCATGCAGGCATGCCTCAAGGACCAGATCAGTCGCAACGTTCAAGTCTATGTCGACGACATAGTCATAAAAACCAGGGAGGCGAGGACACTTATCGACGATCTCCGCGAGACGTTCGACAACCTCGACTGCTACAGGATCAAACTCAACCCCAAAAAGTGCGCCTTCAGCGTCCCATCGGGTCAGCTGCTTGGGTACTTCATCTCTCAGCGAGGGATCGAGGCGAACTCGAAGAAAATCAGAGCCATCATGGCAATGGAGAAGCCGAAAAACCTCAAGGGTGTCCAGCAGCTCGCCGGACGAATAGCGGCGTTAAGCAGATTCATCAGCCGCATGGGCGAGAAGGCCCTGCCATTCTAACAGCTGCTACGCAAGGCAGATAAATTCGAGTGGACGTCCGAAGCCGATGATGCATTCGAAAGCCTCAAACGGCTACTCTCAACCTCGCCCGTCCTGGTCACGCCAAAGGAGCGTGAGCCTCTGCTGCTGTACATAGCAGCCACACACCAGTTGGTCAGCACCGTGCTAGTGGTCGAACGACCCGAAGAAGGCAAGACCCACGGGGTCCAACGCCCAATCTACTACCTCAGCGAGGTACTGACGCCAACAAAGCAGCAATACCCTCACTACCAGAAACTCTCCTACGGCGTGTTCATGACGGCTCGACGGCTGAGCCATTACTTCCAGGAGCACCAGGTGATGGTCGTCAATGAGGCACCCCTGAACAGCATCCTGAATAACCCTGAGGCCATAGAGCGCGTGGCCCTGTGGGGCATTGAGCTGTCACCTCTGGACATCATCTACGAGAAGCGACTCGCAATCAAATCTCAAGTCCTCCCGGACTTCCTCATACATTTGATGGAGCTGCAGCTGCCAAACACCCCAGACATGTCGCAGTCATGGACAATGCACTTCGACGGCTCCAAGCGTGAAGCTGGAGCAGGAGCCGGGGTCATACTGACCTCCCCGCAGGGCGACCAGATGAAGTACGTCCTCCGGAAGAAATTCAGAGCCTCAAACAACGAGGCCGAATATGAAGCCCTCATCCACGGAATGAGGATGGCAAAGATCTGCGGCGCAACGCGCCTGGTCATCTACGGTGACTCCAACCTCGTCGTCCAACAGACGATGAATGAGTGCGACGCACACGCCGAAAACATGATCGCGTACCGTGCGCTCTACAATGCACTCGAAGGAGAATTCGACGGCTGTGAGCTTTGGCACGTCGGAAGAGAAATCAACGAGGAAGCCGACAGACTCGCCAACATCGGCTCCACCTGCGCAAAGGTGCCACCGGGTGTGTCCTCGAATAGATCTGTGTGCCATCCATCAAGCGGAAATTCCCCAAGGGATCACCCGAAGAAGCAGAACACTCGGGGGCTACGCTGCCCGAAGGACACGAAGGACCCGAGAAGCTGGACACAGAGGTCGCTATGGTCAACCTGATGCAGGTCATGGCAGTCGAAGAAACTTGGACGCGACCGTACCTCCAGTTCTTGATAAACGGAGAACTGCCTGACAGCCCGACAGATGCACGGCGCATATCTCGTCGGTCAAAAGCCTTCACCATCATCAATGGCGAGCTGTACAAGCACAGTATTACGGGTGTACTACAAAGGTGCGTCACCATCGGTGACGGGAAAGCCATCCTCCAAGACATCCACGAGGGCATCTGCGGCCATCACGCAAGCAGCCGCTCCCTGGTCGCCAAAGCTCTACGAGCCGGATTCTACTGGTCAACGGCCATGAGCGATGCAAAGGACATCGTCCGAAGATGCAACGGGTGCCAACGGTTCGCCGATAAACTGCACGCACCCGGGTCAGAGCTCAGGCCCATACCTATAGCCTGGCCCTTTGCCCAATGGGGCCTCGACATGATCGGCAAACTACCAAAGTCCTCGAAAGGGGGGCACGTCTACCTCCTAGTCGCAGTCGACAAATACACCAAGTGGGTCGAAGCCATGCCGGTAACTAACCAAAAGGGAAAGACCGCCGTAAAATTCTTTGAGTCCATTGTCTACAAGTTTGTCGTACCGCACAACATCATCACCGACAATGGATCGAACTTTATCTCCAAGGAATTCCAGGACTTCTGCGAAGGCCTCGGGATCAACATCACGTACGCCTCAGTGGCACACCCGCAAACAAACGGGCAGGTGGAAAAGGCCAACGGCCTAATCGGCGCTGGCATCAAGAAGCGCCTCATGAGTCCACTCGAACGAAAAGCTGGAGCCTGGACGAAAGAGCTACCATCTCTCCTGTGGAGCTTACGGACTACGCCAAATAGCTCCACCGGCTACACATCGTTCTTCATGGTGCACGGAGCCGAGGCCGTGCTACCAGCCGAAGTACGCCACCAGGCCCCCCGGGTCGTCGCTTACAGCGAAGCCGAATCCACGGCTGCACTCGAAGATGCCGTGGACACACTCGACAAAGCAAGAGACGTAGCAACAACTCGATCAGCGGTGTACCAGCAGAGTCTCCGCAACTACCACAGCCAACGGCTACGCCCAAGGTCCTTCGTCGAAGGAGACCTCGTCTTGCGACTCAAGCAAGAGCGACCGAAGAAATTCGAGTCGCCATGGGAAGGACCCTACGTTATCACCGAAGTCATCCCAGGTGGCGCCTATCGCCTCAAGCACGTGGAACTGGAGCCGCATACTCCAACCCATGGAACATCGCACACTTGCGGCGATTCTACCCATAGCTACCTACCCCTTTTACTTTCAATAAGGCTTTTCAGCCGAACAATGTACTTCCTCCATTACGATATAAATAAAGCTAAGTGTTCCGCCCCAAAATCTCGTTCGCTACTTGCAACTTTACTTTATGCTATAAACGCACTCGGGGGCTCCCCCCACCTCACGATTTCATCGACGAGGATCACACGTGTACACCTGAGTAGCTGACAACGTCAGGCAAACGAAAAGGACACGTACTCAAACAAAGCACTACGTGCTCACAATAAACAAACTTTTATAACAAAGGGCACAACACGCCTAGTCGAAATATACAAATTTTACATCTATCTCTTTTACAGGTACTACCTATTCTGAAGAATAACTTGAGCACGCCGCTCAAACAAATCTACGACCTGTTCGGCATACTGCCTTACAGCCGCATAATGCGGACGCATATCCCACTCGCCACCATCCGGCCGAAGGGGTGGCCCAGCTGCCACAATAGACAGATCTACGTCAGGTCGATGCAGCCTAACAAGGGACAATGCAGCCTTCACCCCTGCGACGAGCTGCTGCCTCACCTGTTCCTGGACGCGAGTCTCCGAAATCTAGACAGAAGGCCGGACAAGGATGTTGGCACAGTATCCAGGGGAAACATCACATGCAGAACCGATGAGAGCGAAGTCTGCACTTGACGAAGCACCCGTGACACTTGGTGAACGCGATCCTGCACTGTCACCAGAGCCATGGCACGGTCACGATCCATCGAGAAGAAATCACCAGCTTCCATGTCTTGTTGAGTCAAGAAATTGACACGAACAGCGACACGCTCCTTATCCTCCCTCGGAGAAAGGTTAGCACCTGCGACACTCGCAGAAAATAAGACGCAAGGCCAGCAGGCGCATCCGAAAATCTGAGCTGCAGCTCGAAACAAAGAACAACTTACATTGAAGCTGCTCAGACAGCCGAAGCAGTTCCGCCATTAAGTACTCATCCCTGGACACACCGCGATCTGCCTTGGATTTCCAAACATCGGCGTGACCACGCACCCCAAGCAACTCCCTCTCAAGACTACGAACACGGTCCCGAAGAAAAGCGAGTTGTGAGGAATCATCCAAAGATGGCCGCAGCTGCGCTGCATGCGAGGTGTCAACGGGGTCAGCACCCGAAGGAACCTAGAATAGCAGAAAAGCAAAGGATATAAACATTCAGACAGAGAAGAGCACAACTCAGAAGAATTCATTAAGCATATAAAGGCCACTACGTGGCACAATGATTTCGTTCCTCAACATAGTTAAAGCAAAAGAAGACTACAAACTATCCTACAGCTACAACGCCTAAGACGCGGCACCCTGAGTAGCCTTGGAGCCGGATTGCCTCGCCTTGGCCTCCCCCTGTTGCCGCATCGCATACTCAGACAGTAGATCAATGAGCTTTGGCCCATATCTCTTGCAGCGAGCAGAATAGGCAACAAAGGCTACCTCGGATCCATCCGCGGTCGTCGGCATCCGGGAGGTGATCTGGGGAAGGTCCAGCTCCGCTCCAGCCGCCAAGGCCATCGCCAGCCCGACGGACGCGCCGATGCCCTTCTACTTGCGCTTGTACGCCGCAGGCGCTTCAGCTGACAAAGCCTCCGCCAGGGCGTCAACATCATCAAGAGCCGCGCCCTTGGGGACAAGCTCCTTGTAGAAGCGGCCAAGGACCTCTTTCGCCTTGGCAAGGGATTTGACGACTGTGCTGCAGCGATCTTCGACCGCTGCAGTAGCATCATCTAGAGCACTCCCGTGCCCCAGAGCGCCGCGGTCAAACTCGATGCCTGCAGCATCTGAGACAAAAAGAGAAGGAATGAAGAAAGTAACACAGAAGAAAGATAAGAAACCAAAAAGAAAGGAGCAAAAATAAGGTACTCACCTGAAACAGCCTTGGCAGCAGCCATGAGCTTGCCCGCCACCTCTCTTTCATGCGTAGTTGCAGCCATGGCGAGCTGCTCCTCGCGGTCCGTAGCCTCCTGCTGCAGACGCTCCTTAGCCTCGGCTGCCTTGGCCAGCTCCAGCTCAAGGCGCTCTTTCGCACCAGCGGCGTCCTCGTCCTTCTTCTCCGCTTGACCAAGGCTCTTCTTGAGAGCATCAATCTCACAGAGGGAAGTGTTATGATCCTCTACACTCAAAACATACAAGCGTCAGAAAGCAAGACAATAATGCAAAAAAGAAACAAGCACCAAAGCATACAGGTACCTTGAAGCTGTCGGAGGTTGACCTCCAGCACCAGGTGCTCCTGCACCAGTCGCTTGGCATCCTGTACAAAAGGCTGTAGGAAGAAGAACTACTAGTAAGGAAAAGGACTTGGGGGCTGCGCCCAACATGAAGGAACAAAATCAAAATTCGCACCCAAAAACGCTCGGGGGCTCCCCCCGAAGACTCGAAGAAAGAACAAGGCAAGAAAACTTTTCAGACGCTAGGGGGCTCCCCCCGCGGCAGGAAACAGAAGTACTTACATGCTCCGATGGCGACTCCGAAGGCCCGCTCGCAGCCTTCTGAGGCGCAACCACCTGAGCCTCCTGCGGAGAAGGGACCGGCGCAGCACCCTCAGAGATAGCCACCATCTGAGGAGGAGGAGACGCAACTTTCGACTCTCCCATCATCTCCCGAGCACCATCGCTGGAGGAGTCGTGGGAGGAATGCCTGCACACAAAATAATTAGCACAAGCACAAAAGTCAATAGCAAAAAGACAACAGTATAAAGGAAACTTACGAGTCCAGCGAGCTCAGGTCGAAGACAGGAGGAGTCCTTCGGACTCTCTTCTCCCCTTCTTCTCTTCTTTCTTCTCTTCCCTCTTTTCTTCCTTCTTCCGCTTTGCTGGCGGGTGCGGCGCTACAGCCCGCACATGAATGGCAGGAAAAGGGGAGGAAGAGCCTCCATGCCCGTCACTGTGACGCTCAAGGCACAGAGGGTTTCTGGGAGTCGGAGGAGTCGATGCATCCGAAGATTCGCTGGAGCTCCGCGACCGTTTGCGAGTATGGTCCTCGCTCGACTCGTTGGCCTCTTCAGCCGGCGATCGTGCCGAGGGAAGCACGGACATGGAGTCCACCACGTCATTATCCGGAGCATCCGAAAATAATTCGGGCAGTGGCGGCACCATGCCCGGCACCTTGAAGCTCTGCAAAAAAGAAGGAACTTTGTTAGCAAACAAAGGAAAATAAATATGCAGTCGACAAAAAGCGCTACGCGCACGAATCTACACCTGTGGAACGGCCAGCGTCGAAGAAAACGGCGGAGTCAGTGACTTCCCCGGGATATCCTCCCCAGCCTTGTATATCAATAATGCACGAAGGGCCCTGTCGAGATCACCCTGGGAAAGCTTCTCGGCCGAAACCCTCGTCGGATCACGGCGCCCAGCATAAAGAAACATTGGGTGCACCCTAGCCTGGAGAGGCTGCACCCGACGCTCGAGAAACGTGCGGATAATATCCACGTCGTTCACTTCCTTCTCAGGAGTCAACTGGAGGTCCTCCACCCGACGGTAAAGGGCCTCTATCTCCGCTGACTCGCCATCCAAGATCTTGTTTTTCCAGGACCTTTTCGGCTCGATTATCTGGGAGGGGTCGAAAGGAGCAAGACCAAAATGCCGCCCAGCCACTGTGGAGTCGCGAATGTTTCTTTGAGTCCTACGTCGAGTCTATGACTCCACTACGGACTCGGGGGCTACTCCCATAGGGAGGATGGATTTAAGCATCCGATTTTTTTTTGTGTCGTACGGACTTAACAACTGAACAATGTTTGAACTAAAGTCTCCGCTCGGGTCTACGACTCGAACAGACACTCGGGGGCTATTCCCATAGGGGGCGCTGGTCGCGCACCCTATGAATCTTCGACTGCGATCTTTCGAATCAGCATGCAAAAAACTTTTCGGCAACTCTTCCCCAACAAAACGCTGAGTGAGTAACGATCTCCTTGGCCACCCGAAACACCTCCGCGGTGACAAACATTCGGATGCTGTGTCTGCGACACAAAGATAAGACCTACAGATATCATCTGATGGCCTGGCAACACACACGACTGCGCTCTGCTAGTATGAACCCGTGCCAGCATGCGCGATGAAAAATCCCGACGGACGCGTTGGGTACATCAATTAAAATCACTGGAATTCCACTCCTGTAAGTCCTCCGCGGCCTGAGTCGAATTACACCAACATATGTTCTAGGTCCGAGTTGAGGGACTCGAACCTGAAGAAGATCGTGTTGTTTCGTCCTAAGACAGTTAACTGACCCTGATCCGTCGGGTGAGTCAGGCACACGCATCAACAATCCCTACACATGAACTATTGAAATACATAGTTGCACCCAAAAGATTGAAGAGTCCTCAACCGAATCTTCGATTCGACTGATCACTCGGGGGCTACTGACATGGTTATACCCCGCGGGTACATGATCTCAGCATACCTGGTCCAGCCCAAGGAAGGCCCATGGCAAATATACGCCGGCCCATGAAGACTTTCGGGTGGCCCAGGCCCATGACGCCTTCGGATCCTTGGAGAGCAAGACTAGAGTAGATAGAAAATTCAAAGGGGTAAAACCCTAGAACCTGTAACCGAATAGGTCTATGCCCGGCACCTGCCTAAGTCTATATAAAGGCCAGGAGGGCACGACCTAGATCTCTCGACTCATACTTTCGCATACACACCTCCACGCCAGATGGCATCTGCGCACCCCTGTAACCTTCGGTTCTGCCGTAATCAGGAGCAGACAAGCAGGAGTCGGGTTTTACCTCTGGGGGCCTGAACCTGGGTAAACCTTGTGTCCCCGCGTTGCTTGTTTGCTAACCGTTCCACGATCTCCAGCATCCCCATCTTCTCCAAAACCCATGTCCATAACAATGGGCATTGATGAGATCAAACCTCGTCAGACGCCACCATCATCCCTAGATCGGGGGGGGGGGGCATCTAAAGTTCTTACCGGCACCCTGCCGGAGGGGAGATCATCCCGGAGGCCTTCTCTCCGGTATGATTCGTGAGTAGTTCCACCTTGGATTATGAGTCCATGTAGTAGCTAGATGGTTGTATCTCCTCATTTCCGCTTTCATGTATAGATCTTGTGAGCTCCGTTCATGATCAAGATCTAATCTATTTGTAATCATGCATGTTGTGTTTGCAGGGATCCAATGGATATTGAGATTATTATGTTGGTTTGATTAATGTTTTTATCTATATGATTCTATCATGTCTGTGTTGCTTGTGATCTTGCGTGCTCTCCGTTGCTAGTGGTTATCTTGGCCAAGTAGTTGCTAGTGACTCCAAGAGGGAGTATTTATGCTCGATAGTGTGTTCATGGCTCTAGTTTCCAAGGGAAGTGACAATAATCTCTTCGGTTGTAGATGTGTTGTTGCTACTAGGGAGAAAACAACAGTCTCTTGTTCATGGAACATGTGGACTGTTTACCTTACACACTTTGCTTAAAGCAGTTGTCTGTTGCTTGCAACTTAATACTAGAGGGGGTTCGGATGATAACCTGAAGGTGGACTTCTAGTCATAGATGCAGTTGGATGACGGTTAATGTATAGTGTTGTATTGCCCAATCAACCTCATAGGATCTTTCTAACTAGTAATTGCATTGTGATGCCTTGCTCAGTTCTTGTCAATTGCCCCGCTGTAATTTGTTTACCCATCATGCCATGTTTTTATCTAAGGAGAGAACCTCTAGTGAACTATGGACCCCGATCCAATATTTACCATTGATACATCTTCACTGTTACTTGTTTACTTGCTGCAAACCATTACCTTCCACACCATATGTTTAATCCTTTGTTACAACAAACCGGTGAGCTTGACAACCTCACTGATTCGTTGGTGCAAAGTCTTGAGTTTGTGTTGTGCAGGTCTCCATGTTGCTTCCAATACCTATGTGACGTTTCCTTTCTCCTTCTGGTTCGATAACCTCGGTCTCTACTAAGGGAAGACTTGCTGCTTCACACCTTGCTCTTGGGTTTCCCAACGAAGTGGTCTACACAAGGGTATTGTAAAACCCTCAGAATCGGCCCTATCCAAGTTTCAGCGCTTCTCGCCAAAACCCGCATAGAAACAATTCAAAGGTGCCCACTAGGCACTTGCGTGCGGGTGGAAAACGAAGTAATAACATTACACAACAGTCCTCGAAGGGACCCACAGAACAGATATATATATACAACACGACTCCATGAGTCAAGAATACAAATATAATATACAAAGATCCAAATCACCTTGAAAATGATAGAGCGTCCAGCTACGGACAAGATGCAAATGGGGCTAAGAGCCCTGAAGAATAACCAATGGCGTCCATAACCCTGCCCAGGCCAAGCCGGAAGGGTAACCCTGCTAACGACGTCGAAACCTGCTAAAACAAAAGAGGTGCCGACAAAGGGCAAAGGAAAAAGAGGAGCCTCAGTACTGAGGCCAGTACACGGCGAGGCTAGAATTCGGCGGTCCTCGCCTACATAGGTACGGTGGACTGAAGCGGCAGCGCAGCATGCACTAAACAACATATAGAGACTCGATACAACTGGCGGCTATCAGAGAGGGGTAAGAAAGACCTATTCGGAACCAACCTGATACTACCACCAAACATACCCATCCTGGTATTTCCCCCTCGAGACCAAACGAGGAAGTCAACCGAGGAACTCACACAGTTGGCAGTTTTATTCATTCCGTTATAGTTGCGGCAATTACTAGTCAGGTATAGATAGTCATCCTGATATAATAAGCAGTGGGCAATTTTAGTTAACCATTCCGTTGTAGTTGCGACACTTACTAGTCAAATACAATTAGCATGAGATAACCCGAAACCCAGAAGTTTTTGGTACTTTTATTTAGCCATTCCGTTGTAGTGAAGCTGATTACTAGTCATATCGGATACAAGTCAAATTATAATAGTAAACTTTAGTTATAGTTGTCTATGATCGAGACCTGTGCTCCAATTCGTCCATAACCGCGGACACGGCTTCTCGAAAAGATTTAACCCTGCAGGGGTGCACCAAAGTATCCACAAGCACTTCGACCCTTTTTGCCAGATCAGTTAACATACACCCATCGGTATGTCGGCGGGCTCTAAGTCATGACGTTTCCAGACCCAAAGCAAGCACGGGGGGCCACCCCACTAAGTACACCCGCAACAAAGTCGGCCGGGCTCCGAGACGGACTCAGGGTTTGGGTAGACGGCTGTGAACGACTGGGAACCCAAAACTGGGCTTGTCGACACCGCGAAAACGTGTCCCGATCCTAAACAGTACAGGTGCTATCCATCGCACAATTTAAATAAAGCAGTAAAGCATGGCATAAGTACAGGATAGTAAATAAAACCTCAAACTAGTTTGTGGCCCCCAGTATAATACTTTGAAATCAGGTACTAATCGATGGGGGGCCCATATCTCCCCACCTGTGGTTAGCGCGCTCGATCTCGGAACAGGTGTCAAGAACTCGGGGTCCTACGGGACACAAGTGGACGGTTAACAACCAAATAACATCTATTGCCCACCTATGCCTCTACTTACCTACTTCAATTTTAGTTATTAAACAGTAATTCAATTAAACGATAATTAAAGCCTTGATCATCTCCAAGATAAAGCATATGGCAGTCTTCCAACAACTGAGGTACTTGACGACACGCAACATCACTTGAACGAGCGACTACGACGTGCAAGTCCAACTATCTACCAAACAACAGGTAATAGGAGGTGTCCAAGGCAATATAAGGCTGCAAGGGATATCACGGGTACGAAAACTAGAGCATCGCAACACAGATAGCAATAGATCAACAGGAGGGAATAAATACTATAAAAGTAAGATAGGTAGAAAGGGGGAGATGCTCGCCTGAAAAACATTGCCGAAGGTTCAACCGAAGAACAGGGCGAAGGTCACATCAACTCAACGACCTTATCCGCGAAGAACCAAAACACTAGAATAAACACCGGATGCACTATTTAATACTACGGCAAAAGATCGGGCATGATGCATGTATGATGTATGACATGGCAAGCATGCGATGCAATTAGGCCATATTAAGCGGAACCGGGGTCCCGACAATTATTGAATGGTTCATGTTGTTTAGCTACCCCACAATTTAAATGTTGTCTTAACAAGGCAAAATTATATCACCGGTTTGCTACACAAATTTAAATGAGGCCAATATAAGACTAGATTTGCCCTCATATGGGCCCCATATTTAATTATGAGGTGAATCGGCAAAATGCCCCCAAACCCACAACATGTATGCAAGTATGACAATTTTATATGCAACAGTTTTATATTACATTTATAAAAATAGGGTTCGAGAAAGGGGTCACACATTAGGGTTCGGCAGATCTTGGGGTTCCGGGGGGTTCGGGGTTCGACAGGGTTTCGGATCTTCGGGAGGGTCGGTCTTCG
This sequence comes from Avena atlantica, assembly GCA_910589765.1. Lineage (NCBI taxonomy): Eukaryota > Viridiplantae > Streptophyta > Magnoliopsida > Poales > Poaceae > Avena > Avena atlantica. Next base: position 4,879,099 of record OU342736.1, on the reverse strand, counting down.
GATCTCAACATGGGACGGTCTTGGCGTTCGGGACGAAGAACTTGGCGTCCGGGATCTCGACGAGCTGGGCGTCCCATGGAGAGCTTGGCGTTAGGCGGCAGATCTTGTCGATTCCACCCCGAAGGCCTTGTTGTTCCGCGGCGTAGTTCTTGGGGGGTTTCGGGGTACCACGGGTTCGGGCTTGACAAAGGCGTCGCTCTCGATCAAGCGGACGGTGGCTTCACGAAGATCTTGGAAAAGCTTATCGACGGTCTACCTTGTCCACTAGGAGACCCGGATCAGCCGCAACTTGTATTGAACGGAACACGAGACCGAGGATTGCATCACGATAGGAGGTCAACAGTAGGAGCCCACACCAAAAACAACACGGACCGCAGAGGTAGCTTGCAGGACCGTGCCCACGATGATAAGAGCTTGAACAGGACACCGATAAGGAGCTAGACAAAGACAGAGCGGTACTGCAGCGCTTCTGTGGAAGGATACTCGCGGCAAACAAGAGCACTCGCGCGAGGCGGTCGTCGGAGCAGGGACTCGACAAGGTAGAGGGCCCCAGGCGAGGCCAACGCGGGAAGAGATGGGCCTTGAGGGGGTCCCTAGCAGCGCATGATTGCAGCATGGAAGAAGACGGTTGGACTAGCTCGCGGACGGTAGAGAGAGGCGGAGCTTGCGTCGGCCGGTGGCCTGAACGGTGACACGCCTGCGTGCACGGAGATGAGAGGAGATGGCGGCGTAGGCGAACAGACGAGGCGCAGTGGAGGGGCACGGCGAGCGCCTGCGGCTTGCGGGGCTCGCAGGAGCTGCTGCAGAAGAGGGCCGGGGCGGGCCCCGCGGTGGTGTAGGGGCGCAGCGGTGGCGGACGCGTGCTGCCAGGTCGCGGGGGGGGGGGGGGGGGCAGGAGGTGGGCGACGCGGGCGGGGTCGGGCCGAGGGAGGAGAGAGAGGCCGGCGAGGAGGCGACCGGGAGGCGCGCCGACGGCGGGGAGCTCGGCGGCGAGGAACTTGCAGAGGGAGGCGGTCCAGGCGCCGGGGAGAGAGAGGATGGGGAGGGGATTGCGGGAGGAGGTCGAGGGCGCGGACTAAGTGTGTGCCCGGCGGCGAGCTTCGCGGCCGGCGGCTGCGCTGCGAGGCGGTGGCCGGAGCGGGGGAAGGGGACGCGGGGTCGGGGAGGGAGCGAGGCAGAGAGAGGCGAGGTAGGTGGGGAGAGGATCGTGGGGGGAGGGGAGCGGGCGAGTGTGGGGTCAGGCGGGTGGGGATCGGGTGTGGCGGCGTGGGGCGTGCGTGTGTGTGTGATGCGTGTGTGCTGGGGTGAGGGAGCGGGGCTGTGGGGAGAGGGAGGGAGTGGGGATGAGGTGGCAGCGTGGGATAGGATAGGGGAAGGGGGGTGGTGAGGCGGCGCGAGGTGAATGGTCGGGGTGATGTGGCTGAAGGGTGGGTAGACTAGGGTTGGGTAGGAAAGGGTTTAGGGTTAGACCGGTGTTGTACTGGGGGTGGCCGTCTGGGTCGGATCGGCCCGGTCTGGCTGCCCCCTAAAAATATTTAAACATTTTATTTATTTAAACCTCGACTTTTGAAAACCGGGGGTAGACAAAACGAAATAAACCGGAGACCCAGGTTTGAGTTGAATTAAAGACGGGGTATTTAGAAAACAAAAATAGGTTTTTTCCGAAAATAGTTTTATGCGAACAAATGCAAGATGATGACGATGCTCAAATGCAAGGTGGCATGATGACATGAGCATGCAGTCATGATGATGCAATGCACGAAAACAACGCGATTTTCTAGTAGTGGTTTTAGCGGGATGCCACAATTCGACACCACTAACAATGGATCTCTCCCCCGAGATCCGCCTCATGGTACCGGGAAGAAGGTCGGTGATCTGCATCTTCTCGCATCGTGTAACTCTTCGCGACACCACTAACAAGAGGTCGTTGTCCGTGATCGTCGAGAGAACACTCCGGGAGCAAAAGGTCGAAGGTAGAGGCATCAACAAATAAAGCCTCCTCTAACTCCGATAGAAAGAGAGAACCGATGCATTCTCATCCACTTCAATGTACACAAGCGAATAGAGTGAGTAGTCGGCATGGGGGCCAATCCATCACGCACCCAAACTATTACTCTGCACAATCAGTAGAGAAGCGTGCAACCATTATCGGAATCAGACTGAAGATCTCGACAATCGAGGTTCAGGAACAAAGGAGTGATGCAGACTCTGCATCGGATCTGGCGTAGATGATGTCGTCGCGTCGGGAAACACCGGAAGGCACGAGAAGGAACAAAGAGAAGTCCACCAGACGAAGGATTCCTCAGATAGCATGAAGACCAGATGTAGCAACACCGTTACCAAAGGAGGAAGCGAAACCCTAAAGGTACGATGGAACCCAACCACGAGAAATCCTGGACTCGAAGAGAGAGAAGAGAGCGGATTCAAAACACGCAGAGGTGAGAGGAGAGCAGCAGAGGGGTAAGGAGTAAAATCAGACCTAATCAGAACTATCCAACCGATTTTTCAAAAAATAGTTTTGACACACTCCTTCGGCCGTTAGCTAGGTTATCCTACAGGTTGGACTTGTGGGGTATCGCAACTGCTGAGCTCTGATACCACTCTGTAACACCCTCAGAATCGGCCCTATGCAAGTTTCAGCGCTTCTCGCCAAAACCCGCATAGAAACGATTCAAAGGTGCCCACCAGGCACTTGCGTGCGGGTGGAAAACGAAGTAATAACATTACACAAAAGTCCTCGAAGGGACCCACATAACAGATATATATACAACACGACTCCATGAGTCAAGAGTACAAATAGAATATACAAAGATCCAAATCACCTTGAAAATGATAGAGCGTCCAGCTACGGACAAGATGCAAATGGGGCTAAGAGCCCTGAAGAATAACCAATGGCGTCCATAACCCTGCCCAGGCCAAGCCGGAAGGGTAACCCTGCTAACGACGTCGAAACCTGCTAAAACAAAAGGGGTGCCGACAAAGGGCAAAGGAAAAAGAGGAGCGTCAGTACTGAGGCCAGTACACGGCGAGGCTAGAATTCGGCGGTCCTTGCCTACATAGGTATGGTGGACTGAAGCGGCAGCGCAGCATGCACTAAACAACATATAGAGACTCGATACAACTGGCGGCTATCAGAGAGGGGTAAGAAAGACCTATTCAGAACCAACCTGATACTACCACCAAACATACCCATCCTGGTATTTCCCCCTCGAGACCAAACGAGGAAGTCAACCGAGGAACTCACACAGTTGGCAGTTTTATTCATTCTGTTATAGTTGCGGCAATTACTAGTCAGGTATAGATAGTCATCCTGATATAATAAGCAGTGGGCAATTTTAGTTAACCATTCCGTTGTAGTTGCGACACTTACTAGTCAAATACAATTAGCATGAGATAACCCGAAACCCAGCAGTTGTTGGTACTTTTATTTAGCCATTCCGTTGTAGTGAAGCTGATTACTAGTCATATCGGATACAAGTCAAATTATAACAGTAAACTTTAGTTATAGTTGTCTATGATCGAGACCTGTGCTCCAAGTCGTCCATAACCGCGGACACGGCTTCTCGAAAAGATTTAACCCTGCAGGGGTGCACCAAAGTATCCACAAGCACTTCGACCCTTTTTGCCAGATCAGTTAACATACACCCATCGGTATGTCGGCGGGGCCTAAGTCATGACGTTTCCAGACCCAAAGCAAGAACGGGGGGCCACCCCACTAAGTACACCCGCAACGAAGTCGGCCGGGCTCCGAGACGGACTCAGGGTTTGGGTAGACGGCTGTGAACGAGTGGGAACCCAAAACTGGGCTTGTCGACACCGCGAAAACGTGTCCCGATCCTAAACAGTACAGGTGCTATCCATCGCGCAATTTAAATAAAGCAGTAAAGCATGGCATAAGTACATGATAGTAAATAAAACCTCAAACTAGTTTGTGGCCCCCAGTACAATACTTTGAAATCAGGTACTAATCGATGGGGGGCCCATATCTCCCCACCTGTGGTTAGCGCGCTCGATCTCGGAACAGGTGTCAAGAACTCGGGGTCCTACGGGACACAAGTGGACGGTTAACAACCAAATAACATCTATTGCCCACCTGTGCCTCTGCTTACCTACTTCAATTTTAGTTATTAAACAGTAGTTCAATTAAACGATAATTAAAGCCTTGATCATCTCCAACATAAAGCATATGGCAGTCTTCCAAAAACTGAGGTACTTGACGACACGCAACAACACTTGAACGAGCGACTACGACGCGCAAGTCCAACTATCTACCAAACAACAGGTAATAGGAGGTGTCCAAGGCAATATAAGGCTGCAAGGGATATCACGGGTACGAAAACTAGATCATCGCAACACAGATAGCAATAGATCAACAGGAGGGAATAAATACTATAAAAGTAAGATAGGTAGAAAGGGGGAGATGCTCGCCTGAAAAACATTGCCGAAGGTTCAACCGAAGAACGGGGAGAAGCTCACATCAACTCAACGGCCTTATCCGCAAAGAACCAAAACACTAGAATAAACACCGGATGCACTATTTAATACTACGGCAAAAGATCGGGCATGATGCATGTATGATGTATGACATGGCAAGCATGCGATGCAATTAGGCCATATTAAGCGGAACCGGGGTCCCGAGAATTATTGAATGGTTCATGTTGTTTAGCTACCCCACAATTTAAATGTTGTCTTAACAAGGCAAAATTATATCACCGGTTTGCTACACAAATTTAAATGAGGCCAATATAAGAATAGATTTGCCCGCATATGGGCCCCATATTTAATTATGAGGTGAATCGGCAAAATGCCCCCAAACCCACAACATGTATGCAAGTATGACAATTTTATATGCAACAGTTTTATATTACATTTATAAAAATAGGGTTCGAGAAAGGGGTCACACATTAGGGTTCGACAGATCTTGGGGTTCCGGGGGGTTCGGGGTTCGACAGGTTTCGGATCTTCGGGAGGGTCGGTCTTCGGATCTCAACATGGGCCGGTCTTGGCGTTCGGGACGAAGAACTTGGCGTCCAGGATCTCGACGAGCTGGGCGTCCCATGGAGGAGAGCTTGGCGTTAGGCGGCAGATCTTGTCGGTTCCACCCCGAAGGCCTTGTTGTTCCGCGGCGTAGTTCTTGGGGGGTTTCGGGGTACCACGTGTTCGGGCTTGACAAAGGCGTCGCTCTCGATCAAGCGGACGGTGGCTTCACGAAGATCTTGGAAAAGCTTATCGACGGTCTACCTTGTCCACTAGGAGACCCGGAACAGCCGCAACTTGTATTGAACGGAACACGAGACCGAGGATTGCATCACGATAGGAGGTCAACAGTAGGAGCCCACACCAAAAACAACACAGACCGCAGAGGTAGCTTGCAGGACCGTGCCCGCGATGATAAGAGCCTGAACAGGACACCGATAAGGAGCTAGACAAAGACAGAGCGGTACTGCAGCGCTTCTGTGGAAGGATACTCGCGGCAAACAAGAGCACTCACACGAGGCGGTCGTCGGAGCAGGGACTCGACAAGGCAGAGGGCCCCAGGCGAGGCCGACGCGGGAAGAGATGGGCCATGAGGGGGTCCCTGGCAGCGCATGATTGCAGCATGGAAGCCGACGGTCGGACTAGCTCGCGGACAGTAGAGAGAGGCGGAGCTTGCGTCGGCCGGTGGCCTGAACGGTGACACGCCTGCGTGCGCGGAGACGAGAGGAGATGGCGGTGTAGGCGAGCAGACGAGGCGCAGTGGAGGGGCACGGCGAGCGCCTGCGGCTTGCGGGGCTCGCAGGAGCTGCTACAGAAGAGGGCCGGGCCGGGCCCCGCGGTGGTGTAGAGGGGCGCAGCGGTGGCGGACGCGTGCTTCCAGGTCGCGGGGGGGGGGGGGGGGCAGGAGGTGGGCGACGCGGGCGGGGTCGGGCCGAGGGAGGAGAGGGAGGCCGGCGAGGAGGCGACCGGGAGGCGCGCCGGCGGCGGGGAGCTCGGCGGCGAGGAACTTGCAGAGGGAGGCGGTCCAGGCGCCGGGGAGAGAGAGGATGGGGAGGGGATTGCGGGAGGAGGTCGAAGGCGCGGACTAAGTGTGTGCCCGGCGGCGAGCTTCGCGGCCGGCGGCTGCGCTGCGAGGCGGTGGCCGGAGCGGGGGAAGGGGACGCGGGGTCGGGGAGGGAGCGAGGCAGAGAGAGGCGAGGTAGGTGGGGAGAGGATCGTGGGGGGAGGGGAGTGGGCGAGTGTGGGGTCAGGCGGGTGGGGATCGGGTGTGGCGGCGTGGGGCGTGCGTGTGTGTGTGATGCGTGTGTGCTGGGGTGAGGGAGTGGGGCTGTGGGGAGAGGGAGGGAGTGGGGATGAGGTGGCAGCGTGGGATAGGATAGGGGAAGGGGGGTGGTGAGGTGGCGCGAGGTGAATGGTCGGGGTGATGTGGCTGAAGGGTGGGTAGACTAGGGTTGGGTAGGAAAGGGTTTAGGGTTAGACCGGTGTTGTACTGGGGGTGGCCGTCTGGGTCGGATCGGCCCGGTCTGGCTGCCCCCTAAAAATATTTAAACATTTTATTTATTTAAACCTCGACTTTTGAAAACCTGGGGTAGACAAAATGAAATAAACCGGAGACCCAGGTTTGAGTTGAATTAAAGACGGGGTATTTAGAAAACAAAAATAGGTTTTTTCCGAAAATAGTTTTATGCGAACAAATGCAAGATGATGACGATGCTCAAATGCAAGGTGGCATGATGACATGAGCATGCGGTCATGATGATGCAATGCACGAAAACAACGCGATTTTCTAGTAGTGGTTTTAGCGGGATGCCACATGCATCAACATGTTTTCTGGCGCTGTTGACGGAGGAATATATATCAACCTCTTCCTCCCGTCAACTCAGCACTGCATCAAATATCTCATGAAAATATCCATAAACGCTAAAGCGACGAGTTTCTGGTCATATGTTTCAAATATGGATTGTGTCTTATATAGCTCACGAAAATGGCCATAAAAATTGAAAACGACGAGTTTTTGGTCATAATTCTCAAACATGTATCGGGTCTTGCAGGCCATGCAAATCGCCCTGAAACACCAAACCACTGTGCTATAGCTCATGAATAACGCCATAAAATGTGAAATGACGAGTTTTTAATCATATCTCTCAATCATGTATCGGGTCGTAGTACGATGCAAATAGCTCTTGAACCCCGAGACTATGGGCAATAGCTCATGAAAACGGCCATAAAACACGAAAACGATGAGTTTTTGGTCATATCTCTAAACCATGTATCGGGTGTTATGGTCTTTGTAAATCTCCTTGAAACCCCAAAATTGTGGTTAATAGCTCATGAAAACGAACTTAAAACGCGAAAACGATGAGTTTTTGGTCATATCTCTCCAACATCTCTCGGGTCTTACGTGCCACGCAAATTACCCTTGATCTCCAAAACTATGGGCAATAGCTCATGAAACGGCTATAAAACGCGAAAATGACGAGCTTTTGGTCATAACTCTCAAACATGTATCGGGTCTTATGGCCCATGAAAATCCTCTTCGAACCCCAAAACTTTGGGCAATAGCTCATGAAAATGGTAATAAAACTCGAAAATGATGAGTTTTTTGTCACAACTCTCAACCATGTATCAGTTAGTGTGGTCATTGTAAGTTTCCCTGGAACCCCAAAACTATGGGAAATAGCTCATGAAAACAGCCATAAAATGCGAAAACAAAGAGTTTTTGGTCATATCTTTCAAACATGCATCGTGTCTTACTAGCCATGCAAATCGTCGTTGAACCCCCAAAAGCGTGGGCAATAGCTCATGATGACAGCCATAAAACACGAAAACGATGCCTTTTTTGTTATATCCCTCAAACATGTATCCGGTGTTATGGTCATTGTAAGTTTCCCTAGAATGCCAAAACCATGCCTAATAGCTCACGAAAACAGCCATAACATGCGAAAATGACGAACTTTTGGTCATATCTCTCAAAATTCAACGGGTCTTACGGGCGATCCAAATCGTCCTTGAAACCCAAAATTGTGGGCAATAACTCATGAAAACAACCACACAACATGAGAACAACGAGTTTTTGGTAATAACTCCCAAACATGTATCAGGTCATACGGACGTTGTAAATCGCCCTGAAACGCCGAAACTATGGGAAATAGCTCATGAAAACGCCCATAAAGCACCCAAACAAATCATGTATCGGTTCTTATGGGTAATGCAAATCCCCCTAGAACACCAAAAATGTGGTCAATAACTCACAAAAACGGCGATAAAAAGCGAAAATGAAGGTGTTTTAGTTCATACCTATTAAACATGAATAAGATCTTACGGCCATGAAAATTGCCGTTGAACCCCAAAACTATGGGAAATAGTTCATGAGAATGTACATAAAGACGAAAATGACAAGCTTTTGGTCATAACTCTCAAACACGTATCGGGTCTTACGGGCCATAAAAATCCTCATGGACACCTAAAACTATGGGCAGTAGCTCAAAAAATGGTAATAGAACGTGAAAATGACGAGTTTTTGGTCATAACACTCAACCATGTACCGAGTCTTATGGTTGCTGTAACTCGCCCTGTAACCTTAAAACTATGGGTAATAGCTCATGAAAACAACCACAAAACTAGAAAACAAAGAGTTTTTGGTCATATCTCTCAAACATTCATCGGGTCTTATGGTCTGTGTAAATCCCCTTTGTACCCCAGAATTGTGGGCAATAGCTCATGAAAACAGCCATAAAACATGAAAATGACAGGTTTTGGTCATATCTCTCAAACATGTATCGTGTCTTATGGGCCATACAAATCATCCATGAACCCTAAATTGTGGGCAATATCTCGTAAAAAAGTCAATAAAATGCGAAAACGTCAAGTTTTTGGTCATATCTCTCAAACATGTATCGGGTCTTACGGGCCATGCAATTTTCATGAAACCCCAAAACTGTAGGCAATAACTCATGAAAACGGCCATACAACATGAAAACGACGAGCTTTTGGTCATAAATCTCAATCATGTATCGGATCTTACTGGCAATGCAAATCCCCTTAAAACCCCAAAACATTGGGCAATAGCTCATCAAAACATCCATAAAATGCGAAAACGAAGAGCTTTGGGTCACAACTCTCAAACATGTAACGGGTCTTACAGCCCATGAAAATCCTCCTAGAACCCCCAAACTGTGGGCAATAGCTCATGAAAACGGTTATAAAACGCGAAAACAACGATCTTTTGGTCATAACTCTCAAAAATGTATAGGGTCTTACGGCCCATGAAAATCCTCCTGGAACCCAAAAATTATGGGCAAAAGCTCATGAAAATGGTAATAAAACGCGAAAATGACGAGTTTTTTGTCATAACTCCCGAACATGCATCGGGTCTTATGGGCAATCCCAATCATCCTTGAACCCCAAAACTGTGGGCAATAAGTCATGAAAAAGACCTTAAAACTTGAGAACAACTTGTTTTTGGTAATAACTCCCAAACATGTATCTGGTCTTACGGGCCATGCAACTCCCCTAGAACCGCAAAACTTTGGGAAATAGCTTATGAAAATGTCTATTAAGCGCGAAAACGATGGGTTTTTAATCGCCTTGGAACCCCTAAGCTGTGGGCAATATCTCATGAAAATATCCATAAATCGCGAAAGCGACGAGTTTCTAGTAATATGTTTCAAATATGGATTGTGTCTTATATAGCTCACGAAAACAGCCATAAAAATTGAAAACAACGATTTTTTGGTCATAATTCTCAAACATGTATCGGGTCTTATGGGCCATGCAAATCCTCCGGAAACCCCAAAACAGTATGCAATAGCTCATGAATCAGGCCATAAAATGTGAAACAACGAGTTTTTGGTCATATTGCTCAATCATGTATCGGGTCGTAGTACGATGCAAATCGCTCTTGAACCCCGATACTATGGGCAATAGCTCATGAAAACGGCCATAAAACATGAAAACGACGAGTTTTTGGTCATATTTATAAACCATGTATCGGGTGTTACAGTCTTTGTAAATCGCCTTGAAACCCCAAAACTGTGGTTAATAGCTCATGCAAACGACCATAAAACGCGAAAACGACGAGGTTTTGGTCATATCTCTCGAACATCTCTCGGGTCTTACATGACATGCAAATTGCCCTTGAACTCCAATACTATGGGCAATAGCTCATGAAACGGCTATAAAACGCGAAAATGACGAGGTTTTGGTCATAACTCTTAAACATGTATCGGGTCTTATGGCCCATGAAAATCCTCTTGGAACCCCAAAACTGTGGGCAATAGCTCATGAAAACGGTAATAAAACGCGGAAATGACAAGTTTTTCGTCATAACTCTCAACCATGTATCGGTTATTGTGGTCATTGTAAGTTTCCCTGGAACCCAAAAAACTATGGGAAATAGATCATGAAAACAGGCATAAAATGCGAAAACAAAGAGTTTTTCGTCATATCTCTCAAACATGCATCGTGTCTTACTAGCCGTGCAAATCGTCGTTGAACCCCCAAAACGTTGGGCAATAGGTCATGAAGACGGCCATAAAACACGAAAACGACGCATTTTTCGTTATACTCTCAAACATGTATCCGGTCTTATGATAGTCGTAAGTTGCCCTAGAATGCCAAAACCATGCCTAATAGCTCACGAAAACAGCCATAACATGCGAAAATGACGAACTTTTGGTCATATCTCTCAAAATTCAACGGGTCTTACGGGCGATCCAAATCGTCCTTGAAACCCAAAATTGTGGGCAATAACTCATGAAAACAACCACACAACATGAGAACAACGAGTTTTTGGTAATAACTCCCAAACATGTATCAGGTCATACGGACGTTGTAAATCGCCCTGAAACGCCGAAACTATGGGAAATAGCTCATGAAAACGCCCATAAAGCACCCAAACAAATCATGTATCGGTTCTTATGGGTAATGCAAATCCCCCTAGAACACCAAAAATGTGGTCAATAACTCACAAAAACGGCGATAAAAAGCGAAAATGAAGGTGTTTTAGTTCATACCTATTAAACATGAATAAGATCTTACGGCCATGAAAATTGCCGTTGAACCCCAAAACTATGGGAAATAGTTCATGAGAATGTACATAAAGACGAAAATGACAAGCTTTTGGTCATAACTCTCAAACACGTATCGGGTCTTACGGGCCATAAAAATCCTCATGGACACCTAAAACTATGGGCAGTAGCTCAAAAAATGGTAATAGAACGTGAAAATGACGAGTTTTTGGTCATAACTCTCAACCATGTACCGAGTCTTATGGTTTCTGTAAGTCGCCCTGTAACCTTAAAACTATGGGCAATAGCTCATGAAAACAACCATAAAACTAGAAAACAAAGAGTTTTTGGTCATATCTCTCAAACATTCATCGGGTCTTATGGTCTGTGTAAATCCCCTTTGTACCCCAGAATTGTGGGCAATAGCTCATGAAAACAGCCATAAAACATGAAAATGACAGGTTTTGGTCATATCTCTCAAACATGTATCGTGTCTTATGGGCCATACAAATCATCCATGAACCCTAAATTGTGGGCAATATCTCGTAAAAAAGTCAATAAAATGCGAAAACGACAAGATTTTGGTCATATCTCTCAAACATGTATCGGGTCTTACGGGCCACGCAATTTTCATGAAACCCCAAAACTGTAGGCAATAACTCATGAAAACGGCCATACAACATGAAAACGACGAGCTTTTGGTCATAAATCTCAATCATGTATCGGATCTTACTGGCAATGCAAATCCCCTTAGAAACCCAAAACATTGGGCAATAGGTCATCAAAACATCCATAAAATGCGAAAACGAAGAGCTTTGGGTCACAACTCTCAAACATGTAACGGGTCTTACAGCCCATGAAAATCCTCCTGGAACCCCCAAACCGTGGGCAATAGCTCATGAAAACGGTTATAAAACGCGAAAACAACGATCTTTTGGTCATAACTCTCAAAAATGTATAGGGTCTTACGGCCCATGAAAATCCTCCTGGAACCCAAAAATTGTGGGCAATAGCTCATGAAAATGGTAATAAAACGCGAAAATGACGAGTTTTTTGTCATAACTCCCAAACATGCATCGGGTCTTATGGGCAATCCCAATCATCCTTGAACCCCAAAACTGTGGGCAATAAGTCATGAAAAAGACCTTAAAACTTGAGAACAACTTGTTTTTGGTAATAACTCCCAAACATGTATCTGGTCTTACGGGCCATGCAAATGCCCTGGAACCGCAAAACTTTGGGAAATAGCTTATGAAACTGTCTATTAAGCGCGAAAATGACGGGTTTTTAATCGCCTTGGAACCCCTAAGCTGTGGGCAATATCTCATGAAAATATCCATAAAACGCGAAAGCGACGAGTTTCTGGTCTTATGTTTCAAATATGGATTGTGTCTTATATAGCTCACGGAAACGTCCATAAAAATTGAAAACAACGATTTTTTGGTCATAATTCTCAAACATGTATCTGGTCTTATGGGCCATGCAAATCCTCCTGAAACCCCAAAACACTATGCAATAGCTCATGAATAAGGCCATAAAATGTGAAACAACGAGTTTTTGGTCATATTGCTCAATCATGTACCGGGTCGTAGTACGATGTAAATCTCTCTTGAACCCCGAGACTATGGGCAATAGCTCATGAAAACGGCCATAAAACACGAAAACGACAAGTTTTTGGTCATATTTATAAACCATGTATCGGGTGTTACGGTCTTTGTAAATCGCCTTGAAACCCCAAAACTGTGGTTAATAGCTCATGAAAACGACCATAAAACGCGAAAACGACGAGGTTTTGGTCATATCTCTCGAACATCTCTCGGGTCTTACGTGACATGCAAATTGCCCTTGAACTCCAATACTATGGGCAATAGCTCATGAAACGGCTATAAAACGCGAAAATGACGAGGTTTTGGTCATAACTCTCAAACATGTATCGGGTCTTATGGCCCATGAAAATCCTCTTGGAACCCTAAAACTGTGTGCAATAGCTCATGAAAATGGTAATAAAACGCGAAAATGACAAGTTTTTCGTCATAACTCTCAACCATGTATCGGTTATTGTGGTCATTGTAAGTTTCCCTGGAACCCCAAAACTGTGGGAAATAGATCATGAAAACAGGCATAAAATGTGAAAACAAAGAGTTTTTTGTCATATCTCTCAAACATGCATCGTGTCTTACTAGCCGTGCAAATCGTCGTTGAACCCCCAAAACTATGGGCAATAGCTCATGAAGACGGCCATAAAAGACGAAAACGACGCATTTTTCGTTATATCTCTCAAACATGTATCCGGTCTTATGTTCGTTGTAAGTCGCCCTAGAATGCCAAAACCATGCCTAATAGCTCACGAAAACAGCCATAACATGCGAAAATGACGAGCTTTTGGTCATATCTCTCAAAATTCAACGGGTCTTACGGGCGATCCAAATCGTCCTTGAAACCCAAAATTGTGGGCAATAACTCATGAAAACAACCACAAAACATGAGAACAACGAGTTTTTGGCAATAACTCCCAAACATGTATCAGGTCATACAGACATTGTAAATCGCCCTGAAACCCCAAAACTATGGGAAATAGCTCATGAAAACGCCCATAAAGCACCCAAACAATGATTTTTGGTCATATCACTCTCAATCATGTATCGGTTCTTATGGGTAATGCAAATCCCCCTAGAACCCCAAAAATGTGGGCAATAACTCACAAAAACGGCGATAAAAAGCGAAAATGAAGATGTTTTTGTTCATACCTATTAAACATGAATAAGATCTTACGGCCATGAAAATTGCCGTTGAACCCCAAAACTATGGGAAATATTTCATGAGAATGTACATCAAGACGAAAATGACAAGCTTTTGGTCATAACTCTCAAACACGTATCGGGTCTTACGGGCCATGAAAATCCTCATGGACAACTAAAACTATGGGCAGTAGCTCAAAAAAATGGTAATAGAACGTGAAAATGACGATTTTTGGTCATAACTCTCAACCATGTACCGAGTCTTATGGTTGTTGTAACTCGCCCCGTAACCTTAAAACTATGGGCAATAGCTCATGAAACAACCATAAAACTAGAAAACAAAGAGTTTTTGGTCATGTCTCTAAAACATTCATCGGGTCTTATGGTCTGTTTAAATCCCCTTGGTACCCCAAAATTGTGGGCAATAGCTCATGAAAACAGCCATAAAACACGAAAATGGCAGGTTTTGGTCATATCTCTATAACATGTATCCATGAACCCTAAAATTATGGGCAATACCTCGTAAAAACGTCAAAAAATGCGAAAACGACAAGTTTTTGGTCATATCTCTCAAACATGTATCGGGTCTTACAGGCCATGCAATTTTCATGAAACCCCAAAACTGTAGGCAATAACTCATGAAAACGGCCATACAACACGAAAACGACGAGCTTTTGGCCATAAATCTTAATCATGTATCGGGTCTTACTTGCAATGCAAATCCCCTTAGAACCCCAAAACATTGGGCAATAGATCATCAAAACATCCATAAAATGTGAAAACGAAGAGCTTTGGGTCACAACTCTCAAACATGTAACGGGTCCTATAGCCCATGAAAATCCTCCTGGAACCCCCAAACTATGGGCAATAGCTCATGAAAACAGTTATAAAACACGAAAACAACGATCTTTTGGTCATAACTTTCAAACATGTATAGGGTCTTATGGCCCATGAAAATCCTCCTATAACCCAAAAATTGTGGGCAATAACTCATGAAAACGGAAATAAAACGCGAAAATGACGAGTTTTTTTCATAACTCTGAAACATGCATCGGGTCTTATGGGCAATCCCAATCGTCCTTGAACCCCAAAACTGTGGGCAATAAGTCATGAAAAACACCTTAAAACTTGAGAAAAACTTGTTTTTGGTAATAACTCCCAAACATGTATCGGGTCTTACGGGCCATGCAAATCCCCCTGAAACCCCAAAACTTTGGGAAATAGCTTATGAAAACGGCTATTAAGCGCGAAAACAACGGGTTTTTAATCGCTCTGGAACCCCTATGCTGTGGGCTATATCTCATGTAAATATCCATAAAACGCGAAAGTGACGAGTTTCTGGTCATATGTTTCAAATATGGATTGTGTCTTATATAGCTCACGAAAACGGCCATAAAAATTAAAAACGGCCATAAAAATTGAAAACGACGAGTTTTTGGTCATAATTCTCAAACATGTATCGGATCTTACGGGCCATGAAAATCGCCCTGAAACCCCAAAACACTGTGCAATAGGTCATGAATAAGGCCATAAAATGTGAAACAACGAGTTTTTGGTCATATCTCTCAATCATTTATCGGGTCGTAGTACGATGCAAATCGCTCTTGAACCCCGAGACTATGGGCAATAGCTCATGAAAATAGCCATAAAACACGAAAACGACGAGTTTTTGGTCATATTTCTAAACCATGTATCGGGTGTTATGGTCTTTGTAAATCGCCTTGAAACCCCAAAACTATGGTTAATAGCTCATGAAAACGACCATAAAACGCGAAAATGACGAGTTTTTGGTCATATCTCTCGAACATCTCTCGGGACTTACGTGACATGCAAATTGCGCTTGAACTCCAAAACTATGGGTAATAGCTCATGAAACGGCTATAAAACGCGAAAACGACGAGGTTTTGGTCATAACTCCCAAACATGTATCAGGTCTTATGGCCCATGAAAATCGTCTTAGAACCCCAAAACTGTAGGCAATAGCTCATGAAAACGGTAATAAAACACGAAAATGATGAGTTTTTCGTCATAACTCTCAACCATGTATCGGTTATTGTGGTCATTGTAAGTTTCTCTGGAACCCCAAAAGTGTGGGAAATAGCTCATGAAAACAGCCATAAAATGCGAAAACAAAGAGTTTTTGGTCATATCTCTCAAACATGCATCGTGTCTTACTAGCCATGCAAATCGTCGTTGAACCCCCAAAATTGTGGGCAATAGCTCATGAAGACGACCATAAAACACGAAAACGACGCGTTTTTTGTTATATCTCTCAAACATGTATCCGGTCTAATGGTCGTTGTAAGTCTCCCTAGAATGCCAAAACCATGCCTAATAGCTCACGAAAACAGCCATAACATGCGAAAATGATGAGTTTTTTGTCATATCTCTCAAAATTGAACGGGTTTTATGGGAGATCCAAATCGTCCTTGAACCCCAAAATTGTGGGCAATAACTCATGAAAACAACCATAAAATATGAGAACAACGAGTTTTTGGTAATAACTCCCAAACATGTATCAGGTCATACGAACGTTGTAAATCGCCCTGAAACCACAAAACTATGGAAAATAGCTCATGAAAACGCCCATAAAACACCCAAACAATGAGTTTTGGTCATAGCACTCTCAAATATGTATCTGTTCTTATGGGTAATCACTACTTCAGAATAGGCTATCAGTGACAGGCACAAAATGTCCATTAGTAACTGACAAAGCGCTTGTCACTCATGACTAGTCACTGGTACGAGGTTCCTAGTGATAGATAAGTGTCTGTCACTGGTATGTGTACTAGTGACAGGCATTTACGCGTGCCAGTCACTAGTATGTGTACACTAGTGACCGGAAAAATAAATGCATGTCACTGATTGCGATCAGAGGCCCCAGCATTGCGAGGTATTTTAGTGACATGCCCATTATCGTGCATGTCACTGGTTTGAATTTTAGTGTAATAAAAATGCGTGAAATAGCACAATAAAATGTTGAAAAAAAATTAAATGCATTTTCCAGAAATATTTTAGATAACACAGTGAGATGTTGTACCACTAATATGTTGACATGACTTAATATGATATAATATTTACAGAGATAGCACACTAACATAAGAAGTTGTAATCTATCATAGACTAATGATGAATAGTTTCTTGATCAGCTATCTCTCGCAAGAAGTTTGATATCCAAAGAACACCACCACCACCATACATGTATTAGGGGCATATGCATAGCTGCAAGTTCCTTTCACTATTCTGCATTTCCATCATCTTTTTGAGGTGCAAATTCTTTCATTATGTCCTCCTTATATGGACCTAAATTGCAAAGGACATTGATGATGTGCTTAACCTGATACAAACAAGGAAATGGGCATATAATTGTGAGCAATAGCACCACCTAGATAAGAACTAGTTGGGGAATCAATAGATTCTAAATAAAAATAAAAATATTTCACTGTTGAGGCACTTGTCTGCTTAAATATTTCATTTCTCATACTATATGTGATCACAGAAAGTTAATCTTAAGATTCATACCACATAATTCGATGGTTAGGTCAAACTACATAGGCCAAACTAGCTAGGAGATCAATTGTTCTTCAGTGAAACCTAGAGATTCAGAGATAGCAATGAGTTAATAGTAAGCAGTAAGTACATATAAGTCAACAGAACGTGCAAGCATATACTGAATTAACTTTAACTATAATGATTAATAGAGTGGGAAGATGTATGCATATGTATGATCAGAATAGTTTAAACATGTTAAATATACTGAGCAATACAGTGTCAAATGGTAAGAAGTAAAATAGATTTTTCATTTTGTCCGTATGGATTAGAAGATTTTTTATGATCAGAAGGTAGTTTAAATGAGTAATCCAAATAATAACGTATCAATACTCGTACGTTTAACATTTAAGAGGGAATACACTACTTAACACTTTCAACTTTTAAGAGAGCCTGAGACATAATCTCAACATAAAACATAATATGGTTAACGATGCATGACTCAACTGAATTTTCTGGAATAGACACCCGTGTCATTCACTCACCAGACTAGACATATTTGACATTTCTCGCCGATCAATTTTGGAATAATCGGACCTACGTATTAAATGAATGATGTAAGAAAAGGGAACTGAAAACACAAGAAAACCATCAAAGATTAAAAGTTTCAACTGAAAACACAAGAAAACCATCAAAGATTAAAAGTTTCAATCATAAAAAAACTCCATCTCACAGTTGCCTTAAATCGAACATTAGTCGAAGAATATCCGCAACACCGAGAGCAGCAAAACCTTTGAAACAACTTTTGTTCAAAAAACTACTTTGGAATATTGACAAGAATATACAGCAACCTTAGCTAAACCCGACGGAAAGAATCATACAAACTAAGCAGCTAGGAACTTTTAATTCCAATAATGTAGTGGGCATGCACATTTCATTGTATCCAACAACTAAGCACCAACGGCTAAGACAGATGCTTTCCACTACAATTTATTTTCTAAATCTGCTATACCACATTATGTATTCACTTCATGTATGCTATGGGAGAAAATCAACCAAATCTTTTCTACACCACATATGATATCCACGTTTACTAACCTAGACTAGCTAACAATCAGTTTTCTAGTTGAGAACAAGAACTAGTACTATCAGACATACTATATCATAACCAACTAATGCAGGACCCTATTTGATGGATTCCAACGAATTGGTAATCTGGCAGGAACGTTTCAAACTTCTAATCATACATGAAGATTAGCTGGATCATGTTTCTATCAGAAAAAAAACAAGTCAAACCAAAAACAAACAAGCCAAACCAATATCATGCATGTGTAGTTGATTAACACGTTTGTACCTCCCAGCCAGATCTTTAAAGAAATTACACCACCTAATCGCACTACACAAATTAGCATCCCTTAAAACTAAATTATAGTACTTCCCCTGACTCATATTAGTGGACTCAAATTTATCTAGATATAAATATATCTATCACTAAAACTTGACTAGATATAGCCGTATCTAGATAAATCTAAGTCCACTAATATGGGTGAAAGGGAGTACCATTATTTCTAAAAGAGATCATACCGCCCTATATCTGCTTCTTGGGGACAAAGGTGGATGGAAACGTTGCATGTTAGGATTTTTTCATGCAAGAAAAGAAAAACAAGGCAAAGTAATCAGGAGGGAAGGCGGCCAGGGTTTTGATTTCGGAGTAGGAAAACACACCTAAGAGAATAATGTCTCTCACAAGACAGATTCGGGACCTCCATGCCCCAGGACTGTTATATGTTGATCCAAATTCTACAAAGTATAGGCCAACTAGTTGGTTTAACTGATTAGCGCAAGTGGCTATTGGCGCCGAAAGTATTTGCTTTGTTTGTTCAGGGAGATGGTTGCTGTTGATGCTACAAGGAGGAATTTGTCTCAAGGTGGAGTTTGTTATATGTTGATCCAAATTCTACAAAGTATAGGCCAACTTCTGACGAGTGGAGCGAGGCCCGTCGCCGGGAGGCTTGGTACGGTACGGATCGTTGAAGACCTAGGTTTCCACCGATATATAAACCCCTTGTAAGCCGCCGGTTGGGAGAGTTGCATCTGTGAAATCCCCGGCGTTTGTAAACACTCCTGGATATAGTGAAGTTTCGCTGGCTGGCGCCCGTGGTTTTTTTCCTCTCTTTGTTGGAGAGGTTTTCCACGTTAAATCTGTGTCCCCTTGCTGTGTTTTTAGTTTTTCGTTCTTCGTTATCTTCTAGTCGCAATTGTAACAAGTGGTATCAGAGCCCCAGGTTCTAATCTAGGGTTTGCGACATGTCGTCATTGAAGTTCGATCTACCACAGCTGGACTACACCACAAGATTCTCCTTGTGGCAGGTGAAGATGCGGGCGATTCTCGCCCAAACTTCTGATCTGGATGAAGCGCTGGATGGATTCGGTGAAAAGGATGCTAAGACCTGGTCCGCTGAAGAGAAGCGGAAGGACCGTAAGGCTTTGTCTTTGATTCAACTTCATCTGTCCAATAATATTTTGCAGGAAGTACTGGAGATGAAATCTGCTGCTGCCCTATGGGAAAAACTGGAAACGATCTGCATGTCAAAGGATCTAACCAGTAAGATGCATGTGAAGATGAAGTTGTTCTCGCATAGATTGCAGGAAGGTGGATCGGTAATGAATCACTTATCTCTTTTTAGAGAGATTATTTCTGATTTGCAATCTATGGAAGTAAAATATGATGATGAGGATCTAGCCCTATTACTCTTATGCTCGCTGCCTAGTTCTTATACACACTTTCGTGATACAATGTTCTTGAGCCGTGAGAAGATAACCCTTGATGAAGTGCAAGATGCCCTCAAACAGAGGGAAAAGATGAAATCTATGGTGCAGGCAGATGGGGCGTCCTCCAAGGCTGAAGCTCTGCAGGTTCGTGGCAGGACCGAGCAGAGATTTAACAACCATGGCAACCGAGATAAGAGCAAAAACGGCAGAGGTCGTTCGAAGTCCAAGGGAAAGGACAAGTTCTGCAGGTATTGTAAGAAATCTAATCATGTTATTGATGATTGCTGGAAGCTGCAGAATAAGGAGAAAAGGAACGGTACTTACCAACCGAAAGATAAGGATCAAGGCAATGGTAAGGCTGCTGTTGTTTCTGATAGTTCTGATGGTGAATGCTTAGCTGTTTTTGCTGCTTGTGCTTCTCGTGATGATGAATGGATACTTGATACTACATGTTCGTTTCATATTTGCTGTAACAAAGATTGGTTCAGTTCATATGAGTCTGTGCAGACTGGAGATTTTGTGCGTGTGGGGAATGACAACCCATGCCATATCGTTGGTGTTGGATCTGTTCAGATTAGGACACATGATGGCGTGACACGCACGTTGAGTGAGGTGAAGCACATACCAAGCATGGCCAGAAATTTGATCTCCCTGAGTACCATGGACGTTGATGGATACAAGTATGCCGGTGGGCATCGAGTTATGAAGGTATCAAAAGGTTCTCTTATTCACATGATAGGTGATATGAATTCTGCTAAATTATATGTTCTTAGAGGTAGCACTTTGCCCGGTATTGCTGCTGCTGTTACTTCTAATGATTCTGATGATTGTGGTAAAACACATCTATGGCATATGCGTCTTGGGCATATGAGCGAACAAGGCATGGCAGAGTTGGTCAAGAGAGAGCTGGTTGATGGTTGCAACTTGAGTAAGTTTGAGTTCTGTGAGCACTGCATCTTTGGTAAGCATAAAAGAGTTAAATTCAATGCTTCCGTTCATACCACCAAAGGCATATTAGATTATGTGCATGCTGATGTATGGGGTCCGTCCCGTAAGAATTCTATTGGTGGTGCTAATTATATGCTTAATATTATTGATGATTACTCAAGAAAGGTGTGGCCTTATTTTCTAAAGCATAAATCTGATGTTTTTGATGCTTTTAAGAAGTGGAAAGTTATGGTTGAAAAACAGACTGAGAAGAAGGTAAAGGTACTACATACTGACAATGGTATGGAATTCTGTTCTAATGAGTTTGAGGAGTTTTGCAGTAACGATGGCATGATCAGGCATCACACCATCCCATATACTCCTCAGCAGAATGGCGTGGAAGAACGCATGAACAGAACCATCATCTCGAGGGCTCGTTGTATGTTGTCTAATGCAGGTATGCATAGGCGTTTCTGGGCTGAAGCAGCCAACACAGCGTGTTACCTCATCAACAGGTCACCTTCTATTCCACTTGAGAAGAAAACTCTATTGAGGTATGGTCAGGTTCACCTGCTGATTATTCACAGTTGAGAGTTTTTGGTTGCACTGCTTATGCTCATGTTGATAATGGAAAGTTAGAGCCTAGAGCTGTCAAGTGCATATTCCTTGGTTATGGTTCAGGAGTTAAGGCATATAAACTATGGAACCCTGAAACAAAAAGGATTTTGTTGAGTAGGAACATTGTTTTCAATGAATCCGTTATGTATCATGACATCTTGCCATCAGATCCCTCTCCTGTTGCTATTGGAGAGGAGGGAGTTCGTGTGCAGGTGGAGCACCTGCAGAAAACTGTTGATAATAATGCTGTTGTTGATGATACTCATGAGGAAAATATTGATGATGATGTTGTTCAGCACTCACCTACTGTTTTGCAGCAGCCACAGGAATCTATTGCTGCTGATAGACCGAGATGTAACATAGTTCCACCTCGTCGTTTAATTGAAGAGTGTAATCTTGTACATTATGCTTTGAGTTGTGCTGAACATGTGGAGAACGATTCTGAACCTGCTACATATAATGAAGCCATTGCATCCGTTGACCGCGAGAAGTGGGTATCTGCTATGCAAGAAGAGATGCAATCGCTTGAGAAAAATGGCATATGGGATGTTGTGCGCTTGCCTAAACAAAAGAAGGCGGTCCGCTGCAAGTGGATCTTCAAGAAAAAGGAAGGTCTATCTCCCAAAGAGCCTTCAAGGTACAAGGCAAGGTTAGTAGCAAAAGGGTTCAGCCAGATTCCAGGTATTGATTACAATGATGTGTTCTCTCCAGTTGTGAAGCATAGTTCCATTCGTACTTTCTTTAGTATTGTGGCTATGCGTGATCTTGAGCTTGAGCAGTTAGATGTCAAGACTGCTTTTCTGCATGGAGAGCTTGATGAGGAAATATACATGGACCAACCAGAAGGGTTCATAGTGCCTGGTAAAGAGGATTTTGTGTGCAAATTAAAGAAGTCTCTTTATGGCTTAAAGCAATCTCCAAGACAGTGGTATAAAAGGTTTGATTCATTTATGATCTCACATGGTTTTGAGAGGTCTAAATATGATAGTTGTGTTTATATCAAGTTTGTTGATGGGTCACATATATACTTGCTGCTATATGTTGATGATATGTTAATTGCTGCCAAGGGCATGAAAGAAATCACTACTTTGAAGGCACACCTAAGTAGTGAGTTTGAGATGAAGGATCTTGGTGCTGCTAAGAAGATCTTAGGTATGGAAATTACCCGAGATAGAAAATCTGGTTTGTTATTTCTTAGTCAGCACAGTTACATTAAGAAAGTTCTTCATCATTTTAATATGGATGGTGCCAACTCAGTTAGTACTCCTATTGCTCCTCACTTTAAATTGTCAGTTTCTCAATGTCCTACTACTGATGAAGAGTTTGAGTACATGTCAAAGGTGCCGTATTCTAGTGCTGTTGGTTCTTTGATGTATGCCATGGTTTGTTCTCGTCCTGATTTATCATATGCTATGAGTTTGATAAGTAGATACATGGCTAATCCTGGTAAAGAACATTGGAAGGCTGTTCAGTGGGTTTTCAGGTACCTTCTTGGCACTTCCAATGCTTGTTTGAAGTTTGGCAGGACCGGTGAGGGACTCGTTGGCTATGTGGATTCAGATTTTGCTGCCGATTTGGATAAGAGAAGATCCCTCACAGGTTATGTGTTTAATGTTGGAGGTTGTGCTGTTAGCTGGAAGGCTACATTGCAGGCTGTTGTTGCACAATCTACTACTGAAGCTGAATACATGGCTATTGCTGAAGCTTGCAAAGAATCTGTTTGGTTGAAAGGTTTGTTTGCTGAGTTTTGTGGAGATGATTCTTGCATTAATTTGTTTTGTGACAGTCAAAGTGCCATATACCTTACAAAAGATCAGATGTTTCATGAGAGAACTAAGCACATTGATGTCAAGTACCATTTTGTTAGAGACATTGTTGCTCAAGGTAAATTAAAGGTATGCAAGATCAGCACTCATGATAATCCTGCTGATATGATGACTAAACCTGTTCCTGTTGCTAAGTTTGAGCTTTGCTCGAACTTAGTTGGTTTAACTGATTAGCCCAAGTGGCTATTGGCGCCGAAAGTATTTGCTTTGTTTGTTCAGGGAGATGGTTGCTGTTGATGCTACAAGGAGGAATTTGTCTCAAGGTGGAGTTTGTTATATGTTGATCCAAATTCTACAAAGTATAGGCCAACTTCTGACGAGTGGAGCGAGGCCCGTCGCCGGGAGGCTTGGGCCGAGTGTAAGCCGCCGGTTGGGAGAGTTGCATCTGTGAAATCCCCGGCGTTTGTAAACACTCCTCGATATAGTGAAGTTTCACTGGCTGGCGCCCGTGGTTTTTTTCCTCCCTTTGTTGGAGAGGTTTTCCACGTTAAATCTGTGTCCCCTTGCTGTGTTTTTCGTTTTTCGTTCTTCGTTATCTTCTTGTCGCAATTGTAACAAGGACGCGCCACAGTGAATCGCAGAACTACAGTCCCATATGGAGATAAAACATAACAGCGGTCAGAATTTTTGCATCAATCCATGGAGACGGGGTGTAGGCGTGGCAGTCGTCGAGGTAGAAGCCAATACCGGCGCAGGCGCGTCCATTGTGCTGGAACATGGCGAGACGGAGCAGAGCCACGGGATCGACGTCGGCAGGAGGACGACGACGTCCAAGTGGGGAGGGAAGGCGTGCGACGATGCTACAGTAAGGCCACCGTGGTGGATCCTGGGCTCGACGTGAGGGAGCGAGAGGTAGGCGCTTGCGGCAGGGAGGAGATGGGTCTGGGTCGCCTGTGGTTGTTAGAAGCGAAGGGAGAAGAATATGGGGTAGCAGGGACTGAGGCAAGGGGGGACGAGCGATGGTGAGACCCCTGCCAACGATCCGCTCGCACCTCAATAGCGATTAGATAAAAGGCTAAGGCTTAGTTTGGCAACAAAGTTTTTCCAAAACTGAAGTATTTCAATACCATAGTATTCTAGTGCCTAGCAAAGCAACACTTCAGTTTTTTCTTTTTCTCAGTTTTAGAAAAAAGAGGGTCTAGCCTCTTTCTCAAATACTTCAAAAAACCATAGTTTTGGAGAGTACTTCAGTTTTAAAACCACATTATTTGTTAGATCCAAACACCTCAAAGTATTTAATATTTCAGTTTTTTCCGAAACCAAAGTATTTTACTTCAAAAATACTTTGCTACCAAACACAGCGTAATCTCTCCCTTCCTCGACTAACTTCGCCCCCGGTATGTGTAAACCCAGGTAAAGGATGCCCCGTCCAAGCCCATTTGATATGCCACGAGAGCAAGGCCCCTACAAGCAAACATATTAGAACTAATAGTGCTAGGCCCACACATGGAAATTAGCCCATTCGGAAAGCATGCGTGATGTCCAGGAAACGCACAAACGTAGCCGCCGGCGTTTCATTTCTTTTCCTAGTCCTCTGTTTGGCTGCCTGCCACAGATGTGCAGCCGTCTATGGCAGTTTTCAATCCCAAATCGGTGGAACACCGTATAGCCAACGGGGCAGCGATCTAGAGAGCACCGCTATATACGGGAGACAAGCCAGAGCGGCAACGAGGTAAAGAATTCATGTTAGTTTACTTCCTCCTCTAATTCTTATTGTGCAATCGTAAGTCCTCGTCTCGTTTCCAAATCTTAGACTAGTTTTTGCCTTAGGAACTATCGAAGTACTGGAGATCTTCTACACGGAAAAATATAGAAGTACAATTGCAGGAAATACCGGGGCGTGGAAACTATAGACATGAAATTGGGTTATCCGCTTTACCTTCTACTAGTAATATGAATAGGAAGAGACCGAGATCAATTATAAAAACATTGATCCCGGGAAATGATCTCTCGCGGGCTATACATTGTTAGGTATAGATGAAATCTCTCCAGCAGCGGATTGTACGCGCTCGGATAAAACCCCGTAAAACCAAGATCAATTATACTAAAATATAATATACAATTGTTCCTTGTGATGTTAATGTAAATCCAAACGATTTTGCAACTTAGTTTATAATAGAACATTCCTAATCCCAGTAACGGTGATTTTTGTAATCATAGATCCAACTTCACCTTAATATATTGTGACTATCCTTACAATGTTACTGTTGTATACATGGGTGCATTGGTTTTAAATTTTTGATACCTCTCGCCACCCCTATCCCCAAATTCTGGCTCGGTCCCTGCGGGGTAGGTGGATATGATCGTGCGTGTTGTGTGCGTGCCTGAGCCCTGACGTTAGGGTTTGTTGCGGGATTCGGTTGGGCCAGGCCAGGGGTCATAGGCAAATGTTTTTAGGCAAATATACGTATAAAAAAAGATTCAATTTGAAATAAAAGGGAAAACGAATTTAGTAAACGAAATAGGGTTTTAATAAAATATTTTGGAGGGAAAATATGCATGAACATGTCATGATGATGTAAAAAACAAAAACAACACGCAAAAACTAAATTCAAAAATTTCCCTAGTTATTATAGATCGAGAGAAACCGAGCGGGTAGGCTGGCCCAACGGAGGAGGAGCAAGGGGGAGTGTGCCACCGGGTGGACCGACCCAGCAGATAAGGCGTGATGGCACCAGTTTGGTTGGCACGAGCTCTGAAAAAAGTGCCCTATTATCAATGACAGGCATATTTTGAAGTTGTCACTCACCATAGTGTTACTACTGACATGCATATATAGATGACTGTCACTAAGTAATTTTTTCATTCAGATGGTCTCTAAAAATATACTAGTGACAACCACTTTTATAAGCCTGTCGCTAGTGTTTTGTATTAGTGACGGGCTTATTCTTGCCTGTCGCTGATAATGCTTACTACTGACAGGCACAATTTTGTCTGTCACAAACCACCTGCAGGCTATAAGCCTTTCTACAGTAGTGAATGCAAATCCCCCTAGAACTCTAAAATTGTGGGCAATAGCTCATGAAAACAGCCATAAAACACGAAAATGACAGGTTTTGGTCATATCTCTCAAACATGTATCGTGTCTTATGGGCCATACAAATCATCCATGAACCCTAAAATTGTGGACAATATCTCGTCAATAAAATGCGAAAACGACAAGTTTTTGGTCATATCTCTCAAACAAGTATCGGGTCTTACGGGCCATGCAATTTTCATGGAACCCCAAAACTGTAGACAATAACTCATTAAAATGGCCATACAACACGAAAACGACGAGCTTTTGGTCATAAATCTCAATCATGTATTGGGTCTTACGGGCAATGCAAATCCCCTTAGAACCCCAAAACATTGGGCAATAGCTCATCAAAACGTCCATAAAATGCGAAAACGAAGAGCTTTGGGTCAGAACTCTCAAACATGTATCGGGTCTTACAGCCCATGAAAATCCTCCTAGAACCCCCAAACTGTGGGCAATAGCTCATGAAAACGGTAATAAAACGTGAAAACAACGATCTTTTGGTCATAACTCTCAAACATGTAAAGGGTCTTACGGCCCATGAAAATCCTCCTGGAACCCAAAAATTGTGGGCAATAGCTCATGAAAACGGTAATAAAACGCGAAAATGACGAGTTTTTTGTCATAACTCTGAAACATGCATCAGGTCTTATAGGCAATCCCAATCGTCCATGAACCCCAAAACTGTGGGCAATAAGTCATGAAAAACACCTTAAAACTTGAGAACAACTTGTTTTTGGTAATAACTCCCAAACATGTATCGGGTCTTACGGGCCATGCAAATCCCCCTGGAACCCCAAAACTTTGGGAAATAGCTTATGAGAACGGCTATTAAGCGCGAAAACGACGGGTTTTTAATCGCCTTGGAACCCCTATGTTGCGGGCAATATCTCATGAAAATATCCATAAAACGCGAAAGCGACGAGTTTCTGGTCATATGTTTCAAATATGGATTGTGTCTTATATAGCTCACGAAAACAGACATAAAAATTGAAAACGGCCATAAAGATTGAAAACGACGAGTTTTTGGTCATAATTCTCAAACATGTATCGGGTCTTACGGTCCATGCAAATCTTCCTGAAACCCCAAAACACTTTGCAATAGCTCATGAATAAGGCCATAAAATGTGAAACAACGAGTTTTTGGTCATATCTCTCAATCATGTATCGGGTCGTAGTACGATGCAAATCGCTCTTGAACCCCGAGACTATGGGCAATAGCTCATGAAAACGGCCATAAAACACGAAAACGACGAGTTTTGTTCATATTTGTAAATCATGTATCGGGTGTTACGGTCTTTGTAAATCGCCTTGGAACCCCAAAACTGTGGTTAATAGCTCATGAAAACGACCATAAAATGCGAAAATGACGAGTTTTTGGTCATATCTCTCGAACATCTCTCGGGTCTTACGTGACATGCAAATTGGCCTTGAACTCCAAAACTATGGGCAATAGCTCATGAAACGGCTATAAAACGCGAAAATGACGAGGTTTTGCTCATAACTCTCAAACATGTATTGGGTCTTATGGCCCATGAAAATCCTCTTGGAACCCCAAAACTGTGGGCAATAGCTCATAAAAACCGTAATAAAACCCAAAAATGACGAGTTTTTTGTAACATCCCAGGATTAGCACCTAGAATTATAGAGGACGCAGGTGTGTGCATTGCATTCATGCATCAGAAAATCCAGGGAATTTTCGCGCAAAACACAAGGAGCTATAGAGGAATCGAGGTCTCTCTTGTTCTGATGGAAATACCAGAACAAGTGCGATGGATTTCGACATGACCCCTACTATACTTTTGTGTTGGAGGGGAAGACAATTCAAGATTTGAATATTTAATTAATAAATTTGAATACAAAAAGGATTTGAAATAAAATAGTAAATGGAAATTGAATTGTATTAGGAAATAAGAGATGAACTTTATTTATAAATAAGATACAAGAGTTACAGATATCCAATTAGAAAAGATAACTGAAATTTAAATACAAAAGGAAAAAAGAATTACAATAATAATAAGAATTGAATTCATATTTTGTTTTTTCTAAAACAACATATAAATATTACAAGAATTTAGATTACAAGTAGAAATAAAATTTAAATTTATTAATATTATACAATATTACATTGTCTTTCTAAATGAACCATAAAAGAAAAGGAAAACAAGTAATTTTATTAAATAAAGTACAATAATACAATGTCTTTACAATAATCAAACAGAAAATAAATTACATTGATTGATAAAAAAGAAAACCTAAAGTAATTTCCTATATTATTTCTTGAACCTTGTTTTCTGCTTATCCTTTTGTACCTGCAAAACAACTCAAAAGAAAACAAAGTTCCAGAAATGGAAAACAAAACAAAGATTATGTGGGGTTATGCTACTCTCATATTAGGCAATGAAGTGCATTGTAAAACTCATCATTGAGTAACTGATAAAAAGGGGCCAAAGTGTGCAATCTGTTCTTATTCCAAAAAGGGCCTCAGTCTATGCATCACAGGAATGGGGCAAGTTTCACCAAACTAGTAACAGGTAAAAGGAAAAGCAGTAATTCCAGCAAAAGATCTAGTGTACTTGATCTGATCCACATGATGGATGAAGCAGGCAAGTAGCTCACACAACACATGCATGGCATGTGTTGTCACTACCACATTAAGTGGTATAACATTGCAAAGGTAGAAGAAGGAAACTTCCAGGGGCTGTTCTCACATATCAAACCATTCCAGCCGAAACCACATCTCTTTCTCCCTGTAGTAAAGTGTATCAAGAACACTTCTCTGAGCAAGACAAGAACACATACTTATCTATCATTAGAGCCACCCACTGGATAATAACCACACAGATTATTCCACCATCTCACCACATCTCTAATTCTGGTTGCTCACTGGAGCCATCCAAGAGCTAGGAGGGGCAAGTATACCAGAAGAAAAAACCATAGCAAATCCAATAGATCAAGTCAGGAACTAGGAGAAGAGGGATGTATCAGCAGTTGAATCACAAGCTTACCAGGACATCAACAACATCAGTAGGACAAGTTTCCCAAGAGCAACCACAGCTTCAGAACCACAGGTTATCCATTTAAGATCATGCCTTTATATCTGATCTTACTATTGCATCCTAGAAAATGGATGGGGTGATAGAAAAATCCTCAGATCTGTACTAAAGTGGAGTACTAGATCATCACTGTATAATTTTCATAAGCAAGCAATAACTAATTTATCCAAGCATCATAAAAATCTCAGCCTATGCATCATGGGCTGAGCCAAGAAGTTAAGCACTTATCAATTTCTATCAGTATATCAAGACAACTTTTAGTATCTATTCTTATCATATTGTTTAGAGCATGAGGTTGGAGAGGGAGAGAGCTATCAGACTGGGTAGAAGTGCTACTCCAATATCATCCTAGAGCTAAGATCAATGCAAGAGAAAGAATCTGCATTTTTAGCCACCAAATTAGCTTCAGCCTTTTGCATCACAAGTTAAGTTTCTCTCTTGTTTATATCAACATCAACTACACCACTGTAGTTATTCTTTGTAGCAAGCCATGCTACATGGGCTACTATTATGCACTCTCTAAGGTTGGAGGCACCACAATAGTAGCCCAAAGTCAACTAAAGCCACCAGAAGGATCCTTACATATTAACTAGCTCACAAGTTATCCAAACCCAACAAATTCTATCATTTTCCTAGTTCAGTAAGCTAGGAATCATTTGTTTTTATATGTGATTAATATCACTACTGGACCATAGGTTCAGTTCAGCATGCACCTTTCATATATAAACTCAACATTGAGCCAAGTACATCATTTATAATCTACCACCAGAAAATTGGATCAAATCATCTCCCTAACATTTTAGGGATCATTTTTTTACAAGTTGCCTATGGATTTACATCCAATAGGAGGGTAAGATCTGTTGGATAGAATATATCCTCAGAGACACACTCAGATGAAATATTTTTCAACATGGATAACTAGAGGAGGGTCTAACAACATTTTTCCATCTGTGGACAAGGTCTCAGATCATACACCATTGACCTAAACTATTGTTCACTAGTTTAGAACTAGGTGACAGCAGATTTTTTTAATGAACTACTACATGGCACATTCCATGGAATGGTAGCACCTCTGTAGCAGTTTCATTTCTTTTTAACCATTTCTCAAAATCAGAAGTACAAGCATAAGAAATAACACCAAGTTATTCAAATCATCTTCCTAAGTCACACCAGCTAGGAATCATTCAACTAATCACATCTGCAAGCCATTCCTCAATAAACCAGGCCACTAGACTGAACTGTAGGGTTCGCAGCATAGAAAACAAAATTTTTCCTACGATGTGAACTATATACCAAGATCTATCTACTAGATACAAACAACGGGCGGTGATGGGGATATGTAACATCCCAAAAATATCAAACTTAGATCAACAAAACACTAATCCTAAAGTTTAGGGTTAACAAAAACTTTTCTAAATCAATTCATGAATGCATGTATATGTGTATGCATGGATTTTGAATTTCTTTAAAAACCAACTTGTTTGTGTGATCCATTGCTTGTAAAATGTTTCTTAGGTGAAAAGAACATCATCTAAAACATTCCCCACACTTTTCCTAAAGAAAAATAAGTCAAAACAAATATATTAAGTGAATGGTCATTTTGACCAATTTAACTCCCATGCCTACTTTGGCTGTCTCAAACTTTCAAAACCTAACAGAAACTTTTCTGGATCTTTGCACCCCTTGAATGTACTCATAACAAAGTATCAAGGCCCACCTTGTGATCATCCAGAAACTTTCAAATGCATGGTTTAAATGACAACTCAAAATTGAATCTTCTTCATATGGGAAGATCCCACTTTTTCAAAACCCACTCAAACAAGCTCAATTTTCAAAACCCAAGCATCTGCAGACTCACTAGAACCAATCTAGCAAACCCACCAAAAATCATTTCAAAATTCAAAACTTGATTTCATGCGGCCATTTCATCAAACAGGTTGCAGACACAAATCAAACAAAACCACAAACACTATAGTGTGCAGTGTTTTGAGCCTAACTTGTTCCCTAGCTAGCTCTCACACAATCCAGTAGATCATCTAGAAAGGTTAGACCAGCACTAGCACCCCTGTGATCTTGCCATTAACATTAATGGTGAACAGCCGAGCAACCCCATGTCACCCCAATGTGGACAACAAGCTAGGAGCAGCAGCAAGCCTAGCCAGCATGTCTGGGAGGCAGCCCACCGTCCACCGCCACTGCCTGTCCCAGCCGCGAGCGTTGCCAAGCCCTGGACCACGCGCACAAGACACTCCCAGACCATGCCGAGCGTGCGCCAGAGAGCCACCCTCGACCATCACCCACAGACCGCGCGCACACACGATCACCACCGACCCAGGAGACCGTCAGACATCCCCGTTTAACGCCTCGCGCCATACAGCCACCGCCCGCCGTCGAAGACGCCGCCTCTGCCGCGCAGAGCACCGCCCGTTCCAGACCAAACCACACCGCCCCATGCCTCGCGACCATGTCGTTGAGCATCACTAGGAGACACAGCACCGTCCCCTACCCTTGCCCATGCCATTAGCTGCCTGTAACGTCGCCTCCGACGAGCTCACCTTGCGCCCCGACGGTTCCCTCGCTCGACTATAAATAGAGGCCACCCCCGCACGATTTCTTCACACCATCTCACTCCCCTCTCCTCACTGATCGTGCCACACCATTCTCAGAGCAAGGCGAGCACCACCTCGCCAGAATTTCACTGGAGCCTGCCGCTGCCGGAGAAGAAAGGAGCCAGCGATTGGAGCCGCCCCAGGAGAAGCCACCAGTACCAGGAGGTTCGCCGTCGTCGACTTCGTCGTTCGCCCGCCTCGCCGACCCTCGCCCGTACCCCGGTGAGCCCCCAGCACCCCTCACTGGTCGCGCTAGGTTTCGTTCTCGCCGAAGCTGTCTCGCGTCGACGATGACCCTCAGCCGTTGGATTAGAACCAGATCGAACGAACCACGTTGCCCCATACCGCTTCGCCCAGCCCGTGTTACTGACGAGTGGGGACACCCACTTAAGCAGCCCGCGGGAGCACTGCGCTTAGAAGGCCGGCCCGTTAGAATTTCCCGCGCAGCCCAGCAATTCAAATTAAACCTTTTCTTTTTAATTTCAAACACACTTCTGTACCCAACTTTAAAAATCAACCCAGATCGATTTAGTGCACCAAATTAGATGAAACCAATTTTGTTGGAAACGTCTGTGAATGCTTAATCCAAGCCCGTTGGATTCAAGTCATTTGGATCTATGGATCATCCATAGCAAAAATAACAAGGCAGAAGCTTTTCTGCATTCAAACATTTTTCAAATTTAAACCATAAAAGCTTTTGAGTTGATTCCAACTCTCAAAAATCACATTCAACCATACCTTTCAGAATATATAAAAATATATATAGGTTACTTGCAGAAATAATGTTCAAGGAATAAAAGAATGCTTCATAAGCATTTCTAGCCACTTTAATTAATTAAAATAAAAGGGTAAAACCTTATTAAATTGTGACACCACTTCAAATCACATTCCCATGGACTACAACATGTGGTGATGACATGTGTCAACATGATCCCATGTTTAGTTTGGAGAATATTAAATCTTAAGTAGTTTTTCAATGAGTAGAAATTACTTTTCTAAAATAAAAAGACTTAAACCAATCCTTAACCTTGTAATGTTAGAGATGATGCTAGATCATCTATAGGACCCTTGTGTGTGATGATTGCAAGTAGTTAAGTATTGTTTGGTGATTGTGTACCTCGTACCGACCCAGGGATACGAGGAGGAAGGAGGATACTACGAAGAGGAAGCCGAGGAAAACTTCAACCACTGCTCTGCACAAGGCAAGCTAGTAACTATGCAAGCTTCACTAACCAAGTTGACCAATGTAAGCTAACACTTGCCAGATACCCTATTGTTGCCACAAACCCATGCTTGTGATATGATTACTATATGCCTTAAGCATATGTGACCATACCCACTTACTAAACCAATCCTAGTTTTATGGCAAGCTTCTTACTTTATTTCTTTATCAAAGCTTACTTGGAGGCTACCTAAGAGTTTTGGTAGATACTAGACAATTGTGCTGAAGGTTGCATAAAGAGCATAAAATTTGGCCTAAGCTAGAAACCTTGATATCAGCCTAGGATATAAGGTTGGACTTAGTTGAAACTCCACTAGTTACCACCCTCTATTAGTACTACCCCCACTTGTAGATGCTAGTGCTAAGCATAAAACTTGATCAACTTTAGATGGGAATACTTGGTGGAAAAATGGTTATGAAAACCTTGGAATGATGGATCATTCTATTGAAATGTTTTGGACATGTGTTTCCAAACACTTGATGATTCTGGTGATAAAAATGTTGAGGCATGAGCCTTAGCCCTTTATAAAACTGATGGTTGTCTGGATGCGATACCATTCCAATTTTATCGTACAACCACAATACCCGAATATTGGGTAGGGCTTGACTGGAAAGTTATATACCTCAGTATTAGTTCCCTCACGGCCCAGGTCTGAGCTGAGGCTACCTTGTGAAGATTGTCCACCTGTGCAGTACCCAAGATGACAGTGGTCATGGTTGGGAGGCCAAACTCACAGGAGATGTGCTTATACTAAGGAGTGTAATTGAAAGGTTAGGATTGATTATCCGCATACTGAGTATGAAAATTCAGGATTTGTTCCTGACGGATGTATCGAATGTTGTGGTGAAAGTGTACAATCTCTGCAGAGTGTCAAACTATTCGAATAGCCGCGTCCGCGGTTATGGACAGTTGGAGTGGCCATACTGTTCCCCCGTCAGACTTTTCAAAATTACTTGTGAAACGACTTGAGACTTTGACTTGACCACAAAAGAGTTGTGACTGGAAATACAAGATCCCACTTAGGAGTTATAAAATTGTGACCAGCTTTGGAACTTAGTAGTTATAAATCTGGCTTTTGCAAAACAACCCTAGAGCCTAGTGTCCTATTATCCAAAAACCCCTTTACTTGTTAGTATTAGTTTGCGAGTACTTAAAGAGTACTCATGGCTTTGTCCCTGGCTATTCCCATGGCCAGACTATGAAGAGGAGTACCTGGAGGATGGACCCCAGGAAGGTTACGACAACTAGGATCATCTCCCATCGTCAGCATTGCCTGTGACCCCGAAGATGGAGCCTCGCCTACGCTACCGTTATTATTACGTATTCCGCTGCTTGATGTTGTATTAAGGACTGGATCATGAGATCCCTATTTGTGTAAGAACTTATGTATCGTTGTAATGGATGAAGTACTATGGTATCCAATTCTGTTATGTCTCGCAAAAATGGTAATCCTGGGATTGCGATGTATGGCATAACAGGCATCTAGGATTGAAAAATCCGGGTGTTGACAAGTTGGTATCAGAGCCATCCTGACCATAGGAGACCCTAGTTAGATTGGACGCTGAACCCAAAAACTTAGTTTCAAAACTTAAGAACAAAACTATTTACGAAAACTTATTCTCATTCTTACCTCTTTAATTCTTTAATAAAACTTCATGTTCCTCAAAAACTCTTGCAAAATAGATAAAATTTTGACACACTTGATCACTTTGCTAATCTACTCATTCTCTATTTATATAGATGGACGTGAAGTACAGCAAGTTTTACCAACTCGGGAATGGAGGAGACCTTATCTTTGAGAGGGATCTGGATCAGCTTTCGGAACTTCTGGAGCGCCCGCATCCCGAGTTCTTCGGAGCTCAGCTCAATGATCAAGGGGGAGAAGATCTGCAGTGGCTAATTGTTGCAAGTCTCCGAGGAAAGATTGAACCTCCCACTGCGGAGGGAATTCAGTTTACCTTGAGCGAAAACAACTGGCTCGATGGACTTGCTAGAGCAATGCAGGAAGCTCTTTCTCGTCTGTGTGGGCAGAGCATCAATCAGATCAAGGGTACTCGCTTTGAGTTTTGCCCAAGGCGTGATGCAAATGGTCAACCACTGGAAGCCCCATACCACCCCGAGCTGAAGACTCAATTGGACCACCTTAGCTTCATGATATATGATCGTCAGCAGGAACTGGACAACTGCCGTGACTATTGCAACCACAAGTATGCCATCATCAAGACGAAGGATCAGACCATCGCCATGCTAGCAAAGGATCGCAAGTCTCGCCGTCGTCAGCTCGACAAGAAGGAGCGCATTATTGCCCGTCTTCGCCATCGTATCTCATCTCTGGAAGAGACCATCCATGAGAGAGACATGCAGTTAGAGGAAAGGGAGAATGCCGGAGAAGATCTTCGTGGAGACCCTTACTCCTATCTCAGCGATGACGATGATTTTCTGGAGTATCAGGCCATGGACTTCTTCACCGATGAGGATGATTTAGCCTTCATCGATGATGCGGAAGATGATGAAGCCACAGACTCCGAGCAGTAGTAGCACTGAGCACTAGCGTAGTGAGTAGTAGTCGGTCCCACTGTATCGTAGTTCCCAGAATGGTTCTTAAAACCATCTCTTTTGCTTTGTTGTGGTGTGTGTTGTACTGTGTGCTATGAGTGAATGAATGAAAAAGCAAGTTGCTAGAACACTTGAGTCAAACTCTAAAAACTTTTCAAAGACCCAAAACCTTAGAAATTTCCCTCTTTTCTCATGATCTATATCAATCTTCAGATGCCACGTGGAGGAAGTGGTTCAGCCCCGGACCCGATGTTGCAGATCCTGCAAATGTTGACTTCTGGCCGCGAAGCTGAAAGAGCGGAACGTCAAGCCAACCTAGTCACTCTGCAACAGATAGCCCAGCTAGCCCACAACAACCAAGGCCATGGAAATCAGGACAACCACGGATCTAAGCTCAAGAATTTCCAGAATACCAACCCACCCGTTTTCACCAAGTCGGAAGAACCCCTAGACGCTGATGATTGGCTGCAAACTATGGAGAATAACTTAGAAGTAGCCGGAGTAGAAGCCAACGAGAAAGTCTTGTTCGCCACTCATTATCTAGCCGGAGATGCCAGGGCATGGTGGAACAATGTTCGTGCAATGACCGGAGGCCAAATGATGACCTGGGAGGAATTCAAGGTCAAGTTTAGCAGAACCCATGTGCCGCCAGGTTTGATCAAGAGAATGAGAGACGAGTTCAGAGAATTGAAACAAGGAAGGATGACTGTAGTGGAATACCGTGACAAATTTTTGTCATTAGCTAGGTATGCCCCTGATGAGATAGACACCGAAGCCAAGAAGAAAGAAAGATTCCTGAATGGTCTGCATGACGAGATGCAGACAGTGTTAGTCAATATTCCCTTTGCTGATATTGAAGCCCTTGTCGACTCCGCTATCCAGATGGAAGGAAAGATCAACCGGGCCAATGAGAACCGCAAGAGTCGCATGATGCATCAACCAGGAACCCATCAGACCCCAAAGTATCGCCCCAACCCATCTCCAGGATTTGCCCCAAGAACCAACAGACCCCCTATGACCCGTCCGACCTATCCCATCCGTGGAAACCCTAGACCCGGAGGAAATCACAACAACCCCGGCAATTCTAGCAATTTTACCCGTGCCCCACCCAAGCTCCACACCAACAATGCTACTGCCAACCCCAATACTGCCCCGAGGACTGGAAGCAATGCTGTGCCTGTCGCAGCCAAGGACAAGTCACAAGTGACCTGTTATGACTGTGGAAATAAATGCCACTATTCCAACGAGTGCCCCAACAAGAAGAACGCTACAACCCCTAATACCATGTCCCAGCTCAGCAGCAGCGTCGTGTCCAACCAGGGAGAAGATTTGCCCCAGGAAATTCACTCAACCGCAATGGCCGCCTTTTTCTCATGCATGCTGAAGAAGCTCAGGAAGCGCCAGACGTCGTGTTGGGTATGTTTTCTGTTAATTCAGTACTTGCAAGAGTGTTGTTTGATTCTGGTGCATCGCATTCATTTGTCACCGAAGAATTTGCATGCACTAGTAAAATTCAACCAACCAAACTGAAGCATGTGATGATTGTACAAATTCCCGGATCGACCACCAAGGCTAGGCAAATTTGTAGAGCCGTCCCTATCCGAATCCATTGCATAGATTTTTATGCTAACCTAATAGTACTCGGAACTAAAGGTTTGGAAGTAGTACTAGGAATGGATTGGATGTCCAAACATAAAGGAATGATTGACTGCGCCAAGAAATCTATTACCATGACCAGTACCGCCGGAGTATCAGTCGAGCATATATCTGAAACCTTACCTCGCCAATTCAAGTGTAACAAGAGTCTAGCCCAACCTACCATTGACCAAGTTCGGATAGTCTGTGAATACCCCGATGTATTTCCAGATGTTTTGCCCGGTATGCCCCCAGATAGGGATATCGAGTTTATCATCGAACTAATCCCCGGAACAGGACCTATAGCCTAGAGACCCTATAGTATGAACCCATCAGAACTAGAAGAACTGAAGAAGCAGTTGGATTCCATGTTAGAAATCGGATTGATTCAACCAAGTGCGTCCCCATGGAGGTCAGCTGTCTTGTTTGTAGACAAGAAGGATGGAGGTAACCGTTTGTGTACGGATTATCGAAAGTTGAATGATGTCACCATCAAGAACAAGTACCCCTTGCCCAAGATAGAGGATTTTTTTGATCAGTTGACCGGTGCCCAGGTGTTTTCTAAGATTGATCTTTGAACTGGCTATCATCAACTCAAAATTCGTGCAGAGGATATTCCAAAGACTGCCTTTACCACCAGATATGGATTGTATGAGTATACAGTCATGTCTTTTGGATTAACCAATGCCCCCGCTTATTTCATGAACCTCAGGAATAAGATTTTTATGGACTTCCTGGATAAGTTTGTCATTGTTTTCATCGATGACATTCTGATTTATTCCAAATCGGAAGAAGAACATGAGCTACACCTAAGGACCATTCTTGGAACCCTTAGAGAGCATCAGCTGTATGCAAAATTTAGCAAATGTGAATTCTGTTTACAGGAAGTAGGATTTCTCGGTCACATTGTATCAGCCGGAGGAATTGCCGTTGACCCTGCCAAAGTGAAAGATGTAGAAGATTGGCAAGCCCCAACCACTCAAACCCAATTTCGTGCCTTTCTCGGATTGGCGGGATATTACCGCAAATTCGTAGAAGGATTCTCTAGTATCGCCCGACCCATGATCCAATTGCTGAAGAAGGACAAGAAGTTTGAATGGACAGACAAGTGTGAAGCGAGTTTTCAAGAACTCAAAAGGAGATTGATTTCCGCCCCAATCTTGATCATGCCGGATATCACGAAGCCCTTCGATGTGTATTGTGACGCATCCAAGATTGGTCTCGGATGTGTGCTAATGCAAGAAGGCAAAGTTATATCCTATCTATCGCGACAATTGAAGAAACATGAACAAAACTACCCAACCCATGACCTCGAACTCGCAGCCGTAGTTCTAGCCCTAAAGACCTGGAGACATTACCTTATGGGAAACCGTTGTGAGATTTATTCGGATCACAAGAGCCTAAAGTATATATTCACTGAGAAGGAGCTGAATATGAGGCAGAGAAGATGGATTGAGCTAATCAAGGATTACGACCTGGACATTCACTATCTCCCTGGAAAAGCCAACGTAGTAGCCGATGCCCTTAGCAGATTGCCGTGCCGCTTGAACTCCATGATTTTGAAGGAGCAACCAAGTTTGCACAAAGAGATGGAAGATTTTCGAATAGAATTAGTAAGTGAAGGATTTTTGGCTAGCATAGAACTTCAGCCCACTTTGATCAGTCAGGTTAAGGAGCCGCAGGAAGGAAATGCTAGTATCGACGGAATTAAACGTCGTATCGGTACAGGCAAAGTACCCGGATTCACCGAGGACGAAGAAGGAGTTTTGTGGTACAAAGGACGCCTTTGTGTACCAGCAGATTCTGAGTTAAAAGAAGTTATCTTGAAGGAGGCTCATGATACTCTTTATTCTATCCATCCCGGAGGAACTAAGATGTATCAAGATTTGAAAGAGCAATTTTGGTGGCATAAGATGAAGAGAGAAATCGGAAGCTATATCGCCAAGTGTGATATATGTCAGCGAGTCAAGGCAGGACATCAAAGACCCGCTGGATTGTTGCAACCTTTGCAAATTCCGGAATGGAAATGGGATTCTGTAGGAATGGACTTTATCACTGGACTACCTACTTCTAGTAGGGGAAATGACTCTCTTTGGGTCATAGTGGACAGATTGTCCAAAGTAGCCCATTTCTTTCCCGTTAAAACTACCTATCAGAGTTCGAAGCTAGCAGAGTTGTACATCGCTAGGATCGTTAGTTTGCACGGAGTCCCCAAGAATATCGTATCGGATCGAGGAACTCAGTTTACCTCGAGATTCTGGAAGAAGGTCCAGGAAGGTCTAGGAACCCGCCTAGATTTCAGTACCGCGTATCACCCTCAGACCGATGGACAAACGGAGCGAGTAAACCAAATACTCGAAGATATGCTTAGAGCATGTGTGTTAGAATATGGATCCAAGTGGGAAGACTATCTGCCGTTTGCAGAATTTTCCTACAACAATAGTTACCAAGCCAGTTTGCAAATGGCCCCATTTGAATTCATGTACGGAAGAAAGTGCCGCACCCCTTTGAACTGGTCGGAAGTAGGAGAGAGTCAAATTTTCGGACCCGACATCCTACGAGAAGCAGAAGAGAAGGTTCACAAGATTCGAGAGCACCTCAAGACAGCCCAATCCCGACAAAAGAGTTACGCCGACAAGAGACGTCGAGACCTCGCCTTCAACATTGGAGATTTTGTTTATCTGAAAGTGTCGCCATTGAAGGGAATGCAGCGTTTCCAACTCAAAGGAAAGTTAGCCCCCAGATATATCGGACCTTTCAAAATTTTGAACCGTCGAGGAGAAGTATCGTATCAACTCGAGCTACCAGAAGAGATGTCAGCGGTGCACAATTTGTTCCATATCTCGTTACTTCGCAAATGTCTCGAAGTCCCCGAGAAGACCGAAGTGTTCAAGAATATCGATCATAGGACCATAGAGATCAATGATGACCTGACCTATCCCGAAGTACCCATCCGTATATTGGAGGAAGCCTTTCGAATGACCAGAACCCGAAGCATCAAGTATCTCAAGATTCAGTGGAGCAACCACACAGAAGAGGAAGCTACCTGGGAACGCGAAGATCACATCAGGACGGAGTTTCCAGATCTCTTCAAATCCTAGGTAATCTTTTCGTCCTTTTTCAAATCTCGGGACGAGATTTTGTTTAAGGGGGGAAGGTTTGTAACATCCCAAAAATATCAAACTTAGATCAACAAAACACTAATCCTAAAGTTTAGGGTTAACAAAAACTTTTCTAAATCAATTCATGAATGCATGTATATGTGTATGCATGGATTTTGAATTTCTTTAAAAACCAACTTGTTTGTGTGATCCATTTCTTGTAAAATGTTTCTTAGGTGAAAAGAACATCATCTAAAACATTCCCCACACTTCTCCTAAAGAAAAATAAGTCAAAACAAATATATTAAGTGAATGGTCATTTTGACCAATTTAACTCTCATGCCTACTTTGGCTGTCTCAAACTTTCAAAACCTAACAGAAACTTTTCTGGATCTTTGCACCCCTTGAATGTACTCATAACAAAGTATCAAGGCCCACCTTGTGATCATCCAGAAACTTTCAAATGCATGGTTTAAATGACAACTCAAAATTGAATCTTCTTCATATGGGAAGATCCCACTTTTTCAAAACCCACTCAAACAAGCTCAATTTTCAAAACCCAAGCATCTACAGACTCACCAGAACCAATCTAGCAAACCCACCAAAAATCATTTCAAAATTCAAAACTTGATTTCATGCGGCCATTTCATCAAACAGGTTGCAGACACAAATCAAACAAAACCACAAACACTATAGTGTGCAGTGTTTTGAGCCTAACTTGTTCCCTAGCTAGCTCTCACACAATCCAGTAGATCATCTAGAAAGGTTAGACCAGCACTAGCACCCCTGTGAACTTGCCATTGCCATTAATGGTGAACAGCCGAGCAACCCCATGTCACCCCAATGTGGACAACAAGCTAGGAGCAGCAGCAAGCCTAGCCAGCATGTCTGGGAGGCAGCCCACCGTCCACCGCCACTGCATGTCCCAGTCGCGAGCGTTGCCAAGCCCTGGACCACGCGCACAAGACACGCCCAGACCATGCCGAGCGTGCGCCAGAGCGCCACCCTCGACCATCACCCACAGACCGCGCGCACACACGATCACCACCGACCCAGGAGACCGCCAGACATCCCCGTTTAACGCCTCGCGCCATACAACCACCGCCCGCCGTCGAAGACGCCGCCTCTGCCACGCAGAGCACCGCCCGTTCCAGACCAAACCACACCGCCCCATGCCTCGCGACCATGTCGTTGAGCATCGCCAGGAGACACAGCACCGTCCCCTACCCTTGCCCATGCCATTAGTTGCCTGTAACGTCGCCTCCGACGAGCTCACCTTGCGCCCCGACGGTTCCCTCGCTCGACTATAAATAGAGGCCACCCCCGCACGATTTCTTCACACCATCTCACTCCCCTCTCCTCACTGATCGTGCCACACCATTCTCAGAGCAAGGCGAGCACCACCTCGCCGGAATTTCACTGGAGCCTGCCGCTGCCGGAGAAGAAAGGAGCCAGCGATTGGAGCCGCCCCAGGAGAAGCCACCGGTACCAGGAGGTTCGCCGTCGTCGACTTCGTCGTTCGCCCGCCTCGCCGACCCTCGCCCGTACCCCGGTGAGCCCCCAGCACCCCTCACTGGCCGCGCTAGGTTTCGTTCTGGCCGGAGCTGTCTCGCGTCGACGATGACCCTCAGCCGTTGGATTAGAACCAGATCGAACGAACCACGTTGCCCCATACCGCTTCGCCCAGCCCGTGTCACTGACGAGTGGGGACACCCACTTAAGCAGCCCGCGGGAGCACTGCGCTTAGCAAGCCGGCCCGTTAGAATTTCCCGCGCAGCCCAGCAATTCAAATTAAACCTTTTCTTTTTAATTTCAAACACACTTCTGTACCCAACTTCAAAAATCAAATCAGATCGATTTAGTGCACCAAATTAGATGAAACCAATTTTGTTGGAAAGGTCTGTGAATGCTTAACCAAGCCCGTTAGATTCAAGTCATTTGGATCTGTGGATCACCCATAGCAAAAATAACAAGGCAGAAGCTTTTTTGCATTCAAACATTTTTCAAATTTAAACCATAAAAGCTTTTGAGTTGATTCCAACTCTCAAAAATCAAATTCAACCATACCTTTCAGAATATATAAAAATATATATAGGTTACTTGCAGAAATAATGTTCAAGGAATAAAAGAATGCTTCATAAGAATTTCTAGCCACTTTAATTAATTAAAATAAAAGGGTAAAACCTTATTAAATTGTGACACCACTTCAAATCACATTCCCATGGACTATAACATGTGGTGATGACATGTGTCAACATGATCCCATGTTTAGTTTGGAGAATATTAAATCTTAAGTAGTTTTTCAATGAGTAGAAATTACTTTTCTAAAATAAAAAGACTTAAACCAATCCTTAACCTTGTAATGTTAGAGATGATGCTAGATCATCTATAGGACCCTTGTGTGTGATGATTGCAAGTAGTTAAGTATTGTTTGGTGATTGTGTACCTCATATTTATTCATAGACGCTAGTACCGACCCAGGGATACGAGGAGGAAGGAGGATACTACGAAGAGGAAGCCGAGGAAAACTTCAACCACTGCTCTGCACAAGGCAAGCTAGTAACTATGCAAGCTTCACTAACCAAGTTGACCAATGCAAGCTAAGACTTGCCAGATACCCTATTGTTGCCACAAACCCATGCTTGTGATATGATTACTATATGCCTTAAGCATATGTGACCATACCCACTTGCTAAACCAATCCTAGTTTTATGGCAAGCTTCTTACTTTATTTCTTTATCAAAGCTTACTTGGAGGATACCTAAGAGTTTTGGTAGATACTAGACAGTTGTGCTGAAGGTTGCATAAAGAGCATAAAATTTGGCCTAAGCTAGAAACCTTGATATCAGCCTAGGATATAAGGTTGGACTTAGTTGAAACTCCACTAGTTACCACCCTCTATTAGTACTACCCCCACCTGTAGATGCTAGTGCTAAGCATAAAACTTGATCAACTTTAGATGGGAATACTTGGTGGAAAAATGGTTATGAAAACCTTGGAATGATGGATCATTCTATTGAAATGTTTTGGACATGTGTTTCCAAACACTTGATGATTCTGGTGATAAAAATGTTGAGGCATGAGCCTTAGCCCTTTATAAAACTGATGGTTGTCTGGATGCGATACCATTCCAATTTTATCGTACAACCACAGTACCCGAATATTGGGTAGGGCTTGACTGGAAACTTATATACCTTAGTATTAGTTCCCTCATGGCCAAGGTCTGAGCTGAGGCTACCTTGTGAAGATTGTCCACCTGTGCAGTACCCAAGATGACAGTGGTCATGGTTGGGAGGCCAAACTCACAGGAGAGGTGCTTATACTAAGGAGTGTAATTGAAAGGTTAGGATTGATTATCCACATACTGAGTATGAAAATTCAGGATTTATTCCTGACGGATGTATCGAATGTTGTGGTGAAAGTGTACAATCTCTGCAGAGTGTCAAACTATTCGAATAGACGCGTCCGCGGTTATGGACAGTTGGAGTGGCCATACTGTTCCCCCGTCAGACTTTTCAAAATTACTTGTGAAACGACTTGAGACTTTGACTTGACCACAACAGAGTTGTGACTGGAAATACAAGATCCCACTTAGGAGTTATAAAATTGTGACTAGCTTTGGAACTTAGTAGTTATAAATCTGGCTTTTGCAAAACAACCCTAGAGCCTAGTGTCCTATTATCCAAAAACCCCTTTACTTGTTAGTATTAGTTTGCGAGTACTTAAAGAGTACTCATGGCTTTGTCCCTGGCTATTCCCATGGCCATACTATGAAGAGGAGTACCTGGAGGATGGACCCCAGGAAGGTTACGACAACTAGGATTATCTCCCATCGTCAGCATTGCCTGTGACCCCGAAGATGGAGCCTCGCCTACGCTACCGTTATTATTATGTATTCCGCTGCTTGATGTTGTATTGAGGACTGGATCATGAGATCCCTATTTGTGTAATAACTTATGTATCGTTGTAATGGATGAAGTACTATGGTATCCAATTCTGTTATGTCTCGCAAAAATGGTAATCCTGGGATTGCGATGTATGGCATAACAAGCATCTAGGGTTGAAAAATCCGGGTGTTGACAGGATATGCCTACCGGGGTATACCCAGCAGGACGTT
Source organism: Avena atlantica (assembly GCA_910589765.1). Taxonomy (NCBI): domain Eukaryota; kingdom Viridiplantae; phylum Streptophyta; class Magnoliopsida; order Poales; family Poaceae; genus Avena; species Avena atlantica. The sequence goes on along the minus strand of OU342736.1, from coordinate 4,834,428 downwards.
TCCGATTGGCCCAAGAACCGGCGAGTGGGCCTGCAGGACGGCGAATGGATTGTAACCCAGCGAGGAACCAAGCGACTGGAAGCTGAAGGCCCAGGCGAGTAGATAGGCCCAGTTGGATTAGGTTAAACGACTACCGAAGCTTTAACTGAATCGGTTGAGATTTGTAAACCCTAGGGAGGTGAGCCTATATAAACCTCCCTATAGGGCGAGTAGAGATACGTTCCCTCATACACCCAAGCGACTCGCCGCCTAACAGCCGAGCTCGCGCATTGTAACACCTCCATAATACAATCTAGCAGGAGTAGGTCTTTACCCTCCGGGGGGCCAAACCTGGGTAAAACCCTGTGTCTTTGCCCTCATCTCGCACCGCAGATGGCTGGCCACCCTTGCCCCTCGTTCTACTACTTGCTGCCGATTGCAGCATCTGTCGTGACTATTCCCACGACAGTGGCGCCCACCGTGGGGCCTGGCAGGTCCGGCCGGTGTTCTGCGGCGAGATCCAATCTGCCCATCAACGAGACGGTCGCCACCGGCCGCATGATAGCGATCGGCGAGATGCTCCAAATCTTGCCGAGCAGCTACGTCCCGGCGGCGCGACCCGCCACGCACAGCGTGATCCTGCCGATCGGCACGATCAGCCTCTTCGTCGGCCTCACCGACGTCATCGTCTCAGAGGACTCGGCTCGCATCCGCGAGTCGCCTCCACGCGATCGGCTCTCCGAGAGCCAGATCCGCACGATCCACCGCCTCGCCTCCGAGTATAATTCGACCCACAGCAACGTGGCCGAAAACTCAGCGGCCGCAGAGGACGCGGCCCTCAATGACGACGCCGACTCAGCGACCCCGGCGTCACTCGCCGGATCCATCACCGCGGCTTCATCCGCGGGCTCCATCGCCCAGGTCTCCAACGTGGGAGACTTCGAGGACCCCTCCATCCTCGGGATCTTCGAATTCGACTCCGGGTCGGAGAACTCCGCCGACCTCCGCGACGGAACCGTTCTCCACGCCGCGACCTACATGGCAACCGGCACCGATCCGCCGGAGGATCCATTCTCCACCCCAATCCCTCCTAACGCCACGGCAACGGAGGTCGAGGAACTCCGCCTGAAATTGGCGGAGGCGGTGCACAAGGAGCAAGCTGAGCGCGAAAAATTTCGCCTCGAGCAGGTCACGGCGCAGGAGCTATCATGCTACCACCAGCAGTGGATCATGTCACGCCTGAACCCACCGTTCAAGGGCGTGCCCTGAACTTCGACGACGAAAACGACCCGGCCCGCGTGGCCGAGCGCGCGATCTGCGAGAACGCGCCACCAGGAGGAAGCGCCCTGCCCCCGCCAGGATCAACGGCGATGGGCGCCCCACCTCCACCCAACCGCACCCCTCCCAGGGACCAGCCGCGGATAGTAGTCTCCTCACGGAAGCGAGACGCAAACGGCCTCCCACTGTTCTCCACCCCAATGCACAACCTCGTGGCAGGCCGAGCAGCAGCCGACAGCATCACGGCCACCGGCGACGGCGCCCTACAGATCCAATACGTCAGGGCCCTGCTCGCGAAGGCCGTCGAGCAGCAAAGAGCGGGCTCCGACTCGCAAGGTCGAGTATACTTGTGTTCCTCGGGAAGCAGAGCGGCCTCCAGCGGCCGCCCAGCGGCGGCAAACACCCTCAACTACCCGCCACCAGAGCCACTGCAGCTCCAACGTCGACCCGCGAACGCGGCACTCTCAACCAACGACCCCAGGCCGGCAACCAACCTCGTCGCCGCCAATGGTCAACCCATCGACGCCCGCACCCACATCATCAACAACCAAAGTTGGCGTGCACGCCAGCCCGACGACCTGCGACATACCCTAACTAATCGCCGCGACGGCGAGCCCATGGGGTCGCTCAGTCGACTCGGACCCAAGTGCTTCGGACCAATGATCCGTGGCGAGAAGTACCCGCCAAACTTCAAGGCGCCGAAAGAGATAGAAAAGTATGACTCCTCGTATGACCCCGCCGTCTGGCTTGACACATACCTCATGGCGATGGGGATCGCAGGCCACACTGACCTGCTAGCCGCCCGTTACCTCCCCCTGATGATGGAGGGGACGTGAAGGCAGTGGATCAACACCCTCCCCCAGGACAGTATCGACTCTTGGGAGGAGATGCGCGATGCCTTCGTCAGGCACTTCGAGTGCTCCTACACCCGCGCCACCACTATCGAGGACCTGGAGCCATGCGTCCAGGGACCCCGCGAGTCGACCCGCAACTGGGTCCAATGGTGGCAAGAACTTTGGTACAACGCGGTCGGCATCCACCCGGACACCGCGATCCATTGCTTCAATACCTCGTGCCGCTACGAGCCCCTGGTCGCCAAGCTCAAGTGACACTCCGGGACACTCGACAACATCCCCGACCTCCTCGAGATTGCCAAACGGTACGCCGAGGAAGATCCAAACCAGGAAACTGACGACAAGTCAGGAGGCCAACGCCGCATGAGCGGCAATGACGGCGGACGCCGATCCGACCTACGCTACAGCAGCACTCTCCTCACCGGCAAGCGCCGCAGTGACGGGCGAGTCGACTTCGTCGCCAACGCCGGGCACGCGCAACGCGAGCCCAAGAGCTTCCGCCGCGACGGAGGACAACGCCGCAACGGCGGCAACTACAAGGCCAAGCCAAGGTTCGACCCCGCGGCTCTCCTCAACCAACCATGTGCGTTTCATTGCAGGGAAGGGAAACCTGCAACGCACACCACCGCCGACTGCCACACCCTCAGGGAAATCGAGAAGGCACGGCGAGCGCGGGAGGACCCCGACAACGACCTGCCAAACGGCGGAAAATTCGGCAAAGTAGCCGGCTCGCTGCATACCTTCACAGGCTTCAACACGAAGCGCGAGAAGAAGGTCATCGCACGCACTGTCGCCGTCAATGCGGTGGCCCAGGTGGACGTTCCCCAGTTCCTAAACTGGTCAGAGCAGCCCATCACCTGGAGTCGTCAAGACCACTCGCCACGCATCGAGTACCCAGGACGAGTCGCCCTGGTGGTCAAGCCCAAGGTCGGTGACTACTGGCTCCCCAAGACATTGATGGACGGCGGCAGCTCCATCAACATCCTGTACCTCGACACCTTCAGGAGGCTGCGGCTCCCGCAGTCGATGATCGAGACGACCCACACCACATTCCACGGCATCGTCCCTGGTCGGAAGGCGTACCCGATCGGCAAGGTCACGCTGCCAGTCACCTTCGGCACACCGGCAAACTTCCGCACCGAGCGGATCGTCTTCGAGCTGGTACCCTTCGACAGCCCCTACCACTGCGTCCTGGGGCGCCAGGCGTTCACTAAATTCATGGCAGCGCCCCACTACGCGTATAACGCGATGAAGCTCCCCGGGCCGTGCGGCGTCATCACCATCCACGGCGACCCCGACATGGCCGCCGAGTGCGAGGCCAAAGGAGCCGAGCTCGCTGACGCCGTCATCGCGGCGGAGACCAACCACGCCGATGAGCTCGCCAAGTACGCGAGCGGAGTCAACAACGACGACCCCACCATACTCAAGAAGCCCAACTCAGAGGGCGCAAACACCTCAACCTTTGAGGCCACGATGCACACCCGCACCGTCGAGCTGGTCCCAGGCGACTCCAGCCAGACAGTGACGATCGGGACGGGCATGAGCCCAGCATAGGAAGGCGCGCTCATCGAGTTCCTCTGTGAGAACAGGGACATCTTCGCATGGAAACCCTCTGACATGCCCGGTGTCCCTAGGGAGCTCGCTGAGCACAAGCTAAACACCGACCCCAAAGTGCGACCTGTCAAGCAGTCGCTGCGGCCCTTCAATGAAGAACGCCATCGAGCAATCGCCGAGGAGGTGCAGCGTCTACTCGCTGCCGGCTTCATCCGGCCAATCAAGTACTCCAAGTGGCTAGCAAACCCAGTCCTGGTCGAGAAGAAGAACGGGACCTGGAGAATGTGTATCGACTACACAAACCTGAACAGCGCATGCCCAAAAGAGCAGTTCGTCCTCCCGCGGATCGACCAGATAATCGATTCAACCGCGGGGTCGGAGTCGCTATGTTTCCTCGACGCCTACTCCGGGTACAACCAGATCAAAATGGCTGTCGAAGACGAGGAGAAGACGGCGTTCATCACGCCATTCGGAGCCTTCTGCTACACCGCCATGACCTTCGGCCTCAAGAACGTCGGGGCGACCTACCAGCGGTGCATGCAAGAATGCCTCGCGAGCCAAATCGGCCGCAACATCCATGTCTACATCGACGACGTGGTCGTAAAATCGGCTCGCCAAGGCGACCTACTCGCCGACCTGGCAGAAACATTCGCCAACCTGCGAAGATATAAGATAAAGCTCAACCCAGGCAAATGCACCTTCGGTGTACCAGCCGGACAACTGCTGGGGTATGTCGTCTCCAAACGAGGGATCGAGGCGAACCCCACGAAGATCGACACGATCGCCTGGCTCGGCAAACCCGAGTGCCTGCGCGACGTCCAGAAGCTCGGCTCTCAGTCGCTTCATCCCCCGCCTGGGCGAAAAGGCGATGCCCCTATACCGCCTGATGCGCAAGAACCCCACCTTCCAGTGGGACAAGGAGACGGACGACGCGCTCCGCGACCTCAAAAAGGTGCTACTCGCCACACCATTACTCGCTGCCCCCGCCGACAAAGAACCCATGCTGGTTTACGTCGCGGCTTCCGAGCGCGTCGTCAGCGCTGTCATGGCCGTCGAGCGACCAGAGGAAGGAAAGGAGCGCCCAGTCCAGCGGCCGGTGTACTACATCAGCAAGGTCCTCACCGAGTCACGCCAGCAGTAGCCACAGTACCAAAAGCTAGTGTACGCGGTCTTCAGAGCTCAGCGGCGCCTGCCGCACTACTTCCAGGAGCACCCGATCACGGTCGTCTCCTCAGCACCACTGCAAGACATCATCCGCAACCGCGAGGCGACCGGGCGGGTCGCCAAGTGGGCCGTCGAGATCGGCGTCCACAACATCAAATACGAGCCACGAAAAGCGATCAAGTCGCAGGCACTGGCAGACTTCATCGCCGACTGGGAAGAGGCCCAACAGCAATTACTGGAGCCTGCACTTCGACGGCTCCAAAAACGCGGACGGTGCAGGAGCAGGGATAGTGCTAACTTCACCAAAGGGCGACAAGCTCCGCTACATCCTCTGCCTCGACTTCACACCCTGTACCAACAACATGGCTGAGTACGAGGCCCTACTCCATGGCATGCGAGCTGCCAAGGAAATGAACGTCAATCGCCTCCGCTGCTACGGAGATTCCGACCTTGTCGCGGGGCAAGTCGCTGGCACCTGCGACGCCGTCTCCCCTACCATGGCGGCGTACCGCCAAGCAGTGGACAAGTTGGGCGGACACTTCACCGGCTACTCCGTCGAGTGGATCGACAGACGGAAAAACGAGGAGGCCGACGCACTCTCTCGCATCGGGTCGGCTAGACTCGCACCACCCGCCGGCGTGTTCCTCGACACGATCACCAAGCCATCAGTCTCTCCCCCAAGGGAGATCGACATCGGAGTCCCACTCCAACCAGAGGCAGCCTTGTTCGCACTCGTCAACGAGCCAGACGACTGGACCAAGCCCTACATCGCCTACCTGGAAGCCGGCACCCTGCCGGCAGACGAGACGAACGCTCGGATGATCGCTCGTCGATGCAAGGCCTACACCATCATCGATGGCGAGCTCCACAAGCGCAGCGTCACCAGCGTGTTCCAACGCTGCGTCCAGCCAACTGAAGGACGCAATATCCTCCTCGACATTCACTCCGGTGACTGCGGCCACCACGCCGCCGCTCGCTCCCTGGTCGCCAAGGCTATGCGACATGGCTTTTTCTGGCCCACCGCACACGCTGATGCTGTCGATATCGTCCAGAGGTGCTCCGGGTGCCAGAAATACGCCAACCAGACGCACGTACCGAGCTCGACGCTCAAAACAATCCCCATCACCTGGCCATTCGCTGTGTGGGGCATGGATATGGTAGGCCCCTTCAAGAAGGCCCCCTCCGGCTACACCCACCTGCTAGTCGCCGTCGACAAATTCACGAAATGGGTGGAGGCCAAGCCAGTCCGGAAGTGCGACGGGAAGACCGCAACTAAATTCCTACGCGAGCTCATATATCGCTACGGGTTCCCAAACAGCATCATCACGGACAACGACACCAACTTCGCCAAGGGAGCCATGGCCGAATTCTGCGAAGAGCACCACATCCGGCTCGACCTCGCGTCAGTCGCCCACCCGGAATCCAACGGCCAGGCGGAACGGGCCAACCAAAGTATCCTCCACGGCCTGAAGCCGCGACTTCAAGTACCACTCGAGCGCACCGCCGGATGCTGGGTCGAAGAGTTGCCCTCCGTCATCTGGGGGAACCGCACCTCGGTCAACAGATCGACAGGGTTCACCCCCTTCTTCATGGTCTACGGCGCCGAGGCAGTCATGCCCACCGACCTCGAGCACGACTCGCCGCGGGTCGTTCACTATACGGAAGCTGCGAACGAGCTTGCCCGCCAAGACGGGATCGACCAACTCGACGAAGCACGTGACCTCGCTCGGTCACGCACCGCTATCTACCAGCAGGGACTCCGCCGCTACCACAGCCGGCGGGTGAAAGCTCGCACCTTCCAAGAAGGCGACCTGGTGTTACGCCTCATCCAGGATAAGAAGGGCATGCACAAGCTCTCCCCTCCATGGGAAGGCCCATTCGCCATCGGGCGCGTACTCGGCAACGACGCCTACTACCTCATCGACGTCGCGGGAACGGCGAACTCGACGTCAAGCGACCATGGAATGTAAACCTCCTACGGAAGTTCTACTCCTAGAACCCCACACATGTACTCTCCAGTCGCTATGAAATAAAAAGAAACGGTTACCGCAAATTGTGCCTACTCTCCATGACTTGTGCCACTCGCACTCGTAATAACAGCGTTACGCTAACCGCAGAAGTCAACCTTTGGTACAGCGATCGGCACGGCTAAGTAGTGCGGTGTAAGAGCACTGAGTCACCTCAGGTCTTGCATCGTCCATGAAAAACGCCCACCCGGAGCCCCATTGGAGTCGCCTAGCTCGACTGGTTCTACGAGCCAAGACAACTGCCCTCGCTTCTCACAGCGACCTTGGTCCTCCGCATCCTCGGCATAGCGACTCGAACGGCTAAGTACCACGCCCGGGGACTGAAGACCAGTTCATCGCGAGGGGTCAGGGAAAACGCCAAGTAGGAGAGCATGCCCAGGACTCGCCACGTGACTGACCCCACGGGCCAGGCAGGAGTGACGCGCTAAGTCCTCAACCACCCTCGAGTTGCGCCTAGAACAACCAAGTACCACGCTCGGGGACTCGGCCACCCGTCCTCGTTCGCGCAAGGGAAAACGGTAAAGTACAGAGCACTTAAGGGAGTCGCCTAGCGACTGGCTCTTAGAGCTCGGGCGAGTCGACCAAAATAACAAAACACATAACAACAACACATATATCGCATACGAGGTAAACCCCACAAAAAAGGGCGGACGCGCTCGGGGAATCGTTCAAAAATCAATCACAAGCACACAACAAATACCAAAATAGACACGATGTCTCATTCAATTGCATATCGCATTGTTTCATGCTACAAAGTATGCCCGCATGGCAGACCTGCTACTAACGCCACAAGGGAAACTATCCTACTATGCAGGCTTTGATGACGACTCGCCACCATCCCGGCGATTGCGGATGAACGGCGTGTAAGGGTTCGACGGATACGTCGTCAGTTCACCCGCCATTGCCGCGCGAAAAGGTTGCTCCACCTTGAAGTCACGATGTGGCGGCTCGGGGTCGTTCGGCGCGACGACCATCTCCTGGTACGGAAGGAGGTCGCCCATTGCCCAGACACGTTCTGAGTACGTGGCGGCGCGGTCCTGCAACTTGAGAACGTCGGACAGCTCCACCGCGCCAGTCGACGATGGATATCCACTCGTCACATCATCGATGTCGAAGTCTTCGGGGAAGTGGGCAAGTCCAAGACTAAGCGCCGTTGACGCTCCGCACCGAAACGCCGACCGCGTCATGAACTCAACGACCGCGGGCGCCTTCTCCAAATACTTCCACACCTCAACGAGGTTGCTGGGAATCACCTCCGTGGGCGATATTTCTTGGAGATAGGCGCGAATGCACGTCGCCGACAACGTTGCCGAATCGACGAGCATGCTTACGCACTGCCTCGCGTCGAGCGAGCTCGCCTCTTCCTCGCTATCGATGATGCGACCTACGAGTAGAAGACAATAATAAGTACGACGAACACCACAAAAGACACAACCACCGGAAAGAGAGGATGTACTCACCAAGCAGCGGGCGGGCGAGCGAGTTCCGTGATGAAGCGTTGAAGCAATGTATGGTCGTCCTGAAGCCCTGCAATAAGGACCTCCGACACCTTGCGATCCTCCTTAGCGGCTGCAATGGCGGCCTTAGCTCGCCCGTCAGCTGAGCTCGCTTCTTCTTATGCCTCCCGCAGTTCACGCTCGAGGTTGGCGATCCGCTGTTCAGCCGCACTCAAAGCCGATTGTGCCACCACCAACTCACCAGCGGGGACAAGCCCCTGGCGAGCTTCCTCTGCCTTCACGGCAACAGCCTGAAGCCTTTTGTTCGCTTCCTGGACGACGGCCAGCTCCTTCTCCGCGCGCTGCTTCGCGGCCAATCGGTCAGCCGACTCAAGCTGCAGAACCTGCACGTCAACAAAAAGGTTAATCAAAGCAAAATTCCTAAAGTGCCCACCCGCTGAAATTCAGCGAGTGCGCACTCGGGGACTGGCGGTCAAAAAATTCCTAAGTGCCCACCCGCTGAAATTCAGCGAGTGCGCACTCGGGGACTGGCGATCAAGAAATTCCTAAGTGCCCACCCGCTAAAATTTAGCGCGTGCGCACTCGGGGACTGGATGCGAAAAATAAAGCTAAGATATTATAAGAATCAGGCCGCTGCAAAACACCGACCTGATCCTCGGGGACTGGATGTACCTGGATGGCTGCGCCAAGCATGCCGTGGAGTTGTATCGCATCCACAGACGCGAGGAGAGCCGGCGTATGCCCACGACGTTGGTCGACTTCAGCATCGGCGGTCCCAGGAGCGTGGCTTGAGGGCGAAGTCCCACTCGCCGCGGCCGCCTTGGTCACGAAGCGCGGGAACGTGGCGATAGAAGCACCTGCTCCAAAGGAGGTCGGCTATGCCGGTCCAGGCAAGGGAGCACCCTCCTTCATAGACGCGGCTGCTTCCATCACGGGTCCGGCTGGTGCGACCGCCGTGTCGTCAGAAATAGTGACGGTGTCCCCGCCCTTGGCCTTCTTGCTGCCATCCGCCGAGGCGATGACCTCGTCCGCCTTCCTCTTGCGGGAAGGATCCTCCTCGCTAACGACGGGCGGCACCTTAGCCACGATCGGATGGCCCATCCTTTTCACTCCGATCCTGTGCATCAATCGTATAAGCAAAAACAGTTGAAGTAATTATGAGAGACAAGGAATGGTGAGTGCACTCACTTGGCGACTGGAATAAAACGTAGCCCCATACGGAGGCCGGCTGGTTTTTCTAGTTCAGGGCCAAGTCGGCGACTGAGCCCCATCTCCAGGACGTCTCGTGCCCAAGACACGGACGGCTTCTTCGTCGTTGAGGCCGCAGCTGGAGCCTCTGAGATATCTTCAGCAGGAGCCTCCTGGCGAGGCGAAGCCGCCTCAACCGGAACATCCCCCAGCCCAGAGACAGGGGCGAATGGCGGAGGCATTGAAGCCAGCGGCACTTCCTCGGTCGCCGCGTCTAGTGCGGCTGCCACTGGTGGCGCGTCCTTACCGGCCGGGCTGGGAGCGTCAGAGCTGCTCGCCGAGTGCGGCGGCGAGGCCGGCTTCGATGGCTTCGTCTTCTTCTTCGGGGGGCCCTTACCTCCCTTTCTTTCTTCTTCTTCTTCTTCGACGGAGTGGCTTGACGGCGTGAAGTGGTCTCTGGGAGCTCGTCATCGTCATCATGACGCTCAAGGCTTCTGCTTGCCTCGATCTTGCGCTGTCGTTGTCCGCGGGTCTTTCAGACCAGCGGGGCGACCTCCTCCTCGGACTCGTCGCCATCGTCCTCGTCGCCCTTAGCGGGCGGCGATTCGCCTACGTCCTGGGCGGACGAGCTCGAGTTCTCGTCGTCCGAAGGTGGGAACCACCCTTCCACCACTTGGAATAGCTGCGACGAATACAAAGTTAAATCAGAATTACCGCGACTGCATAAACTGCGACCGCGAGCAAAGTAAAGTGGTTACCGTTGGTGCTGGACGTTTTGCGGTGTAGGGGGCGATCCCAGCCTGCGCATCCAGGTACACAGCCTGGGTAATCTTCTTCAGTGCTGGGAGATAGTCCTCCAGCTTCCACTCGTCGAGGCAGGCCTTCGTCGAGTCTCCCCGGCCCGTGTACTGGTACATGTAGTGGTCGCGCTGGGCGAGCGGGACGAGCCGCCGCCCGAGCCAGCAGTTGTACAGGTTTATCGTCTGGAGGCCCTTCTTTTTTAGACCGCGGATGGTCTGGAGCATCTCGTCGACGACCATCCGCTGATCGTTGGGGAGCTTGCCGACTTGGAGATGGCGCGGCTAGGACCGATTGGCGGAATACCGCGGGATCGCCACCTCGTCCTCCGAGATCGCCTCGGCCACGTAGAACCACGACTTCTTCCAGTCGCTCGCTGCCTTGGCGGGCAGCATCAGATCAAAGAATGAAGCTTTGGACTTGAGCTGGAACGTTAGGCCGCCCGCGGCTAGCATTGGGCCGCCTGCTTCCTCGCGGCTGATCCGTCTGTCGAACAGATCTTGCCACAAGGGGAAGTAGGGCCGGCAGCCCAAGTAGCATTCGCAGAACGCCACGAAGATGGCGAGCTGCTCGATGCTGTGGGGACCCAGATCTGAAGGCTGGATCCCGTAGTAGGCGCAGAAGCGCCGGAAGAACAGGGACGTAGGAAACCCTAGCCCCCGCTCGAGATGACTGGTGAAACAGATGAATTCCCTCTCTCGTGGGTTCGGGGTCGTCTCTCCGGCTGCGGGAATACGCCAACAGCCGTCTCGCAAGATCCCGGCCTCCTCGAAAGAGGCCAGTTGCGCCCTCGTGCACTTGGATCTGCCCCACCGTTCGGTGGAAAGGGCCACGGCCGAAAGGTTTGTTGGGGGTCGGGGGATTTCAGGTCGGCTGGATCACAATGCGAGGGGAGGAAAATGCGTGCAGTCGGAAGAATTGGTGAGAAGGTGGCTCTCCGATCGCCTGCCATTCCCCTTATATAGGGGATGTTACCCGCCAAATTAGGGAACCGTTACCGCGTGATGATTACGCCAAAAGTTACCGTTGGATTACCCCAACGGCTAGTTTGACCACGCTTGACGGTCCAACTACAGCCACTCGGCTCGCCGACCCAATCACTATGACAGTGTTTCGCCGACTCGGTTCGCCAAAACTGCGACCTGGGTCACTGGTTTCCTCCTTTATACAGGAGCCCGCCGACGATTCGACTGGATGCCTACTCTGAAGCCGTATACTCCGACTGCCAGCAGCCACCTACGCCTAATCGACGACGCTCTCGGGGACTACTAATGGGGATATGCCTACCGGGGTATACCCAGCAGGACGTTTCCGACAGGCCCAAGAACCGGCGAGTGGGCCTGCAGGACGGCGAATGGATTGAAGCCCAGCGAGGAACCAAGCGACTGGAAGCTGAAGGCCCAGGCGAGTAGATAGGCCCAGTCGGATTAGGTTAAACGACTACCGAAGCTTTAACTGAATCAGTTGAGATATGTAAACCCTAGGGAGGTGAGCCTATGTAAACCTCCCTATAGGGCGAGTAGAGATACGTTCCCTCATACACCCAAGCGACTCGCCGCCTAACAGCCGAGCTCGCCCATTGTAACACCTCCATAATACAATCTAGCAGGAGTAGGTCTTTACCCTCCGGGGGGCCGAACCTGGGTAAAACCCTGTGTCTTTGCCCTCATCTCGCACCGCAGATGGCTGGCCGCCCTTGCCCCTCGTTCTACTACTCGCTGCCGATTGCAGCATCTACCGTGACTATTCCCACGACAGGCGGATGTATATCCGTAGAGAACATACCCTTGAAGACCGACAAAGCTTAACGAGTTCAACTCGTGGTTGATGTAGACGATCTCTTGCCGATCTCAAGATCGAGAGGAAGTCCTAGCACCGCAAATCAGCAGCACATCCGTGCTCGCACACACGTTCGAGGCACCGAGCAACCTCCGCCTCCTCCCTCCAGCGATGCAGCGGAAGCACAACTCTTTCTTGCCGAATAGCCACCGGGAACATGTATCTCGCTAGTCCGAGACCATGGGGGATAAATTCTAGAGGGGGAGAGAGATCCTTCACGAGGAGGTGTGAGAGACAAGTGAGGAGGGGGGCTCCTTTTATAGGAGGAGGGGGGGGCACCCAAGGGGGTGGCCGCCGGCCATGGGGGCTGCCCCTTCCCCTCCTTCATTCATGTGGGTGGACACTCCACTCACAAAATGCCCTTTAAATTCCCTCCACTCAAAAGTCCACTCAAATTCCCATTAAATTTCCACCAAATTTAATGCAAACTCTCATTAAATAAAACTCTTTTATTTTATTCAGAATTTTGTCAATTACTTTAATGACAAACATTCACAAATAACCCCTTGCTAGAATTCTATTTCACATGCATAACCACTTTATGCAATTTCACCCGAAAACCTGTTTCGGTATCTAGTGAAATAAATTCCTGCGCTTGTTCATTCTTTCGGCATGAAACATTTGCTCCAATTATATGTCGGTGTCTCTTAAGTGTGTCACCCAACGGTTCGTGAATAATGCGGACATGATCGAGACCCCTCTCGGATCAATAATCAGAAGCGGGATCTGGAGACCCATACAGACTCCCACACATTCAACGATGACTTTCTTGTGATCGTCGGAACCTTTTACGCTAGTATCTTAATCCCTTTGTTTCACGATATATTACATGTCCGAGATTCGATCATCGGTATCTCCATACCTAGTTTGATCTCGTTACCGACATGCACTCTTTTCTCGTTCCTGTGATATAACATTCTAGTGATCAAATCACTTGCTTGCAAGCTAATCAATGTGATATCACCGAGAGGGCCCAGAGTATATCTATCCGTCATCGGGATGAACAAATTCCACTCTCGATCCATGAGCCTCAACATAACACTTTATTAGTTCTGAATCCATCTTTATAATCACCCTGTTACGGTGTGACGTTTGATGTTATCAAGAAACTCTTCCGGTGTTAGTGATTGACATGATCTCATGGTCTAAGGATTAGGATCACTTCGTAAGTTGTTATAGAAATATAAACTCAATGACTTTGATCGTAATGCTATACTTCGGATGAATGTTCATCACACCATTACACTAATGTTGTGATCCCATTATTAACAACATCCAATGTCCATGATCAGGAAACCTTGATCATCTTGTTAATCAACGAGCTAGTTTATGAGAGAGGCATAACTAGGAACTTTCTGTTTGTTTATTAAACACATATGTATTAACGTTTCCGTATTAATACAATTATAGCATGCAAAATAAACATCTATCATATACTTGGAATACACATAATAAACACTTTATTATTGCCTCTCAGGGCATATTCCCTTCATGAACCACATCCAGTAAACCAATATTCATAAGCTAGTAATCTTACTGAAGAACATTGATAATATACAAGATCAAATACCATGTATAAAGGACAATACCAAGGATTCAATAATATTAGCTCAATTGAACCACAAGTCACAAATAATTTCATCAAGCAAATGAACCCTAGAACATGGGATTATCCCCAATTAGAATCAATCAGAGTAGCAATGAGGAATCTAATGGGAGACTGAGGACATGGGGGAGGAGAATAATTACTTACCCGTGGTCCTCGCTTAAAGTTCGAAGAGGAAGCAGACCGGCGGTGATGAAGAGGCGGCAGCACGGGGAGCACCCCCGGAGGGGCGCTGCAACCCGCATCTGTAGCTCATCAGGAGCAGCCTGTGGAGAAGGGGTGATGGTCGTGAGCAACCTAGCACGGCATCGACGAAGCACCAAGGCGGCTAAACCCTAACCCTAGCCTCGAGTGAGGGCCAGTGCGGCCGGGAGAAGACCCTAGAGGGGAATCCGCTTGGACAGGATCGGGCGGCGGCGTAGACTCAGTAGTCTTGCACCGCGGCATGGCCACGACGGCGGAGTGTGCCGGAATCGAGCAGTGCCAAGGGGCGGCCATGGCAGCACCAGAGCGAGGACGAGAGAGATAAGGTCGAGCGTAGGGAAGGGGGAGTAAGGGCCGATTATGTCTCTGCCTTGGACCAGATGGGCCAAGTTGGGTCCAGATGGGCCAGTTGGTGAACCTGGCCCAATTCCAAAGGAAAAAATAAGTTATTTATCAAATCACTAAATGATCAAACTACCCCTGAACATAATTTATTATAAAAATATAGAAAAATCCCAAAAATACATATGATATATCAAAATGACCATAAAAAATAATATCTACCTAATAAACATGTAATTTTAATTATTGAAAATAAATATAAAGTAAAATAATTATTAACACCATTAAATCTTAAACAAAATTTTATAAAATAAAAAAAACCCTCAAAATAAATAAAAAATCATTTTTGTGTATCAAAATAACTCTACTATTTTATAAAAATACTAACTTAGAGTTTTACAAATAAAACATAAAGAAAATATTTAAAGACACTTAATTCTTTGATGAATTTTATAAAAATAAATATAATACTTAAAAATAAATAAAATTCATTTTTAAGGTTTGAATAAATATATTACACTAGAAAAATATTAAATATATTATTAGAGAAGTCTTTAATATTTTAAATAATAAATCCTTACCTAATACCTATTTTGTGAATTCTTTAAAAATAATTGTTAAGTAAGTAATAATCACAATTCTTATAAAACCTTCAGCAATTAGTGTCTTTGTACTAAATTCCAAACTCATAACTTAAATTCATAATCAAATTTAATTATAAATTTTAACTTTAAAATATTCTTTTTAAAATATTATTAAGAATCCCTTTAAATAAACATTGGGTTATCACCCATTTATAAAATATGGTGAATAATCATTATATCTTGACCATTATTAACATAACTTTAAATTCTAACAAATTATTAAGATCATCTAATTTTGCTCCCATTAAATAAATACAAATTATTTTCTTAATAAGCAAAACAAATTTAATCTAAATCATTCACTTAAAATATAAAGTGAATAATTCCACACCTTAGTTATACCCGTCATAAATATAAAACTTGGGAATAATTAAAATATATTACATCTTAAGTTTACTTACCCTTTTAAAGTTAACTTTAGTCTCAAAAATTATAAACATGAGGTCTAATAAATAACTTATGTTTTTATAGTTAACTTTGGTCTATTTAACTTAAGACATAAAGCATCTCAAGTCCAAACTAATAAATCAAACACCAAAATACATTAATCATGTTCTATTAACAATGATGATTGTTTAAACCTTAGAAAGGAAATCTTTTCTTCAAATGTTATTCTTTTTTCCACTTCAAGCAACAACTCTAGGATAATTCTTTCAAACCTTAATAATCCAATACATAGACTTCCATTCTAATAACCAAATAGAAACTACTCTAAATCTTAAATTACTATTGCACTCTACTTTTATATCTTGAATATCAAAACTTAAAATCCCTATAGATGAACTTCATGTGAAGTAAAAATTTGAAGATAAACCAACTCTTAAAGGAATCACCTAAGTTCACTTCACTTACAGTTTTAGGGATTCACTTTGGGAATTTTACAAAATGCATATCATTACTTATGCATAACAGCATCTTGCATCTTTAAACATTAGTCCTCACCGGACCAATGATGCTGATTTCAGATATTGGATCTTATATTGTCTCGAAGACCGTGAGTGCATAATCTTGCAATCACAAAAGGCAAGTTCACACTTGCTCATGTCCTTTGTTTATTTTCTGTAAAGAATTTATAAATCCAGTGTTGTTATCACCTGCATTTGAAAAAGGTCTTAAAACACTATTTTTGATAATAATGTGAACTATTGGTTACTGATCCAGGGTGATCAGCTAATCTATTAAATCTGACAGTTGGAATACCATTGTTCAGAACTATATCACCTAGGATTTAACAACTAATGTCGCGAGTGATTCTTGCGACGTATAATACGCGTTGACCATGAGATTTGGAATGGGACGGAGAAGTCAGCTGTATCTTCTTCCTCTCGCATGAAGCCGAATGTGCAGGTCGTGGCTGTTATCCTCGTAACGTGCATATTAATTGGTAATTCATAGAGGATATGCAGCATATGGTTGGGAACCCTCAACTTGCCATAATATATCTGGCATCTAACGGTCTATACAAACCATTGCCGTAATTCAATATGTGGGCATGGTGTACACCAAGGAGGCATGCAAGGTCGCGAAGGGGGCAGTGATTGTCTTGGATCTTAGACTGGGCCCCATACTAAGGAAGTACGGACAAGGTCATGACTTGGTTGTGCAACAAGGCTAAGGTCTCTCATGGGTAAAGTAACGCACCTCTACAGAGTGTAAGAACTGTAACTTGTTACTCCCTGTTCCGGGAAGGAGCTGCGAACGCGGCGGGAAAGGAACTCCATGAAAGTTCTGGTAAAAGCGTGAAGGCTGACAGACATAGCTTTTCAGAATAAAAGCAACTTTTGAAGAAATGTTTACGAAAACTGGCATTGCCTACAACCTACGGTCTGTGGTTATACATATAGTGCATCAAACACTCCTTTTCTAGTGAACTTGCTGAGTACGCTCGTACTCAAAGTATCGTCTTAACCCTTGCTATTCTAAAGTCATTACAGACGACGTCTACATCAAGTTATGCTCCACGAATAATCAGCAAAAGTTAAAGCTCTTCAATAAAGTCAACATATACACCAACTCAAGTGAAGACGAAGTTACTGATTAGACAGGAATATAATCTCTAGCCATAGAACCTATTTCTATAGTGTATTGCAATAGCAGCAATGCCAGACCATTAGTTAAGATACTAGTCTTGATAGGATGATAGATTCTGAGTTATTTATTTCTGATTCTTCTTTGTAAGAAATGTCTTTCTCTCTCTTTAACCTAGAGTGTTCACTGGATCTTGTGTAAAGAGTTGAGTTGTAACCTATATTCATGTCTTGGACCTGCTGTGTTTCTGTTGTGCCACTCTGAGGGATGTAATACTAGTGAACGATGTTTCATTGGTGTAATATCAACGACTATAGTGTACTACATCATGAAGTGGTATGCTGGGTCACTGCAGTTAGTATCAGAGCATATGCTTTGACCTTAGGATTAAAACCCTTTTAGGAAGATCTATAGGTTGGATAGTGACTATAGGAGCCATCTTATCTAAACCAAATGATCTTATAACTTGTGATGAGTATCCACTTGAGGATAACCTAGTCACACCTACGTCACATGCTTAAGTCAGTCTTTCTTAGGAGTAATTATTTATCTTTTCTCAAGTATAGTGCTCTTTACTATCTTCTGAAGGAGACATAGGCCACCAAGATACTTTAGGAAAGCTAATTGGTCATAGTAAATTAGGATCAAGTGTAACATATTAGTGAAAGTAGTTTTAATGGTGTAGCCTAATCCTATAATTTAAGTAAGAATAGTAAATCTTAGTGTCAGTTGATAACCAAAGACAACATAATGAAGACCATTAGAGTATGTATAGTTGTATTGGCTAGTAAATCATGTGGTATTCATTTAAGAATTCTACATGAAGGAGTGAAATTATGTCAAAGATCAATGATCATACTATGAGAAGTAAAGTCATCAGGGTGAGATTAGGTCTTAAATAATGATGAATAGGTAGAACATAATAAGATCATGGTGAGATTATCTCCGAAACCATGATGTAGGTGTAAAAATGACAAGTAAATTAATAAACTATCTTGAGGTAGAAGTAAGAAGATAGCATGGTACAACTATGATAGAAGTCATAGGTGCCATAATTCAGGATAAAATTTAGATTTAGGTGTTCAATAGAAACTTTATTCATTTGAGCGATCATGTGAGGTTAGTTTACTAATAAGGAAAGGTTGGTTATAGTTAATCTTTCTAAAAATGAGACTAAAGGTTAGTCGAAACCAAATTGAGACCACTTTGCTTAAGATTATCCTATTTGCAATTGAGCAATTTGGGTAAATGTTTAAACAAAATATAGTTTGACCCTAAGTGCTAAGTATCACAATGTAAACCTATATGAGGAGGTGTCATATACTACATAGCTAAGCTTGAATTCTAGAGATATTATACTCAACTACTATATTCCGGGCTTAGAGAATTGTGTGTTATATGTACCACATTTGGATTTATTTGTTTTTCTTGGATCTTCTTGGTTGACTAGATCTGTACATGAAGTTTGACTTGGTGTGCAAATGCATGTTGCAACATCCAGTCACTACTTGATGTTATAGACCTGGATAGAGTAAGGGAATTCGTGTAAGGGAGTGACGAATTTCAAAGACCAAAATGAAGACTTACATGAAGAATGAAGCCAAGTGTAAGGATTATCAACTCAATTTGGAGGATGGATCAAGCTTAGATCATTATTAGTCAGCAACAAGAAGTGATGAACTTAAAGTTCAATCAAAATAGGTAATTTTTCTAAGAAGTCAATGGCAAATTATGCAAGTTCACGGAAGTATCATGAATAAATTCAAAGAAGTATCTTTGAAATCAAAATGGTATTCAAACTCTTAAAATTCAGAGAGAATGCCAGAGGTATATCGGAAACCATAGGGTGATACATATACCCTAGGATGGTTCGCAGCTGGAAAATATCCGCAGCTGGTATTTGATCCACAGTTGGTATCTTGTCCGCAACCGGTGTTGGTTGACATAGTTGACCAGATCTTCTTAGAAGTTGAATAAAGAGCATAAAATTTGGCCTAAGTTATGTAAAACACAAAGGAATAGAAAAATTGAAAGTGACCGTCTTTCGAGACTCTTCGCGAAAATTGACCTATCAAAGTGAAAATGTCCAAATAGTAAGTAAGACAAATAATGCTGAAAGATTCACTTCGGGGATCCACAAATGTGTGGATACACCGTACAATCTTTCATCAGACCCTAATTAGGCAGAGTATAAGCTGGATAGGGACCAATATTCTATTTATAAAAATTAAGAAATACTATATAGACAGTTTGAAGACCATTAGTAAATCCTAAGGGGGAGAGTAAACCTTAGAAATGAAGGTATTATTATCTGACTTTCCGAATAAAGGATGGAGAAGGACTAACCTACAACAACAGCAAGCCTTATTTTCATAAGCTTAAAAGGAAGTCATTCTTATAAAAGTACTTAAGATAATAACAAAATATTGTCTAATAGCCTAATAAGATAAAAGCTAGAAGTAATAAAATAGAATAGTCCTAACAAACTAGTTCTAAAAAAGAAACAATTCTTAAGTGATCCTTAAGAGGTAAAATAGCACATCCAATTGAACATGTGTAGAGAAACAAGAAATTCCAATTGGGTTTGGACTAAATGTGTTCAAAACAAATATTCGGAAGGATTACCAACTCCTACAATGACAAAGCAAAGATTAGTCTTTTGACCACACTATTGAATGATAAAGTTTAAAACCTGTGTTAGTGAGACTTCCTAGACCTTACATAATATAGTAGGGAAGTTTGATGATCAAGTAAAGAAGTGGAATTAGGATACATAATTAGATTAAGGAACTAAAAGAAGAAACCCAAATTAAGGAGCTTATAATAAGGAACTATCCTTAAAGGTGGATAGAAAAAGGAACTTTGGAGTATTGTAGACAACAAGTTAAAGATTGTTGAGTATGATGAGAATTCAAGAAAAGGATCTGGATATGGAATACTACCATTACTTCCATTAGAGGTTACCATGAAGTGGAGAAATACAATACCCTATACAAGTCAATTCTTTACTCCAAACTGTGAGAGTTTACGAACTTCGAGGATGAAGTTTATTTTAAGGCGGAGAGTCTGTAACATCCCAGGATTAGCACCTAGAATTATAGAGGACGCATGTGTGTGCATTACATTCATGCATTAGAAAATCCGGGGAATTTTCGCGCAAAACAAAATGAGCTATAGAGGAATCGAGGTCTCTCTTGTTCTGATGGAAACTTCAGAACAAGTGCGATGGATTTCGACATGACCCCTAATATACTTTTGTGTTGGAGGGGAAGACAATTCAAGATTTGAATATTTAATTAATAAATTTGAATACAAAAAATAGTAAATGGAAATTGAATTGTATTAGGAAATAAGAGATGAACTTTATTTAAAAATAAGATACCAGAGTTACATATATCTAATTAGAAAAGATAATTGAAATTAAAATACAAAAGGAAAAAGAATTACAACAATAATAAGAATGGAATTCATATTTTGTTTTTTTAAACAAGATATAAATATTACAAGAATTTAGATTACAAGTAGAAATAAAATTTAACTTTATTAATATTATACAATATTACATTATCTTTCCAAATGAACCATAAAAGAAAAGGAAAACAAGTAATTTTATTAAATAAAGTACAATAATACAATGTCTTTACAATAATCAAATAGAAAAGAAATTACATTGATTGATAAAAAAGAAAATTTAAAGTATTTTCCTATATTATTTCTTGAACCTTTTTTTTGCTTATCCTTATGTACATGCAAAACAACTCAAAAGAAAACAAAGTTCCAGAAATGGAAAACAAAACAGAGATTATGTGGGGTTATGCTACTCTCAGATTAGGCAATGAAGTGCATTGCAAAACTCATCATTGAGTAACTTATAAAAAGGGGCCAAAGTGTGTAATCTGTTCTTATTCCAAAAAGGGCATCAGTCTATGCATCACAGGCATGGGGCAAGTTTCACCAAATTAGTAACAGGTAAAAGGAAAAGCAGTAATTCTAGCAAAAGATATAGTGTACTTGATCTGATCCACATGATGGATGAAGCAGGCAAGTAGCTCACACAACACATGCATGGCATGTGTTGTCACTACTACATTAAGTGGTATAACAGCGCAAAGGTAGCAGAAGGAAACTTCCAGGGGCTGTTCTCACATATCAAACCATTCCAGCTGAAACCACATCTCTCTCTCCCTGTAGTAAAGTGTATCAAGAACACTTCTCCAAGCAAGACAAGAACACATACTTATCTATCATCAGAGCCACCCACTGGATAATAACCACACAAATTATTCCACCATCTCACCACATCTCTAATTCTGGTTGCTCACTGGAGCCATCCAAGAGCTAGGAGGGGAAAGTATACCAGAAGAATAAACCATAGCAAAGCCAATAGATCAAGTCAGGAACTAGGAGAAGAGGGATGTATCAGCAGTTGAATCACAAGCTTACCAGGACATCAACAACATCAGTAGGAAAAGTTTCCCAAGAGCAACCACAGCTTCAGAACCATAGGTTATCCATTTAAGATCATGCCTTTATATCTGATCTTACTATTACATCCTAGAAAATGGATGGGGTGATAGAAAAATCCTCAGATCTGTACTCAAGTGGAGTACTAGATCATCACTAGATAATTTTCATAAGCAAGCAATAACTAATTTATCCAGGCATCATCAAAACCTCAGCCTATGCATCATGGGCTGAGCCAATAAATTAAGCACTTATCCATTTCTATCAGTATATCGAGACGACTTTTAGTATCTGTTCTTATCATATTGTTTAGAGCATGAGGTTGGAGAGAGAGAGAGCTCTCAGACTGGGTAGAAGTGCTACTCCAGTATCATCCTAGAGCTAAGATCAATGCAAGAGAAAGAATCTGCATTTTTAGCCACCAAATTAGCTTCAGCCTTTTGCATCACAAGCTAAGTTTCTCTCTTGTTTATATCAACATCAACTACACCACTGTAGTTATTCTTTGTAGCAAGCCATGCTACATGGGCTACTATTGTGCACTCTCCAAGGTTGGAGGAACCACAATAGCAGCCCAAAGTCAGCTAAAGCCACCAGAAGGATCCTTACATATTAACTAGCTCACAAGTTATCCAAACCCAACAAATTCTATCATTTTCCCAGTTCAGTAAGCTAGGAATCATTTGTTTTTATATGTGATTAATATCACTACTTGACCATAAGTTCAGTTGAGCATGCACCTTTCATATATAAACTCAACAATGAGCCATGAGCCAAGTACATCATTTATAATCTACAACCAGAAAATTGGATCAAATCATCTCCCTAACATTTTAGGGATCATTTGTCTTACAAGTTCCCTATGGATTTACATCCATCAGGAGGGTAAGATATATTGGATAGAATATATCCTCAGAGACACACTTAGATGAAATGTTTATCAACATGGATAACTAGAGGAGGGTCTAACAACATTTTTCCATCTGTGGATAAGGTCTCGGATCATACACCATTGACCTAAACTACTGTTCACTAGTTTAGAACTAGGTGACAGCAGATTTTTTTGATGAACTACTACAGGGCACATTCCATGGAATGGTAGCACATCTATAGCAGTTTCATTTCTTTTTAACCATTTCTCAATATCAGAAGTACAAGCATAATAAATTACACCAAGTTATTCAAATCATCTTCCTAAGTCACAACAGCTAGGAATCATTCAACTAATCACATCTGCAAGCCATTCCTCAATAAACCAGGCCACTAGACTGAACCACATCCAGTAAACCAATATTCATATACAAGATCAAAGACCATGTATAAAGGACAATACCAAGGATTCAATAATCTTAACTCAATCGAACCACAGGTCACAAGTAATTTCGTCAAGCAAATGAACCCTAGAACATGGGATTATACCCAATTAGAATCAACCAGAGTAGCAATAAGGAATCTAATGGGAGACTAAGGACACGGGGGAGGAGAATCATTACTTACCCGTGGTCCTCGCTTAGAGTTCGAAGAGGAAGCAGACCGGTGGTGATGAAGAGGCGGCAACACGGGGAGCACCCCCGGAGGGGTGCTACAACCCGCATCTGTAGCTCATCAGGAGCAGCCTGTGGAGAAGGGGTGAGGGTCGTGAGCAACCCAACACGACATCGACGAAGCACCAAGGCGGCTGAACCCTAACCCTAGCCTCGGGCGAGGGTCAGCGAGGCCGGGAGAAGACCCTAGAGGGGAATCGGCTTGGACAGGATTGGGCGACGGCGTAGACTCAGTAGTCTTTCACCGCGGCATGGCCACGGCGGTGGTGTCTTTCCGGAATCGAGCAGTGCCAGGGGGCGGCCATGGCAGTACCAGAGCGAGGACAAGAGAGATAAGGTCGAGCGTAGGGAAGGGGGAGTAAGGGCCGATTATGTCTCTGCCTTGGACCAGATGGGCCAAGTAGGGTCCAGATGGACCAGTTGGTGAACCTGGCCCAATTCGAAAGGAAAAAAATAATAATACGATATTTATCAAATCACTAAATGACCAAACGACCCCTGAACATAATTTATACTCTAGAAAAATATAGAAAAATCCCAAAAATACATATGATATATCAAAATGACTACAAAAAATAATATCTACCTAATAAAAATATAATTTTAATTATTGAAAATAAATATAAAGTAAAATAATTATTAACACCATTAAATATTAAATGAAATATAATGAATTAAACAAAAAACTTAAAAATAAATAAAAAATCATTTTTGTGTATCAAAATAACTCTACTATTTTATCAAAATACTAACTTAGAGTTTTACAAATAAAACATAAAGCAAATAATTTAAGACACTTAATTCTTTGATGAATTTTTATAAAAATAAAGATAATACTTATAAATAAATAAAATTCATTTTTAAGGTTTTGAATAAATATATTACACTAGAAAAGTATTAAATATATTATTAGAAAAGTATTTAATATTTTAAATAATAAATCCTTACCTAATACCAACTTTGTGAATTCTTTAAAAATAATTGTTAAGTAAGAAATAATCACAATTCTTATAAAACCTTGAGCAATTAGTCTCTTTGTAATAAATTCCAAACCCATAACTTAAATTCATAATCAAATTTAAGTATAACTTTTAACTTTAAAATATTCTTTTTAAAATCTTATTAAGAACCCTTTTAAATAAACATTGGGTATCACCCATTTATAAAATATGGTGAATAATCATTATATCTTAACCATTATTAACATAACTTTAAATTCTAACAAATTACTAAGATCATCTAATTATGCTCCCATTAAACAAATGTATCCGGTCGTAACATGAGAATAACTTGTTTTTGGTAATAACTCCCAAACATGTATCGGGTCATACGATCGCTGTAAATCGCCCTAAAACCCCAAATCTATGGGAAATAGCTCATGAAAACGGCCATAAAACACCCAAATGATGACATTTTGGTCATATCTCTCTCCATCATGTATAGGGTCTTATGGGCCATAGAAATCTCCCATGAACCCCAAAATTGTGGCAAATAAAAAACGACCATAAAACACGAAAAATACGAGCTTTTGGTCATAACTCCCAATCATGTATCGGGTCTTACGGGCCATGCAAATCACCCTAAACCCCAAAATTATGGGCAACAATACATGAAAATGGCCATAAACGCAAAAACGACACGCTATTGGTCATAACTCTCAACCATGTATCGGTTCTTATTGCCATTGTATATCGCCTTTGAACAAAGAACTGCGGGCAATAGCTCATGAAAACAGCCAAAACGCAAAAAACAAGATTTTTTGGTCATATCTCTCAAACATTTATCTAGTCTTATTTTCTTTGTAAATCCCCTTGGACCCCAAAACTGTGTGCAATATCTCATGAAAACGGTAATAAAATGAGAAAATGACCAGCTTTTGGTCAGAACTCTCAAACATGCATCGGGTCTTATGGGAAATCCACATCGGCCTTGAACCCCAAAACTGTGGTTACTAGCTCATGAAAAAGACCATAAAACTTGAGAACAACTTGTTTTGGGTCATATCTCTCGAAAAAGTCTTGGGTCTTACATGCCATGCAAATCGCCCTTAAACTCCAAAACTATGGGCAATAGCTCATGAAACGTCTATAAAACGCGAAAACGACGAGCTTTTGGTCATAACTGTCAAACATTTATTGGGTCTTACGGCCCATGAAAATCCTCCTAGAACCCCAAAACTGTGGGCAATAGATCATGAAAATAGTAATAAAACGCGAAAATGACGAGTTTTTTTGTCATAACTCTCAAACATGCATCGGGTCTTATGGGCAATCCAAATCAGCCTTGAACCCCAAAAACTGTGGGTAAAAAAAACCATAAAACTTGAGAACAACTTGTTTTTGGTAATAACTCCCAAACATTTATCGGGTCATACGATCGCTGTAAATCGCCCAAGAACCCCAAATCTATGGGCAATAGCTCATGAAAACTGCCATAAAACACCCAAATGATGACATTTTGGTCATATCTCCCTCAATCATGTATAGGGTCTTACGGGCCATCCAAATCTCCCATGAACCCCAAAATTGTGGCACATAAAAACGACCATAAAACACGAAAACTATGAGGTTTTGGTCATAACTTCCAATCATCTATCGGGTCTGACGGGCCATGCAAATCACCCTAAAACCCAAAAACTATGGAAACAGAACATGAAAACGTCCAAAAAACGCGAAAACAACGAGGTTTTGGTCATTTCTCTCAAACATGTATCGGGTCTTACGGGCAAGGCAAATCTCATGAAACCCGAAAACTGTGGGCAATAGCTCATAAAAACGGCCATATAACACGAAAACGACAAGTTTTTGGTCACATCTCTCAAACATGTATCAGGTCTTACGGGCCATGCAAATTGCCATGTGACCCCAAATTTATGGGCAATAACTCATGAAAACGGCCATAAAACATGAAAATGACAAGCTTTTGATCATAACTCTCAATCATGTATTGGGTCATTCGGGCGATGCAAATTTCCCTACAAGCCCAAAACTTTGGGAAATAGCTTATGAAAACGGCTATTAAGCGCAAAAACGAAGGGTTTTTAATCACCTTGGAACCCCTATGCCGTGGGCAATATCTCATGAAAATATCCATAAAACGCGAAAGCGAAAAGTTTCTGGTCATATGTTTCAAATATGGATTGTGTCTTATATAGCTCACGAAAACGGCCATAAAAATTGAAAACGGTCATAAAAATTGAAAACGACGAGTTTTTGGTCATAATTCTCAAACATGTATGGGTTTTACGGGCCATGCAAATCGCCCTGAAACCCCAAAACACTGTGCAATATCTCATGAATAACGCCATAAAATGTGAAACAACGAGTTTTCGATCATATCTCTCAATCATGTATCAGGTCGTTGTATGATGCAAATCGGTGTTGAATCCCGAGACAATGGGCAATAGCTCATGAAAACGGTGATAAAACACGAAAACGACGAGTTTTTGGTCATATCTCTAAACCATGTATCGGATGTTATGGTCTTTGTAAATCGCCTTGAAACCCCAAAAATGTGGTTAATAGCTCATGAAAACGACCATAAAACGCGAAAACGACGAGCTTTTGGTCATATCTCTCGAACATCTCTCGGGTCTTTCGTGCCATGCAAATTTCCCTTGAACTCCAAAACTATGGGCAATAGCTCATTAAACGGCTATAAAACGCGAAAATGACGAGGTTTTGGTCATAACTCTCAAACTTGTATCGGATCTTATGGCCCATGAAAATCCTCTTGGAACCCCAAAACTGTGGGCAATAGCTCATGAAAACGGTTATGAAATGCGAAAATGACGAGTTTTTCGTCATAACTCCCAACTATGTATCGGTTATTGTGGTCATTGTAAGTTTCCCTGGAACCCCAAAACTGTGGGAAATAGCTCATGAAAACAGCCATAAAATGTGAAAACAAAGATTTCTTGGTCATATCTCTCAAACATGCATCGTGTCTTACTAGCCATGCAAATCGTCGTTGAACCCCCAAACCTGTGGGAAATAGCTCATGAAGGCGGCCATAAAAAACGAAAATGACGCGTTTTTTGTTATATCTCTCAAACATTTATCCGGCCTTATGGTTGTTGTAAGTCGCCCTAGAATGCCAAAACCATGCCTAATAGCTCACGAAAACAGCCATAACATGCGAAAATGACGAGTTTTTGGTCATATCTCTCAAAATTTAACGGGTCTTACGAGCGATCCAAATCGTCCTTGAACCCCAAAATTGTGGGCAATAACTCATGAAAACAACCATAAAACATGAGAACAACGAGTTTTTGGTAATAAAATTCAAACATGTATCAGGTCTTATGGACGTTGTAAATCGCCCTAAAACCCCAAAACTATGGGAAATAGCTCATGAAAACGCTCATAAAACACCCAAACAATGAGTTTTGGTCATATCACTCTCAATCATGTATCGGTTCTTATGGGTAATGCAAATCCCCCTAGAACCCCAAAAGTGTGGGCAATAACTCACAAAAACGGTGATAAGAAGCGAAAATGAAGATGTTTTTGTTCATACCTATTAAACATGAATCAGATCTTACGGCCATGCAAATTGCCATTGAACCCCAAAACTATGGCCAATAGTTCATGAGAATGGAAATAAAAGACGAAAATGACAAGCTTTTGGTTATAACTCTCAAACATGTATCGGGTCTTACGGGCCATGAAAATCCTCCTGGACACCCAGAACTATGGGCAGTAGCTAAAAAAATGGTAATAGAATTGGAAAATTAAGAGTTTTTGGTCATAACTCTCAACCATCTAACGAGTCTTATGGTTGCTGTAACTCGCCCTGGAACCCTAAAACTATGGGCAATAACTCATGAAAACAACCATAAGACTAGAAAACAAAGAGTTTTTGGTCATATCTCTCAAACATTCATCGAGACTTATGGTTTGTGTGAATCTCCTTGGTACCCCAAAATTGTGGGCAATAGCTCATGAAAACAGCCATAAAACACGAAAATGACAGGTTTTGGTCATATCTCTCAAACATGTATCTTGTCTTATGGGCCATACAAATCATCCATGAACCCCAAAATTGTGGGCAATAGCTCGTAAAAACATCAATAAAATGCGAAAACAACAAGTTTTTGGTCATATCTCTCAAACATGTATCGGGTCTTACGGGCCATGCAATTTTCATGGAACCCCAAAAATGTAGGCAATAACTCATGAGAAGGGCCATACAACACGAAAACGATGAGCTTTTGGTCATAAATCTCAATCATGTATCGGGTCTTACGGGCAATGCAAATCCCCTTAGAACCCGAAAACATTAGGCATAGCTCATGAAAACGTCCATAAAATGCGAAAACGACGAGCTTTGTGTCATAACTCTCAAACATGTATCGGGTCTTAGGACCCATGAAAATCCTCCTAGAACCCCCAAACTGTGGGCAATAGATCATGAACACGGTAATAAAACGTGAAAACAACGATCTTTGGGTCATAACTCTCAAACATGTATAGGGCGGCCCATGAAAATCCTCTTGGAACCCAACAATAGTGGGCAATAGTTAATGAAAACGGTAATAAAACGTGTAAATGACGAGTTTTTTTGTCATAACTCTCAAACATGCATCGGGTCTTAAGGACAATCCCAATCGTCCCTGAACCCCAAAACTGTGGGCAATAAGTCATGAAAAAGACCTTAAAACTTGAGAACAACTTGTTTTTGGTCATAAATCTCAATCATGTATCGGGTCTTACGGGCCATGCAAATCGCCCTGGAACCCCAAAACTTTGGGAAATAGCTTATAAAAACGACTATTAAGTGTGAAAACGACGGGTTTTTAATCGCCCTGGAACCGCTAAGCTATGGAAAATATCTCATGAAAATATCCATAAAACGCGAAAGCGACGAGTTTCTGGTCATATGTTTCAAATATGGATTGTGTCTTATATAGCTGACAAAAACGGCCATAAAAATTGAAAACGATGAGTTTTTTGTCATAATTCTCAAACATGTACCGGGCCTTACAGGCCATGCAAATCGCCCTGAAACCCCAAAACATTGTGCAATAGCTCATGAATAAGCCAAAAAATGTGAAACGACGAGTTTTTGGTCATATCTCTCAATCATGTATCGGGTCGTAGTACGATGCAAATCGCTCTTGAACCCCAAAACTATGGGCAATAGCTCATGAAACGTCTATAAAACGCGAAAACGGCGAGCTTTTATTGGGTCTTACGGCCCATGAAAATCCTCCTAGAACCCCAAAACTGTGAGCAATAGATCATGAAAACGGTAATAAAATGCGAAAATGATGAGTTTTTCGTCATAACTCTGAAAGATGCATCAGGTCTTATGGGCAATCCCAATCGTCCTTGAATCCCAAAACTGTGGGCAATAAGTCATGAAAAACACCTTAAAACTTGAGAACAACTTGTTTTTGGTAATAACTCCCAAACATTTATCGGGTCATACGATCGCTGTAAACCGCCCTAGAACCCCAAATCTATGGACAATAGCTCATGAAGACTGCCATAAAACACCCAAATGATGACATTTTGGTCATATCTCTCTTAATCATGTATAGGGTCTTACGGGCCATGCAAATCTCCCAGAACCCCAAAATTGTGGCACATAAAAATGGCCATGAAACACTACTAGGAAAACGGCTATAGGTAATCAGCACATCCGTGGCTCACATGGTTGAAGTGCCCCACGGCTAAAACAGACGTGGCTCACCTGTGGGCAGTGCCCTACTAGTAACTAGAACAACCGTGGCGCACATGACTATAGTGCGCCACAGATGTGTGTGGGCCAGGGCCCTGTTGGCCGCACGCCAAACATCTGTAGCGCACTATAGTCATGTGCGCCACGGTTGTTAGTGTCATCTGTGGCGCACATGGGGGGGGGGTGCGCTACCCCTAAGCACACGCCCCTCTCTGGTGTGAACCATCCGCAAGCATCTGTGGCGCACATGGCATAGTGCGCCACAGAAGTTTGTACTCTCTGTGGCGCACTATGGCATGTGCGCCACAGATGTAGTGGCATGCACCAACTCCACCCCCCCCCCCCCCCCCGTGGATCGCCTTTTTCGGGTTTGCAAAAAATAAACGAAAATGATAAACACTTCAAAAAATTAAATCCTTTCATATTTAGGTAGGTAATGTGGTATAGCTTCTAGTAAAATTAACAAAAATGAGTTTCGACTTTATTTGCAAAAAAAAGTTATGCCACGGTAAAAAGGCCGTAAATTTTGCATACGATATCGAAAAAAATCGTATAATATACCAAAATGACGAGAACGAGATTTCGCATCTGCTCGCAACGACATAGGTCGTTTAGCGATTTTTTAGATTTTCAAAATTCGAAAAGAGTAAAAAGTTACGGTCAAAAAACCGTTTTTTCCTGCAGAAAAAAAAATACAGGGCGACTTATCCGTATCGCACCTACACCTAGTGCGCCACAGATAAGCTTGGGCGGGATTCAAATTTGAATCCCCACCCCGCCCTCCTCCTCCCTTTCCCCTTTTCCCAATTCCTCTCCCTTTCCCTTTCCACTTTTCCCTTCCCCTTTTCCCTCTTCCTCTCCCTTTCCCTTTCCCTTCTCCTTCTTCCTTCTTCCTTCTTCCTTCTTCCTTCTTCCTTCTCCTCCTTCCCCTTCTCCTCTTCTTGCAGTGATGGCACGACGTCGACCTCCTTCTCCTCCTCCTCGCAGTGACAACGGGCGACGGCGGTGCAACGACGGCCTCCTTCTCCTCCTCCTCGCGACGGCGGTGCAACGGCGGCCTCCTTCTCCTCCTCTTCCTCCTCTGCCTCCTGTTCTTCTCCTCCTCTTCCTCCTCTACCTCCTCTTCTTCTTCTCCTCCTCTTCCTCCTCTTCTCCTCCTCCTCCTCTTCTTCTCCTCCTCTGCCTCATCTTCTTCTTCTCCTCCTCTTCCTCCTATTCTCCTCTTCCTCCTCCTTGCAGTTCCGACGACGACACCGACGCGCGGCCGCACTGACGGCGATGGCGACCTGCACCGACGCGCGGCCGCACTGACGACGAGATCCAGATCTGCTGCTTTTTTTTTTGAATTTTGAAATTTACATCCGTGGCGCACAACCCCTAGTGCGCCACGGTTATCGTTTCATACGCGTGGCGCACCTGCCCAAACTTCTGTGGCGCACTGGCATGTGCGCAACGCCTGTCTCTAAACTTCTGTGGCGCACTAGGCAGTGCGCCACAGAAGTTTAAACTTCTGTAGCGCAAGGCACATGGCGCACTGCTAGTGCGCCACAGATGATGTTTCATGGTGCGCCACTAAAGGCCATTTTCCTAGTAGTGAAACACGAAAAATGCGAGCTTTTCGTCATAACTTCCAATCATGTATCGGGTCTGACGGGCAAATCACCCAAAAACTATGGGCAACAACACATGAAAACATCCAAAAAATCGAAAACGACGAGGTTTTGGTCATATCTCTCAAACATGTATCGGGACTTACGGGCAAGGAAAATCTCGTGAAACCCGAAAACTGTGGGCAATAGCTCATAAAAACGGACATAAAACGCGAAAACGACAAGTTTTTGGTCACATCTCTCAAACATGTATCAGGTCTTACGGGCCATGCAAATTGCCATGTGACCCCAAATTTGCTGGCAATAACTCATGAAAACGGCCATAAAACGTGAAAATGACAATCTTTTGGTCATAACTCTCAATCATGTATTGGGTCTTACGGGCCATGGAAATCCCCCTAGAACCCCAAACCATTGGGAAATAGCTTATGTAAACAGCTATTTAGCGCAAAAACGACGGGTTTTTAATCGCCTTGGAACCCCTAAGCTGTGGGCAATATCTCATGAAAATATCCATAAAACGCGAACGCGACGAGTTTCTGGTCATATGTTTCAAATATGGATTGTGTCTTATATAGCTCATGAAATAGGCCATAAAAATTGAAAACGACGAGTTTTTGGTCATAATTATCAAACATGTATCGGGTCTTACGGGCCATGCAAATCGCCCTGAAACCCCAAAACACTGTGCAATAGGTCATGAATAACGATATAAAATGTGAAACAACGAGTTTTTGATCTCTCAATCATGTATCAGGTCGTAGTACGATGCAAATTGCTCTTGAACCCTAAGACTATGGGCAATAGCTCATGAAAACGGTCATAAAACACGAGAACGACGAGTTTTTGGTCATATCTCTAAACCATGTATCGGGTGTTATGGTCTTTGTAAATCGCCTTGAAACACCAAAACTGTGGTTAATAGCTCATGAAAACAACCATAAAACGCAAAAACGACAAGTTTTTGGTCATATCTCTCGAACATCTCTCAGGTCTTACGTGCCATGCAAATTGCCCTTGAACTCCAAAACTATGGGCAATAGCTCATTAAACGGCTATAAAACGAGAAAATGAAGAGATTTTGGTCATAACTCTCAAACATGTATCGGATCTTATGGCCCAGGAAAATCCTCTTCGAACCCCAAAACTGTGGGCAATAGCTCGTGAAAACGGTTATGAAACGCGAAAATGATGAGTTTTTCGTCATAACTCCCACCCATGTATCGATTATTGTGGTCATTATAAGTTTCCCTAGAACCCCAAAACTGTGGTAAATAGCTCATGAAAATAACCATAAAATGCGAAAACAAAGAGTTTTTGGTCATATCTCTCAAACATGCATCGTGTCTTACTAGCCATGCAAATCGTCGTTGAACCCCCAAAACGGTGGGCAATAGCTCATGAAGACGTCCATAAAACACGAAAACGACGCGTTTTTTGTTATATCTCTCAAACATGTATCCGGCCTTATGGTCGTTGTAAGTCGCCCTAGAATGCCAAAACCATGCCTAATAGCTCACGAAAATAGCCATACCAAGGGAAAACAACAAGTTTTTGGTCACATCTCTCAAACGTGTATCAGGTCTTACGGGCCATGCAAATTGCCATGTGACCCCAAATTTATGGGCAATAACTCATGAAAACGTCCATAAAACGTGAAAATGACAATCTTTTGGTCATAACTCTCAATCATGTCTTGGGTCTTACGGGCCATGCAAATCCCCCTACTAGCCCAAAACTTTGGGAAATAGCTTATGAAAACGGCTATTAAGCGCAAAAACGAAGGGTTTTTAATATCCTTGGAACCCGTATGCTATGGGCAATATCTCATGAAAATATCCATAAAACGTGAAAGCGACGAGTTTCTGGTCATATGTTTCAAATATGGATTGTGTCTTATATAGCTCACGAAAACGGCCATAAAAATTGAAAACGGCCATAAAAATTGAAAACGACGAGTTTTTGGTCATAATTCTCAAACATGTATCGGGTCTTATGGGCCATGCAAATCGCCCTGAAACCCCAAAACACTGTGCAATAGCTCGTGAATAATGCCATAAAATGTGAAACAATGAGTTTTTGATCTCTCATTCATGTATCAGGTCGTAGTACGATGCAAATCGCTCCTGAACCCTGAGACTATGGGCAATAGCTCATGAAAACGGTCATAAAACACGAACATCTCTCAGGTCTTACGTGCCATGCAAATTGCCCTTCAACTCCAAAACTATGGGTAATAGTCATTAAACGGCTATAAAACGCGAAAATGACGAGGTTTTGGTCATAACTCTCAAACATGTATCGGATCTTATGGCCCATGAAAATCCTCTTGGAACCCCAAAACTATGGGCAATAGCTCGTGAAAACGGTTATGAAACGCGAAAATGATGAGTTTTTCGTCATAACTCCCAACCATGTATCGGTTATTGTGGTCATTGTAAGTTTCCCTAGAACCCATAAACTGTGGGAATAACTCATGAAAACATGTATTAGGTCATAAGATCGCTGTAAATCGCCCTAAAACCCCAAATCTATGGGAAATAGCTCATGAAAACGGCCATAAAACACCCAAATGATGACATTTTGGTCATATCTCTCTCCATCATGTATAGGGTCTTATGGGCCATACAAATCTCCCATGAACCCCAAAATTGTGGCACATAAAAAGCGGCCATAAAATAGGGAAAATACGAGCTTTTGGTCATAACTCCCAATCATGTATCGGGTCTAACGGGCCATGCAAATCACCCTAAAACCCCAAAATTGTGGGCAACAACACATGAAAATGGACATAAACGCAAAAACAACAAGCTATTGGTCATAACTCTCAACCATGTAGCGGGTCTTATTGACATTGTATATTGCCTTCGAACCCAGAACTGCGGGCAATAGCTCATGAAAACAACCAAAACGCAAAAACAAAGAGTTTTGGTCATATCTCTCAAACATTTATCTAGTCTTATTTTCTTTGTAAATCCCCTTGGACCCCAAAACTGTGTGCAATAGCCCATGAAAACGGTAATAAAATGCGAAAATGACGAGCTTTTGGTCATAACTCTCAAACATGCATCGGGTCTTATGGGCAATCCACATCGGCCTTGAACCCCAAAGCTGTGGTTACTAGCTCATGAAAAAGACCATAAAACTTGAGAACAACTTGTTTTGGGTCATATCTCTCAAAAAAGTCTCGGGTCTTACATGCCATGCAAATCGCCCTTAAACTCCAAAACTATGGGTAATAGCTCATGAAACGTCTATAAAACGCGAAAACGACGAGCTTTTGGTCATAACTGTCAAACATTTATTGGGTCTTACGACCATTGAAAATCCTCCTAGAACCCCAAAACTGTGGGCAATACATCATGAAAACGGTAATAAAACGCGAAAATGACGAGTTTTTCGTCATAACTCTCAAACATGCATCGGGTCTTATGGGCAATCCAAATCGGCCTTGAAACCCAAAAACCGTGGGTAAAAAAAACCATAAAACTTGAGAACAACTTGTTTTTGGTAATAACTCCCAAACATTTATCGGGTCATACGATCGCTGTAAATCGCCCTAGAACCCCAAATCTATGGGCAATAGCTCATGAAAACTGCCATAAAACACCCAAATGATGACATTTTGGTCATATCTCTCTCCATCATGTATAGGGTCTTATGGGCCATACAAATCTCCCATGAACCCCAAAATTGTGGAACATAAAAAGCGGCCATAAAATAGGGAAAATACGAGCTTTTGGTCATAACTCCCAATCATGTATCGGGTCTTACGGGCCATGCAAATCACCCTAAAACCCCAAAATTATGGGCAACAACACATGAAAATGCACATAAACGCAAAAACGACAAGCTATTGGTCATAACTCTCAACCATGTATCGGGTCTTATTGACATTGTATATCGCCTTCGAACCTAGAACTGCGGGCAATAGCTCATGAAAAAAACCAAAACGCAAAAACAAAGAGTTTTTGGTCATATCTCTCAAACATTTATCTAGTCTTATTTTCTTTGTAAATCCCCTTGGACCCCAAAACTGTGTGCAATATCTCATGAAAACGGTAATAAAATGAGAAAATGACCAGCGTTTGGTCATAACTCTCAAACATGCATCGGGTCTTATGGGCAATCCACATCGGCCTTGAACCCCAAAACTATGGTTACTAGCTCATGAAAAAGACCATAAAACTTGAGAACAACTTGTTTTGGGTCATATCTCTCGAAAAAGTCTCGGGTCTTACATGCCATGCAAATCGCCCTTAAACTCCAAAACTATGGGTAATAGCTCATGAAACATCTATAAAACGCGAAAACGACGAGCTTTTGGTCATAACTGTCAAACATTTATTGGGTCTTACGGCCATTGAAAATCCTCCTAGAACCCCAAAACTGTGGGCAATAGATCATGAAAACGGTAATAAAACGCGAAAATGACGAGTTTTTCGTCATAACTGTCAAACATGCATCGGGTCTTATGGGCAATCCAAATCGGCCTTGAAACCCAAAAACTGTGGGTAAAAAAACCATAAAACTTGAGAACAACTTGTTTTTGGTAATAACTCCCAAACATTTATCGGGTCATACGATCGCTGTAAATCGCCCTAGAACCCCAAATCTATGGGCAATAGCTCATGAAAACTGCCATAAAACACCCAAATGATGACATTTTGGTCATATCTCTCTCCAT
The DNA here is from genome assembly GCA_910589765.1 of Avena atlantica. Lineage (NCBI taxonomy): Eukaryota > Viridiplantae > Streptophyta > Magnoliopsida > Poales > Poaceae > Avena > Avena atlantica. The sequence continues at coordinate 4,798,477 of OU342736.1, read as the reverse complement.
CATGTATAGGGTCTTATGGGCCATACAAATCTCCCATGAACCCCAAAATTGTGGCACATAAAAAACGACCATAAAACACGGAAAATACGAGCTTTTGGTCATAACTCCCAATCATGTATCGGGTCTTACGGGCCATGCAAATCACCCTAAAACCCCAAAATTGTGGGCAACAACACATGAAAATGGACATAAACGCAAAAACGACAAGCTATTGGTCATAACTCTCAACCATGTATCGGGTCTTATTGACATTGTATATCGCCTTCGAACCTAGAACAGCGGGCAATAGCTCATGAAAAAAACCAAAACGCAAAAACAAAGAGTTTTTGGTCATATCTCTCAAACATTTATCTAGTCTTATTTTCTTTGTAAATCCCCTTGGACCCCAAAACTGTGTGCAATATCTCATGAAAACGGTAATAAAATGAGAAAATGACCAGCGTTTGGTCATAACTCTCAAACATGCATCGGTTCTTATGGGCAATCCACATCTGCCTTGAACCCCAAAACTATGGTTACTAGCTCATGAAAAATACCATAAAACTTGAGAACAACTTGTTTTGGGTCATATCTCTCGAAAAAGTCTCGGGTTTTACATGCCATGCAAATCGCCCTTAAACTCCAAAACTATGGGCAATAGCTCATGAAACGTCTATAAACGCGAAAACGACGAGCTTTTGGTCATAACTGTCAACCATTTAATGGGTCTTATGACCCATGAAAATCCTCCTAGAACCCCAAAACTCTGGGCAATAGATCATGAAAACGGTAATGAAACGCGAAAATGACGAGTTTTTCGTCATAACTCTCAAACATGCATCGGGTCTTATGGGCAATCCAAATCGGCCTTGAACCCCAAAAACCGTGGGTAAAAAAACCATAAAACTTGAGAACAACTTGTTTTTGGTAATAACTCCCAAACATTTATCGGGTCATACGATCGCTGTAAATCGCCCTAGAACCGCAAATCTATGGGCAATAGCTCATGAAAACTTCCATAACACACCCAAATGGTGACATTTTGGTCATATATCTCTCAATCATGTATAGGGTCTTACGGGCCATGCAAATCTCCCACGAATCCCAAAATTGTGGCACCTAAAAACCCCCATAAAACACGAAAACTACGAGCTTTTGGTCATAACTTCCAATTATGTATCGGGTCTGGCGGGCCATGCAAAACACCCAAAAACCCAAAAACTATGGGCAACAACACATGAAAACATCCAAAAACGCGAAAACGACGAGGTTTTGGTCATATATCTCAAACATGCATCGGCTCTTACGGGAAGGCAAATCTCGTGAATCCCGAAAACTGTGGGCAATAGCTCATAAAAACGGCCATAAAATGCGAAAACGACAAGTTTTTGGTCACATCTCTCAAACATGTATCAGGTCTTATGGGCCATGCAAATTGCCAAGTGACCCCAAATTTGTGGGCAATAACTCATGAAAACGGCCATAAAACGTGAAAATGACAAGCTTTTGGTCATAACTCTCAATCATGTATTGGGTCTTACGGGCCATGCAAATTCCCATGCAAGCCCAAAACTTTAGGAAATAGCTTATGAAAACGGCTATTAAGAGCAAAAATGACGGGTTTTTAATCGCCTTGGAACCCCTAAGCTGTTGGCAATATCTCATGAAAATATCCATAAAATGCGAAAGCGACGAGTTTCTGGTCATATGTTTCAAATATGGATTGTGTCTTATATAGCTCACGAAAACGGCCATAAAAATTGAAAACGACGAGTTTTTGGTCATAATTCTCAAACATGTATCGGGTCTTACGGGCCATGCAAATTGCCCTGAAACCCAAAAACACTGTGCAATAGCTCATGAATAACGCCATAAAATGTCAAAAACTAGTTTTTGGTCATATCTCTCAATCATGTAATAGGTCGTAGTACGATGCAAATCGCTCTTGAACCTCGAGACTATGGGCAATAGCTCATGAAAACGGTCATAAAACACGAAAACGACGAGTTTTTGGTCATATCTCTAAACCATGTAACGGGTGTTATGGTATTTGTAAATCGCCTTGAAACCCCAAAACTGTGGTTAATAGCTCATGAAAACGACCATAAAACGCGAAAACGACGAGGTTTTAGTCATATCTCTCGAACATCTCTCCGGTCTTACGTGCCATGCAAATTGCCCTTGAACTCCAAAACTATGGGCAATAGCTCATTAAACGGCTATAAAACGCGAAAATGACGAGCTTTTGGTCATAACTCTCAAACATGTATCGGATCTTATGGCCCATGAAAATCCTCTTGGAACCCCAAAACTGTGGGCAATAGCTCATGAAAACGGTTATGAAACACGAAAATGACGAGTTTTTGGTCATAACTCCCAACCATCTATCGGTTACTGTGGTTATTGTAAGTTTCCCTGGAACCCCAAAACTGTGGGAAATAGCTCATGAAAACAGCCATAAAATGCGAAAACAAAGAGTTTTTGGTCATATCTCTCAAACATGCATCATGTCTTACTAGCCATGCAAATCGTCGTTGAACCCCCAAAACTGTGGGTAATAGCTTATGAAGACGACCATAAAACACGAAAACGACGAGTTTTTTGTTATATCTCTCAAACATGTATCCAGCCTTATGGTCGTTGTAAGTCGCCCTAGAATGCCAAAACCATGCCTAATAGCTCACGAAAACAGCCATAACATGCGAAAATGACGAGTTTTTGGTCTTATCTCTCAAAATTTAACAGGTCTTACGGGCGATCCAAATCGTCCTTGAACCCCAAAATTGTGGGCAATAACTCATGAAAACAACCATAAAACATGAGAACAACGAGTTTTTGGTAATAAAACCCAAACATGTATCAGGTCATACGGACGTTGTAAATCGCCCTGAAACCCCAAAACTATAGGAAATAGTTCATGAAAACGCCCATAAAACACCCAAACAATGAGTTTTGGTCATATCACTCTCAATCATCTATCCGTTCTTATGGGTAATGCAAATCCCCCTAGAACTCCAAAAGTGTGGGAAAAACTCACAAAAACGGCGATAAGAAGTGAAAATGAAGATGTTTTTGTTCATACCTATTAAACAAGAATCAGATCTTACGGCCATGCAAATTGCCATTGAAAATCCTCCTGGACACCCAAAACTATGGGCAGTAGCTAAAAAAAATGGTAATAAAACGTGAAAATGACGTGTTTTTGGTCATAACTCTCAACAATCTACCGAGTCTTATGGTTGCTGTAACTCGCAGTGGAACCCTATAACTATGGGCAATAGCTCATGAAAACAACCATAAAACTAGAAAACAAAGAGTTTTTGGTCATATCTCTCAAACATTCATCGAGACTTATGGTTTGTGTAAATCCCCTTGGTACGCCAAAATTGTGGCAATAGCTCATGAAAACAGCCATAAAACACAAAAATGACAGGTTTTGGTCATATCTCTCAAACATGTATCGTGTCTTATGGGCCATAAAAATCATCCATGAACCCCAAAATTGTGGGCAATAGCTCGTAAAAACGTCAATAAAATGCGAAAACGACAAGTTTTTGGTCATATCTCTCAAACATGTATCGGGTCTTACGGGCCATGCAATTTTCATGGAACTCATGAAAATGGCCATACAACACGAAAACGACGAGCTTTTGGTCATAAATCTCAATCATGTATCGGGTCTTATGGGCAATGCAAATCCCCTTAGAACCCCAAAGCATTAGGCAATAGCTCATGAAAACGTCAATAAAATGCGAAAACGACAAGCTTTGGGTCACAACTCTCAAACATGTATCGAGTCTTACGGCCCATGAAAATCCTCCTAGAACCCCCAAACTGTGGCCAATAGCTCATGAAAATGGTAATAAAACGCGAAAACAACGATCTTTTGGTCATAATTCTCAAACATGTATAGGGTTTTACAGCCCATGAAAATCCTCTTGGAACCCAAAAATTGTGGGCAATAGCTCATGAAAACGGTAATAAAACGAGAAAATGACGAGTTTTTTGTCATAACTCTCAAACATTCATCGGGTCTTATGGACAATCCCAATCGTCCTTGAACCCCAAAACTATGGGCAATAAGTCATGAAAAAGACCTTAAAACTTGAGAACAACTTGTTTTTGGTCATAACTCTCAATCATGTATCGGGTCTTACGGGCCATGCAAATCGCCCTGGAACCCCAAAACTTTGGGAAATAGCTTATCAAAATGACTATTAAGCGTGAAAACGACGGGCTTTTAATCGCCCTGGAACCCCTAAGCTGTGGGCAATATCTCATGAAAATATCCATAAAACGTGAAAGCGACGAGTTTCTGGTCATATGTTTCAAATATGGATTGTGTCTTATATAGCTCACGAAAACGGCCATAAAAATTGAAAACGGCCATAAAAATTGAAAACGATGAGTTTTTCGTCATAATTATCAAACATGTATTGGGTCTTACGGGCCATGCAAATCGCCCTGAAACCCCAAAACACTGTGCAATAGCTCATAAATAAGGCCATAAAATGTGAAATGACGAGTTTTTCGTCATATCTCACAATCATGTATCGGATAGTAGTACGATGCAAATCTCTCTTGAACCCCAAAACTATGGGCAATAGCTCATGAAACGTCTATAAAACGCGAAAACGACGAGCTTTTGGTCATAACTTTCAAACATTTATTGTGTCTTACGGCCCATGAAAATCCTCCCTAACACCCAAAACTATGGGCAGTAGCTAAAAAAATGGTAATAGAACGTGAAAATGACGAGTTGTTGGTCATAACTCTCAACCATCTACCGAGTCTTATAGTTACTGTAACTCGCCCTGGAACCCTAAAACTATGGGCAATAGCTCATGAAAACAACAATAAAACTAGAAAACAAAGAGTTTTTGGTCATATCTCTCAAACATTCATCGAGACTTATGGTTTGTGTAAATCCCGTTGGTACCCCAAAATTGTGGGCAATAGCTCATGAAAAGAACCATAAAACACGAAAATGACAGGTTTTGGTCATATCTCTCAAACATGTGTCGTGTCTTATGGGCCATACAAATCATCCATGAACCCCAAAATTATGGGCATTAGCTCGTAAAAACGTCAATAAAATGCGAAAACGACAAGTTTTTGGTCATATCTCTCAAACATGTATCGGGTCTTACGGGCCATGCAATTTTGATGGAACCCCAAAACTGTAGGCAATAACTCATGAAAACGGCCATACAACACGAAAACGACGAGCTTTTGGTCATAAATCTCAATCATGTATCGGGTCTTACAGGAAATGCAAATCCCCTTAGAACCCCAAAAGATTAGGCAATAGCTCATGAAAACGTCCATAAAATGCGAAAACGACGAGCTTTGGGTCACAACTCTCAAACACGTATCGGGTCTTACGGTCCATGAAAATCCTCCTAGAACCCCCAAAAGTGTGGGCATAACTCACAAAAACGGCGATAAGAAGCGAAAATGAAGATGTTTTTGTTTATACCTATTAAACATGAATCAGATCTTACGACCATGCAAATTGCCATGGAACCCCAAAACTATGGGCAATAGTTCATGAGAATGGACATAAAAGATGAAAATGACAAGCTTTTGGTCATAACTCACAAACATGTATCGGGTCTTACGAGCCATGCAAATCGCACTGAAACCCCAAAACACTGTGCAATAGCTCATGAATAACGCCATAAAATGTGAAGAACGAGTTTTTGGTCATATCTCTCAATCATGTATCAGGTTGTAGTACGATGCAAATCGCTCTTGAACCCCGAGACTATGGGCAATAGCTCATGAAAACGGTCATAAAACACGAAAACGATGAGTTTTTGGTCATATATCTAAACCATGTATCGGGTGTTATGGTCTTTGTAAATCGCCTTGAAACCCCAAAACTGTGGTTAATAGCTCATGAAAATGACCATAAAACGCGAAAACGACGAGTTTTTGGTCATATCTCTCGAACATCTCTCGGTTCTTACGTGCCATAATTGTTGTTGCTACCAAAATTATTTCTGTAGGCATTGTTGTTGAAATTGTTGTTTCTAATGAAGTTCACATCAACTTGCTCTTCTTGAGCAACCAAAGAGGCTAAGGGAACACTATTAGGATCTAGAGGAGCTTTCCCATTAACAAGCATAGCCATAATAACATCAATCTTTTCACTCAAAGAGGAAGTTTCTTCAACAGAATTTACCTTCTTACCATGTGTAGCTCTCTCGACATGCCATTGAGAGTAGTTAAGCATCATATTGTCAAGGAGTATTGTTGCAGCACCCAAGGTGAGGCCCATGAAAGTACCTCCAACAGCTGAATCCAGCAGGTTCCTTGAAGAGTAGTTCAATCCTGCATAAAAAGTCTGGATAATCATCCAAGCAGTGAGTCCATGAGTGGGACAATTCTTAACCAAAGTTTTCATCCTTTAACAAGCTTGAGCAACATGTTCATTATCAAGTTGTTTAAATTTCATAATGTCACTTCTCATAGATATAATCTTAGCTAGAGGATAGTACTTTCCAATAAAAGCATCTTTGCACTTAGTCCAAGAATCAATACTATTTTTAGGCAAAGAAAGCCACCATTCTTTAGATTTTCCTCTCAAGGAGAAAGGAAAAATCTTGAGCTTAATAATATCCCCATATACATCCTTATACTTTTTCATTTCCCAAAGTTCAACAAAGTTATTGAGATGGGCAGCAGGATCATCAGAACTAGCACCAGAAAATTGCTCTCTCATCACAAGATTCAACAAAGCAGGCTTAATTTCATAAAAGGTAGCATCAGGACCAGGTGGAGCAATAGGTGTGCTAAGGAAATCATTGTTATTGGTGCTAGTGAAGTCACACAACTTGGTGTTCTCAGCAGAGTTCATTTTGGCAAAGGTGGGCAAGCCAAAAACAGCAGCACCAGCTAGAGCTGGAACAAATATTTTTTTGTTTTTAAATAAAGAAAGAAAACCAAACTAGACTAAATTTTTTTGGGGTTTTTTGGAAAGAGGAAAACAAAACCAAGCAAGAGAAACAAAGCAAATTAAAAAAAATTAAAGAAAAAGGAAGTGAAGGACTCCCCTTGTGAAGACGTCCTTAGCTTCCCCGGCAACGGCGCTAGAAAGACTTTGATGGTGCTCGACGTGGCACTTCATTGGTAACCCAAAGCGCGGGGTGTGAAGAGCACATCAACAAGTTTTCCCTCAGTTGAGATCGAGGTTATCGAACCAGAAGGAGGAAGGAAACGTCACACAGGTGTTGCAAGCAACGCGGAGGCCTGCACAACACAAACTCAAGACTTTGTCCCAACGAATCAGTGAGGTTGTGAAGCTCACCGGTTTGCTGTAACAAAGGATTAAACGTATGGTCTGGAAGGTAATGGTGGTTTGCAGCAAGTAAACAAGTAATAGTGGAAGATGTATCAATGGTAAATATTGGACCGGGGTCCATAGTTCACTAGAGGTGCTCTCCTTAGATAAACAACATGGCATGAAGGGTAAACAAATTACAGCAGGGCAATTGACAGGAACTGAGCAAGGTATAGCAATGCAATTACTAGTCAGAAAGATCCTAAGAGGTTGATTGGGCAATACAACAAGATACATAGACTGCCATCCAACTGCATCTATGACTAGAAGTCCACCTTCAGGTTATCATCCGAACCCCCTCTAGTATTAAGTTGCAAGCAACAGACAACTGCTTTAAGCAAAGTGTGTAACGTAAACAGTCCACATGTTCCATGAACAAGAGACCATTGTTTTATCCCTAGTAGCAACAACACATCTACAACCGAAGAGATTATTGTCACTTCCCTTGGAAACTAGAGGCATGAACCCACTATCGAGCATAAATACCCCCTATTGGAGTCACTAGCAACTACTTGGCCAAGATAACCACTAGCAAAGGAGAGCATGCAAGATCACAAACAACACAGACATGATAGAATCATAAAGACAAAACCATTAATCAAACCAACATAATAATATCTATCCATCGGATCCCCACAAACACAACATGCATGATTACAAATAGATTAGATCTTGATCATGACCGGAGCTCACAAGATGTATACATGAAAGCAGAAAGGAGGAGATACAACCATCTAGCTACTACATGGACCCATAGTCTAAGGTGGAACCACTCACGCATCATATCGGAGAGAAGGCCTCCAGGATGATCTCCCCTCCGGCAGGGTGTCGTGAAGAGCTTCAGATCCCCCCGATCTAGGGACGATGGTGGCGGCAAAAATGACAAGCTTTTGGTCATAACTCTCAAACATGTATCGGGTCTTACGGGCCATGAAAAAATCCTCCTAGACACCCAAAACTATGGGCAGTAGCAAAAAAAAATGGTAATAGAACGTGAAAATGATGAGTTTTTGGTCATAACTCTCAACCATGCACCGAGTCTTATGGTCGCTGTATCTTGCCCTGGAACCCTAAATCTACAGGCCATAGCTCATGAAAACAACAATAAAAATATAAAACAAAGAGTTTTCTGCCATATCTCTCACACATTCATCGGGTCTTATGGTCTGTGTAAATCCCCTTATAACCCCAAAACTGTGGGCAATAGCTCATCCAAACAGCCATAAAACTCGAAAATGACGAGGTTTTGGTCATATCTCTCAAACATGTATCGGGTCTTACGGGCCGTACAAATCATCCATGCACCCCAAAATTTTGGACAATAAATCATAAAACGTCCTTAAAATACGAAAAAGATAAGTTTTTGGTCATATCTCTCAAACATGTATCGGGTCTTATGGGCCATGCAAATTTTCATGGAACCCCAAAACTATAGGCGATAACTCATGAAAACGGCCGTACAATGTGAAAACGATGAGCTTTTGGTCATAACTCTCAATCCAGTATCGGGTCTTACGGGCCAAGCAAATCCCCCTAGAACCCCAATAATTGGGCAATAGCTCATGAAAACGACAGGTTTTTCATCATAAATCTCAACCATGTATCAGGTCTTTCGGTCATTTTTAATCGCCCTGGAACCCCAAAGCTTTGGGCAATATCTCTTAAAAACAGCCATAAAACGCGAAAGCGACGAGTTTTTGGTCATATGCTTCAAACATGCATTGAGTCTTATATAGCTCACGCCATAAAATAGAAAACGACGAGTTTTTGGTCATAATTCTCACACATGTATTGGGTATTACGGGCCATGCGAATCGCCCTGAAACCACAAAACACTTTGCAATAGCCAATGAAAAGGCCATAAAAAGTGAAACGACGAGTTTTTGGTCATATCTCTCAATCATGTATCGGGTCGTACTGTCCATGCAAATCGCTCTTTATACCCAAAATTGTGGGAAATAGCTCATGAAAACGGCCATAAAACAATAAAACGACTAGTTTTTAGTCATATCTCTCAACCATGTATTGGGTGTTACGGTCTTTGTAAATCGCCTTCAAACCCCAAAACTGCGGTTAATAGATTATAAAAACGTCCATAAAACGCCAAAACAATGTTTTTTGTTCATATCTCTCGAACATGACTCGGGTCTTACGTGCCATGCAAATTGACGTTAAACTCCAAAACTGTACGAAATAGCTCATGAAACAGCTATAAAACATGAAAACGACGAGCTTTTGGTCATAACTATCAAACATGTATTGGGTGTTTCAGCCCATGAAAATCCTCCTGGAACCCCAAAACTGTAGGCAATAGCTCATGAAAACGGTAATAAAAAAATGACGAGTTTCTTGTCATAACTCTCAACCATGTATCAGTTATTATGGTTATTGTAAGTCGCCCTAGAACCCCAAAACTGTGGGAAATAGCTCATGAAAACAGCCATAAAATGAGAAAACAAAGAGTTTTTGGTCATATCTCTCAAACATGTATTGGGTCTTACTAGCCATGCAAATGGTCGTTGAACCCCCAAAACTGTGGGCAATAGCTCATGAAGACAGCCATAAAACACGAAAACGACGAGTTTTTGTTATATATCTCAAACATGTATGTGGTCTTAAGGTCGTTGTAAGTCGCCCTAGAATGCAAAAACAATGGCTAATAGCTCACGAAAATAGCCATAACAAGCGAAAATGACGAGTTTTTGGTCATATCTCTGAAAATGCAATGGGTCTTATGGGCCATCCAAATCATCCTTGAACCCCAAAATCATGGGCAATAACTCATGAAAACAACCATAAAACATGAGAACAACGAGTTTTTAGTAATAACACCCAAACATGCATCGCGACATACGAACACTTTAAATCGCCCTAGAACCCCAAAACTATGGGCTATTGCTCATGAAAACGCCCATTAAACACCCAAACGATGAGTTTTTGGTCATATCTCTCTCAATCATGTATCGGGTCTTATGGGGAATGCAAATCCCCATAGAACCCCAAAATTGTGGGCAGTAACTCGCAAAAACGGCGATAAACGTGAAAATGATGATGTTTTGTTCATACCTATCAAACATGAATCAGATGTTACGGCCATGCAAATTGTCGTTGAACCCCAAAACTGTGGGCAATAGTTCATGAGAATGGCCATTAAAGGCGAAAATGACAAGCTTTTGGTCATAACTCTCAAACATGTATCGGGTCTTACGGGCCGTGCAAATCCTCCTAGACACCCAAAACTATGGACAGTAGCTCATAAAAATGGTAATGAAAGGTGAAATGATGAGTTTTTGGTCATAACTCTCAACCATGTACAGAGTCTTATGGTCGCTGTAACTCGCCATGGAACCCCAAAACTACGGGCAATAACTCATGAAAACAACCATAAAAAAAGAAAACAAAGATTTTTCGGTCATACCACTCAAATATTCATCGGGTCTTATGGTCTGTGTAAATCCCCGTGGAACCCCAAAAATATGGGCAATAGATCATCAAAACAGCTATAAAACATGAAAATACTTAGGTTTTAGTCATATCTCTCAAACATGTATATGGTCTTACGAGCCATGCAAATTTCCATGGAACCCCAAAACTATGGGCAATAGCTCATGAAAACGGCCATACAACACGAAAACGATAAGCTTTTGGTCATAACTCTCAATCATGTATCGGATCTTGCGGGCCATGCAAATCCCCTTGGAACCCCAAAATTGTGGGCAATAGCTCATAAAAACGTCCATAAAATGCAAAAACAACAAGTTTTTGGTGATATCACTCAAACATGTATCGGGTCTTATGGGCCATGCAAATTTTCATGAAACCCCAAAAGTGTAGGCAATAACTCATGAAAACGGCCATACCACGCGAAAACGACGAGCTTTTGGTCATAACTCTCAATCATGTATCGGGTCTTACGGGCCATGCAAATCGCCCTGAAACTCCAAAACACTGTGCAATAGCTCATGAAAAAGGCCATAAACATGCAACAACGAATTTGTTGTCATATCTCTCAATCATGTATCGGGTCGTAGTATGATGCAAATCGCTCTTGAACCCAGACACTATGGGCAATAGCTCATGAAAACGGCCATAAAACACGAAAACAACGAGTTTTGGTCATATCTCTCAACCATGTATCGGGTGTTACAGTCTTTGTAAATCGCCTTGAAACCCCAAAACTGTGGATAATAGCTCATGAAAACGACCATAAAATGTGAAAATGGTAATTTTTTGGTCATATCTCTCGAAAAATTGTCGGGTCTTACATGCCATGCAAATCGCCCTTGAACACCAAAACTATGGGCAATAGCTCATGAAACGTCTATAAAACGCGAAAACGACGAGCTTTTGGTCATAACTCTCAAACATGTATTGGGTCTTCTAGCCCATGAAAATCCTCCTAGAACCCCAAAACTGTTGACAATAGCTCATGAAAACGGTAATACAACATGAAAATGACGAGTTTTTCGTCATAACTCTCTAACATGCATCGGGTCTTATGGGCAATCCAAATCGGACAATAACTAATGAAAACTATGGGCAATAACTAATGAAAACGACCGTAACACTTGACAACAACTTGTTTTTCGTAATAACTCCCTAACCTATATCGGCTCATACGATCGCTGTAAATCGCCCTAGAACCCCAAATCTATGGGAAATAGCTCATGAAAACGGCCATAAACAATCAAATGATGACATTTTGGTCATATCTCTCTCAATCATGCATAGGATCTGACGGGCCATGAAAATCTCCCATGAACCCTAAAATTGTGGCACATAAAAACGGCCATAAAACACGAAAACTACGAGCTTTTGGTCATAACTTCAAATCATGTATCGGGTCCGAAGGGCCAGGCAAATCACCCAAAACCCATGAAAACTGCCATAAAATGCAAAAATGATGAGTTTTTAGTCATATCTCTCGAACATGTCTCGGGTCTTACGTGTCATGCAAATTTCCCCTGAGTTCCAAAACTGTGGGAAATAGCGCATGAAACGGCTATATAACACAAAATCGACGAGCTTTTGGTCACAACTCTCAAACATGTATTGGGTCTTATGCCCCATGAAAATCCTCCTGGAACCCCAAAACTGTGGGCAATATCTCATGAAAACGGTAATAAAACACGAAAACAACGATCTTTTGGTCACAACTCTCAAACATGTATAGGGTCTTACGGCCCATGAAAATCCTCCTAAAACCCAAAAATTGTGGGCAATAGCTCATGAAAATGACAATAAAACACCGAAGTGATCGGTTCTTATGGTCGTTGTAAGTCTCCCTAGAACCTCAAAATTTTGGGAAATAGCTAATGAAAACAGCCATACAATGCGAAACAAAGAGTTTTTGGTCATATCTCTCAAACATGTATCGGGTCTTACTAGCCATGCAATTCGTCGTTGAACCGCCAAAACTATGGGCAATAGCTCATGAAGACGACCATAAAAGACGAAAATGACACGTTTTTTTATATCTCTAAAACATGTTTATGGTCTTACGGTCGTTGTAAGTCGCCCTAGAATGCCAAAACCATGGCTAATAGCTCATGAGAACACCCATAACGTGTGAAAATAATGAGTTTTTTCTCATATCTATCAAAATGAAACGGGTCTTACGGGCCATCCAAATCGGCCTTGAAACCCAAAATCGTGGGCAATATCTCACGAAAACAACCATAAAACATGAGAACAACTTGTTTTTGGTAATAACTCCCAAACATGTATCCTGTCATACGATCACTGTAAATGGCCATAGAACCCCAAATCTATTGGCCAATCCTCATGAAAAAAGCCATAAAACACCCAAACGATGAGATTTTAGTCATATCTCTCTCAATCATGTATAGGGTCTTACGGGCCATGCAAATCTCCCATGAACCCCAAAATTGTGGAACATAAAAATGGCCATAAAACACGAAAACTACGAGCATTTGGTCATAACTCCCAATCATGTATCGGGTCTTATGGGCCATCAAACCACCCTAAAACCCAAAAACTGTGGGCAACAACACATGAAAACGGCAAGAAAAAGCGAAAACGATGAGCTTTTGGTCATAACTCTCAACCATTTATCTGGTCTTATTGTCGTTGTAAGTCGCCTTGGAACCCTAGAACTGAGGGCAATAGCTCATGAAAACAACCAAAACACAAAAACAAAGAGTTATCGGTCATATCTCTCAAACATTTATCTGGTCTTATTGTCTTTGTAAGTCCCCTTGGACCGCGAAACAGTGGGCAATAGTTCATGCAAACGGCCATACAACACGAAAACGACGAGGTTTTGGTCATATCTCTCAAACATGTATCGGGTCTTACAGGCCATGAAAATCGCCCTGAAACCCCCAAAACACTATGCCATAGCTCATGAATAAGGCCATAAAATGTGGAACGAAGATTTTTTGGTCATATCTCTTAATCATGTATTGGAACGTACTATGATGCAAATTGCTCTTGAACCCCTAGACTATGGGCAATATCTCATGAAAACGGCCATAAAACACGAAAATGACGAGTTTTTGGTCATATCTCTCAACCATGTATCGGGTGTTAAGGTCTTTTTACATCGCCTTGAAACCCCAAAACTTGTGGTTAATAGCTCATGAAAACGACCATAAAATGCGAAAATGACGAGTTTTTGGTCATATCTTTCGAACATGTCTCGGGTCTTACGTGCCATGCAAATTTCCCTTGAACTCCAAAACTATGGGCAATAGCTCATGAAACGGCTATAAAATGCGAAAATGACGAGATTTTGGTCATAACTCTCAAACATGTACTGGTCTTATGGCCCATGAAAATCCTCCTGGATCCCCAAAAATATGGGCAATAGCTCATGAAAACGGTAACAAAACACGAAAATGACGAGTTTTTCTTCATAACTCTCAACCATGTATCGGTTATTGTGGTCGTTGTAAGTTTCCCTGGAACCCAAAAACTGTGGGAAATGGCTCATGAAAACATCCATAAAAATGCGAAAACAAAAAGTTTTTGGTCATATCTCTCAAACATGCATCGTGTCTTACTAGCAATGCAAATCATCGTTGAACCCCCAAAACTGTAGGCAATAGCTCATGAAGACGACCATAAAACACGAAAACGACGCATTTTTTGTTATATCTTTGAAACATGTATAAGGTCTTATGGTCATTGTAAGTCGCCCTAGAATGCCAAAACCATCGCTAATGACGCTGCAAATCCTCCTGGACACCCAAAACTCGTGGCACATAAAAACGGCCAAAAAACAGGAAAACTACGAGCTTTTGATCATAACTCCAAATCATGTATCGGGTCTTACAGGCTATGCAAATCACCCTAAAAACCAAAAGAGTTGGCAACAACACATAAAAACAGCCATAAAACGCGAAAACGGCGAGCTTTTGGTCATAACTCTCGACCATGTATAGGGTGTTATTATCGTTGTAACTATGCTTGGTACCTAGAACTACAGGCTATAGTGCATGAAAACAACCAAAACACAAAAAAAAATAGTTTTAAGTCATATCTCTCAAACATTTATCTCATCTTATTGTCTTTGTAAATCCCCTTGGACCCCAAAACTGTGGGCAATAGCTCATGAAAACGGCCATACAACACGAAAACGACGAGGTTTTGGTCATATCTCTCAATAATGTATCGGGTCTTAAGGGCCATGCAAATCGCCCTGAAACCCCAAAATTGTGGGCAATAGCTCATAAAAATGGCCATAAAACGATTAGTTTTTGGTCATATCTCTCAAACATGTATCGATTCTTTCGGACCATACAAATTGCCATGGAACACCAAATTTGTAGGAAATAACTCATGAAAACAGCCATAAAACGCGAAAACGACAAGCTTTTGGTCATAACTCTCAATCGTATATTGGGTCCTCCGGCCATGCAAATCCCCCTGGAGCCCCAAATCTTTGGGCAATAGCTTCTGAAAATGGCCATTAAGCGCGAAAATGGAGGGTTTTTTGTCATAAATATCAACCATGTATCTAGTCTTACGATCATTTTTAATCGCCCTGGAACCCCAAAGTTGTGGGCAATATCTCATGAAACAACCTTAATACGCGAAAGCAACGAGTTTTTGGTCAGATGTTTCAAATATGCATTGAGTCTTATATAGCTCAGGAAAACAACCACAAAAAGTGAAAACGACGAGTTGTTGGTCATAATTCTCAAACATGTATCGGGTCTTACGGGCCATGCAAATCGCACTAAAACCGCAAAAAACTATGGAATAGCTCATGAAAAGGGCCATAAAATGTGAAACGACGAGTTTTTGGTCAGAAATCTCAACCATGTATCGGGTCTTACGGCCATGCAAATCGCCCTGAAACCCCAAAACACTATGCAATAGCTCATGAAAAATGCCATATAACGTGACGACGTGTTTTTGGTCATATCTCTCAATCATGTATCGGGTCATAGTATGATGCAGATCGGTCTTGAACCCCAAGAATATGGGTCATAGCTCATGAAAACAACCATAAAACACGAAAACAACGAGTTTTGGTCATATCTCTCAACCATCTATCGGGTGTTACGGTCTTTGTAAATCGGCTTGAAACCCCAAAACTGTGGTTAATAGCTCATGAAAACGGCCATAAAACGTGAAAACAATGAGTTATTGGTCATATCTCTTAAACAGGTAACTGGTGTTACGTGCCATACAAATCGTCGTTGCACCCCCAAAACTGTAGGCATTAGCTCATGAAAACTTCCATAAAATGCAAAAACGATGAGTTCTTAGTCATAACTCTCGAACATGTCTCGGGTCTTACGTGACATGCAAATTTTCCCTAAACTCCAAACTGTGGGCAATAGCGCATGAAACGGCTATATAACACAAAATCGACGAGCTTTTGGTCACACCTCTCAAACATGTCTTGGGTCTTATGCCCCATGAAAATCTTCCTGGAAACCAAAAATTGTGGGCAAATAGCTCATGAAAACGGTAATAAAACGCGAAAACAACGATCTTTTGGTCATAACTCTCAAACATGTATATGGTCTTACATCCCATGAAAATCCTCCTGAAACCCAAAAATTGTGGGCAATAGCTCATGAAAACAGCCATAAAACACCCAAATGATTGGTTCTTATGGTCGTTGTAAGTTTCCCTAGAACCGCAAAATTGTGGGAAATAGCTCATGAAGACAGCCATAAAATGCGAAACAAAGAGTTTTTGGTCATATCTCTCAAACATGTATCAGGTCTTACTAGCCATGCAAAACGTCGTTGAACCGACAAAACTGTGGGCAATAGCTCATGAAGACAGCCATAAAACACGAAAATGACGTTTTTTTTGTTATATCTCTAAAACATGTATCTGGTCTTATCATCGTTGTAAGTCGCCCTGGAATGCCAAAACCATGGCTAATAGCTCACGAAAACACCCATAACATGCGAAAATAATGAGTTTTTGCTCATATCTCTCAAAATGAAACGGGTCTTACGGGCCATCCAAATCATCATTGAACCCCCAAATCATGGGCAATAACTCACGAAAACAACCATAAAACATGAGAACAAGTTGTTTTTGGTAATCACTCCCAAACATGTATCGGGTCATACGATCACTGTAAATGGCCATAGAACCCCAAATCTATGGGTAATACCTCATGAAAAACGCCATAAAACACCCAAACAATGAGATTTTAGTCATATCTCTCTCAATCATGTATAGGGTCTTACTGGCCATGCAAATCTCTGATGAACCCCAAAATTGTGGCACATAAAAATGTCCATAAAACATAAAAACTACGAGCATTTGGTCATAACTCCCAATCATGTATCGGGTCTTATGGGCCATGCAAACCACCCTAAAACCCCAAAACTATGGGAAACAACACAACGGCCATAAAATGCGAAAACGATGAGCTTTTGGTCATAACTCTCAACCATGTATCTGGTGTTATTGTCGTTGTAAGTCGCCTTGGAACCCAGAACTGATGGCAATATCTCATGAAAACAACCAAAATGCAAAAACACAGAGCTTTCGGTCATATCTCCCAAACATTTATTTGTTCTTATTCTCTTTGTAAATCCCCTTGGACCCTGAAATAGTGGGCAATAGCTCATGAAAATGGCCATACAACATGAAAATGACGAGGTTTTGGTCATATCTCTCAAACATGTATCGAGTCTTACGGGCCATGAAAATCGCCCTGAAACCCCAAAACACTATGCAATAGCTCATGAATAAGGCCATAAAATGTGAAACAACGAGTTTTTGGTCATATCTCTCAATCACATATCATGTCATAGTATGATGCAAATCGCTCTTGAACCCCTAGACTATGGGCAATAGCTCATGAAAACGGCCATAAAACACGAAAACGATGAGTTTTTGGTCATATCTCTCAACCATGTATCGGGTGTTACGGTCTTTGTAAATCGCCTTGAAACCTTAAAACTTGTGGTTAATAGCTCATGAAAACGACCATAAAACGCGAAAACGACGAGTTTTTGGTGATGTCTCTCGAACATGTCTCGGGTTTAATGTGCCATGCAAATTTCCCTTGAACTCCAAAACTATGGGTAATAGCTCATGAAACGGCTATAAAATGCGAAAATGACGAGCTTTTGGTCATAACTCTCAAACATGTATCGGGTCTTATGGCCCATGAAAATCCTCCTGGAACCCCAAAACTATGGGAAATAGCTCATGAAAACGGTAATAAAACGCGAAAATGACGAGTTTTTCGTCATAAATCTCAACCATGTATCGGTTATTGTGGTCGTTGTAAGTTTCCCTAGAACCCAAAAACTGTGGGAAATGGCTCATGAAAACATCCATAAAATGCGAAAACAAAAAGTTTTTGGTCATATCTCTCAAACATGCATCGTGTCTTACTAGCCATGCAAATCATCGTTGAACCCCCAAAACTGTAGGCAATAGCTCATGAAGACGGTCATAAAACACAAAAACGACGTGTTTTTTTGTTATATCTCTCAAACATGTATCAGGTCTTATGGTCATTGTAAATCGCCCTAGAATGCCAAAACCATGGCTAATGACGCTGCAAATCCTCCTGGACACCCAAAACTATGGGCAGTAGATCATAAAATTGTGGCACATAAAAACGGCCAAAAAACACGAAAACTACGAGCTTTTGGTCATAACTCCCAATCATGTATAGGGTCTGACGGGCCATGCAAATCAACCTAAAAACCAAAAGAGTTTGCAACAAAACATAAAAACGGCCATAAAATGCGAAAACGGCAAGCTTTTGGTCATAACTCTCGACCATCTATCGGGTGTTATTGTCGTTGTAACTAGCCTTGGTACCCAGAACTACATGCTATAGCGCATGAAAACAACCAAAACACAAAAACAAATAGTTTTCGGTCATATCTCTCAAACATTTATCTTATCTTATTGTCTTTGTAAATCCCCTTAGACCCCAAAACTGTTGGCCATAGCTCATGAAAACGGCCATACAACACGAAAACGAAGAGGTTTTGGTCATATCTCTCAAACATGTATCGGGTCTTAAGGGCCATGCAAATCGCCCTGAAACCCCAAAATTGTGGGCAATAGCTCATAAAAACGGCCATAAAACGCGAAAATGATTAGTTTTTGGTCATATCTCTCAATCATGTATCGGGTATTTCGGACCATACAAATTGCCATGGCACCCCAAATTTGTAGGTAATAACTCATGAAAACAACCATAAAACGCGAAAACGACAAGCTTTTGGTCATAGCTCTCAATCGTATATTGGGTCCTCCGGCCACGCAAATCCCCCTGGAACCCCAAAACTTTGGGCAATAGCTTATGAAAATGGCCATTAAGTGCGAAATTGGAGGGTTTTTCGTCATAAATCTCAACCATGTATCAGGTCTTACGATCATTTTTAATCGCCCTGGAACCCCAAAACTGTGGCCAATATCTCATGAAAACAGCCATAATATGCGAAAGCGACGAGTTTTTGGTCATATGTTTCAAATATGCATTGAGTCTTATATAGCTCATGAAAACATCCGTAAGAAGTGAAAATAACGAGTTGTTGCTCATAATTCTCAAACATGTATCGAGTCTTACGGGCCATGCAAATCGCCCTGAAACACCAAAACACTATGCAATAGCTCATGAAAAAAGGCCAAAAAATGTGAAACGACGAGTTTTCGGTGATATCTCTCAACCATGTATCGGGTCTTACGGGCCATTCAAATCGCCCTGAAACCCCAAAAAACTATGCAATAGCTCATGAAAAAGGCCATAAAACGTAAAACGACGGGTTTTTGGTCATATCTCTCAGTCATGTATTGGGTTGTAGTATGATGTAGATCGCTCTTGAACCCCAAGAATATGGGTCATAGCTCATGAAAATAGCCATAAAACACGAAAACGACGAGTTTTGGTCATATCTCTCAACCATCTATCGGGTGTTACGGTCTTTGTAAATCGGCTTGAAACCCCAAAACTGTGGTTAATAGCTCATGAAAACGGCCATAAAACGTGAAAACAACGAGTTATTGGTCATATCTCTTAAACATGTAACTGGTGTTACGTGCCATACAAATCGTCGTTGAACCCCCAAAACTGTAGGCAATAGCTCATAAAATCTGCCATAAAATGCAAAAACGATGAGTTTTTAGTCATATCTCTCGAACATGTCTCGGGTCTTACGTGCCATGCAAATTTCCCCTGAACTCCAAACTATGGGCAATAGCGAATGAAACGGCTATATAACACGAAATCGACGAGCTTTTGGTCACACCTCTCAAACATGTATTAGGTCTTATGCCCCATGAAAATCCTCCTGGAACCCCAAAACTGTGGGCAATAGCTCATGAAAACGGTAATAAAAGACGAAAACAACGATATTTTGGTCATAACTCTCAGACATGTATAGCGTCTTACGGCCCATGAAAATCCTCCTAAAATCCTAAAATTGTGGGCAATAGCTCATGAAAACGGACATAACACACCCAAATGATCGGTTCTTATGGTTGTTGTAAGTTTCCCTAGAACCCCAAAATTGTGGGAAATAGCTCGTGAAAATAGCCATAAAATGCGAAACATAGAGTTTTTGGTCATATCTCTCAAACATGTATCGGGTCTTACTAGCCATGCAAAACGTCGTTGAACCGCCAAAACTGTGGGAAATAGCTCATGAAGACGGCCATAAAACACGAAAATGGCGCGTTTTTTGTTATATCTCTAAAACATGAATCTGGTCTTATGGTCGTTGTAAGTCGTCCTGGAATGCCAAAAGCATGGCTAATAGTTGACGAAAACACCCATAACATGCGAAAATAATGAGGGTCTTACGGGCCATCCAAATCGTCCTTGAACCCCAAAATCGTGGGCAATACTCACGAAAACAACCATAAAACATGAGAACAACTTGTTTTTGGTAATAACTCCCAAACAAGTATCGGGTCATACGATCACTGTAATTGACCATAGAACCCCAAATCTATGGGCAATTCCTCTTGAAAAAATCCATAAAACACCTAAACAATGAGATTTTAGTCATATCTCTCTCAATCATGTATAGGGTCTTACGTGCCATGCAAATCTACCATGAATCCCAAAACTGTGGCACATAAAAATGGCCATAAAACACAAAAACTACGATCATTTGGTCATAACTCACAATCATGTATCGGGTCTTATGGGCCATGCAAACCACCCTAAAACCCAAAAACTATGGGCAACAACACATGAAAACGGCCATAAAATGCAAAAACGACGAGCTTTTGGTCATAACTCTCAACCATGTATCTGGTGTTATTGTCGTTGTAAGTCGCCTTGGAACCCATGAACTGAGGGCAATAGCTCATGAAAACAACCAAAATGCAAAAACAAAGAGTTTTCGGTAATATCTCTCAAACATTTATCTGGTCTTATTGTCTTTGTAAATCCCCTTGGACCCGGAAATAGTGGGCAGTAGCTCATGAAAACGGCCATACAACACGAAACGACGAGGTTTTGGTCATATCTCTCAAACATGTATCGGGTCTTACGGGCCATGAAAATCACCCTGAAACCCCAAAACACTGTGCAATAGCTAATGAATAAGGCCATAAAATGTGAAACGACGATTTTTTGGTCATATCTCTCAATCATGTATCGGGTCATAGTATGATGCAAATCGCTCTTGAACCCCTAGACTATGGGCAATAGCTCATGAAAATGGCCATAAAACAAAAAAACGACAAGTTTTTGGTCATATCTCTCAACCATGTATCGGGTGTTACGGTCTTTGTAAATAGCCTTGAAACCCCAAAACTTGTGGTTAATATCTCATGAAAACGACCATAAAACGCGAAAACGATAAGTTTTTGGTGATATCTCTCGAACATGTCTCGGGTTTTACGTGCCATGCAAATTGCCCTTGAACTCCAAAAGTATGGGCAATAACTCATGAAATGACTATAAAACGCGAAAATGACGAGCTTTTGGGCATAACTCTCAAACATGTATCGGGTCTTATGGCCCATGAAAATCCTCCTGGAACCCCAAAACTGTGGGCAATAGCTCATGAAAACGGTAATAAAACGGGAAAATGACGAGTTTTTTGTCATAACTCTCAACCATGTATCGGTTATTGTGGTCGTTGTAAGTTACCCTAGAACCCAAAAACTGTGGGAAATAGCTCATGAAAACAGCCATAAAATGCGAAAAAAGAGTTTTTGGTCATATCTCTCAAACATGCATTGTGTCTTACTAGCCATGCAAATCGTCGTTGAACCCCAAAACTATAGGCAATAGCTCATGAAGACGGCCATAAAACACGAAAATGACGCGTTTTTTGTTATATATCTCAAACATGTATCAGGTCTTATGGTCATTGTAAGTTGCCCTAGAATGCCAAAACCATGGCTAATGACGCTGCAAATCCTCCTGGACACCCAAAACTATGGGCAGTAGATCATAAAATTGTGGCACATAAGAACGGCCATAAAACACGAAAACTATGAGCTTTTGGTCATAACTCCCAATCATGTATCAGGTCTTACGGGCCATGCAAATCACCCTAAAACCCCAAAAGAGTTGGCAATAACACATGAAAACAGCCATAAAACGCGAAAACGACAAGCTTTTGGTCATAACTCTCGACCATGCATGTATCGGGTGTTATTGTCGTTGTAACTAGCCTTGGTACCCAGAACTACCGGCTATAGCACATCAAAATAACCAAAACACAAAACAAATAGTTTTCAGTCATATCTCACAAATATTTATCTCGTCTTATTGTCTTTGTAAATCCCCTTAGACCCCAAAACTGTGGGCAATAGCTCATGAAAACGGCCATACAACACGAAAACACGAGGTTTTGGTCATATCTCTCAAACATGTGTCGGGTCTTAAGGGCCTTGAAAATCGCTCTAAAACCCCAAAATTGTGGGCAATAGCTTATAAAATGGCCATAAAATGCGAAATCGATTAGTTTTTGGTCATATCTCTCAAACATGTATCGGGTCTTTTGGACCATACAAATTGCCCTGAAACCCCAAATTTGTTGGCAATAACTCATGAAAACAGCCATATAACGCGAAAACGACAAGCTTTTGGTCATAACTCTCAATCATATATTGGTTCCTCCGGCCACGCAAATCCCCCTTGAACCCCAAAACTTTGGGCAATAGCTTATGAAAATGGCCATTAAGCGCGAAAATAGCGGGTTTTTCGTCATAAATCTCAACCATGAATCAGGTCTTACGATCGTTTTTAATCCCCCTAGAATCCCAAAGATGTGGGTAATATCTCATGAAAACAGCCATAATACGTGAAAGCGACGAGTTTTTGGTCATATGTTTCAAACATGCATTGAGCCTTATATAGCTCACGAAAACAGCCATAAAAAGTGAAAACGATGAGTTGTTGGTCATAATTCTCAAACATGTATCGGGTCTAAAAGGGCCATGCAAATCGCCCTGAAACCCCAAAACACTATGCAATAGCTCATGAAAAAGGCCATAAAATGTGAAACGACGAGTTTTTGGTCATATCTCTCAACCATGTATCGGGTCTTACAGGCCATGCAAATCGCCTTAAATCCCCAAAACACTATGTAATAGCTCATGAAAAATGCCATAAAACGTGAAACGACATGTTTTTGGTCATATCTCTCAGTCATGTATCGCGTCGTAGTATGATACAGATCGCTCTTGAACCCCAAGAATATGGGTCATAGCTCATGAAAACAGCCATAAAACACGAAAACAGCGAATTTTGGTCATATCTCTCAACCATCTATCGGGTATTACGGTCTTTGTAAATCGGCTTGAAACCCCAAAACTATGGTTAATAGCTCATGAAAATGGTCGTAAAACGTGAAAACAACGAGTTATTGGTCATATCTCTTAAACAAGTAACTGGTGTTACGTGCCATACAAATCTTCGTTGAACCCCCAAAACTTTAGGCAATAGCTCATGAAAACTACCATAAAATGCTAAAATGATGAGTTTTTAGTCATATCTCTCGAACATGTCGCGGGTCTTACGTGCCATCCGTGAACATGTCAAGGATTGAGATATAAAGATTTGTAAAGTACATACGGATCTCAATGTAGGAGATCCATTAACTAAAACTCTCCCTAGAGAAAACATGATCAACACCAGAACTCCATGGGTGTTAGATTCATCACTATGTAACTAGATTATTGTCTCTAGTGCAAGTGGGAGACTGAAGGCAATATGCCCTGAGAGGCAATAATAAAGTGTTTATTATGTATATTCCAAGTATATGATATATTTCTATTTTGCATGCTATAATTGTATTAATACGGAAACGTTAATATATGTGTGTTTCATAAACAAACAGAAAGTTCCTAGTTATGCCTCTCTCATAAACTAGCTCGTTGATTAACAAGATGATCAAGGTTTCCTGATCATAGACATTGGATGTTGTTAATAACAAGGTCACAACATTAGTGTAATGGTGTGATGAACATTCATCCAAAGTATAGCATTACGATAAAAGTCATTCAGTTTATATTGCTATAACATCATACGAAGTGATCCTAATCCTTAGACTATGAGATCATGTCAATCACTAACACCGAAAGAGTTTCTTGATAACATCAAATGTCACACCGTAACAGGGTGATTATAAAGATGGGTTCAGTACTACTAAAGTGTTATGTTGAGGCCCATGGTTCGAGAGTGAAATTTGTTCATCCCGATGAAGGATAGATATGCTCTAGGCCCTCTTGGTGATATCACATTGGTTAGCGTGCAAACAAGTGATTTGATCACTAGAATGTTATATCACGGGAACAAGAAAAGAGTACATGTCAGTAACGAGATCAAACTAGGTATGGAGATACCGATGATCAAATCTCGGACATGTAATATATCACGAAACAAAAGGATTAAGATACTAGCGTAAAAGGTTCTGACGATCCCAAGAAAGTCATCGTTGAATGTGTGGGAGTCAGTATGGGTCTACTGATGCCGCTTCTGATTATTGATCGGAGAGGGGTCTCGATCATGTCGACATTATTAGTGAACCGTAGGGTGACACACTTAAGAAACACCGACATCCATTTGGAGCAAAAGTTTCATAGAGGAAAGAATAACAAGCGCAGGAATTTATTTCACTAGATACCGAAACAGGTTTTCAGGTGAAATTGCAGAAAGTGTTTTTGCATGTGAAATGAAATACTAGCAAGGGGTTATATGTGAATGTTTGTCATTAAAGTAATTGACAAAATTCTGAATAAATAAAAGGATTTTTATTTAATGAGAGTTTGCATTAAATTTGGTGGAAATTTAGTGGGAAATTGAGAGGGTTTTGAGTGGAGGGAATTGAAAGGCATTTGAGTGAGTGGAGTGTCCATACACATAAATGGAGGGAGGGCAAGGGGGCAGCCCCCATGCGCCGGCCACCCCCTTGGGGTGCCCACCTCCTCCTATAAAAGGAGCCCCTCCTCTCTCTCACTTACACCTCCTCGTGAAGGATCTCTCTCCCCCTCTAGTATTTATCCCCCATGGTCTCGGACTAGCGAGATACATGTTCCCAGTTGCTATTCGGCGAGAAAGAGTTGTGCTTTGGCTGCATCGCTGGAGCGAGGAGGCAGAGGTTGCTCGATGCCTCGGACGTGTGTGCGAGCACAGATGCACCGCTCAGTTGCGGTGCTAAGGACTCCCTCTCGATCTTGAGATCGACAAGATATCTTCTACATCAACCACGAGTTTAACTAGTTAAGCTTTGTAGGTCTTGAAGGGTATGTTCTCTATGGATATACATACGCCCGTTGTTTGTATCTAGTAGATATATCTTGGTACATAGTTGTTCCCATCGTAGGAATTTTTTGTTTTCTATGCTGCGAACCCTACAAATAGATAGGGTATGAGTATTACCCGTGGATATAAAAGTGTGCCCATACTATACCCATGTGGGCACGGTACCCTCGGGTACCCGTACCCACGGGTAAAATTGCCATCCTTAACTACAAGAAATGTGTTGACTAATGAACTTTTCTTAACGACCATGATTTTTTTGGTCATAGATATATGACCATTTCAAACTAAATGGTCGTAGGCTATTTGAGTGTGTCCAAAATCTAAAAAATTATGACATTTTTTATAGGAAGGTCATAACTTCCTTAAATAAATTGGTCATAGCATAGACAACAATGGTCTACGAACTAATTTTTAGTGATTATGGCCAATTCATGAAAACTTATAAATAGTAATCCACCTTAGCAATTTTACCTACATGTCATGTCCATGTGTCAACTCCCACTTACATAGATTGATTGCACGAGATTTAAACATATGAATAAGATGTGGACCAATCTACCATTTGGAAGGGACCGACCTGCCATTGACGAAGCAAGAGCGTGTGGAAATTCTGGTCTTCTAATTTTTGGGGTACAACGGAATAAATTCCTCCCGGGTCCCTCCCGCTCAAGATATTCCGGGGGCTCTCCCAAACCCTAGAGCACAAGAATCGCATCCGTGCTCTTCTGGCCACCGTCATTGCTGACACTGGCAGCGGTGATGGCACCGAGCCCGTTGAAGACGCAGAGGGTAGTTGGGGCAGTCTATGGTGGCACTTCTGCGAGCGGAGCAGGGCTCACGTGTGGCGGGGCTGGAGGCCTAGCAAGGGAGCACAATGGAGCAGCCGCGAGGGGGTGATGATCAGGGCGAGTTGGGGGGGGACCTGTTGGCGATGCGCGACTGCGGCAGCGGGTGTAGAGGCTCAAGGAGTGCATCAGGCGACACGTGGGTCCGATCTGGGCCCGATCTGGGCCGGAAGGGCCACTTCCCTCACGTGATCGGGCGTTGGCGAGCGACGGTGGCACTAGGTGCAGATGCTCATGAAGCTCTCCTGGGTGCTGGTGGAGGCGCGTGGGCTTTCCCCAGCTCGATTTGTCAGAAGTACTGCAACAGTTTGCGTGGCTGCTACTCCCGTGGCACTTTGTATATCCCGTGAGTCTTCTCCTCATCGGCGGTTTGTGTCGCTCGCCTGGGTTGGAGGTTTTGAAGAGTGGCACTGGTTTGCTCTCTGTGTGGGAACACGAAGTTGGGAAGGTGGTGCGTGGCAGCGCATGGAGGAAGGCGTGGTTGGGGAGACAAATGGCACAGCCGTGTGTTGCATCCTCCTGTCCAGCTGTAGTTTGGGTCGGATGGCTGATGATGCTGCAGCATGGCGGAGCGATGTGGTGATGGTTGGAGGGAGACGAATGGCGCCGCCGGGTGGGCGGGCGTTGCATTCTCCTACCCGACATGGGGGTGAGGAAGAGGGAGACTGTAGCAAGTTGGGTTGGCCAGGATGATGCTTGAGGTGGTCATCGCCTCCCTTGCCGGTAAGAAATGCTGGTCTCTCGTGGTGGTGTGTTCGGCTAGTTTGTTCTTGCGGACAGTGGGGATGGCGAAAGGTCTAGAGAAATCCCTATGCAGTTGCGGACAACGGTGATGCCTACGGACGTCCTGGCCTTCTTGAAGGCGTCGTTTTGGCCCTTTTATTCATGCCCCCTCCCGTGCAACGGGAGAAATCCTAGATCCATCATGATGGTTCGTCAGTGGCGGCGCTATGGCGTCGTTCCCTCCTTGGAGGCGCTGTTCAGGTTGCACGAGGTGTCCCAAGACAATAGCTGGAGTCAACATTGGCGACTACTCGGAGCGTGGGTCTCTGGAGCGCAATGTATACTGCTGCGACACATCTTCGGCAACATTCTCCTCCGGTTTGGCCGGGTCCTGCCGTCCACTCACCACTTTCTTCTTGGCTTCAAGGGTGGGCTGTATGTTGACGTGTGTTCTCCATAAGTTAGGGTGGTGCTTCCGAGTTGTTTTGCTTCGGTTATGAAGCGGTCTATTGGCTCTGTGTGCTAACCCCTCGCCCTCAGGGATGGGTTAGGCAAGGATAGTGCTTGTTGAGCGCTCTATGGTTGTGCGTTGTAAGCCATAAGGCATCATCTGTTCGGGTTTTGTGTCCACTTATAAACTAGATCAATCTTCTAACTATTCGATGGATTTAGTAGTTCTCCTTCTAACATAAAAAAACCGAGGGCAAAAAATGGAATCTAGAGAGAGAGATATCAAACTCACGCCCTGACCTTGTAGGTAAACCATCTCCGCTGACCGGAAGACATCCCTTTGTTTGTGCTACATAACCGACCGCTGACCTTTATAGAATATTCATACGCACGAGTACAAATAATAAATATAACAGCTAAATACACCAGCAGTCTTAATAGTTGTCCGTTAGATACATTTTGGTCCCAATAGTTGTAAAATGGGGTGTAGTAGTCCTAATACTTGCTACACGGTGTAAAACTAGTCCCAAATGACTCATGAGCTGACAAGTGGCGGTGTTTGTTCTGTAAAATCATCCTTATACTTTTTTACCGACATATGTAACCATATTACAGTTTGCCAAAACTACTGGAAAAACCATATTCGGTTCGACATGAACAAGGCCAGCAGTCCCGTCCTGGCACAGCCCGCGACTAGTGGGAGCACTAGTCCCGGGGCGTGAGGCCTCTAACGACTAGAAACGGCCGTAGTCACTAATCTCGGGCCGGACCAGGTCATTAGTCCCGGTCTATAATACGTACCGGGACTAATGACCTGGAGCAGGCCAGCTGGTCTTTTCGTGGACTATTATTCCCGGGCCGTATAACGGCCCGATACTAGTTGTCCACCACTATATATTCTGCTTCCTATCCTGCTGCCCTAAAGCATATGGTGGACATTTTTCTCAAAGAAGCAAGAGAGTTCATGCCATTTTTTTCTCAAGATTTGTCAAGATTTAGTTTGCAACACCTAAATCCAAAGCTTTAAAAGGTTAGAACTTCATTCTTTCATCTCTTATTGCTACTTTAGCTCTATAATGCTCTAGAAGTATAGAGATATGGATCAATGCATGCATGCTCTAGAAGTAGCTAGACGGATTTTGATATATATATGTGTAACAAATTTTGATTAGGCACATAGTTACTGAAAATTGAAATGTGTAATTTTAGAGTTTTAGAGCTTAGAATGGAATGAGGTTTTCACTGATAGAACAATAATAAAAAACTCCACATTTATCATGTTGATTGTTTTCTCCAATTCACAAATTGGTGCATGTAAATTTTTCAAATTTCAAAATTAATGCTCTAGAAGCTCTCAATATAACTTGTAATAATTTTATCATGTTGTGTAATGGTTTTTTATATACTTTTACTATAATACAGATGATCCGGGAATGGATGTACGGTACTGACCGACGCTCTGGAGAGTTCATTAATGGCGTGCATGAATTCATCTGTGTTGCTGATGCAAACAAGCGCAATGGTTTTGTATTCTGTCCATGGAATGGATGTAGGAATCAGAAGGATTACTCTGACTCAAAAACCCTTCACAGCCACCTGTTGAAGTCCGGCTTCATGCCCAGTTATAATTGTTGGACCAAGCACGGAGAGAGAGGGGTTATAATGGAAGACAATGAAGAAGAGGAGGAGGATGACAACTATCATGGTTTCCCAGAGTACGGAGATACTTCCATGGGGGATGCTGAAGGGGAGGATGAAGAAGAGACACATGATGAACCCGCTGGTGATCTTGGTCGGACCATTGCCGATGCACGAAGATATTGTGAAACTGAAAAGGATAGGGAGAAGTTCAATCACATGTTAGAGGATCACAAAAAGTTGTTGTACCCAGATTGAGAAAATGGTCTGAAAAAGCTGGGCAACACACTGGAATTGCTGCGATGGAAGGCTGAGTGTGCTATACCTGACTCCTCATTTGAAAAGTTGCTGAAAATTATGAAGAATATGCTTCCAAAAGATAACGTATTGCCTGCCAGTACGTACGAAGCAAAGAAGTTTGTCTTCCCTCTAGGTTTAGAGGTTCAGAAGATACATGCATGCCCTAATGACTGCATCCTCTACCGCGGTGAAGAGTATGAGAATTTGGACGCATGCCCGGTATGCACTTCACACTTCGGTATAAGATTAGACGAGATTACCCTGGTGACGTTGAGGGCGAGCCCCACCGGAAGAGGGTTCCTGCCAAGGTGATGTGGTATGCTCCTATAATACCACGGTTGAAACGCTTATTCAGAAACAAAGAGCACGCCAAGTTGTTGCGATGGCATAAAGAGGAACGTAAGTCAGACGGGATGTTGAGACACCTCGCTGATGGGTCGCAATGTAGAAAAATCGATAGAAAGTACCCGGACTTTGCAGATGACGCAAGGAGTTTAAGGTTTCGTCTAAGTACAGATGGCATGAATCCCTTTGGGGAGCAGAGCTCCAGTCACAGCACCTAGCCCGTGACTCTATGCATCTATAACCTTCCTCCTTGGTTGTGCATGAAGCGGAAGTTCATTATGATGCCAGTGTTGATCCAAGGTTCGAAGCAACCCGGCAATGACATTGATGTGTACCTAAGGCCATTAGTGGAAGGACTTTTACAGTTGTGGCACGATCCCGGGATACGCGTGTGGGATGAGCACAAGCAGGAAGAATTTAACCTCCGAGCATTGCTTTTCGTAACAATCAATGATTGGCATGCTCTTAGTAACCTTTCAGGACAGTCAAACAAGGGATACAATGCATGCACACACTGTTTAGATGATACTGAAATTATATATTTGGAATATTGTAAGAAGAATGTATACAATGAGCATTGTCGATTTCTTTTGGCCAAGCATCCCTTAAGAAAGAAAGGAAAGCATTTCAATGGTCTGGCATGTCACCAGACGAAGCCTAAGGAGCGTACTGGTGCTAATATATTTGATATGGTCAACGATTTGGACCAAATGGTAACCTTTGGAAAGGGTCCTGGCGGAAAATCTTTTCCGAAGGACGCTGAAGGACACGCACCCATGTGGAAGAAGAAATCAATATTTTGGGAGCTACCATATTGGAAATTCTTAGAGGTCTGCTCTGCAATCAAGGTGATGCATGTGACTAATAATCTTTGCGTGAACCTGCTAGGATTCTTGGGCGTGTATGGAAAGACAAAAGATACACCGGAAGCACGAAAGGACCATCAACGTATGAAAGACCCAGATGGCCTGCATCGAGAATGGTTTCAAGGTCATGCCAGATATGATCTTACCAAACAAGAGAAGGAAATATTTTTTGAATGCCTAAGCAGTATTAAGGTCCCGTCTGGCTTCTCGTCAAATATAAAGGGAATAATAAATATGGCAGAAAAAAACTTCCAAAATCTAAAGTCTCATGACTGCCACGTGATTATGACGCAAATGCTTCCGATTGCATTGAGGGGGCTTCTACCAGATAATGTTTGATTACCCATTGTGTATGTGCATTTCTCAATGCAGTCTCTCAGAATATAATCAATCCTGAAGATCTACCACGGTTACAGAATGATATGGTCCAATGTCTTGTCTGTTTTGAGTTGGTGTTCCCACCATCCTTCTTCAATATTATGACGCACGTTCTAGTTCACCTAGACAAAGAGATTTCCATTCTTGGTCCTGTATTTCTACACAATATGTTTCCCTTTGAGAGGTTCATGAGAATCTTAAAGAAATATGTTCGTAACCGTGCTAGGCCAGAAGGAAGCATTTCCAAGGGCTATGGAACAGAGGAGGTCATTGAATTTTGTGTTGACTTCGTTCCTGACCTTAGGACGATTGGTCTTCCTCAATCGCGGTATGAGGGGAGACTAAGTGGAAAGGGTACTCTAGGAAGGAAATCAATAATATGTAGGGACGGACATTCTTACACCGAAGGACATTACACCGTTATACAGAATTCTATATTGGCAGCCCCATATATCGAGGAACACAAGAAAATCTTACGCTCCAACAACCCTGGAAAGCATGACTCTTGGATTAGAGATGAACACATGAAGAGTTTCGGCGGTTGGTTGCAACATCTCATAAAAAAAACACTCTTGGAGATCAGCTATACTTGTTGTCTAGGTCACCATCTTCGACTATATCGACTTTCCAAGGGTACGAGATAAATGGGTATACATTTTACACGATAGCCCAAGATAAAAAGAGCACCAACCAAAACAGTGGTGTCCGCTTTGATGCAACAGACAACAATGGGTCAAAGACCACATATTATGGTTACATAGAGGAGATATGGGAACTTGACTATGGACCTACTTTTAAGGTACCCTTGTTTCGGTGCAAATGGGTTAAGCTGACAGGAGGAGGGGTTGAGGTAGACAAGAAATATGGAATGAAATCGTTGGATCTCAACAATATTGGGTACTTAGATGAACCATTCGTCCTAGCCAATGATGTGGCTCAGGTTTTCTATGTGAAGGACATGTCTACCAAACCTAGAAAAAGAAAAATATAAGAAAAAGAATACATCAGACGATGAGCCAAAGCGCTACATAGTTCTTTCAGGAAAAATAAACATCGTGGGAGTAGAGGACAAGACAGACATGTCAGAAGATTGTGATAAGTTTCATGAAATTCCGCCCTTCGTGGTGAAGGATGACCCAAGCATCATGTTAATGAATGAATATGCTCCATGGATACGGCGGGATCAAAAAGGAGCACATGCGAAGAAATGATGTGTAATAATTGTAACATTTTATGAGTGAAGATGCTCCATGTGTCCATTTTTATAGTGTTGTCTGCAAATAATCTTGAGTGACCAGTTTCTTGGATATGCCTCTATGACCAGTTTCTTGGAGATGCCTCTATGACCAGTTTCTTGGAGATGCCTCTATGACCAGATTCATACTTACCATTAAGATCTGATCTCCAAACGCGTGAGGAGCACATATTAGGGAGTGCCTCTATGAGCAGTTTCTTGGAGATGCCGGAGGACTGGGCTCCGGCGGCATCTCCCTGAAACTGGCCGTAGTGGTGTCCCTGCTCTCAAAAACCATCTTGCATCTTGTAACTTGTCTAACTAGATCAATATGCCTGGGAGCTAACTAATTTCACATATTAGGGAGTGCCTCTATGACCAGTTTCTTGGAGATGCCGGAGGACTGGGCTCCGGCGACATCTCCCTGAAACTGGCCGTAGTGGTGTCCCTGCTCTCGAAAGTCATCTTGGAGATGCCTCAAACTGGCTGGAGGACTGGACTCACAAGGATGCCTATTTATAGTACAAGCAGCTCGGCATAATGTCGACACTCACGACATAATGTCGACACTCACCCCTATTATTAGTGTTGACTCATGTTTTGTCCCGGTTGGTGTCTCCAACCGGGACTAAAGGTTCATCTTTAGTCCCGGTTGGTGACACCATCCGGGACAAGGTACAAGCCGCACGACATAATGTCGACACTCACCCTATTATTAGTGCTGCCTGGCCCAGTCTGCCGCAATCCTTTCAGTCGCGGTTGGTTTGTTCAACCGGGACTAAAGATGAACCCTCTCTTTATAGGCATTTCCCTCTATTTATAGGCTGCTCGATCCAGCCTGCTCTATTTATAGGCCTTTTCATCTAAATACAACATCTTCATATTTAGGTAACACTCAAGAAATTTATTAATATTAAAAACCGGGACAAACCGGGACTAGCTAACACTCAGGACTAAAGCTGCCCCCTTTAGTCATAATCATGCCTAGTCCTATAGTACGCAGCTTCAGGGTCTTCTTCGTGATCGTCATCATCATTGTCATCGTCACCTGACACTCCAGTGATCCTCAGCCCAGCCATGGCATATACCAGGGGCCTTTCTGGCCTCGGATTCACGGCGGGCGGGGAGGGGTCTCCTGGAAGACGATGCCGCTACCGCCAGGCGGGGGTGGGGCCTTTTTGTGGCTCTGTGGTGGGTGGACTTGTGGGCACCACAGGCGAGGATGGTCTCCCCCGGCGATGTAGCGCATCACTCCGATGATAGTACGGTTAGCCCACCACAGACGACGGCCGGCTTTGTTGTAGTTCACCGGGGGCGGTCCATCACCCTCGTACCTGGCGAGCTCCCTTTCCCGCCTATTAGCGAAGAAGGCATTCCAGGTGTCGTAGTTGTCGGGATCCCACTAGGGATCCATCCGCTTCTCCGGCGTGAGCTCGTGGTAGAAGTGGTTCGTGATGGCCACCTGGCATGAGGAACCTTGAGGGACAGGAGGGACAGGAACCCCTCCAGCGCTCAGCATCCAGCCGGCGGGCGGCCGGTAGCCCGGCGGACAAGGGTAGTTGGAGGCGCACAGCGCCTCGGTCTCCTCGAGGGTCAGAATGGACCAGTAGGCATTGTCCATTGTTCTAAGAGAGGAAGGTGTGGATGTGTGGATAGCCATGGCGCGATCGACCTAGATATAGAGGGAAAGGGCGGGAAAACTTGGCGTGAAGCTTTGGGAAATGGCGGGAATATCTTTAGTCCCGGTTAATGACTACAACCGGGACTAAATGATCTCGTAGAAAGTAAAGGGCGGGAAAACTTGGCGTGAAGCTTTAGGAAATGGCGGGAAATATCTTTAGTACTGGTTAGTGACTACAACCGGGACTAAAAGCTCTCGTAGAAAGGAAAGGGCCGGAAGCGGTGGGAAATGGCGGGAAATATCTTTACTCCTGGTTTGTGACTACAACCGGGACTAAATGGATATTACATTAAGATTCCTTATATTTTTCTGATAATAATAGACATATTATTTGTTTTATTTGGATTTTTACAATAAAAGATATGATTTTCCAAAGTTTTATATATGATTTGAATTAAAAAAAGAAATTTACAAATGAAATAATTTATAAATGATGCAAACAGAAAAATGGATATTATATTAAGATTCTTTATTTTTTTTGATAATAATAGACATATTATTTGTTTTATTTGGATTTTTACAATAAAAGATATGATTTTCCAAAGTTTTATATTTGATTTGAATTAAAAAAGAAATTTACAAATGAAATAATTTATAAATGATGCAAACAAATAAATGTATATTATATTAAGATTCTTTATTTTTTCTGATAATAATAGACATATTATTTGTTTTATTTTGATTTTTACAATAAACAATATGATTTTCCAAAGTTTTATATATGATTTGAATTAAAAAAGAAATTTACCAATGAAATAATTTATAAATGTTGCAAACAGATAAATGGATATTATATTAAGATTCTTTATATTTTTCTGATAATAATAGACATATTATTTGTTTTATTTAGATTTTTACAATAAAAGATATGATTTTACAAACTTTTATATTTGATTTGAATTAAAAAACATATTTACAAATGAAATAATTTATAAATGATGCAAACAGATAAATGGATATTATATTAAGATTCTTTATATTTTTCTGATAATAATAGACATATTATTTGTTTTTTTGGGTTTTTACAATAAAAGATATAATTTTCCAAAGTTTTATATTTGATTTGAATTAAAAAATTACAAATGAAATAATTTATAAATAATGCAAACAGATAAATGGATATTATATTAAGATTATTTATATTTTTCTGATAATAATAGACATATTATTTGTTTTATTTGGATTTTTACAATAAAAATATGATTTTCCAATTTTTTATATTTGATTTGAATTTAAAAAAAGAAAATTTATAAAAAGTAAACTAGTCGCGAGTCGTGGCTGGACCCGGGACTAGAGGGTGCGTGCGCGTGCGAAAACCAAGCGGCCGAAAAAACAAATTAGTCTCGGGCCGTCGCTTAACCCGCGACTAAAGGGGGGTCTTTAGTCGTGGGTTAAGCCACGGCCCGGGACTAATGAACATCTAGTCCCGTCCCGTGGCTTAGCCCGGGACTAAAGGGGTGGGGGTACAAGTAACCTACGCCCGCCCCTGGCCTCCCCCACCCGGCACTTGGCGAAATCGATGAGGAGACGAATAGACGACGGTGCGAGCTCGATCGACGCAGGGGAGGTGCTGCCGGATTTCACCACACCGCCGCCCTCGTCTCCTACCGCCCCGCCGTGCCGCCACGCGCCGTGTGCCGCCCCGCACCATGCTTCCGCGCGCCGTGCGCCGCTCCGCACCGTGTTGCCGCGCGCCACCGCGCAGTACGTGCCGCCACGCCACCGCGCGCCACTGCGCCGTACGTCCTGCCCCGCAACGCACGCCGCCGCCTCGCCGTGCTACCGCGCGCCATCCCGCCGCCCGCAACTCCGCCGCTTGGACGTGCGTTTTTAGGAACTTTGAGTTTCTTTTTTTTAGTATATCTTAGCATTTTTAGTATCTTAGCATTTAGTTTCTTTTTTTAGGAATATATAATTGTTTATATAATTGTTTTTAGGAATACATAATTGTTTTTAGTTTCTTTTTTAGGAATATATAATTGTTTATATAATTTTTTTTAGTTTCTTTTTTTAGGAATATATAATTGTTTATATAATTGTTTTAGTTGTTTTTAGGAATATATAATTGTTTTTATTTGTTTTTAGGAATATATAATTGTTTTTAGTTTCTTTTTTAGGAATATATAATTGTTTTTAGCTTCTTTTTTTAGGAATATATAATTGTTTTTAGTTGTTTTTAGGAATATATAATTGTTTATATAATTGTTTTTAGTTGTTTTTAGGAATATATAATTGTTTATATAATTTTTTAGGAATATATAATTGTTTTTAGTAGTTTTTAGGAATATATTATTGTTTATATAATTGTTATTAGGAATATATAATTGTTTATTAGGTTTATTAGGAATATTAATTGTTTTTAGTAGTTTTTTAGGAATATATAATTGTTTATATAATTGTTTTAGTTGTTTTTTTAGGATTATTAATTAGTGTTATTAGGGTTAATTATATAATTATTAGGGTTATTAATTTGTGTTATTAGGGTTAGTGTTTTTTTGTTTTAATTACTAGGGTTATTGTTTTTTCTAACCTGTTTAACTCTCATTTTGTTATAGTTAATTAAGTCATGGATCCATCCGAAGATCCTTGTCGGATTGGTGAAGGTTTTCTTCAGGGCATGATAAGAGGTGAAATTCCTCTTAAAATTAATACCGCTGAAGATATTTTGCTCAAGGAAGAGATATCCTCATATCTGAATCCATCCGGTGATGGACTAGAGGAAAACCTAATGTACCAAGGGGAAGACCGGATGGACGAAGGGCAAACAAATAACAACAATAATGATGGCCCCTCGACAGGATCCGGGGAGGTACATATATATATATATATATATAAAGTCTCGTGTTACCTCTATTCATTAACTGATCTAGATATATATTAATCACTCTCTCTTCTTCTTTTAGCCCACCGGATCGAAGCAATCGACAGCTCGAACAAAACGAGGGCCGAACAAAAAGTTGGATGGTAATCAGAGGTTCACCATCGAAGAAATAGATGATGAAGGTGAACCGATTGCTCCAGAGAAGAACCGGAGGATGTTTATAAATCAATGCGGGGTGCTTGTTAGGGACAACCTGCCGATCACCATCCAAGAATGGAATCAGTCAAAGAAACACGATGAAGAATCTAGCTATGTCACCGATGATGCCAAAGATGACCTTTGGCAGAAGCTCATAACGTATTTCATACTACCTCTAGAGTATGAAGAATTTGAGGTAGATGGTATTACCCCAAGGTCGGGTGGGCTTGAAAATAGAGCGAAAGTGAAGGAGTGGGCTCTGAGCAAGATGCCTGAACTGTACCGGAACCACAAGAAAAGTTTATACACGAAATATGTCGCAAAAAAGAAAACTCCACACTTCAAAGGAGTAAACGAGAAGTTGAGAGAACAGTGGACTAATTTTGTACAGTACAAGCAATCTGATAAATCAAAGGCAAAGTCGGCAAAGAACGCGTTAAATGGTGCCAACAAGAAATACCATCATAAAATGGGGACAGGTGGCTACAAGAGTGTCGTCCCTGAGTGGGAAACTATGGATAAGGACATGAGGGCTAGAGGCGTCACTCCTGGTACATATGGATTGTTGGAGATATGCCCTAGAGGCAATAATAAATGTAGTTATTATTATATCTTTGTGTTTATGATAAATGTTTACATTCATGCTATAATAGTATTAACAAGGAAACATTGATACTTGTGTGATTTGTAAACTTAATTTGAAGTCCCTAGTATAGCCTCTATACATCACTAGCTTGTTGGTTGATAAATGATTGTGGTTTCCCTATCATGAACATTGAGATGTTATCAACAACAAGATCATATCGTTAGGAGAATGATATGGTGGACATACTCCTATAGATAAGCGTAGCATAAAGATCAAGTCATTTTAATAGTTCAATTGCTATATGCTTTCTGATACATAGTAACCTAATTCCTTCGACCATGAGATCATGCATATCAACTTTACCGGATAGATGCTTTGATGACATCAAACACCACACCGTAACTGGGTGGCTATAAAGGTGGCATTGAGTGTTCGGAAAGTATTGGTTGAGACACATGGATCAAGAGTGGGATTTGTCCATCCATATGACGGATAGATATACTCTGGGCCCTCTCGGTGGAATGTCATCCAATTAGCTTGCAAGCATGTGACTGTCTCACAAGGGATCACATATCACGGGAACGAGAAAAGAGTACTTACCGGTAACGAGGTTGAACTAGGTATGCAGAGATACCGACGATCATAACCTCGGATAAGTAAACTATTGTGAGACAAAGGGAAATTGGTATCGTATGTAAGTGGTTCATTCGATCACAAAGTAATCGTAGAAATATGTGGGAGCCATATGAATTTCCAGATTCCTCTACTGGTTATTGTTCGGAGAAGTGTCTCGATCATGTCCGCATAATTCACGAACCGTAGGGAGACACACTTAAGGATTCGACGTTGTTTGAGTAGTTATGGAATGAATGAGAAAGAGACCGAATGTTGTTCGGAGTCTCGGATGGGATCCGGGATATCACGAGGAGATCTGGAATGGTCCGGAGAATAAGATTCATATAAGGAAAGTCCCGTTTCGGAGTTGGGGAATGATTCCGGTGTTTTCATCGGGAATGTTCTAGAAGGTTCCGGAATGTCCGGCACTCCGGAGGGGAAGGGGTACATGAATGTGTCATTGCAAGTTGGAATGATTGCATCATGTACTAAGTGTCTTCGCTGTCCAAAATAAAGGGTTTATTCAAATCCTAAATTGAAAAGTCAAACGGCTAGTTTGAAAGTCAAACGGCAAGTTTTGGAAAGAGGAAGAGGAGGTTGAAACCGAGTTGGGGAGGGAGTCCCTCCTCCCCAAGCCGGCGCACCACCCAAGCCGAGTTGGGGAGGGACTCCCCTCCCTCCCCTTGGCCGCCGGCCCCTCCACCTATATAAGGAGGGGGCAGGGCTCCCTCTTAGCACACACAAGTACCTCTCCTCAAACCCTAGCTTGGCGCCTACCACCATAGCCGCCGCCGCCCCCCTAGGTTTTTGCCCTAGCCGCCGACTTGGGGTGCCCCAAACCCTAGCTGCCGGCTCTAGCCTCTCCTCCTTGGTGTGTCTAAAACCTAGATCGCCGAGGAGCTCTCTCATACTCCACCATACTCGCTCCGGCTTAAGGCGAAGCTCTGCGAGATCTCCCCTCTACTTCCGGTACCACGCCGTTGTGCTGCCGGAATCGCGAGGAGAGTGCTACAACCTCCGCTGCCTGCTGGAACAAGGGAGAGGAAGGTCTTCGTCGAGTACCGAACGTGTGACCGACTGCGGGAGCGCTGCCGGAACGCAGCGCCAGAAGGATCGTCTACGCGATCTTGAGATCGGGAAGAGTACGACTACATCACCCACGAGAATCCGCTCTCGTTAAACACTTTGGAATCTTCGAGGGTAAGTTATTCCATCGACTCGTTGCTAAAATCTAGTAGATAGATCTTGGCTTGTTTGTTTGTATGCGATAGAAATTTTTTGTTTTCCATGCTACGAAACCCTACATGGATGGCCCGAGAGCTCAAAGCACTGGTGGTACGGGCACGGGGGATCCTTGGACCCAGAAACAGGGAAGACATTATTTCATGATAAAATTCTAAAACCCTCCCAAGACCTTATTCAAGCAACGAACGATGCTCAATTGGGATTGTTCCGTCCCGAGAGAAAGAACGACGAGCTGACATGCGCCCTAGGGAATCCTGAAAAGGGAGGAAGAACACGAGGCAAAGGCGCTGGTGTTCGTGGAAGAAAGGGTTTCCTCAATACGATGCCAGTTACAGAAGCCGTCAGAGAAAGAAGGACTGGGAGGCAGACCGGATCTCCAGGATAGAGCAGGACCTAGCTGATCTAAAGAACCTCATGCATGAAATTAGCCAAAGGCCGCTGTCGTTAACTCACCCACGGGTTGATGATCCTGCATTGGATCTTAGCCAGCGGAGAAGCAACATGGCTTCCACGGAGGTCCGGGCTGATGATCAAGCACTGCTGGATGATGCACCAGCTCCTCACTACCCCGTGGATGATGTCAGAGAGATGGCACAATGTGAGCTACATCAGCCAATGAACAACCTGTCCTTCAAGGTGGCGATCGGCACTGCTTTACCTTGTCTACCTGGAGCACTCAACCATTCAGTTTCGATTCCACCAGGCTATGCTCGTGTCACGGTGGATGACATAGTGGAGGATTTTGCGGACCTAGAGATTGAAATCGCTACGCCTGAAGGCCTTACGAAACTAGGAAATGTCAAGCGCAACATCATTCTATGGAATAAGAAGTACATCAAGTTTCCAGGCTCGGCGCCAAGGCCATCGACTTCGAGAAATCCATGTCCACCCCGCATCGAATATCTTCAACCTCCAAGTCCACCCCAACCCGATTATCGCCAACCTCCAAGTCCACCCCTCCCCGCTGACGATCGCCGCAGCAGGAGTACATAAACTCGATCTCTGCCTCCACGCAATACTAGATCTCCGCCTGCGCATCCTTGCAATACTAGTACCTTGTCGAAGAAACAGAAGTTCGAAGGTCCCCCGCGCCCCACATCGAGGAAAGGTCAAACGGCGAACATAGTCGACATCCCGCCGGCTCTTCCAAAGAGACCTTATGACAAGACCGATGAGGAAACTAACGCGGATCTGGCTGCCCAAGTTAAGGCACATTTTGCACCCAAAAAGCCTGAGCCAAAGCCGGTATATAATGAAAAAACCAAAAAGTGGGCTAAGTCCTTTCTTGAGCAACCATCCCAGATATCGATTAATCTGGAATCAGACTATGACCGGGAGATTATTAAGCAAGCATAGAAGAAAAAAATCACAAGTGCAAAAAGAGAGAAGCAAGTTGCCCAGTTGGGAGCACAGAAGAATCAATAGTTCTCCCCTCTCAAAGTCATTTCAGACCTCGACAAGGCCTTCAGGGCTGAAATGGATATGGACATGCAAATAATGGACCCCAGAGCCCGTAATAATGATGCACTTATGGGAATCACTGTATCGCAGGCCAAAGAACTTGCTACCGAAGAAAATATGTCTCTTGGTTAATATTTAGACTATGAAGATACGCCAGTGGGTCAGATAGTACGACAGTATGTCCAAGGGGAGCCTCTAGTCAGTAATGAGGTGTTCACGCGTCTATCCACACATATGCGAAATCTGCACGAATGGTACATGTCGCAAGCAGAAAAAAGCATCAGAAATATTGGTTTCCGATGGACGTTACAAAGGAGCATCACTTCAAACCATACTCGATACAGGTTCAAATGACCGAACTGTTTCAGTTATACAACCAGCACGCCCTCGACAAATCTATTATTGGTTGCTAATGTCTGTAAGTGATTTATTTCTATAATTAAGTTTATAGCTTAGCTTGTTCATTTCATTTAATATATTATCCTAACTATATATCCTTTTGTATGATGATATTATATTCTGCAGAATGAAGATGCTTGAATGCAAAAGAGCTAGAAGATACGACGTTGGGTTCATTGACCCATATATCGTTAATGAATATACGTTAAACAATCATCCCAAGGACGTGGAGGAAGACCTGTGCAGGTTTTTAACCGAGAATAATTTTGTTAAGGAAATACTATTTCCTTATAACTTCAAGTGAGTGTTTATATCTTGTACACATTTTATTTTGCTTACTGGATGAGCTATGCATGTATGCTTATGTAAACATCCGCAGATTCCACTGGATCTTGCTAAACATTTAAGTTGACAACTCCCTAGTTGAAGTCCATGACTCATTAAGTTGGGACCAAGAGCAGTGGAGAGACATGAAAGCAATGCTCCATAAGTAATTTTAGTCATTATCGCATTATATCGTCCTCTTTCATTCATTTCCTGATATCAAGTAACTAATAACTCCTTTGTTCATTTTGTTTGCCGAGCAGGTGTTGGACACGGTTCAGACAGAAAATACCAGGTCCATTCAAAGAGGAGTTAACTTATAAGATGGTGAAGAGTTTACAAGAGCTACCGGGAACTCATTTATGTGGATACTACATCTGCGAGTAAATCCGCGAGTTGACCAGTGAGCGGAAAGTTGACTCACATTATATTTATGATTTATGGGGGAAACTAG
This sequence comes from Avena atlantica, assembly GCA_910589765.1. Taxonomy (NCBI): domain Eukaryota; kingdom Viridiplantae; phylum Streptophyta; class Magnoliopsida; order Poales; family Poaceae; genus Avena; species Avena atlantica. The sequence continues at coordinate 4,756,394 of OU342736.1, read as the reverse complement.
AGCCAGACCAGCGCATAAGAGCAATTTAAGAGGAGCTGGCGGGATTTATGATGAAGGAAGTCCTTGATGTACATGGAGAGCATTATGCGGATGACGTGGAACTCGATTTGCCTTAGTCATCTCCATGTAGCTGATGTGATATATATATATTCATCAATGATCATGTAATTTCAAAACATTTCTTCCATTTGATATGATTGATTATATGTATGCTTGCAAGGGATCGGTTAATTATATAAATGCATCGACGTGTAGTGTGTATGTAGTAGCGTATAATATGTATACTGAAATATATGTTTGAATTATAGTGAAACACAAAACGAAAAAGAAACGAAATGACAAAAAAAAAGGAAATACACAATCTCTGCCGCGGTAGAGAAACACACAATTCTCTGCCGCGATAGGAAACCTTATAGTCCCGGGTGATGTTACGGTCCGGGACTAGAGGGTTTCCGCCCCCCGCGGCGCTGAAACAGCTACGTGGTTGTTATAAGTCGCGGGCCGTAGCGAGCCGGGACTAGAGGGGGGCCTCTATTACCGTTTTCGCAGTCTCGGGCCCAAAACCGGGACTGAAGCCAGTTGCGGCCCGGGATTGTAGACCCTATTTCCACCAGTGCAACGTAAGTCCCACAAGTTAGAGAAGTTGGAAAAAAATAAAAAATTATTGCCACTACCATGGAATTCGAACCATCATCACTGCAGCAGCAAAAAGTATATATCTTCCACTACAACTCACATAACTTTCTCATACAAATGCACATCTGTACCTTATTATTCATAAGTTTCCCACCAAAAACTAGCATCACGTTTTGAATCGCTACATGTAGCCCAGCAAATCCGGATGAGCCGTCTGAATATTTGAAATCGCCGAGGATGCAGGGGCAGGATGGGATAGTGGGAATCTATATACGCGCTCGGGCGAGCTGTACCTGCATTGCCCGATATGCGGATGACTACATCTCAAAGAAGGACGGCAATACCATAGCTGCGCACAGAGATGCAGGTTCTGGTCCACGAAGTACGTGTCTTGACCATGAGTGGAACGGTGACAACTTGCTTCATGGACGTTGTGGTCTAGAACGCGCGCATCGCCCTCGCATGCTCGCCGAGTACCGTTTAAGCACACCGCCAAGGAGCCCTGCTGCATGTTGTTGAGGATGGCCGCATCCTCGCCACCGCCCTTGGGCGCGAACGCAAGGAACCCACTCGATAGAATCATTGACGCCTTCAGGGACATGGTCGTGCAGCCGCTGAATGTGAGCGCCACCGTCGGCAGTTTCGCGACGCTGTACTAGCAGGACCCCCCATATGGATGGCGTGTACGGGTACCCATAGAGTGCCAGCATGGCGCTGGAGAAGATCAACCTCGGCACAACGTATGCCATGGCCAGCAGCCGTGTTATTACCGATCCCGTGTCCGCCACCGTGCATCGCATGAATACCGATGAAGGGATGTCACACACCCTCTCCCCGTCGACGATGATGCCCCTAAGCATCAACATATGTAGAACGTCGTTACGCTCCACACTGGCAGGACATGCAGCATCATTCTTGTTTATAAAGGAATACGGGTTTATATATCTGACAGAAAAATGTCAAAGCCGCATTTATAGAGATGCACGTATTTTCTGTGGCACCATTGATATGGCGAGTTCGAACCTTAATAGTGTAAATAATTTTTTATTTTTCTTTCTAACTACTTAACAGGTTGGAACGCAATTTTTAGTAAACAAATTACTAGTTTTTGTAGAATAAACACTGCCACTTAAATGTAAAACCTGTCCTTGGGCTTGGACCTCGACGGGAGAGGCCTTCACCTTTTTTTCCTTCAAAATCCCCCCCCCCCCCCCCCCCCTCCCCAATCGGGTCTACATCGCAAAGGACATAAGAAGCTATATTTGGTTGGGAATAGAGGGCTTCATATAAACTTTGAGCCCACAAAAATAGAGGAAGTTCTTTTTTGTTTTTTAGAAAGTTTATAAACATAAATTCATCGTCAATTTTGCATATAACCTCGGATTAAGAAGATTCAAATGTCAATTTGGCTCATTTCAAGTTTTTTATTTTCTTGAATATTGTGTCGTGTAAAATGACACAACGTCCCATTTTTTGACTTCTTAAAGTATATTACACCGATTTCAAAACATGGTCAAAACAGTGGGGGTGGCCAAACTTTCGGCGGATCTTTGAAGAAATGATATATTTGTGAATCTAAAAATTATTTTTGCAAAACATCATGAGCATTAAATCATGTACTTGTAGTTCAATTCTGGACCACTTCCTATTGACTCAGCAAACATTTATCTTTTTTACCAAAGGACGAAAAGGTTTAAGATACTCCGATGGGACATTGTTCATGTAAGGTGGTTTAATATTTTTGAAAAACAGGGTGCAAAATTTTTGAAACTTTTATTTGGTGGTTGATTCACAAAACACCCTGTTTTTGTCACTCAACAGAACATTATCACAACTATGCCGCGATTCAGGCCATAACATTGGTTATTTTGCTAAAAGCCATGAAACCTCGAACACGATAGAGCATTTATGCGAAGGTTTTTTATATGCAATCAATATACCAACACTACAAGGAATTTGCTATTCTATGACCTTCTAATAGAGACCAGGAAAACAATTGTTATAGAGTTATTACGATTTCGCACCAGATGGCTGTAAGCCGTTCAGGAGGTTCAAAACCTTAAAAAATTATGACGATTTAGCTCAGAAACGTAATAGTTTCATCTGGTGAAATGGTCATAACCTAGCGGATATAGCCTACGGCTTTATTTGTATCTTACTATGACGAATTTAAATCGTCACAATGTCCAAATTAGGATACGTTGAAATTGGTAGTCCGCCACATTACCAATTGCGCCTACGTGTCATATCTACGCGTCAGTTTGCTTCTATGGCACTATTTGAATCTACATTATTTTATCTACAAGGATAGACTGACACGTTGGACCATTTTTTTGACCGGACAAACAAAGGTGGCATATTCGGTTATTTAGCAAAAATGAGCTCGCAGGAGAGTTAAACCCAACCTATGACTTTATTTATAGCTCACTATGACGTCCAAATTAGGATAAGTTGAAATGAGTAGTCCGCCACATTACCAATTGCGCCTACGTATTATATTTATGTGCAGTTTGCTTATATGACACTATTTGAATCTACATTATTTCATCTACTAGGACTGACTGACGCGAGAGACCACCCATCGCAATCTGAGCCTTAACACTATGGCAAGCAAGCGTTCTTGTACGATAGACATAACGCGCCCTTATAAAGGCTCCACGCCTGATGGGATGGTTTTATTTATGGTTAGAAATGATCCTCACTAGGAAGTGATACGGGGAGCGGTGTATTGTATACGAGTAGGCCTTCGCCTTGCATGTACTACCTCCGTTTGGATTATAAGTCCCACGCGGATAATTAGGTTGTTATTTTGAACAACAAAATATACATATAATAGTATAAAAATTATACCATTAGATACCTTAGAGATTATATTTTTTAATGGTATATTTTTTTAATATATAAGTTATATTTTGTTGGTCAAATTAACAACCTAGGTATACGCGTAGGACCTATAATCCCGAAAAGAGGGAGTACTAGGCTAGGTCTGGGCATGTACTAGGCTTGGTCTGGGCAGCTGGGCTGGTCCAATTAGGATAGTTTTTTTCATCTTTTATTTTTTATTTTTTCTATTTTCTTAATTCTATTATATCTTTTTTATAAGAAGTCTAAAAAAATTGATTTTTGACTCTAATTTTTTATAAAATGCAGGAGATCATCTTAGGATGTTAATTAAAAAAACATTGAAAATTTAAAAATAGTGGATTTACTAATTAGGACTGTTCTTGAATTTCTTATGCCCGTTTTAAATTATGATCAAAACGATAGGCACGAAGGTTCCTAGCTCGGGTCCGTGCATCGCTAAACTTTTGGTGGATATCTGAAGAAATAGCATATTGTGAGCCTAAAAATGATTTTTGCAAAAAATCACGAGCATTAGATAATGTACGTATAATTCAAATCTGACCCACTTCCTGTCGATTCGGCAGAAATTTCTCCTTTTCACTATGGTGGAAGGAAAGGTTTGAGCTCTCCCGGTTGGGACATTGTCCATGTAAGGTGGTCTAGCATTTTTTTAAAATGGGATGGTAGCATTTTAAATTAGCCATTTGGTTATTGCTTCACAAAACGCCCTGTTTTTGTCGCTCGAAAAATGGATAATAGTTTTTCCGTTCGACGAGAAGGAAAACTTCATCCTGCAACATTGTTCGCCATCCTAACATGCACATGTGTTAACAATATGCGCACATTATAACAAACTATCCCATGATTCTTGCCATAACATTGGTCTTTTGACCCGAAAGCAATGAAACCTCAAACATGATAGGTCATTTCTGAGAAGGTTTTTTCGAGATGCAATCAATATACCAAGTTTGACATTTTTCATTGCAAATATGTCAAATAATATTACGCCACGCGAAGGTTTTACATTGTTCGGACCGTTTTTGAATTTATTATGCCCGTTTCAAATCATGGTCAAAACGACGGTTCTTAGCTCGGGTCCGAGCCTCGCTAAAATTTCGGTGGATCTCTAAATAAATAGCATATTGTGAGTCTAAACATAATTTTTGCAAAAAATCACGAGCATTAGATAATGTACCTGTTGTTCAAATCGGACCCACTTCCTACCGATTCGGCAGGAATTTGTCTTTTTCACCAGGGGTGGAAGAAAATGTTTGAGATCTCCCGGTTGGGATATTTTCCATGTTAGGTGGTATAGAATTTTTGAAAAATGCGATGGTAGCATTTTGAATTAGCCATTTGGTCGTTGCTTCACAAAACGCCCTGTTTTTGTCGCTCAAAAAATGGAAAATAGCTTTTCCGTGCGATGAAAAGGAAAACTTCCTCCTACAACATTGTTTGCCATCCCAATATGCACATGTGTACACAATATCGGCACATTATAACAAACTATGTCATGATTCTTTCCATAACACTACTCGTTTCGCCTGAATTTGTCTTTTTCACCAGAGGCGGACGAAAAGTTTTAAGATACCCGGTTAGGACATTGTCCATGGAAGGTGTTCTTATATTTTTAGAAAATGGGGTGGTACCATTTTAAAAGTTTAATTTGGACATTGATTCACAAAATCCCCCTGTTTTTGGCACTTGGAGAATAGAGGTATACCATTTTTGGCACTTGGAGAATAGATGTATACAAACCTCTATTCATGCACTCTCTTGTCCAACCAATTAGAATGCAGAAAGGAGACTACCCATGGATCACCCCACCAAAGTGGATCTTAGCCCTGCACAACAACTCGATCCAATGCTGCAAATTCACCCCTCAACCACCAAAGTTGCACGCGTTGCTTTCGATTTGGGGCCGCGTGAGACTAAAAATTTGGCCCGAAATTTTTTTCTAGGTCAGGCCACGTCCGGCGTACCGTCCATCACGTAGACTCCCCCTTCCTGTTCTCCTCTCACTCACCCACAGACCCCTCCTCCACCCTGATGCGATCTCCTCCTTTCCCGGTGCCACATCTCCGTCGTCACCAGACCTCCGGTGGTTGGCGCCCCTCCTACCCTTCGCATCACCTCGACCCCTCACCCTCACCCTCAACCCGAAACTCTGGTCGAGCTTCCACTCCTCGCCGGTGGCAGCACATCGTGTGAACCCTAGCGAGGCCCCTACAAGCCGTGTTTGGGGAGGAACAAGTTCAATGTCTCGCGGCATGGTTGACCCCGATCATCGGCAGCCAGGTCCGCTTGTTTTGGCTCCGACAATGTCGCTGCTCTCCTATGATGGACACGACGACCTGCTGCTGTCCGAGCTCCTCCACCACCGGATCTGGCTTCTGTACAGCACCCCGAGCCCCTTTGTCAACACCCGGATTTTTAATCACATATGCCTGTTATGCCATACATCGCAATCCCAGGATTACCATTTTTGCGAGACATAACAGATTGGATATCACAGTACATCATCCATTACAAAACATATATAAGGTCTTACACAAATAAGGATCTCATGATCCAGTTCCTAATACAATTCAAGCAGCAGAATAACGTAATAGTAACAATAGCGTAGGCGAAGCTCCATCTTCAGGGTCACAGGCAATGCTGACGATGGGAGATGATCCTAGTTGTCGTAACCTTCCTGGTGTCCGTCCTCTTTATACTCCTCTTCATAGTCAGGCCACGGGAATAGCTACGGACAAAGCCATGAGTACTCTTTAAGTACTCGCAAACTAATACTAACAAGTTAAGTGGTTTTGAATAGGATATACTAAGCTCTAGGGTTGTTTTGCAAGAAGCCAGATTTACCTCTACTAAGTCAGAAGCAAAGGAAGCTAGTTGAAAGTTTTATAACACCTAAGTGGGACCTTGAATTTCATGTCACCACACTGTTGTGGTCAAGTCAAAGTCACAAATCATTTCACAAGTCCTTTTGAAAACATCTGACGACAGAACAATATGGCCACTCCAACTGTCCATAACCGCGGACGCAACTATTCGAATAGTTTGACACTCTGCAGATATTGTACACTTTCACCACAACATTCGATACATTTGTCAGGAACAATCCTGAATTCACCATACTCAGTATGCGGATAATCAATCATAACCTTTCAATTACACGCCCTAGTATAGGCACCTCTCCTGTGAGTTTGGCCTCCCAACCATGACCAACCCTCATCTTGGGTACTACACAGGTGGACAATATTCACAAGGTAGCCTCAGCTCAAACCTTGACCGCAAGGGAACCCATACTAAGGTATATAAATTTCCAGTCAAGCCCTGCCCAATTTTTGGGTATTCTGGTTGTACGGTAAAATTGGAATGGTATCACATCCAAACAACCATCAGTTTTATAAAGGGCTAAGGTTCATGCCTTAACATTTTCATCATCAAAATAATCTAGTATTCAAGAACACATGTCAAAACATTTCAATAGAATGACTCATCATTCTAAGGTTTTCATAACCATTTTCACCTAGTATCCCCATCTAAAGTTGATCAAGTTTTAAGCTTAGCACTAGCATCTACAGGTGGGGGTAAATACTAATGAGGGTTGGTAAACAAGTGTATCTTATCTAAGTAAAATCTCATGCCTCAGGATGATATCCAGATTTATCAAACTTAGGCCAAGTTTTATGCTCTTCATGCTACCTTCAATTATCTTTCTAGAATCTACAAGTCACTAAGTAAAATTTTGATAGAAAGCTTTTAATAAAGAAAATAAAATACTAAGCTTTAAAGTAAAACTAGGATGGTGTGTCAAGTGGGTATAATCACATATGCTTAAGGCATATAGTTGGCATAGTAACAAGCAAGTAGTAGCTTGCTAAGCTGCAAGTGTTAGCTTGCTTAATGAGTAGCTTACAAGTATTGGCTTGCAAGGTTGCAAGTATAGGCTTGTCTTGTGCAGAGCAGTGGTTGAAGTTCTCCTCAGCTTCTTCCTCGTAGTATCCTCCTTCCTTCTCATATCCTTGGTCGGTACTAGCGTCTATAAATAAATAAGAGGTACACAATCACCAAACAAGACTTAACTATTTCTAATCATCGCACAAAGGTTCACACTAGATGATCTAGTATCATCACTAACATTACAAGGATTAAAGCACTTGTCTCATTTATTTTATTTGAGAAAAGTAATTTCTACTCATTGAAAAACTACTTAATATTTAATATTCTCCAACTCAAACATGGGATCATGTTGACACATATCATCACCACATATTCCAGTACATGGGAATGTGATTTATAGTGGTGTCACAATTTAATAAGGTTTAACCTTTTTATTTTAATTAATTAAAGTGACTAGAAATGCATATGTGGCATTCTTTTATTACTTGATCATTATTTATGTAAGTAAACCAATATATTTTTATATATTATGAAAGGTGTGGTTAAATGTGATATTTGAGAGTTGGAATCAACTCAAAAGCTCTTATGGTTGAATTTTGAAAAATATTTGAATGCAAAAAAGCTTCTGCCTTGTTATTATTACCATGGGTGATCTACAAATCTAAATGGTTAGAATCCAACGGGCTTGGATTAATAATTCCAGTATCTTTCTAATAAAATTTGTTTCATGCATTTTGGTTTAGTGAATCGAGCTGGGTTGATTTTTAATCTATGTACACAACTGAGATTGAAATTAAATGAATAAATCTAAATTTGAATTAGTGGACCGGCCCACGACGCACAGTGCACGCACGGGCTGGTTAAGTGAGCGACCCCACTCGTCAGTGATACAACGAGGGGCGAAGCGGTATGAGGCGATTAGGATCGTAGGATCTAACTCTAATCGAACGGCTCTGGTTCATCGTCCACGTCGGGCAGCGCCGGCGAGACAAAACCCTAGCGCGGCCGGTGGCGGTCGTGGGAGGCTCACCGGGGTGAGGCGATGGTCGGCGACGGGGGCGAACGATGAAGTCGATGACGGCGATTCTCCAGGTACCGGCAGCTTCTGCTGGGGCGGCTCCAATCGACGACGCCTCTCCTCCTCTGTAGCGGCGAACTCCGGTGAAATTCTGGCCACCTGGTGCTCGCCTTGCTCTGGGAGTGAGTGGGGGGTATCAGTGAGAGGTGGGGAGTGAACTGGCGTGAAGAAAACGAGCGGGGGATGCCTCCTTTTATAGTGGCTGAAGGGGACCTAATGGCGCGGGTGGAGCTCGTCGGTGTCGACGACACATAGCTCGTCGCTGTGCTCCATGGCGATGCTCAACGGCATGGTGGCGAGGCGTGGGGCGGTGCGAGATGGTCAGAACGTCGCGGCTCTCTGGGCGGGTCCAACGACAATTTTAATGGCGCACAACATGCATGGTTCGCGCGGCGTCGAAGGAGGTTGTCTGGCGGGTTACTGGGATGCTAGCGAGGACGTATGCAGCCGGCGAGGGCGGCGCACGGTGTATGGGATGATGTCGCTGATGGCGCACTGGCGCGCTCTCGTCTCACACGCAGAGAAGCTTGGCATGAGCTTGCCATGTGGTCCAGTGGCTGGCTGCGCTCGGGGCTTGGACAGGGAGTGGTGGTGGACGGTGCGAGTCTCCCAAACAAGGTTCGCGAGGCTAGTTCTTCCTCTAGCTTGCTGGCGACATGGGGGTGGCAATGGTGATCTCGGCATGCTCACCAATAATGGCTAGGCTTGCTCACAGTGGTGCTAAGGATTGTTAAAGAGGCTAGATGATCTACTAAGAGCTTGTTGCAACCAGAGAGGGAACAAGGTTGGCCAAATTCACTGCTGCAAATAGTGTTTAATGTTTGTTTGTTTGCTGCTGACAAGGTGTTTGATGAAATGGCCAAAAGAAATTCAAATTTTAATTTTGGGTTCAAACTTGGGGGATTTCTAGGCACATACTAGGGAGTATCTGGTTAGTTGGCTTGGTCAAGGGGCACTGGTTTGGTTGGGTTTTGAAAAGGTGTGATCTTCACATATGTTAAAGATTCAATTTTAAATTGTCATTTGAATGGGGTTGCCAAAATTTTCTGCAAGTTTGAGAGGTGGGCTTTGATTCACTTTTACTTGGTCTAGCAAGGGGTGAAAAGAAATGGAAAAGTTTCTATTTGAAATCTTGGACTAGAAACACTCAAAGTGACATAGTGAGCAAGATTGGCAAAAATGACCATTTGCCTTATTTGATTTGTTTTTGATTTTCTCTAGATTTGTTTCTGCTTGGAAATGTTTTAGATGATGGTATTTTCATCTTTAATCCATTCCTTGCTATTTAGATCAATCACACAAGTCTATTCATGCATTCATCAAATCATCACATACACACATGCATTCATTTTTGTTTTATTTAATCAAAGTTTTTGTTAACCCTTATTTTAGTGATTAGAGTTTGATGATCACTGTTTCATATTTTTGGGATGTTACAAACCTTCCCTCCTTCAACAAAATCTCTTCCCAAGATTTTAAAAAGAAGAAAAAAGATAATCTAGGATTTAAAGAGATCGGGAAACTCCTTCTTGATGTGCTCTTCTCTCTCCCAGGTAGCTTCTTCTTCAGTGTGGTTGCTCCACTGAATCTTGAGAAACTTGATGCTTCGGGTTATGATGGTTCTGAAAGCTTCTTCCAAAATACGAATGGGTCCTTCAGGATACGTCCGGTCATAGTTGATTTCTATGGTGCGGTGATCAATGTTCTTGAACACTTCAGTCTTCTCCGGAACTTCAAGGCATTTGCGAAGTAACGATATATGGAACACATTGTGTACTACTGAAATCTCCTCTGGTAGTTCCAATCGATACGATACTTCTCCTCGAAGCGTTTAGAATCTTGAAAGGTCCAATATATCAGGGGGATAACTTTCCTTGGAGCTGGAAACGCTGCATTCCCTTTAAAGGCGACAATTTGAGATACAAAAAATCTCCAATATTGAAAGCGAGGTCTCGACGTCTTTTGTCAGCGTTACTCTTCTGTCTTGATTGGGCGGTCTTTGGGTGCTCACGAATCTTGTGAACTTTCTCTTCTTCTCGTAGGATGTCGGGTCTGAAAATCTGACTCTCTCCTACTTCCGACGAATTCAAAGGGGTGCGACACTTTCTTCCATACATGAATTCAAATGGGGCCATTTGCAGACTAGCTTGATAACTGTTGTTGTATGAAAATTCTGCGAAAGGCAGGCAGTCTTCCCATTTAGATCCATACTCTAGCACACATGCTCTCAACATATCTTTGAGTATTTGATTTACTAGCTCCGTTTGCCCATCGGTCTGAGGGTGATATGATGTGTTGAAATCTAGTCGGGTTCCTAAACCTTCTTGGACTTTCTTCCAGAGTCTCGAGGTAAACTAAGTTCCTCGATCTGATAAGATGTTCTTGGGGACTCCGTGCAGACTGATGATTGTAGCAATGTACAACTCTGCTAGCTTTGAACTTTGGTATGTGGTCTTGACTGTTAAGAAATGGGCTACTTTGGACAATCTGTCAACTATGACCCAGATAGAGTCATTTCCCCTACTAGAAGTAGGCAATCCGGGGATAAAGTCCATTCCAACGAAATCCCATTTCCATTCCGGAATCTGTAATGGTTGCAACAGTCCTGCGGGTCTCTGATGTCCTGCCTTGACTCTCTGACAAATATCACACTTGGCGATATAGCTTCCGATTTCTCTCTTCAACTTATGCCACCAAAATTGCTCCTTAAAATCCGGATACATCTCTGTTCCTCCGGGGTGGATAGAATAACGCGTATCATGGGCCTCTTTCAAAATAACTTCTTTCAACTCCGAATCTACTGGTACACAGAGGTGTCCTTTGTACCACAGAACTCCTTCTTCGTCCTCGGTGAATCCGGGTACTTTGCCTGTATCGATACGATTTTTGATTCCGTCAATACTAGCATTTCCTTTCTGAGCCACCTTGATCTGACTGATCAAAGTGGGTTGAAGTTCTATGCTAGACAAAAATCCTTCACTCACTAATTCCATTCGGAAATCTTCCATCTCTTTGTGCAAACTTGGTTGCTCCTTCAAAATCATGGAGTTCAAGCGGCACGTCAATCTGCTAAGGGCATCTGCTACCACATTGGCTTTATCGGGGTGATAGTGAATGTCCAGATCATAGTCCTTGATTAACTTAATCCATCTTCTCTGCCTCATATTCAGCTCCTTCTGAGTGAATATATAATTCAGGCTCTTGTGATCCAAATAAATCTCACAATGGTTTCCCATGAGATAATGCCTCCATGTCTTCAGGGCTAGAACTACGGCTGCTAGTTCAAGGTCATGGGTTGGATAATTTTGTTCATGTTGTTTCAGTTGTCGGGATAGATAAGATATAACTTAGCCTTCTTGTATTAGCACACATTCGAGACCGATCTTGGCTGCGGCACAATACACATCAAAGGGCTTCGTGATATCTGGCATGATCAAGATTGGGGCTGGAATCAATCTCCTGTTGAGTTCCTGAAAACTCGCTTCACATTTGTTCGTCCATTCAAACTTCTTGTCCTTCTGCAGCAATTGGGTCATGGGTCTTGCAATACTCGAGAATCCTTCTACAAACTTGCGGTAGTATCCCGCTAATCCGAGAAATGCACGAACTTGGGTTTGAGTGGTTGGGGCTTGCCAATCTTCAACATCCTTCACCGTCGCAGGATCAACGGCAATTCCTCCGGGTAATATGATATGTCCGAGGAATCCTACCTCCTATAACCAGAATTCACATTTGCTAAACTTGGCATACAACTAATGCTCTCTAAGGGTTCCAAGAATGGTCGTTAGGTGTAGCTCATGTTCGTCTTCTGCTTTGGAATAATCAGAATGTCATCTATAAAAACAATAACAAACTTATCCAGGAAGTCCATAAAAATCGTATTCATGAGGTTCATGAAATAAGCGGGGGCATTGGTTAATCCAAAAGACATGACAGTATACTCATATAATCCATATCGGGTGGTAAACGCAGTCTTTGGAATATCCTCTGCGTGAATCTTGAGGTGATGATAGCCAGTTCTAAGATCAATCTTAGAAAACACTTTGGCACCAGTCAACTGGTCAAACATGTCTTCTATCTTTGGCAACGGGTACATGTTCTTGATGGTGACATCATTCAACTTCCGATAATCCGTACACAAACGGTTACCTCCATCTTTCTTGTCCACAAACAAAACAGGTGATCTCCATGTTGACGCATGATGGGGATATGCCTACCGGGGTATACCCAGCAGGACGTTTCCGACTGGCCCAGGCACCTGCGAGTGGGCCTGCGGAACGGCGACTGGATCAAAACCTGGCGTGGACTCAAGCGACTGGAAGCTGAAGGCCCAGAAGCGTAGATAGGCCCAGTCGGATTAGGTTAAACGATCGCTGAAACCTTAACTGATTCGGTTGAGATCTGTAAACCCTAGGGGGGTGAGTCTATATAAACCTCCCTAGAGGGCGCGTAGAGGACACGTCCCATCATACACCCAAGCGACTCGCTGACTAGCCGCCGAGCTCTCCCCATTGTACTTCCACCATAATACAATCTAGCAGGAGTAGGTCTTTACCCTCTGGGGGGCCGAACCTGGGTAAATCCTGGTGTCTCCGCCCTCATCTCGCACCGCAGATGGCTAGCCGCCCTTTCCCCATGTTCTACTACTCGCTGCCGATTGCAGCATCTGCCGTGGTCATTCCCACGACAACGCACTTGGTTGAATCAAATCCAATTTCCAGCATGGCATCCAGTTGCTTCTTCAGTTCCACTAGTTCAGACGGGTTCATACTATATGGTCTCTAGGCTATGGGTCCGGTTCCAGGTATTAATTCAATGATAAACTCGATATCCTATCTGTAGGCATACCGGGCAAAACATCTGGAAATACATCGGGGTATTCACGGACTATCCGGACTTGGTCAATGGTTGGCTGGGCTATACTATTGTTGCACTTGAATTGACGGGGCAAGGTTTCATATACATGCTCGACTGATATTCCGGCTATACTGGTCATGGTTATGGCTTTCTTTGCATAGTCAATTAATCCTTTGTGTTTGGACATCCAATCCATTCCTAGTACTACTTCCAAACCTTTAGTTCCGAGTACTATTAGATTAGCATAAAAGTCTATGCCATGGATTCAGATAGGGACAACTTTGCAAATTTGCCTAGCTTTGGTGGTTGAACTAGGTATTTGAACAATCATAACATGCTTCAATTTGGTTTGTTGAATCTTACTATTGCATGCAAATTCTTCAGTTACAAATGAGTGTGATGCTCTAGAATCAAACAACACTCTTGCTACAGAGTTAACAGAAAACATACCCAGCACGACATCTGGTGCTTCTTGGGATTTTTCAGCATGCATGATAAAGAGACGACCGTTGCGGTTGAGCGAATTCCCTGGGGCAAACCTTCTTCCAGGATGAACATGATGCTTCTGCTGAGCTGGGGCAAGTTGCATTTGGGACTGCGGCAATCTTTTTGGGGCACTCATTGGAGTAGTGACCTTTGGTTCCACATTCATAACAAGTCACTTGGAACTTGTCCTTCGCTGCAACAGGCACATCATTGCTTCCAGTTCTCGGGGCAGTGTTGGTGTTGGTGGCAGCATTGTTGTTGTTGAACTTAGGTGGTGCACGGTTGTAATTGCTGGAGTTGCTGGGGTTGTTGTGCTTTCCTCCAGGACTTGGGTTTCCACGGTTGGGATAGGTCGGACGGTTCATCGAGGGTCTGTTAGTTCTCGGGGCAAATCCTGGAGATGGGTTGGGGCGATACTTGGGTGTATGGTGGGTTCCTGGTTGATGCATCATTAAGACTTGATGTACTTGATGTACTACACGTCCATCTATAAGAATATAGGATGAGTAAGTTAGTAGAGTGATCAAGTGTGTCAAATTTTATGTAAGTTTGCATCAATTTTTGAGGAACATAAATTTTCATGAAAGAGTCTAAGTGATAAGAATAAGAATAAGTTTTCATAAATACTCACTTCTTTGGTTTTGAAACTAAGTTTTTGATTCAAACCTCTATTCTAAACTAGGGTCTCCCATGCTCAGGATGGCTCTGATACCAAATTGTCAACACCCAGATTTTTAATCACAGATGCCTGTTATGCCATACATCGCAATCCCATGATTACCATTTTTGCGAGACATAACAGATTGGATATCACAGTACATCATCCATTACAAACCATACAAAGGTCTTACAAAAATAAGGATCTCATGATCCAATTCTTAATACAATTCAAGCAGCGGAATAACATAATAGTAACGATAGCATAGGCGAAGCTCCATCTTCAGGGTCACAGGCAATTCTGACGATGGGAGATGATCCTAGTTGTCGTAACCATCCTGTTGTCCGTCCTCCTGATACTCCTCTTCATAGTCTGGCCACGGGAATAGCCAGGGACAAAGCCATGAGTACTCTTTAAGTACTCGCAAACTAATACTAACAAGTGAATTGGTTTTGAATAGGATATACTAAGCTCTAGGGTTGTTTTGCAAGAAGCCAGATTTACCTCTACTAAATTCAGAAGCAAAGGAAGCTAGTTGAAAGTTTTATAACACCTAAGTGGGAACTTGAATTTAATGTCACCACACTGTTGTGGTCAAGTCAAAGTCACAAATCATTTCACAAGTCCTTTTGAAAACATCTGACAACGGAACAGTATGGCCACTCCAACTACCCATAACCGCGGATGCGGCTATTTGAATAGTTTGACACTCTGCAGAGATTGTACACTTTCACCACAACATTCGATACATCCGTCAGGAACAATCCTGAATTCACCATACTCAGTATGCGGATAATCAATCCTAACCTTTCAATTACACGCCCTATTATAGGCACCTCTCCTGTGAGTTTGGCCTCCCAACCATGACCAACCGTCATCTTGGGTACTACATAGGTGGAAATCTTCAGAAGGTAGCCTCAGCTCATACCTTGGCCGCAAGGGAACCCATACTAAGGTATATAAATTTCCAGTCAAACCCTACCCAATTTTCAGGTATTTTGGTTGTACGGTAAAATTGGAATGGTATCACATCCAGACAACCATCAGTTTTATAAAGGTCTAAGGCTCATGCCTTAACATTTTCATCATCAAAATCATCTAGTGTTCAAGAACACATGTCAAAACATTTCAATAGAATGACTCATCATTCTAAGGTTTTCATAACCATTTTCACCAAGTATCCCCATCTAAATTTGATCAAGTTTTAAGCTTAGAACTAGCATCTATAGGTGGGGGTAAATACTAATGAGGGTTGGTAAACAAGTGTATCTTATCTAAGTAAAATCTCAAGCCTCAGGATGATATCCAGATTTATCTAACTAGGCCAAGTTTTATGATCTTTATGCTACCTTCAATTATCTTTCTAGAGTCTACAAGTCACTAAGTACACTTTTGATAGAAAGCTTTTAATAAAGAAAATAAAATACTAAGCTTGCAAGTAAAACTAGGATGGTGTGTCAAGTGGGTATAATCACATATGCTTAAGGCATATAGTTGGCATATTAACAAGCAAGTAGTAGCTTGCTAAGCTGCAAGTGTTAGCTTCCTTAATTAGTAGCTTGCAAGTATTGGCTTGTAAGGTTGCAAGTATAGGCTTGCCTTGTGTAGAGCAGTGGTTGAAGTTCTCCTCGGCTTCTTCCTCGTAGTATCCTCCTTCCTCCTCATATCCTTGGTCGGTACTAGTATCTATAAATAACTACGAGGTACACAATCACCAAACAATACTTAACTATTTCTAATCATCACACAAAGGTTCACACTAGATGATCTAGTATCATCACTAACATTACAAGGATTAAAGCACTTGTCTCATTTATTTTATTTGAGAAAAGTAATTTCTACTCATTGAAAAACTACTTAAGATTTAATATTCTCCAACTCAAACATGGGATCATGTTGACACATGTCATCACCATATATTCCAGTACATGTGAATGTGATTTTATGTGGTGTCACAATTTAATAAGGTTTAACCTTTGTATTTTAATTAATTAAAGTGACTAAAAAAATCCTTTGTGGCATTCTTTTATTACTTGATCATTATTTTTGTTAGTAAACCTATATATTTTTATATATTCTAAAAGGTATGGTTAAATGTGATTTTTGAGAGATGGAATCAACTCAAAATCTCTTATGGTTGAATTTTGAACAATGTTTGAATGTAGAAAAGCTTCTGCCTTGTTATTTTTACCATGGGTGATCTACAAATATAAATGGTTAGAATCCAACGAGGTTGGATTAAGAATTCCAGTACCTTTCTAACAAAATTGGTTGCATGCATTTTGGTTCAGTGAATCGAGCTTGGTTGATTTTTGAATCTTGGTATAGAACTGGGTTTGAAATTAAATGAATAAATCTAAATTTGAATTAGTGGGTTGCGTGGGATGTTTACTGGGCCGGCCCACTACACACAGTGCACGCGCGGGCTGGTTAAGTGATCGACCCCACTCGTCAGCGAGAAAACGAGGGGCGAAGCGGTATGGGGCGATTAGGATCATAGGATCTACCTCTAATCGAACGGCTCTTGTTCATCGTCCACATCGGGCAGCACCGGCGAGACAGAACCCTAGCGCGGCCGGTGGGGGTCGTGGGAGGCTCACCGGGGCTCAGGCGATGGTCGGCGACAGGGGCGAACGAAGAAGTCGAAGACGGTGATTCTCCTGGTACCGGCATCTTCTCCTGGGGCGGCTCCGATCGACAGTGCCTCTCCTCCTCTGCAGCGGCGAACTCCGGTGAAATTCCGGCCACCTGGTGCTCGCCTTGCTCCGGGAGTGAGTGGGGGGTACCAGTGAGAGGTGGGGAGTGAACTGGCGTGAAGAAAACGAGCGGGGGATTCCTCCTTTTATAGTGGCTGAAGGGGACCGAATGGCGTGGGTGGAGCTCGTCAGTGTCGACGGCAGAGTGCTACTGGCATGGGCGACGATAGGGGTCGGTGCTGTGCTCCATGGCGACACTCAATAGCATGGTGGCGAGGCGTGGGGCGGTGCGACATGGTCTGAACATCACGACGCTCTCGGCAGGTCTGACGGCAATTTTAATGGCGCACAATGTGCGTGGTCCGCGCGGTGGTGAACAAGGTTGTCTAGCGTGTTACTGGGATGCTGGCGATCACGTATGCAAGCGGTGAGGGCGGCGTGCGGTCTGGCGCGCTCTCGGCTCGCAGGTAGAGAAGCATGGCATGAGCTTGCCATGTGGTCTAGTGGCTGGCTGCGCTCGGGGCTTCGATAGGGAGTGGCGATGGACGGTGTTGCGTGTCCTAGACAAGGTTGGCGAGGCTAGTTCTTCCTCTAGCTTGCTGGCGACATGGGGATGGCAATGGTGCTCTCGGCATTCTCACCATTAATGGCTAGGCTTGCTCATAGTGGTGCTAAGGATTGTTAAAGAGGCTAGATGATATACTAAGAGCTTGTTGCAACCAGAGAGGGAACAAGGTTGGCCAAATTCACTACTAAAAATAGTGTTTAATGTTTGTTTGTTTGCTGCTGACAAGGTGGTTGATGAAATGGCCGAAAGAAATTCAAATTTGAATTTTGGGTTCAAACTTGGGTGGTTTTCTAGGCACATACTAGGGAGTATCTGGTTAGTTGGCTTGGTCAAGGGGCACTGGTTTGGTTGGTTTTTTAAAAGGTGTGATCTTCACATATGTTAAAGATTCAAATTTAAATTGTCATTTGAATGGGGTTGCCAAAAGTTTCTACAAGTTCGAAAGGTGGGCTTTGATTCACTTTTACTTGGTATATCAAGAGGTGAAAAGAAATGGAAAAGTTTCTGTTTGAAATCTTGGACTAGAAATACTCAAAGTGACCTAGTGAGCAAGATTGGCAAAAATGACCATTTGCCTTATTTGATTTGTTTTTAATTTTCTCTAGGTTTGTTTCTGCTTGGAAATGTTTTAGATGATGTTATTTTCACCTTTAATCCATTCCTTGCTATTTATATCAATCACACAAGTCCATTCATGCATTCATCAAATCATCACATACACACATGGATTCATTTGGGTTTTATTTAATAAGAGTTTTTGTTAACCCTAATTTTAGTGATTAGAGTTTGATGATCACTGTTTCATATTTTTGGGATGTTACACCCTTCCACGACACCGCCACAGAAAGAAATTGGTCTCACCATGGACCCCGAGACGGTCTGAGCTAGATCCCCCCATTCCCCCTCTTGCCTCTGATTTTTTTTTGCAGCGCTCTTAGGGTGTCACATCCCAAAATTTTACAAATTTTGAAATGTGAAAAAATAAACAAACAAAAGAAACAAATGTTGAAATTTAGGGAGAAAAGAAACTTTCTATCTCTAAATGGAAACATCAAAACCTTACTTGAACAAAACTTGAATGAAAAATCAACAAAAAAAATTTCAAACAAATCAAATGCATTCAAGCATAGAATGTATCTTGAATTGAACACTTGGAAAAGTTAAACCAAAAACCTAAACCCTAATGAAGAATTGATCATCAAGATCACCCCAAGACTATGGATTTGTTCCATATAAAGATTTCGCAACAAACATTCCTAAATAAACAAAAATAGTAAACAAACAAAATTACAAAACCATGGGAATTGATTTCACTCATAAAAACTTATGATTTTAAAAAGGTAAAAGAAAGTATTTCCAAGGATAATAAAGCTCCTACCTAAAACAATATCAAATTGTGATCAAAGTAATCCTAAAAGGATTTAAAAAGATAAATAAATATTAAATAAAATTATACAAATTGGAATTACTATTTTTGGAGCTATAAATAAAAAGATATGAAATTTATAAGACAAAGAAATAAATAAATAAGACTTCTTGCAAAAGTAATTTAAACCATGGTTAAAATCCATAAGTAAAGGGAATAAAAGTTTATTAAATAATATAAAGGAATAAGAATTTATTTAAATAAAATTTATGGGCTTATGAACCATATAAATTTTTTATTTAAATAAATGCCAAAGAGCATCACCTAATTTTAAATAAATATAATTGATAAAAAATATTTCAAATGGAACAAATAACCAACCTGGTTTTTATATAAAACCTACTGAAAAGATTTGGAGTTTATTTGAAATCAAATTGAAGTTTGAATAATATGCTTTGAATAAAAACAGAAAGCAGAAAAAGAAAGAAAAAGACAAAAGAAAAAATAGAAACTAACCTGCCCAAACCCCAGGCCCAGCAGCAGCCCAACAGCCAGCCCACCTGGGGCACACTCTCTCCCCCTCAGCTCCTTTCTTACCCGCGTGTCCACCCGCACCCTCGCTGACCTCCGGGCCCCACGTCCACGTCAGTTCGTCATCAACCACGCGCAGACCCGTTCCTCCCCTTTCCTCCGTTGTTTCTGCTCGAATTTATTCGATTCAATTCGCTTATCTGCATGCGTAATCCCCTGTGCTAACCACGCTCTCTTATTTCTCTCCCCCTCCTCTTTGTTTACCCTCAACCCTCGTGCCCTGAGAGCCCCCAGGCTGCCCTAATTCGAGCCCACATCGCCGCTGTCTCCAACGAGCTTCGCAACGAATTACGGTGAGCCCTGCCCTCCCCTTTCCCTCTCGTTCAAGCTTGTTTGGTCGCCATCCTCTGGCACACACACTGACACTTCCAGCATGCCCTCTCGTTCTCTGCAGGCTCATCGACCTCTGCAAGCCACCGACGGAGGGTGCAACTCCGATAACTCATTCTAAACAACTCTGTGCGGCCATTTCCCTCTCATTCAAACCACTGTACTCGCCATAATCTTGTGCTACTTCTGACCCTCACCGTTCACTTGCTTGCGCTCTGTAGGCTCACCTCCGACCATCTCTTCTAGCAACTGACGGTGGACGCAACTCCGGCGAGAAATTGCAACCGAACCCGAGTGCCCCTTCATCAACCATGTCTACCACGGCAACCCCCTCATCCTCGCGACCCCGGTAACCACCCTGCACCCTCCCCTTACCCCCTAGAATCACCAGAACACCACCGACCCGATGCACCGCTGCCACACACCATCGTCATCACCGCCAGTTCTTGGCCACGCGCTCAGGTCCGCTGAATCTGCTTCCTCAGGCCAATATTAGATTAGGCAATGAAGGGGTATCATTCGATCTGGCCCCTACGATCTGATTAAATCTAACAGCTCACGTTGCTGATCCGCGTGAAACGGTACCAGCCAGTCAGATAGAGCCACGTGGCTAGGTTTTTCTATTTAAATTCAGATTTTGTTGTATTAGTTGTTTAAACTTGTAAAATCAATAAATTTTGATCTGTTTATCCAAAAATTACAAATTTTATATCAATGGATTCATAAAAATGTATACTTTTCACTTATGGCCTTAATTTGGCCATTTGCTTATATAAAGTTAGAGTTTTATGCAGAGACTTATTTAGGACTATTTTGAGTATAAAAATTGTTCTAAAAGTTATTTTTGACCGAAACCTTTTGAAAATGATTTGTTTTGAACCCTCTAACCATAAATACTAACATTTGAAATCAAAAATATATTTTGTTGACACTAGGAATTATTCCTTTGAACGAAATCTTTTCTAAAAAAAGAAAAATAATTTAAATTACTTATTTTCACTAACTTGGTTTCAAATGAATTTCCACTTTTATAAAATACCAGTAGGTATTTTGAAATGTTAGAACCTTATTAGAAACAACTTTTTCAATAAAATAACCTTTTTGCATGCTTGCATGCATTTCTTTGTTTTCTTTGTTTTGTTTTGCTAATTTTTGTGTTGTAGTTTTGAGTGTGTGCTTTTGCTTGATTGTATTATAGTGAACTTTGAGGAGTGTCACAATTGCAATATCAAGGAGAGTACCTAGATTTTCTACTAAAAAAGGAAAGTGATACTTTGGTCATCAAAAGTCCTATCTTTTCAATATTGCATTAGTGATATTTTTGTAGTATGAATGATAGGACTATTTTGTATAATGCTATGTTATGGTAGATCCCATAGAGTATATCTTGGTAGGAATATTCCTAAGTTAAGAGACATACTATGCTAGTATGCTTAGCCTAGCTATTAGAAATCAAGAGTGGGAATTCATGTTATGATATTATGGAAAAGTTATGCCTATGTGTTTTGACTAAGAAAACAACTTGTTAATGAAACACCTAGGTGGAATTGGAAGAATGGTTTGTTTTGAGTGGTAACCCAGGGCCCATTTCTATGGTTTACACTGGTGTATCTCACTTGTGGATGGCCACATAGGAACAAAGAGATTTGAGATGTTTAGAGAAGCTTCCAGTGCAACCACATGGCATATGGGCTCTGCCTTGAACAACTAGGTTGCAAGAACTCGGCCAGATGGACATTTTGTGGTAGTGATGATATGATGCAACGCGTCCATGGTGGTCTAAGGGATTGCTTCTGAAAAGTCTCGTCTCGATGCATGTCGAGTCTTGTGGGGAAAGTGCACCACCTCTCGAGAGGGTATAAACCCGGTAATGGACATTTTGAGCATCAAAGACATTGAAATGATCAAGGATCTCCTCATCACAATTTCTCTATGTTAAAACTTGTTGGTTGAACAAGGGAAGCACCTGGTGTGATTCCAGTGTGCCATGTGTGATGAAATGTTTTGAAAAAGAGAAAAACTATTTTGCAAAGGATAGGAAAAACTTATTTTTTGAAAAGGCCAGCCAAAACTCCACTTAGCCATATATTCATGTAGATGTAGATTCTCCATATCAATATGATATCACTTGCCAATACAATTAAAATGTATTGTCCCTTGTGGCTGTAACTTATCATGTTGCAGGTTTGTTTGATGTTAGTGAAGTTTGTGGATCAGGGATTACAAGTCTACAACCAACATGTATGCCTATGGCAAATGAAGATGAAGGACTCCATGCCTTAGTTATATCTGTTGCTTTGTAATAAGATAGCTATATAAGCTATGTAAGTTTTAATGAATTATTTTATTCCTGGTTATAAGTTGTAATATGACCTTTGTTTTTTTTATATTACATCTTAAACTATGGGTGTTAGCTATTCGATCCAGGGACTAGCATTGTAAACATAGGGACTTGTACCTTATTGGGTCCAGGCCTCTACATAGGGTTTGTCTACGTCCATGCATATGTACCAGGATGGTATTCAAGTACATGTTGTACCACTAGCTGCGGCCCATGGTCACTCCCGCTTCCACCGGCTCCATGTACACTTCCTCCGTGAGCGAAGCACTGCCTCCAGCCGATGGAGAGCTTCTATGTCTATTTTTCTTTAGCGCTGATGTCGCCCTTGTCTTCCCAGCGGGTACAAATGAAAATTTCTCTCTCATTCTTTACTGTTTTCCTCACGAGTACAGCTGCATGGATGGTTTGGTACTGCTACATTTAATAGATCTGGGAGAAGCATGTCTTCATCTCAATAGGGGAGTTGGTGCAATTGTTGATTCATCACTTTAGAAGTTGTTGTTGTACTGACTTGATTCATTAATGCTGCATGATATTTTTATTATTGCCGAAGGAATACAAAATTTTTATTAGTACTAAAATGGAAGTCATTGATGCATGATCTTTTTATTATTGCTGAAGGAAGCATAGCTGCAAATGAATCATAGCTGAAGTAAATAGAAACTGACATTGCTTGTGAGATCATGGATGTACTAGGTTATGTTTACTTGTAACTAAAACATATAGCTACTTGCATTGATATGTTTACATGTAAGTTCCTTAATCTGTTCATTGGGTCCTATTGAAAGTTGTAACAATATGGTTTAACAAAGGGATCCCTATACTGCAATCTTTGAGGCTTCATTATTTGACCTTAGTATATACATATTCTGTTGTCCCCAGTAAAAATAGACAAGCTCCCTATTTGAACTAAATCTGTGAGGTTGCTGAAAACGGAATGTCAATAAGTAGTTGAACTGCTGTAGGAGTAATACAAAATTTTCTCTTTAATATGGAGTTCTGTCATTTAAGGAACAATATAAAATCACTGCGTAGTTGAAATATTAAAAGAGTAGAATTAAAGGTTAAAAAATGATCGTGAAATAATGGCTTGAGTTTATTTGAGATCAAATGATCAACATGGAAATATTGGAATCAAATTGTCTCTTACTTTTCCAATCAAAATAGAGTAGAAACCATGTGTACATCTCATTGTTTTCAGATTAGTATTCTCTGCGCAGCAAATCTGTTTATCATTTCTTCTAAGCTTAGAAGCATTTTTATTCATTTTAATCTAGACTTGTCTACGACATCTTACTCGGAACAGATACTTGGATGCTTTTTCTTTTCTTTTTGTGGATGTGTTAATGATTATAAATATAATGTGTGGTGCTTTTGCATGTTGACCAGATACAAGAACTTCAAGGAAGTGCACAAGAGGATCCTCGTGGCCACCGGTCTAGTTGGAAGAGGAATCAATATCGAGTGTCAACATTTTGATAAACTATGACATGCCTGACTGAGCTGATACATACCTGCACAGGGTAAGCATCCTACTAGAGTGTTTGAACTGCCTCTTGTGACCCTGATGCTAATCTAACTGTACTGACTAACTGTTGGTCTATTTAGGTTGAAAGGGCTGGGCGTTTCGGCAACAAGGGGCTTGCAATAACCTTTGTTTCCTCTGCCTCAGACTCTGACGTCCTTAACCAAGTATGTGCTATGCTCTGATGTCCTTTTTAGTTTTCATTTTTTTGATTGATGTGTGGTGGGAGATGCCTAAACAGTGTTCCTGTTTTATGTATGCGTGAAGGTGCAAGAGAGGTTCGAGATGGACATAAAGGAGCTGTCTGAGTAGATTGACACTTCAACATACAGTAAGCGTTCCCTCCTAATCTTGTTGTGTTCATCTAAACTTTGTTTGGAATGTATGGGCTGAACCAGGTTAATCTTGATGTGCTTCGGTGAAGATGGCACCATGCATTTGTTTTCCAATCAATGTGTCACTTTCTTAAAAGAATGCATAGCAAATCAGTTTATCATTTGATTACATTGAAAAAATGAACTGTAGGCTAGAGGAACAAAGCTTGTTCTTCATAGTAAAAATGAACTGTAGGTTAGAACTCTTGTATACTTGATAGCTAAATGTATTCTTATATTTCCCCCATCACCTGGTAAATTTTTAGAAGTACCACTATACTCAACCAATTCTATGTTTATCTTGCTCAAAAGAACAACTATTTTGCTCTAAACTAACTTAGAGCTAGAGCTAACATGACCGTCCTATACTCTATGGTTGTATGGCATTTTCCATTGTTCTTAGATGTCTGTTGTAACAAACTGCAGGGACCAGAAAATATACTGTTCTAAGGTGATCACTGAAGTAGTTTGCTAACTAACTAAGTGTTCTTGCTTGTGTAACTGTACTTTTCATGTGTAACTCTACTTTGCTGAACCTTCTGCCTGGAATATGGCATTTTCCATTGTTCTTAGATGTCTGTTGTAACGAACCGCGAGGACCAGAATATTTGTTGTGCTTGCATGTGAGTAATTGGATGTCTGTCTGCAGATCAATGACGGATATGGTGCTTTCTATGGTCCAAAAATTGAAATTGGTGTTCTTTTATACTGTTCTAATATGATCACTAAAGTAGTTTTCTAATTAATTAAGTGTTCTTGCATGTGTAACTTTTCTTTTCTAAAACTTTTTCCTGGGGATGGTGCTATTTCTAGTGTCTCCTGCTGTAGTTTATCTTGGTGACTAGTAGGGTACTACCTAGTATATTCAGTCGGTACCAATACATGATTTTGTAATTAGACGGTGGTACCGGTACTGATATAGAAATTGTTACTTTGGCCAAGTGGGTATGACATGGAGAAGACAGTGCGGGCGTATGATATTAACATGGAGAACCTTCGCTTGGTCTTATATAATATAAAACCTTCGCGTCGTCTTATATAATGTGACATAGTTGCAAGAAAAAATATTAAACATACACCACAAGGAACCTGACTATATATGACCCTCAATTTTTGTCACAAAATCGTCACAATTGTCCGTTTGTAACGACTCTATGACGATTTTGAGATCGTTGAAAGCTGGGCGTAGCTAATGAACTATAGCGACGATTTTAGCGAAATCGTCATAACCTCCTATGACGATATTGAATTGTCATAACCTCTATGAAGATTCAATATCGTCATGGGCAATGATGCCTAGCCACATCAGATCATACGTGGCCAGTCCGACGTGGCACACAATCATCCCGATCTATTTCTGTCTTTTGTATGGGCCGGCCCAATAATTCAGTTTGATTATGTTTTTTCATATCAATTTTGGCCAACTATATGGGTCAGGGCCAACATGTAGGGCTTTTTATTTTCCGGTCTTGGACCATTATAGGATTTTTTTATTTTTGACATTTCATTTCTTTTTATTTTCGCTCTTTTATTTTGAATAGGTCCCACATGTCAGTTTAATTTTTCACAAATCCCACTTGTTAATCTTCCATGATTTGGCAGTAATTGATCAACTAATATTTTATTCAGAAATGTAAGAACACACAAAATTCTTCTCACAATAGCCACAATGAAGTCGATTACAATAGTTCCATAGTTCAAATCACATACTATATACAATAATAAGCCAGCGCTAACACTTCAAATCACAAACTGTACAATAAAATCCTAGCGCTCTCACACATTTCAAATGGCAATAGTTGATTACAATAGTTTCATGGTTATAATAATATACTATAACTTTCAGGCCCCAGTACTTGAGTGCCGCTAGATAATACGCCCGCACCGCCTTCTCCATGTCATACCCACCTGGCCAAATTAACAAGTTTTATATCAGTACTGGTACCATCGCTTGATTACAAAATCATGTATTGGTACTGACTCAATATACCAGGTAGTACCCCTACTAGTCACCAAGATGAACTACAACAAAGTAAAGTTAAACATGCAGGAACACTTAATAAATTATCAAACTACTTCAATTATCATATTAGAATAGTAAAAAAGAACACCAATGTTAATTTTTGGACCATAGAAAGCACCATCTCCTTCATTGATCTGCAGACAGACATCCAATTACTCACATGCAAGAACA
Source organism: Avena atlantica (assembly GCA_910589765.1). Taxonomy (NCBI): domain Eukaryota; kingdom Viridiplantae; phylum Streptophyta; class Magnoliopsida; order Poales; family Poaceae; genus Avena; species Avena atlantica. Next base: position 4,729,944 of record OU342736.1, on the reverse strand, counting down.
ACAAATATTCTGGTCCCAGCAGTTTGTTACAACAAACATATAAGAACAATGGAAAATGCCATATTCCAGGCAAAAGGTTTAGCAAAGTACAGTTACACATGAAAAATACAGTTACAGAAGAAAGAACACTTAATTAGTTAGCAAACTACTTCAGTGATCACATTAAAACAGTAAATATTCTGGTCCCAGAAGTTTGTTACAACAGACATCTAAGAACAATGGAATATTTCATACAACCATAGAGTATAGGACGGTCCTTCTTAGCTCTAGTTCGTAGTCAGTTCAGAGCAAAATAGTTGTTCTTTTGAGCAAGATAAACATAGAATTGGTTTAATGTAGTGGTACTTCTAAAAATTTACCAGGTGATAGGGGAAATATAAGAATACATTTAGCTATCATGTATACAAGAGTTCTAACCTACGGTTCATTTTTACTATGAAGAACAATATTTATTCCTCTAGCCTACAATTCATTTTTTCAATGTAATAAAATGATAAAAAGATATGCTACGCATTCTTAGAAGAAAGTGACACATTGATTGGAAAACACATGCATGGTGCCATCTTCACCTTCCTTCCTCCCACACTGCCTAGGAGTTTATGACGGCACCGAAGCACATCAAGATTAACCCAGTTCAACCCATACATTACAAACAAAGTTTAGATGAACACAACAAAATTAGGGAGGGAACTCTTACTGTATGTTGAAGTGTCAATCTGCTCAGGAAGCTCCTTTATATCCACCTCGAACCTCTCTTGCACCTTCACGCATACATAAAACAGAACACTGTTTAGGCACCTCCCACCACACATCAATCAAAAAAACTGAAAAGTAGAAAGGACATCAGAGCACATCACATAGTTGGTTAAGGACGGCAGAGTCAGAGGCAGAGGAAACAAAGGTTATTGCAAGCCCCTTGTTGCCAAAATACCTAGCCCTTTCAACCAAAATAGACCAACAGTTAGTCACTACAGTTAGATTAGTGATGACCCACAAGTATAGGGGATCGCAATAGTCTTTGACGGTAGTATAACCCAATTTATTGATTCGACACAAGGGGAGCCAAAGAATACTTATAAGCCTTAACAACTGAGTTGTCAATTCAGCTGCACTTGAAAATAGTCTTGCTCACAGTAGTTTATCAGTAGTAACAGTTTTGTTGTAGCAATATCAAAGTAACAGTAGCAGTAGTAACAATAGTAGCAAACAACATGATTTGAGTGCGGTAGGCATATGGATGGATGGACGGGAGTTTTATGGACAATACTATTCATGTAACTTCAAGATCTAGGGAATTTGCAGATAAATAAGATAAAGCATCCAAGTACTAAACAATCATAGGTATGTGTTCCATAAATAGTCATACATGATCGCAATGAGAACTTGCACAACATCTTTTGTCCTGCCAGCCCATTGCAGCGAGGAGTCAAGGGAATCTACTGGCAGTTAAGGTACTCGTTTTAAAGAGTACCAGAGAAAAGCATTAACACTCCATGAACACACGTGATCCTCATATCACAGTCATTCCCTCCGGCTGTCCCAATTTCTGTCACTTCGGGGCCTTTGGTTCCGGACAATGATATGTGTAAACAACTTGCAGATAAGATCACAAACAATACTATCATCATGAATCAATAACATGTTCAGATCTAAGATCATGGCACTTGGGCCCTAGTGACAAGCATTAAGCACAACAAGTTGCAATAAAATGAAATAGCACTAATAAAGATACTAGGCATCATGCCCTAACAATCTTATTCGATTACATGATAGATCTCATCCAATCCCTACCATCCCCATATCCTATAGCGGGGGATTAATCACTCATGGATGGGGGAACATTCGATGGTTGATGGAGTGGCGTCGGTGATGATGATGGCGATGATCTCCTCAAAATCCCCGTCCCGGCAGGGTGCACAATGGAGTTTCCGGTTCCGAATCACGGTTTCTGGTGGTGGTGGCGCAGCGGAACTCTATCTGGAAAAACGTCAAACCCCTCTCTGTTTTCGGTCAGAAGGATTTATGTAGGAGAAGAGGGAGACCGAGGGGGTTCCCGAGGTGGCCACACCTCCTCCAGGCGCGTCCTAGGCTGGCCCACGCGGCTAGGGGGTGTGGGCCTCTCATGGCCCTCCTCCGTCTCATCTTTTGGCTCTGTGAGTCTTCTGGTAAAATAGGAGTTTTGCAATATTTTCCGGATTTTTTCCTAAAAATTGATTTTCTGCAGAAAAACGAGACACCAAAGCAATTCTGCTAAAACCATTGCCAGTCCGTGTTAGTTGTATCCTAATCACACAAGTTAGAGGAGAAACAATAGCAAAAGTGTTCGGTAAAGTAGATATGTTTTGGACGTATCAACTCCCCCAAACTTAGCTTATTGCTTGTCCTCAAGCAATTCAATTGAAAACTAAGTGTGATAAAAGAAATTTTCACGAACACATTTTCTTCATATGATGTATATATTCTGTAACATCCCAGGATTAGCACCTTGAAATAGACAGGACACATGTTTGTGCATTGCATTAATGCATCAGAAAATCTGGAGAATTTTCGCGCAAAACTAAAGAAGCTATAGAGGGATCGAGATCTCTCTAGTTCTGATGGAAACATTAGGGCAGGTGCGATAGATTTCTACATGACCTCTATTGTACTTTTGTGTTTTAGAGGAATACAATTCAAAATTTGAATATTTAATCAATAGATTTGAATACTAGAAGAATTTGAAATAGAATAATAATTGGAAATTAAATTGTAATAAGAAATAAGAGGTGAACTCTTATTTCTAAAAATATACACTAATTATAAGTCTCAATTAATAAAACAAAATTGAAAGAAATGAATGATAATAATAAATAAGAATGTTATTCTTATTTATAGGTAAGATGTAAATATTTATTTGGTTCCAAGAAAAATGGAACACTTTATTATATAATACATTGTTATATTATTGTCACAATAAAAGAATAAAATTAAATTTCTATAAAACAAATAAATATAAAAAAGAATTACACAAATGAAATAACTAAAAGAATTCTTTATTATAAGCACATACATATATTACAAAGTCTTACATTTATTCCAATAGAAAAGAATATGGCAATATGAATAATACAAGAGAAAGAAAATTTAAACTATATTATTATACCATATTACACTGACAATTACAATATTCAAAGTAAAAAGGAAAAAAAGATTACAAGAATAATAGATAGAATCCTAAACTAAATCTTCATGACCCGAGGATTTCCTTCTTGATCTTGTATATCTGCAAAACAATTTAGAAGGACATAAACAAAAGTAAAATAATAAGGGGGTTAGAGTATATATTGAGCCCTCAGATATCAACAGTGAAGTGCACTGTTTTGTCTCATCATAGAGCTTAATTTGAAGGGGCAAGTTTCACCAAATGAATAGTAACTCTTCTTATCAAATAATAGCCTCAGAGCACCATCATTGGCCAGGGGCAATTTTTATGAAAGTCAAATAAAAAGGCAATTGGTAAAACATCAGATTTTCACTTGATCTGATCCATTTGGGTGAGGCAAGCCCACAAACAGCTCACACAACACATGCAAATATGTGTGTTGTCAACACATAGAAACATCAGGGAACTTATAAGGCAACCTACTGCCGTAGAATCAAAGCCAACACTGCTCTATTTTCTGTCCAAACCAATTCCTAACCACATCCATGTAGTTCTATCCACACAACATGTTCTTCTCAAAGAACACCCATTCATTTCTTCACACCACCACCAAACCCACCACCCAATCATCATCCGGTTGCTTATTTAAGCCATCCAAGAGGAGATCAAGTAGTAGAAGGAGGGGGAAAGGAGGCGTATCACAAGAGAATAAGTAATCACAAGAAGCCCGTTCTATAGGATCTAGAAGGACAAGGTTCAGGAGCACAATATTCACATGTGTAGGCTGATCAAGAGCAAGGCAGCAGTATTAGAAGGAGCAAGCCAAGTGAGCAGTAAGGAGGAGCAGATCAACTAGGAACCACAAATCACAACACAAAATCTGCAACAACGAAAGGTTGCTATACCACTAATCATGCATAGTATTTGTTCTTGTTCTATTTCGCCATCATAAACAAGAGATTAAAGGGGGTTATTGCAAATCATTATATACTCAACTACTCTGCAACTAGCATCTTTCTACGAGAGTAGGAGAATAGTTTATCTCTTAGAATTGCATAGAATTGCTATGCAAATTCATCATAGAGAGTAGAAGGCAACCAAGTAAGCATCTGTTTTTATCAAGATTTAGTGTCTCTGCCTTTGCATCATACACTGGAACATATTGCACACAACCAAAAATCAAGGGCTAGTGACCCTTAACCATGTAAAATTCATTCCAGAGTTAATTAGCCTCAGACCATGCATCATGGGCATTCAAGTCATAAATTCTCATCCAATCAATTCACACCAGTCACAATACCAACTCATTTACCCTCACTACTAGCAGCAGATTAACCAATATATCCATATTGGTATTGGTTCTTATCATTTTACAAGCAAATTATTTGAAAAGCAAGCTCCTAGTGAGCATAGAGTTGCTATGCTAATTTCATCCTAGAGCTAGAATAAGGCAACCACAGTATTATCCTTAAGGGGAATCCAAGCCTAAGTCTTTTGCGTCCTTAGACTTTGACTAAAGATTAGTCAGAAAAGAAGCCAGGCAATAATTCATAGCTGCATATCAAACTATCTGATCTATCACTGTGCACACTCCAGCATTAGAGGCACCACAACAACAGCCAGGACATCAGGATACATTAGAACAATCTTTCATATTGGCTAATCAACATTTGCATTAAGCGGTTCAGTTTAAATCATTTCCTTAGGCTATAATTCAAAGGATCATCTGAACACTTCACTACCATATGAGAAACTCATATGTGATACACCATTCTATCCAATAAGCAACTGTTCAGAGAGGCCACCAGAATTACTAGCACATGATCAATCTAGTATAAAATATCATTGTAAGTACCAAATCATGACTCAATCATCCATATTTAAGCATCAGAAATAGTAAAGCATCCTTAGTAATTGAACACCAAACTCACAACAGATGGATAACATGGATCAACAGGAGTCATAGGCACAATTACCACCATTAACCATAGAACCACCAACTCATACTGAAGCAAATGGTTCAGTCAAGGACAATTCTTTTGAATCAACAAAATAGTGAACTATCCAAATAGACAGTTATAGAATTTAGTATATTGAATTTATTCCATAGTAGCCAATGTCTTATAGCAATATTATATTAATGGATTGATTAAAAACACTCATCAGAGCTAGCATAACCAATGTGAAAACACATGAGGACCATAGAACAATCAGTTATATTGCCACCACTAGCAGTAGATCATCACAACACAACTGTGGATCAAAGCCATCAGCACGAAGCCATGGAACAACTCCTGTTCAACGCCATCATCGAATCAGAGGAAGCACCTGATGCCAGGGTTGCGCTGATAGCGTCGTCCCGCAGGAATTAGGAGAAGGAGACGCCGGGGTTGCGCCTGCACACCTTCCTGCTGGTGTCGAGTTGAGGAAGAGGAGGTCCAGGCCGACGAAGAGAACCACAGGACCACCGGCACACGGCGACCCCAACACCGAACCCTAGCGCCAGGAGATGAAAGAGGGCGAGATCAATAAGGCCTCGGGGCCAAATCAAATCGGAGGACCCGATTGGCCAAGCGGCGATGGAGCTTCAATGGCCGGTAGCGGCAGCCGAAATGGCCGGCATTTGCCGGAATCGAACCAGAGAGGGGTGGAAACCTCTGCATCGCCAGGGAGAGGACGAGCGGCAAGGGAGAGGATAAGGTCGGGGTCAACCGACCGTGTGGACCAAACCAAGTAGTCTAGCCCAACCTAGTGGGCTGGACTGACCTGTGGACCCAAACCTGGAAATAGAAAGGAAAATGGAAAAAATAAATAAATGGGTAAATCAAATTACTAAAAATGCTCTCTAAACATTTTGAACCCTAGAATATATATATATACATATGATAGATCAAAATAATCATAAAAACAAGATCTACCTAATAAAAATATAACTTTATTTGTTTAAAATAAATATAATGCTAATAAACCTTAACACCACTACATCCTAAGTGAAATCTCATAAAATAAGGAAAATCCTAAAAATAAATAAAAACCATTTTTGTGTATAAAAAATCCACTATTTTATAAAAATACTAACTCAACTCTTCTATAAATAAAATTTGAAGTAAATATTTAAATACATTTATTCTTCTATGGAATTTTATAAACATAAAAATAATACTTAAAAATAAATAAAAATCATTTTTAAGATCTTTAATAAATATGTTACACTAGAAAAATATTAAACATATTATGAGAAAAGTTTTTAATATTTTAAAATAATAAATCCTTATCTATTACTTATTTTACAAATTCTTTAAAAATAATTCTTAAGTAAGAACTAATCCCAATTTTATAAAACCTTGAGCAATTAGTGTCTAAGTACTAATTCCAAACCCATAACTTGAATTCATAATCAAACTCAAGTATAACTTTTAACTTTATAATATTATTTTAAATATCTTATTAAAAACCCTTTTAAATAAACATTGGGTATCACTCATATATATAATATGGTGAATAATCATTATATCTTAACCACTATTAACATAACTTCAAATTCTAACAAATTACTAAGATCATCTAATTATGATTCCATTAAATAAATAAATATTATTTTCATAATAGCAAAACAAATTTAATCTAATCATTCACTTAAATATAAAGTGAATAATTCCACACCTTAGTTATACCTATCATAAATCCAAAACTGGAGAATAATTAAAACCAATTCCACCTTAAGTTTATTTACCCCTTTAAAGTTAACTTTAGTCTCAAAAGCTTATAAACATCATGTCTAATAAACTACTTATGTTTTTATAGTTAACTTTGGTCTATTTAAATTAAGACATAAAGCATCTCAAGTCCATACTAATCAATCAAACACCTAAAGACATTGATCACGTTCTATTAATAATAAAGATTGTTTAAACCTTAGAAAAGGTATCTTTTCTTCAAATATGATTATTTTTGCCAATTCAAACAATAATCTGATAATAAGTTCTTCAATTCTTAACAACTCAATCCCAATGATGTTTATCAATAGTCACCAAATAACAATTAACCATAAATCACGTTATTTTATACTTTACTTGTATATTTTGAATTGTTAACACTTAAGCTGTAACATCCCAAAAATATTAAACTTGGATCATCAAACTCTAATCATCAAAATTAGGGTTAACAAAAACTTTTCCAACTAAAAATATGAAAGCATTCATATGTGTGTGTATTCAAAATTTGGATTCTTTTGAATTGCGATGGTTCTGTGTTTCTTTGCTTGTAAAATGATTCTTAGGTAAAATAAACATCATCTAAATAATCCCCAAACTTTTTCCAAAGGCAAACAACTCAAAATAAACAAATAAAGTGAATGGTCATTTTTGCCAAATTAACTCTCATGCCTACTTTGTCTATCTCTAGTTTTCAAAACTCAACAGAAACATTTGTGGATCTTTGCACCCCTTGTTAGTACTCATAATAAGGTACCAAGGCCCACTTTATGATCATCCAAAAACATTCAAATGCTAAGTTTAAATGAAAGTTTGAAATTGAATCTATCTCATATGTGAAGATCCCACTATTTCAAAAACCACTCAAACAAGTTCAATGTTCAAAACCCAAGCACCCACAGAATCCTCAGCACATGCCTAGCACACCCACCAAAAATCTTTTCAAAATTCAAAAGTAAGTTTCTTGCGGCCATTTCATTAAACAGCTTGCAGATTCAAATCAAACAAATCACAAACACTATAGTGTGCAGTAAATTTGGCCTAACTTGTTCCCTCTCTCGTTGTAACTAGTCTTTAGTAGATCATCTAGCTCATTTGTAAACGTCTAGCACCACTGTGAGCTTGCCTTGCCATCAATGGTGAGCAGGCCGAGCCTCACCATGCCACCCCATTGTCGCCGGCCAGCTAGCAGCCACCCTAGCGTTGCCAACCTTGTCTAGGAGGTAGCCAGCACCTCACATCCCCCTCTCGACCAGCCCTAGCTCAAAGACAGAGACAAGAACCACCAGGAATGCCGTGCCCGCGCCATTGTCGACCATGCCGACGCACACCACTGTGTACGCACCGTTCCCACTCAACCCGACCACCTCGAGCCCTCGCCGCTCACCAGCATGAACCCCACCATCCCAGGAGACCACTAGACATGATCGTTTCCTCGCCCGTACCTCGTAGCCACCGCACGCCGCAGAGTTCGCCGTCTGTACCGCTCAGAGCACCGCACGTTCCCAACCGTTTGCCACCGCCCCTAATCGTGCATTCAAGTCCCAGAGCATCGCCAGGAGACAGCACATCGAACGCCAACCTAAGCCATGCCTCTATCCGCTCGTAGCCATGTCACCACCGTCGCCTGCCCATCCCTCTCGGTCTCGCCGTCGAGCCAATAAAAAGAGGCCACCCCCAGCCAGTTGAAGCACACCATTCCACTCCCCTCACCTCACTGATCATTCCACCCTCTAGCCGGAGCACGAGGAGCAGCAGCTCACCGGAATTGCGCCGGAGCAGGCCGCCTGTGGAACAGAAGGGAGCCGTTGATTTCGACCACCCTCGGAGCTGCCTCGACCATCCCTGAGCTCCCCGTCAACCACTCGTTCGTTTGCCCGCCTCGCCGTCATCGCTGGAGCCCTGGTATGCCCCCTATGCACCCCCACTGAGCTGCTACGGTTCGAGCTCGCCGGTGACATGTTCATCGTTGATGACGATCCCCAGCCGTCCATCTTCCTTCTAATCCAACGAACCACACGGCCCCGTACCGCTTCGCGTGTTATGAGCCACTGATTGGTGGAACCCCCCTGTCATCTAAGCCCAGCGCTGCGGAGTGACACTAGGCCGGCCCATTAACCTTTCCCGCGCAGCCCAACCGTTTGAATTTAGATTTTTCTATTTTAATTCAAACTTAGTTATGCTCCTAGATTCAAAAATCAACCCAGCTCGATTGACTGAACCAAACTGCATGAAACAAATTTTGTTAGAAAGGTACTGAAATGCTTAATCCAACGCCGTTGGATTCAAGTCATTTGGATCTGTAGATCACCCTTGGTAAAAATAACAAGTCAAAAGCTTTTCTGCATTCAAACATTTTTCAAAATTCAACCATAATAGCTTTTGAGTTGATTCCAACTCTCAAAAAACACATTTGATCATACCTTTCAGAACATATAAAAACATATGGGTTTACATATAGAAATAATGTTCAAGTAATAAAATAATGCCACATAGGCATTTCTAGTCACTTTAATTATTTAAAATAAAAAGGTTAAACCTTATTAAATTGTGACACCACTTTAAATCACATTCCCATGTACTGAAATATGTGGTGATGACATGTGTCAACATGATCCCATGTTTGAGTTGGAGAATATTAAATCTTAAGTAGTTTTTCAATGAGTAGAAATTACTTTTCTAAAAATAAAATAAATAAAACAAAAGCTTTAATCTTGTAATGTTAGTGATGATGTTAGATCATCTATAGTGCACCTTTGTGTGATGATTGAAAATAGTTAAGTATTGTTTGGTGATTGTGTACCTCGTATTTAATTATAGACGCTAGTACCGACCAAGGATACGAGGAGGAAGGAGGATACTACGAGGAAGAAGCCGAGGAAAACTTCAACCACTGCTCTGCTCAAGGAAAGCTTATACTAATACTTATGCAAACCAATACTTAAAACCTTGCAAGCTAACACTTGCAATTATGAAAGTTAGATAACCTATGCATTGCACTAAGCATGCTTGGTTGGACACATTTGATGATACCCAATCCTAGTTTTACTTGCAAGCTTTATACTTTATTCTTTATCAAAGATTTCTCTTAGAGTTTACTTGTCACATCCCAAGATTTTCCAAATCTTGTAATGTGAAAATAAATGAATAAAATAAAATTTTGTTTGATTTTCAGGGCCAGAAGAAACTTTTTGAATTCAATTGAAACCTCAAACCAATTTGAATCAAATAATCCTAAAAGGATTTAAAAAGATAAACATTTAATAAAGGAAAATAAAATATTTAAAATTACTATTTTGGATCTTTTAATAAAAGGTTTTGGTTTCCAAAAGAAAAGGAGGATTTATAAATAAGGATAATTTTATATAGCCAAATTAAACCTTGGCCAATATTTGAAATGAAATGTTTTGTTTTGATTAAAAATAGTAAGGGTTTATTTAAATAAAATAATAAGGATCTAATATTCAAAATTTAATTAAAGTAAAGACTTTTCCCATTTTAAATAAAACACTAAAACTTATTTATTTATTTAAAATAAGTTTTCCAAGTATTTTATATTCTCAAATAAAACCTACTGAAGTGTTTTGGTTTTATTTTAGATTTCAAAATAAATATTTTAATAAAACAAATCCTATATGGATTATTAACTAAGGTCCACTTTATTTAATTATTAATGGACCCTAAAGTAATATATTATTTAGTTTTAAACAAGTTTTTCCAAGAATTCCTTCTTTTCAAATAAAACCTACTGTTTTGGTTTTGCAAGTGTTTGGATTTCAAATGAAGATTTTATAAAATAAATCAAACCCTATTTGATTAAAATAACTAAGGTTTATTTTATTTAATTATTAAATAGATCCTAAAATGAATAAAAATATTATTTCATTTTGGACTTTGGTTTATGTTGATAAACAGAACCAAAAACTTATTTGCAAGTGTGGTGATTTGTTTGAATTGCATGAATTGTTTGAATGTTTGAATGTTGTTTGGAAATTCAAAACAGAAATTGAATTTGGAAAAAAGAAAAAGATTCAGGAAAGAAAAAAAATAGAAGTGGACAGCAGCCCAGCAAGGCCCAACTCGCAGCCCAGTCTTTCTCCCCCTCCACGAAACGTTTTCCACTTAAAATCTCACCCGCAAGGACACTGACTGGTGGACCTCCTCACACTTCTTTTCCCACTGATCAGCCGACCCCACCGCCACGTCTCCCTTCTTCCCCACCCGCAGACTACGCCACCCCTCGCCGACCGTTGCAGACGGAATAACTCCGGCGTAATTCGTCTTAATCGCGCGTTGAATCAGCCCCTTGACCACGCAGGATAAATCGCCTGCCTCCCCTCTTCCGTTTCCCCCAGACACCCTTCCTCGGCACGCCCCCAGGCTGTCTAATTATGCTCAACCACCGCCACTGTCCGACGACGCTCCGGCCAGAATTCCGGCCGTTTCCTGCCACCCCTCGCCTCCTTAAGCACCCTCACATACTTTCCTAGCCCGGGCGCTTCTCCCTGCGCTTTCCATTCACCCGCGGGCGCCCCTGAGCATCGGCAACGACGACACCGAGCGTGCGCTGCCGTCTGCCATTGCTCCGTCGAGCATTCCAGGTGAACTCCGACCACCCCGCGCCTCCTAGATCACGCACACAGTATCGCCTTGGTCTTGCGCATCTGAACATGCTCCTGTCTTGCCATAGGGCGATCTGCAGCGACGACTCCGACCGTCGCCACCGTCTGGCTTAACTCCGACGAGCACTTCTGGTAAGCATCTGTCCACCCCTTTCCCTTTCGTTCAGGCATGCAAGATCTACTCTTCCTCGCGCGTCTAACAGACCTTTCATATCGTCCTCCTGTGCCTTGTAGCCTCGCCCCCACCGTCGACCAGAGCCGCCCGACTCCGCCACCTACTCCGGCGAGCAATCCACATCGGACCAGAGCGCCCCTCGTCGAACCATCGGCACTCTGAGCATCGTCGTGACCTCCTGAACCCGGTGAGCATCCTCCCCCTCTTCCTCGCGTCCTATTTTGCCAGCGCCGCCGCCAGCAACCATCGCTGCGCCGCCAGAGTCTGGTCAGTACGATACTAGCCGTAGGGTCTGGATCGAACGGACTGAATAGATCATTTAATCGACGAAGGGGTACACTCCCAGAACCGCACAATTCGTTTAGATCCAACGCATCTCGTTGCTGATCCGGCCGAATCGGTACCAGCCAGTCGTTTTGCGACGTGTGGCTAGTGTTTGAGTTAAAACAGATTTTTGAATCAGATTTAATTGCAAACTTGAAACCTTTGTAACTTTCAAACCACACGTCCAAATTTTACAAATTTTATATCAATGGATTCAGGAGAGCAAGACCTAGCCAACCATACCCTTAGTTTAGCAAATAGTATCTGTTTGTTTGCTTGTTTTTGCAGATTCATTTGTATTCTTGTTTAGTTTAGAAAAATTGTTTAAAAATGATTTTAGGGTTAAAACCTTTGCAAAATGGTTTGTTGTCAACTTACTGACCCTAGGAACCAACCCATGGTCTGGAAAATGAATTTGGAAAATTTTAGAATGAATTAATTAGTTTAGTCCATTTCTAGCCAAATACAAAACTATTGTTTTGTTGTGAAATGTTTTGGACCAAACCTACTGACCAAAAACACCAAGTTTTAAGAAACAAAAACTTAATTGGTGAAACCACTTAAGGTTGTGGTATTGAGAAAAAAATGTTTTTCACCACATAAAATGATGAAAGGATTTGAAAATGGTTTATGGATAAAACCCATTTGCAAATGACTTTGCAATTTTGGTAAATGACCAATTTGGAACTTACAAAGTTTAGAAGCCTAGTGGAGACCATCCTTGCAATAGAACCAACCTTTGCATGCTTATGCATGACTTAGATTCCATTACTTTGTGTGTGAAAAATTGTTTGCTTGACTTTGGTTTGGAATGTGAATTGAATTTGTGTTTGCTTGATTGACTTGTAGTGAAGTGTGAGACTAGCAATATCAAGGAGTGAACCACTATTCTCTACCAAAAAGGCAAGTGATGCTTCATACTTTTTGTCCCATTACTTTCTCTATGCATTAGTGATTTTGCTAAGTAATACTTGCGTGGATTTTGCTAAGTATAGACCTTGCTATAAGAAAACCTAGTAGATGAATCCTTAGTAGGATTTTCCTTAGTTAAAGATTCCTACTACTATCAAGCTTAGCCTAGCTAATAGAAAACATGGGTGGAAAATATATTCACACTATGGAAAAATCTCTAAGTCTGAGGACTTATGTTTTTGTGTAATAAAACAACTAAGTTAATGAATCACCTGGGTGGAATGGGCTTGCTTGGTGGTTTTTGGTTGAGTGGTTCACAAGGCCATGGACTTGGCTTGTGTATCTCACTTGTGGTATGCCACCCAGGCACAAAGAGATTTGAGATGTCAAATGTTGAGAAGCTTCAAGTGCAACCACTTGGCAATATGGGCTCTGCCATGATCATATAGGTTGCAAGAACTTAGCCATATGGATAGTGGGTGGTAGTGTTTGATAGGTTGGAGCGCGTCCATTTTGGTCTAAGGGAAGGCTTCTGAAAGATCTTGTCTTGGGAAACCAAGTCTTGTGGGGAAAGTGCACCACCTCTGCAGAGTGTAAAATCTAAGTACTTAGCCATGTCCCTGGTAAAGGACAATTTGAGCATCAAGACATGGAAGCAATCAAGAATCTCATCATTCAAATTTCTAAGTTAAAATCTTGTGGTTTGAACAAGGGTTGTTTGAAATCTTCAATCTTTGATTAAGAGATGCCTTATAAAGGATCTTCAATCTTTGATTGAGAAAATTGCTTTTGCCAAACAAAAACTTAGTATTTTCAAATGTTAAGGAAAAATCTATTTTGAGCAATGCAAGCCTCAACCCCACTTAGCCAAATGCATATAGATGATAGACTCCACTATACTACTATAGTATCACTTGCCAATACAATTCAAATGTATTGACCCTTTGTGGCTGTAACTTGTTATGTTGCAGTATTGATTGTTTTTAGTGAAGATTGATTGATTAGGATTACAAAGTCTACAACCAACATCTGCCTGTGTCACTTTGAAGATGAAGGACCCATGACTATAGTTATTCCGCTGCAATGTATTGTAATAGCCAAATGAGCTATGTATGATGTAATAAAATTATGTTATTCTTGGTTATAAAGTTATGTTATGACCTTTGTTTCTTGATATTACATCTTAACTGTGGATGCTAGCTATTGATCCAGGGACTAGCATTGTAAACACAGGGGGCTCTATCTTATCTAAGATTGGGACCCCTACAGATGGTATCAGAGCATTGTGTTGCCTGTAGGATTTGTAAACCCTAGGATTGGACAAAAACCCTTAGAAAAATAGGAGTTGTTCTTGTTCCAAAACTTATTTACAAAAAACACTTGTAAACTCTTTCCTCAACCATTTTGGTTTCAACTCTACATTCTCTTCTATTTTCAACTAATGGAAAAACCTACCCCATGGCCAAAGACTACACCATGTGCAAAGGACTACTTCAACTTCTTCAACTCTAATGACTTCAACATCTTCAGCATATTCACCAAGGATCTCCAACTTGGAAACCACTAAGGACTACAAGTAAGACAAGAAAATCTTGCTCAAGGTGTGGAGAGTAAGGGAATGCAAAATAAGAAGGAGCCTACATCATTTGAAGTTATTGCAACCAAGAGTTTTTCTCAAGGAAACCATGATCTCATACAAGAAGAATCAAGAAGGAAGGAAATATCACAAGTGAACCATATAGATGGACCACCATATTTTAGTTAAGTCAAAACACACCAACTTATGTGGTGTAACAAAAATATTTTGTTGACCAAGTATGTGCTTGAACTTTGTTCGAGTGAAATGTTTGACTTGTGATTGCATGCACATTGTTTGTGTGAATTGTGATGTGTGTGATTAGAAATAATTCCTTAAAAATATCTTGCCTATTCTAATCCCCCTTCAACCCAAACAGATGACTACTCCAAAAGACTCCAAGGTTGATGACACCAACACCAACCAAGCTGACAGCATGAAAGAGCTCATAGCAACCCAACACCAATTGAACCAACAGACAGCTCAGTTCATAGCCAGCAATAGTGATAAAGATCCAACACTGCAAAGGTTTTTGGAAGAACAATCCCAACTGATGCTTAAGGTGACTAATCAAATGATCAGCATGGAAGAAAACTATCCCAAAAGAGTGTATGATAACAAGGATGACAAGAATGTTATTCTATATGGAGCCCCAGCTTGCATTATTTGTGGAGACAAGGACCATACTTCCAAGGAGCATGAAGATCAATGCCCTAACTGTGAAGAAAAACATCCTATTGGACAATGTCCTACCTCTCAAGCTACTTGCTACCTATGTGAAGGAAGCAATCATACTCCTATCCAATGCCCCATCTACTCCATGGTGGAACAAAGGAAACAAGAAGGATCCAAGTATGCCAAGAATGTTGATGGCAAAGGAAAAGGACCACTTATACCTCCAAACAAGACAACCCAATTCAAAGGATCAAAGAAACCCAAGAAACCAAGACCAGACATGAACCTTGTGCAATGTCGTAAATATAAGGAAATGGGACACTATTCCAGTGAGTGCCAAGAAAACAAGAAGAATAAAGAGATTTACCAAGTGTGGTGCAACAACTGCAAAGAGTTAGGCCACTATGTAGCAACTTGTCCAGAAGAGCCACGTAAAGAACTCAAGGACATCCATTGTTTCAATTGCAAGGAATCAGGACATTATGCAAGCAACTGTCCAGAAAAGATGAAGAACAAGTTGAACAAGCCTATGGAGAAACTCAACCTTGGCCCATGAGTCAAGAATGGAAACCAAGGACACAATGCAAATGATGCCCATGAGAAGTTCTCTCAGGATCCCAAGAAGGCCAATATGTAATTTTTGTTTGAAATTTTTTAAGGGTGGTAGTACCCTAGTTTTTTTGAACCTGCTTGTAACCCTAGCCTCCCCAAATCTCGGGACGAGATTTATTTTAAGGGTGGTAGCCTGTCACATCCCAAGATTTTCTAAATCTTGTAATGTGAAAATAAATGAATAAAATAAAATTTTGTTTGATTTTCAGGGCCAGAAGAAACTTTTTGAATTCAATTGAAACCTCAAACCAATTTGAATCAAATAATCCTAAAAGGATTTAAAAAGATAAACATTTAATAAAGGAAAATAAAATATTTAAAATTACTATTTTGGATCTTTTAATAAAAGGTTTTGGTTTTCAAAAGAAAAGGAGGATTTATAAATAAGGATAATTTTATATAGCCAAATTAAACCTTGGCCAATATTTGAAATGAAATGTTTTGTTTTGATTAAAAATAGTAAGGGTTTATTTAAATAAAATAATAAGGATCTAATATTCAAAATTTTATTAAAGTAAAGACTTTTCCCATTTTAAATAAAACACTAAAACTTATTTATTTATTTAAAATAAGTTTTCCAAGTATTTTATATTCTCAAATAAAACTTACTGAAGTGTTTTGGTTTTATTTTAGATTTCAAAATAAATATTTTAATAAAACAAATCCTATATGGATTATTAACTAAGGTCCACTTTATTTAATTATTATGGACCCTAAAGTAATATATTATTTAGTTTTAAACAAGTTTTTCCAAGAATTCCTTATTTTCAAATAAAACCTACTGTTTTGGTTTTGCAAGTGTTTGGATTTCAAATGAAGATTTTATTAAATAAATCAAACCCTATTTGATTAAAATAACTAAGGTCTATTTGTTTTAATTATTAAATAGATCCTAAAATGAATAAAAATATTATTTCATTTTGGACTTTGGTTTATGTTGATAAACAGAACCAAAAACTTATTTGCAAGTGTGGTGATTTGTTTGAATTGCATGAATTGTTTGAATGTTTGAATGTTGTTTGGAAATTCAAAACAGAAATTGAATTTGGAAAAAAGAAAAAGATTCAGGAAAGAAAAAAAATAGAAGTGGACAGCAGCCCAGCAAGGCCCAACTCGCAGCCCAGTCTTTCTCCCCCTCCACGAAACGTTTTCCACTTAAAATCTCACCCGCAAGGACACTGACTGGTGGACCTCCTCACACTTCTTTTCCCACTGATCAGCCGACCCCACCGCCACGTCTCCCTTCTTCCCCACCCGCAGACTACACCACCCCTCGCCGGCCGTTGCAGACGGAATAACTCCGGCGTAATTCGTCTTAATCGCGCGTTGAATCAGCCCCTTGACCACGCAGGATAAATCGCCTGCCTCCCCTCTTCCGTTTCCCCCAGACACCCTTCCTCGGCACGCCCCCAGGCTGTCTAATTATGCTCAACCACCGCCACTGTCCGACGACGCTCCAGCGAGAATTCTGGCCGTGTCCTGCCACCCCTCGCCTCCTTAAGCACCCTCACATACTCTCCTAGCCCGGGCGCTTCTCCCAGCGCTTTCCATTCACCCGCGGGTGCCCCTGAGCATCGGCAACGACGACACCGAGCGTGCACCGCCGTCTTCCATTGCTCCGTCGAGCATTCTAGGTCAACTCCGACCACCCCGCGCCTCCTAGATCACGCACACAGTATCGCCTTGGTCTTGCACATCTGAACATGCTCCTGTCTTGCTTAGGGCGATCTGCAGCGACGACTCCGACCGTCGCCACCGTCTGGCTTAACTCCGACGAGCACTTCTGGTAAGCATCTGTCCACCCCTTTCCCTCTTGTTCAGGCATGCAAGATCTACTCTTCCTCGCGCGTCTAACAGACCTTTCATATCGTCCTCCTGTGCCTTGTAGCCTCGCCCCCACCGTCGACCAGAGCCGCCCGACGCCGCCACCTACTCCGGCGAGCAATCCACATCGGACCAGAGCGCCCCTCGTCGAACCATCGACACGTTGAGCATCGCCGTGACCTCCTGAACCCGGTGAGCATCCTCCCCCTCTTCCTCGCGTCCTATTTCGCCAGCGCCGCCGCCGACTGACCTCGCCGCCGCCAGCAACCATCGCTGCGCCGCCAGAGTCTGGTCAGTACGATACTAGCCGTAGGATCTGGATCGAACGGACTGAATAGATCATTTAATCGCCGAAGGGGTACGCTCCCAGAACCGCACGATTCGTTTAGATCCAACGCACCTCGTTGCTGATCCGGCCGAATCGGTACCAGCCAGTCGTTTTGCGACGCGTGGCCAGTGTTTGAGTTAAAACAGATTTTTGAATCAGATTTAATTGCAAACTTGAAACCTTTGTAACTTTCAAACCACACGTCCAAATTTTACAAATTTTATATCAATGGATTCAGGAGAGCAAGACCTAGCCAACCATGCCCTTAGTTTAGCAAATAGTATCTGTTTGTTTGCTTGTTTTTGCAGATTCATTTGTATGCTTGTTTAGTTTAGAAAAATTGTTTAAAAATGATTTTAGGGTTAAAACCTTTGCAAAATGGTTTTTTGTCAACTTACTGACCCTAGGAATCAACCCATGGTTTGGAAAATGAATTTGGAAAAGTTTAGAATGAATTAATTAGTTTAGTCCATTTCTAGCCAAATAAAAAACTATTGTTTTGTTGTGAAAATAGTTTTGAGAAAAAACTTTGGAGGAAATGTTTTGGACCAAACCTACTGACCAAAAACACCAAGTTTTAAGAAACAACAACTTAATTGGTGAAACCACTTAAGGTTGTGTTATTGAGAAAAAAATGTTTTTCACCACATAAAATGATGAAAGGATTTGAAAATGGTTTATGGATAAAACCCATTTGCAAATGACTTTTCCATTTTGGTAAATGACCAATTTGGAACTTACAAAGTTTAGAAGCCTAGTGGAGACCATCCTTGCAATAGAACCAACCTTTGCATGCTTATGCATGACTTAGATTCCATTACTTTGTGTGTGAAAAATTGTTTGCTACTTTGGTTTGGAATGTGAATTGAATTTGTGTTTGCTTGATTGAATTGTAGTGAAGTGTGAGACTAGCAAGATCAAGGAGTGAACCACCATTCTCTACCAAAAAGGCAAGTGATGCTTCATACTTTTTTCCCATTACTTTCTCTATGCATTAGTGATTTTGCTAAGTAAAACTTGCATGGATTTTGCTAAGTATAGACCAAGCTATAAGGAAACCTAGTAGATGAATCCTTAGTAGGATTTTCCTAAGTTAAAGATTCCTACTACTATCAAGCTTAGCCTAGATAATAGAAAACATGGGTGGAAAATATATTCACACTATGGAAAAATCTCTAAGTCTGAGGACTTATGTTTTTGTGTAATAAAATAACTAAGTTAATGAATCACCTGGGTGGAATGGGCTTGCTTGGTGGTTTTTGGTTGAGTGGTTCACAAGGCCATGGACTTGGCTTGTGTATCTCACTTGTGGTATGCCACCCAGGCACAAAGAGATTTGAGATGTCAAATGTTGAGAAGCTTCAAGTGCAACCACTTGGCAATATGGGCTCTGCCATGATCATATAGGTTGCAAGAACTTAGCCATATGGACAGTGGGTGGTAGTGTTTGATAGGTTGGAGCGCGTCCATTTTGGTCTAAGGGAAGGCTTCTGAAAGATCTTGTCTTGGGAAACCAAGTCTTGTGGGGAAAGTGCACCACCTCTGCAGAGTGTAAAATCTAAGTACTTAGCCATGTCCCTGGTAAAGGACAATTTGAGCATCAAGACATGGAAGCAATCAAGAATCTCATCATTCAAATTTCTAAGTTAAAATCTTGTGGTTTGAACAAGGGTTGTTTGAAATCTTCAATCTTT
This sequence comes from Avena atlantica, assembly GCA_910589765.1. Taxonomy (NCBI): domain Eukaryota; kingdom Viridiplantae; phylum Streptophyta; class Magnoliopsida; order Poales; family Poaceae; genus Avena; species Avena atlantica. The sequence continues at coordinate 4,710,347 of OU342736.1, read as the reverse complement.
GATTGAGAGATGCCTTGTAAAGGATCTTCAATCTTTGATTAAGAAAATTGCTTTTTCCAAACAAAAACTTAGTATTTTCAAATGTTAAGGAAAAATATTTTTTGAGCAATGCAAGCCTCAACCCCACTTAGCCAAATGCATATAGATGATAGACTCCACTATACTACTATAGTATCACTTGCCAATACAATTCAAATGTATTGACCCTTTGTGGTTGTAACTTGTTATGTTGCAGGATTGATTGTTTTTAGTAAAGATTGATTGATTAGGATTACAAAGTCTACAACCAACATCTGCATGTGGCACTTTGAAGATGAAGGACCCATGACTATACTTATTCCGCTGCAATGTATTGTAATAGCCAAATGAGCTATGTATGATGTAATAAAATTATGTTATTCCTGGTTATAAAGTTATGTGATGACCTTTGTTTCTTGATATTACATCTTAACTGTGGATGCTAGCTATTGATCCAGGGACTATCATTGTAAACACAGGGGGCTCTATCTTATCTAAGATTGGGACCCCTACATTACTTAAGTGACTTGTAGATTCTAGGAAGATAATTGAAGGTTGCATAAAGAGAATTAAATTTGGCCTAAGCTAGATAATGTTCATGTCATCCTAAGGCATGAGATTGAACTTAATTAATCTCCACTTGTTTACTACCCCTCCTTAGTACATACCCCACTTGGAGATGCTAGTGTTAAGCATAAAACTTGATCAACTTTAGATTGGAATACTTGGTGAAAATGGTTATGAAAACCTTGGAATGATGAGTCATTCTACTGAAATGTTTTGACATGTGTTTCTGAACACTAGATGATTTTGATGATGAAAGTGTTGAGGCATGAGCCTTAACCCTTTATAAAACTAATGGTTGTCTGGATGCGATACCATTCCAATTTTGCTGTACAACCACAATACCCGAAAACTGGGTAGGGCTTGACTAGAAACTTATATACCTTAGTATGGGTTCCCTCACGGCCAAGATTGTCAACCTGTGCAGTACCCAAGATGACAGTTGGTCATGTTTGGGAGGCCAAACTCACAGGAGAGGTGCCTATACTAGGCGTGTAATTGAAAGGTAGGATTGATTATCTAAATACTGAGTATGGTGAATTCAGGATTTGTTCCTGACGGATGTATCGAATGTTGTGGTGAAAGTGTACAATCTCTGCAGACTATCAAACTATTCGAATAGCCGCGTCTGCAGTTATGGACAGTTGGAGTGGCCATACTGTTCCCCTGTCAGATGTTTTCAAAATTACTTGTGAAATGAATTGAGACTTTGACTTGACCACAACAGAGTTGCGATATGAAATTCAAGTTCCCACTTAGGTGTTATAAAAATTTCAACTAGCTTTCTTTGCTTCTGAACTTAGTAGAGGTAAATCTGGCTTTTTGCAAAACAACCCTAGAGCTTAGTGTCCTACTACAAAAACCCCTTAACTTGTTAGTATTAGTTTGCGAGTACTTAAAGAGTACTCATGGCTTTGTCGCTGGCTATTCACGTGGCCAGACTATGAAGAGGAGTACCAGGATAATGGACCACGGGAAGGTTACGACAACTAGGATCATCTCCCATCGTCAGCATTTCCTGTGACCCCGAAGATGTAGCTTCGCCTACGCTACTTTTATTATTACGTTATTCCGCTGCTTGAGTTGTATTAAGAACTGGATCATGAGATCCTTATTTGTGTAAGACCTTATGTATGGTTTGTAATGGATGATGTACTGTGATATCCTAATCTGTTATGTCTCGCAAAAATGGTAATCCTGGGATTGCGATGTATGGCATAACATGCATCTGGGATTAAAAATCCGGGTGTTGACATAAGCTCCTTTATAAAGTTCTTTACTTATATAGTAAAATTTGAAGATAAACCAACTCTTAAAAGAATTACCTAAACTCACTTCACTCAAAGAATTGGGGATTCACTTTGGGAGTTTTACAAAATGCATAGCATTACTTATCCATAACTGCATATTTCTTCTTTAAACATTAGTCCTTACCAGACCAATGATGCTGGTTTTAGATATTGGATCTTATATTGTCTCGAAGACCGTGAGTGCATAATCTTGCAATCACAAAAGGCAAGTTCACACTTGCTCATGTACTTTGATTATTTTCTGTAAAGTATTTTGCAAATCCAGTGTTGTCATCACCTGCATTTCAAAAAGGTCAGAAAACACTATTTTGGGCATTTCCAGTGTTGTCATCACCTGCATTTCAAAAAGGTCAGAAAAAGGTCATCACCTGAGTAGTTGGAATACCACTACTCAGGAGTATATCACCTAGGACTTAACAACCAATGTCTCCAGTGATTCTTGCATCGTATATCACGCGTTAACCATGAGATTTGGAATGGGACGGAGAAGTCAGCTGGATCGGCTCCCTTTCGCATGCATTGGACACTATTCTGGGCATTTGTAAGTTGCAGATCGTGGGTATAGCCGTTTTATACGGGGAAAGGTCTACCGTGGATCTGGGCTTACAAAACACAAAATTCTAGTGTTAACGGTTATTGTGTGTATCCAACTAAGGTATATCCGTTTTATACGAGGAAAAGTCTACCTTGAGTTTGGGCATACAACAATTGCGGTGTATGCGGGGTCGCGGAGAAGGACAGTGATTGGCTTGGATCTTAGTCTAGGCCCCACACCAAGGAAGTGTGGATGAGAATGCAACTCAGATGTGCAACAAAGCTAAGATCTCTCATGGGTAAAGTGACGCACCTCTGCAGAGTGTAAGAACTATAACTTGTTACTCCCTGTTCCGAGAAGGAGCTGCGAACGCTGCGGGAAAGGAACTCCATGAAAGTTCTGATAAACCCGTGAAGGATAACAGACATAGCTTTTCAGAATAAAAGCAACCTTTGAAGAAATGTTTACGAAAACCTACATTGCCTACGACCTATGGTCTCTGGCTATAGATATAGTGCATCATACACTCCTTTCTAGTGAACTTGCTGAGTATGCTCGTACTCAATGTATCTTCTTAACCCTTGCTAGATTCTGAAGCTATTAAGACGACGTCTACATCAAGTCATGCTCCGGGAATCATCATCAAAAGCTAAAGCTCTTCAATGAAGTCAAGAAAGTCAACATATACACCAAATCAAGTGAAGACGAAGTTTCTGATTAGATAGGAATATAATCTCTAGCCATAGAACCTATTTCTGTAGTGTATTGCGATAACAGCAATGCCAGACAATTAGTTAAGATACTAGTCTTAATAGTATGATAGTTTTGAGTTGTTTATTTCTGATTCTTCTTTGTAAGAAGTTTCTTTCTCTCTCTTTAACCTAGAGTGTTCTATGGATCTTGTGTAAAGAATTGAGTTGTAACCTATAGTCATGTCTTGGACCTGCTGTGTTTCTATTGTACCACTCTAAGGGATGTAATACTAGTGAACGGTGTTTCATTGGTGTTATGTCAACGACTATAGTGTACTACATCATGCAGTGGTATGCTGGGTCACCGCAGTTGGTATCAGAGCATATGCTTTGACCTTAGGATTGAAACCCTTTTAGGAAGATCTGTAGGTTGGATAGTGACTATAGGATCCATCTTATCTAAACCAAGTATTCTTATGACTTGTGATGAGTATCCACTTGAGGATAACCTTGTCACACCTAAGTCAGATGCTTAAGTCATTCTTTCTTAGGAGTAATTATTTTATCTTTTCCCAGTATAGTACTATTTAGTGTCTTCCGAAGGAGACATAAACCACCAAGATATTGTAGGGAAGTGTAAGACATCATATGGAAGTGTTCTTAATGGTGTAGTCTAACCCTAGAATTCAAGTAAGATAGTGGAATCTTATGGTTAGCTAATAATCAAACACAACATGATGAATATCATTAGGATAAATGTTGATGTAAAGAGTAGTAATCATGTGGGATTCACTTGAGAATCCTACGTGATGAAGTGAAATTATGTTAAGACTTAATGATAGTAAAGTAAGAAATAAAATCATCATGATGTGATTAGCTCTTAAATCATGATGAATAGGTAAAACATAACAAGATCATGGTGAGATTAGCTCCGAAACCATGATGATAATATAATTATGATAAGTAATTAGTAAATTATTTTTAGGTAGAGTAAGAAAATAACTTGGTAGAACTATGATAGAAGTCATAGATGCTAGAAATTTCTAATAATCTTTGGTTTAAGTTAGCAAATAGAAGCTAGTTAGTCATTTGGAGTGATCATCTGAGGTTAGCTTATTAAAATAAGTAAGGATGGTTATAGCTAGTCATTCCAAATGAGGGACTGAAGGTAATAAACACAAAATTGATACCACTTTTCTTAAAAATTATCCTGTTGCAATTGAGCAACTTGGGTAAATATTGAGACAAAGTATAGTATGACTCGATGTGCTAAGTATCACGATGTAAACCTATACGAGGAGGTGTCACATACTACACAACTAAGCCTGAATTCTAGAGATAATATACTCAACTACTATATTCTGGGCTTAGAATATTGTGTGTTATATGTACCACATTTGGATTTATTTGTTTTTCTTGGATCTTCTTGATTGACTAGATCTGTACATGAAGTTTGACTTGATGTGCAAATGCATGTTGCAACATCCAGTTACTACTTGATGTTATAGACCTAGATAGGAATGGGAATTCGTGTAAGGGAGGGACGAGTTCCAAAGACCAAGATGAAGACTTACATGCAGAATGAAGCAAAATATAAGGAGTATTAGCATAGTTTCAAGGATAGATCAAACTCAGGTTATTCTTAGCCAGATATAAGAAGGAAGTCTAGTGTAGAAAATACTTGGAGCAATAAGGAGTCATGAACTTATAGTTCACCTAAAGTAGGTGATGTTGATAGGAACTTAATAAAGTAATTGTACCAAGTTCGTGGAAGCATCACGAATAAATGCAAATACAAAGTTTCATATAAAAAAATGGTATTCAACCTTTGACAGTTCAGAGAGAATGCCATAAGGATGTTGGAAGCCGTAGGGTAATACCTACAACCTAGGATGACCCACAACTAGTATTTGATCCATAGTCGGTATTCTGATCCACAGTTAGTATCTTGTCCGCAGCCGGTGTTGGTTGACATAGTTAACCAGATCATCTTAATGGTTGCATAAAGAGCATAAAACTTGGCCTAAGTTAATTAAGACCTAAATGATCATAAAATTAAAGCAATCGTCTTTGGAGGCGCTTCGTGAAGTCATATCTATCAAAGCGAAAATGTCCAAATAGTAAGTAAGACAAATAATGCAGAAAGATTTACTTTGGAGATCCACAACTGTGTGGGTATACCGTAATTCTTTCGTGAGGCTTTAAATAGGTTAAGTATAATATGAACAGAGACCACAAAACCAATGGTTAGTAAATTTGTAGTTTAGAGACCATTATTAAATCCTAAGGGGGAGAGTAAACAATAAGTGGAAGTATTGTTATCCAACTTTCCAAGTAAAGGTTGGAGAAGAAGTACTAAGTTATGACAAAATTAAACCTTATTTTCATAAGGTTAAAAAGAAGACATTGTTATAAAATTACATTCGGAAGTATGTCTAGATGAAAGATCGAAGTTTACTTCAAGATAGTAGGACTCAAACCTTAAGATAAGTAATAAATAGAAGTTGAAGAAGTACTTCAGGTAATAACAAAAGATTATTTATAGCTTTATAAGGTAAAATCTTAAAAGAGATAAAATAGATTAATCTTAATAGACTAATTCTAGAGAAACAACTCTTAAGTGATCCTTAAGAGGGAATACAACATATCCAATTAGACATGTGTATAGGAACTAGAAATTTCGATAGGTTTGGACTAAATGTGTTCAAAACCAATATTCGGAAGGATTACCAGCATAAACCTTACCTTGACAAACCAAAAAAATTAGTCTTTTGGCCACAACTATTGTGTTATAACAATTAAAACCCTGTTTTAGGGGGACTTCCTAGACCTTACGCAGCATAGTAAGGAAGTTTGACAATCAAGTAAAGGAGTTGGATTAGGATACCTAACTAGTGAAATGAACTATAGAAAAGACCCCAATTTAAGGATGTTATAATAAAGACATATCCCTAAGGGATGATAGTAAAAATAACTTTGGGATATGGAAGACAACAAGTTTGAGAATTGTCAAGTATGATGAGAATTCAAGAAAACGATCTGGATATTGGATATTACAATTATTCCCATTTGTGGTTACCATGAAGTTGAGAAAGGTCGTAACCAATACAAGTCAATTCCTCATTCTTAAACGCAAAAGAGTACGAACTTCGAGGACGAAGTTTATTTTAAGGGGGAGAGTCTGTAACATCCCAGGATTAGCACCTTGAAATAGACAGGACACATGTTTGTGCATTGCATTCATGCATCAGAAAATCTGGAGAATTTTCGCGCAAAACTAAAGAAGCTATAGAGGGATCGAGATCTCTCTTGTTCTGATGGAAACATTAGGGCAGGTGCGATAGATTTCGACATGACGTCTATTGATATGGGGTGGCCCGATCTTCTCAGCAAGCACTTGTCGATGATGATGATGGTGGATGATAGATAACTAGACTGTAGCTATGAACTCTCCTGCTCGAACCCTGATGCCAATGCAACATCTCTCGAACCCTGTGGGATATTCACAACACCACGCTCTTGCGCACGCAGCCGTCGACCACGAACGGTAGTTTGCAATCTACTAATTCCCAATGTAACAACAAATCACACTCAATTGTAGTAGATAATTCAATCACAGGGTAATTTCAGAGGTTCTAAAAAGAATCAACTCCAAAATATTTTAACGTGGTCTGCCCCGAAAGAAACGGTACCCCATCTATTTAAGAGAGAGGGGGCGGCTAGGCTAAGAGTCCAAGACACAAACGACTACAACTAAGATACATGTCGACCCAAACGGGACAGCTTTCTAGGCGCACAGGCCTGTTCCTGCCGTGGCAACATATTGAGCCTAAAGCCTGCTGCGGCAGGACTCTTCTATTGTGGCAGGATTTGGCATCGTTTCTCTGCCGCGGTAGAGACTCTGCCAGGTGTTGATCCCTTCCTCCATGTGCTTCGCCTCCTCGCTACGTGCTATACCTTATTTTCCAACGTACCTGATCATACAATAACACATAGACTTAGGCAGTATAAAATTCTCATCAAGTAAAACATCAGGCTCATTAAGAAACAAATTCACCTGTTATTCTAGTAGCTTGGCACGAGCTCTTGTAATTGGTCCAATCCTAATCTTATTGGACTTATCCTTGTTATTAGCAACTGGAACATCATTAGTAGTAACTGGGGTAGGTTTAAGTATATGGATGTCCTCATCATCTATTGTACTTTTGTGTTTTAGAGGAAGAAAATTCAAAATTTGAATATTTAGTTTATAGATTTGAATACTAAAAGAATTTGAAATAGAATAAGAATTGGAAATTAAATTGTAATAAGAAATAAGAGGTGAACTCTTATTTCTGAAAAGATACACTAATTATAAGTCTCAATTAATAAAACAAAATTGAAAGAAATGAATGATAATAATAAATAAGAATGTTATTCTTATTTATAGGTAAGATGTAAATATTTATTTGGTTCCAAGAAAAATGGAACACCTTATTATATAATACAATGTTATATTATTGTTACAATAAAAGAATAAAAGTAAATTTCTATAAAGCAAGTAAATATAAAAAAAGAATTACACAAATGAAATAACTAAAAGAATTCTTTATTATAAGCAGATACATATATTACAAAGTCTTACATTTATTGAAATAGAAAAGAATATGGCAACATGAATAATACAAGAGAAAGAAAATTTAAACTCTATTATTATACCTTATTACACTGACAACTACAATATTCAAAGTAAAAAGGAAAAAAATATTACAAGAATAATAGATAGAATCCTAAACTAAATCTTCATGGCCCGAGGATTTCCTTCTTGATCTTGTATATCTGCAAAACAATTTAAAAAGACATAAACAAAAGTAAAATACTAAGGGGGTTAGAGAATATATTGAGCCCTCAGATATCAATAGTGAAGTGCACTGTTTTGTCTCATCATAGAGCTTAATTTGAAGGGGCAAGTTTCACCAAATGAATAGTAACTATTCTTATAAAATAATAGCCTCAGAGCACCAACATTGGCCAAGGGCAACTTTTACGAAAGTCAAATAAAAAGGCAATTGGTAAAACATTAGATTTTCACTTGATCTGATCCATTAGGGTGAGGCAAGCCCACAGACAGCTCACACAACACATGCAAATGTGTGTGTTGTCAACACACAAAGACATTAGGGAACTGATAAGGCAACCTACTGCCATAGAAGCAAAGCCAACACTACTCTATTTTCTGTCCAAACCAATTCCTAACCACATCCATGCAGTTCTATCCACACAAAATGTTCTTCTCAAAGAACACCCATTCATTTCTTCACACCACCACCAAACCCACCACCCAATCAGCATCCGGTTGCTTATTTAAGCCATCCAAGAGGAGATCAAGTAGTAGAAGGAGGGGGAAAGGAGGCGTATCACATGAGAATAAGTAATCACAAGAAGACCGTACTATAGGATCCAGATGGACAAGGTTCAGGAGCACAAGATTCACATGTGTAGGCTGATCAAGAGCAAGGCAACAGTATTAGAAGGAGCAAGCCAAGTGATTAGTAAGGAGTAGTAGATCAAGAAGCATCCAGGAAGAAGATCCACTAGGAACCACAAATCACAACACAGAATCTGCAACAACAAAAGGTTGCTATACCACAAATTATGCATAGTATTTGTTCTTGTTCTATTTCACCATCATAAACAAGGGAATAAAGGGGGTTATTACAAATCAATATCTAATCAACTACTCTGCAACTAGAATCTTTCTAGGAGAGTAGGAGAATAGTTTATCTCTCAGAATTGCATAGAAGTGTTATGCAAATTTATCAAAGAGAGTAGAAGGCAACCAAGTAAGCATCTGCTTTTATCAAGATTTAGTGTCTCAGCCTTTGCATCATAGACTGGAACATATTGCACACAACCAAAAATCAAGGGCTAGTGATCCTTAACCATGTAAAATTCATTCCAGAGTTAATTTACCCTCACTTCTAGCAGCAGATTAACCCTCACTACTAGCAGCAGATTACCCTCACTACTAGCAGCAGATTAACCAATAGATCCATATTGGTATTGGTTCTTATCATTTTAAGCAACCAAATTATTTGAAAAGCAAGCTCTCAGTGAGCATAGAGTTGCTATGCTAATTTCATCCTAGAGCTAGAATAAGGCAACCACAGTATTATCCTTAAGGGGAATCCAAGGCTCAGTCTTTTGCATCCTTAGCATTTGACTAAAGATTAGTCAGAAAAGAAGCCAGGCAATAATTCATAGTTGTAGATCAAACTATTTGATCTATCACTGTGCACACTCCAGCATTAGAGGCACCACAACAACAGCCAGGACATCAGGAGCCATTAGAACAATCTTTCATATTGGCTAATCAACATTTACATTAAGAAGTTCAGTTTAAATCACTTCCTTAGGCTATAATTCAAAGGATCGTCTGAACACTTCACTACCATATAAGAAACTCATATGTGATACACCATTCTATCCAATAAGTAACTGTTCAAAGAGGCCACCAGAATTACTAGCACATGATCAATCTAGTATCAAATATCATTGTCAGTACCAAATCATGACTCAATCATCCATATTTATGCATCAGAAATAGTAAAGCATACTTAATAATTGAACACCAAGCTCATAGAACATGGATAACATGGATCAACAGGAGTCATAGGCACAATTACCACCATTAACCACAGAACCACCAACCCATACTGAACCAAATGGTTCAGTCAAGGATAGTTCTTTTGAATCAACAAAATAGTGAACTATCCAAATAGACAGTTAGAGAATTTAGTATACTGAATTTATCCCATAGTAGCCAATGTCTTATAGCAATATTCTATTAACGGATTGATTAAAAACTCTCATCAAAGCTAGCATAACCAATGTCACAACACATGAGGACCATAGAACAATCAGTTATATTTCCACCACTAGCAGTAGATCATCATTGCACAACTATGGATCAAAGCCATCAACATGAAGGATGGTCACAAAGAATTTGAGCTCACCGAGGGTGTCGAGCACCTGGAGCGTTGGCTTGACGAAGCCATGGAACAACTCATGTTAAATGCCATCATTGAATCAGAGGAAGCACCTGATGCCAGGTGACGAGGTTTCGACTCGTCAATTCCCATTGTTATGGACTTGGGTTTTGGAGAAGATGGGGATGTTGGAGATCGTGGAACGGTTAACAGACAAGCAACCAGGGGACACGAGATTTACCCAGGTTCAGGCCCCCGGAGGGAAAACCCTACTCCTACTTGTCTGCTCTTGATTACGGCGGAACCGAAGGTTACAGGGGTGCGCAGATTCGATCTGGCGTGGAGGTGCGTATGCGAAAGTATGATTCAAGAGATCTAGGTCGTGCCCTTTTGGCCTTTATATAGACTTAGGGAGGTCCCGGGCATAGACCTAGTCGGTTACAAGTTCTAGGGTTTTACCCCTTTGAATTTCCTATGTACGCTAGTCTTGCTCTCCAAGGATTCGAAGGCGTCATGGGCCTTGGCCACCCGAAAATCTTCATGGGCCAGCGTACATCTGCTGTGGGCCTTCCTTGGGCTGGACCAGGTATGCTGAGGTCACGTACCCGTAGGGTATAACCATGTCAGTAGCCCCCGAGTGATCAGTCGAATCGTAGATTCGGCTGAGGACTCTTCAATCCTTCGGGTGCAATTATGTATTAACAGTATGTGTGTAGGGATTGTTGATGCGTGTGCCTGACTCACCCGACGGATCAGGGTCAGTTAACTGTCTTAGGACGAAACAACACGATCTTCCTCAGGTTCGAGTCCCTTAACTCGAACCCGAAACATATGCTGGCGTAATTCGACTCAGGTCGCGGAGGACTTACAGGAGTGGAATTCCAGTGATTTTAATTGGTGTACCCAACGCGTCCGTCGAGATTTTTCATCGCACCTGTTAGCGCGGGTTTTTACTAGCAGAGCGCAGTTGTGTGCGTTGCCAGGCCATCAGATGTTATCTGTAGGTCTTATCTTTATGTCGCAGACACAGCATCCGAATGTTTGTCACCGCGGAGGTGTTTCGGGTGGCCAAGGAGATCGTTGCTCACTCAGCGTTTTGTTGGGGCAGAGTTGCCGAAAAGTTTTTGCATGTGGAGCCAAAAGATCGCAGTCAAAGATTTCATAGGGTGCGCGACCAGCGCTCCCTATGGGAGTAGCCCTCGAGTGTCTGTTCGAGTCGTAGACTCGAGCGGAGACTTTAGTTCAAATACTTTGTTTATTTTTAAGTCCGTAGGACACAAAAAAAATTCGGATGCTTAAATCCATCCTCCCTATGGGAATAGCCCCCGAGTCCGTAGTGGAGTCGTAGACTCGACGTAGGACTCGAAGAAATATTTTGTCTTTTATCCGTCTTTCGGGTGCGCGGCCAGCACTCCTGATAGGAGTAGCCCCCGAGTATTTAGTCGAATCGAATATTCAAGTGAGTACTCTTAACTGTGGAGCCGAAGAATTGTAGTTGATGCTAGTATAGCTTTTGATGACATCAGTGCTGATGATCAATGACGTCAAGCGTCTGCTACGCCATAGATGACTTGACTGGACGAACGTGGGTCCCACTTGCTGACCTTGAATTGACCGATCACGCGCGGCGTGGAGATAATTACGGCGTCGCCTCGATTTCCACGCGTAGTGGACGGCGTGGTAATGACGGTTCGTTGTGATGCTGACACGTGTATGGTCAGATCTGCCGTTGGCGTTAGGTCTTCTCGATGGACGGCTGTCGTGCGTCGTCTTCATCGTTATAATCATTGGGGGAATGTCACATCCCAAGATTTTCCAAATCTTGTAATGTGAAAATAAATGAATAAAATAAAACTTTGTTTGATTTTCAGGGCCAGAAGAAACTTTTTGAATTCAATTGGAACTTCAAACCCATTTTGAATTAAATCCTAAAGGGATTTAAAAAGATAAACATTTAATAAAAGGAAAATAAAAACATTTGGAAATACTATTTTGAAACTCTTAAATGAAAAGATTTGTTTTCAAATGAAATAGAAGTTTTATAAATAAAGATTATTTTATAAAGCCAAATTAAAGCTTGGCCAATATTTGAAATAAAATGTTTTGTTTTGAATAAAAACATCAAAGGTTTATTTAATAAAATAATAAGGAATTAATATCCAAATTTTATAAAAGGTTTTACCATTTTAATTAAAACATCAAAACTTATTAAATTATTTTAAATAAGTTTTCTAAGTATTTATTTTCTTAATTAAAACCTAAAGAAGTGTTTTAGTTTTATTTTAGACTTCCAAATAAATATTTTAATAAAACAAATCCTATTGGATTTAATAACTAAGGCCCATTCATTTAATTGTTAATGGACCATAAATAAAAATGTCATTTTATTTTAAACAAGTTTTCCAAGTATTCTTTACTTTCAAATAAAACCTACTGATTTGGTTTTGAAATTATTTGTATTTCAAATGGAGATTTTATTTATTTAAAACAAACCCTATTTGATTAAATAACTTTGGTCTATTTTATTTAATTATTAAATATATCCTAAAAAGAATAAAAGTATTATTTTATTATGGAATTTTGGATTATGCTACTAAACAGAACCAAGTTCAAAATTGTGAAGTGTGGTGTTTGTTTGAGTTGATTTGGTTGAATGAATCATTTGTTTGAATAATCAAATCAGAAAATAGAAATAGAAAAGAATAAAACAAACAGACAGAAAAAAATGTAATTGGACCAGCCCAACAGCCCAACAGCCCAGCAGCCCAGCTCCTCTTTCCACCCCGAATCGTTTTCTTTCACCCAGCAACTCACCCACTGAGCGACTGACTACTGGCCCCCACCCCCACACCCTTTCTTTCACTGCCAAGCGGACCCCACCCTCTCCTGTTCATCGTCCTCACCGCAGCGACCAGTTCTTCCTCGTTCTGCCGTTGATTCTCCGGCTTAATTCGTCATAACGCCGCGTTTATTCCTCGCAGTGATCAAGCACATTTAAACGCCAGTGCATCCTCTATCGTTCCCCTCTGACTCCTCCCTCAAGAACGCCCCTAGGCCACTCTAATTTCTCCCCGAGCCGCTCTGTCTCCGACGACCCTCCTCGCCGATTCCGACCAGAACACGCCCCCTCCTGCCTCCTCGAGCACGCAACTATGATCAGCATTCCCCAGCACACCTCTCTGTAGCCTCAGCTTACTCGCGCGTGCCTCCCAGCGTCGGCAACGTCGACGACCTGCAGCACCGCCGTCTGCCCTCTTCTCCGACGACGTCCCCAGGTAGTACCCGACCTCCCCTCTCATCCCCGTGGACACGATGATGATCTCCAAGCTCATACGAACCTAACAGCACCTCCCGTTTGTCCTAGGGCGCCCCCTATCCTCGCCCTCGACGACCTCCTGAACCGTCGAAGCCCAGCTCGTCTCCGGCGAGCAATCAAGGACAGCCCCGTGCACCCCTTCACCAACCAGTACCACGTTGAGCATCAGCAAGCGTCAACGATTCCGGTGAGCACCTTTTCCTCCTCCCTCGTTTCCTATTTCACCATCGCCGCCGCCGTCTGCCCGTCGCCGCCGCGCAGCGCCGCCAGTTAATGGCCAATTGTTTAGGTCCGTAGGATTTGGATCGAACGATTAAGATAGATCACTTAAACCACGAAGAGTTACGCCTCCTGAGCCACACGATTCATTTAGATCTAACGTTCCACAGAGCTGATCCGGCCGAACCGGTATCAACCAATGAAACAGCGACGCGTGGCCAGCATTAGGTTTAAAACAGATTTGAAATCTGATTGAGAAATGAATTTCAAACCCTTATAACTTTGGATCCACACGTCCAAAAATTACAAATTTTATGTCGTTGGATTCAGGAGAACAAGACCTAACCAACCCTTCCCTTGGTTTAGAAAATAGTATCTGTTAGTTTGCTTGTTTTTGCAGATTCTTTTGTGAGCTTGTTTAGAGTAGAAAAATTGTTTAAAAATGATTTTAGGGTGAAAACCTTTGCAAAATGGTTTGTTGTGACCTTACTGACCCTAGGAACCAACCCATGGTTTTGAAAATGAAATTGGAAAAATTTAGAATGGATTAATTGAATTAGTCTATTTCTAGCTAAGTAAAGATAATGGATTTAGTATGAAAAAGGATTTTGGAATAAAAATTTTGAGAAAATATTTTGATTCAAAGCTACTGACCCAAAACACCAAGTCTTGAGAGTTAGACTTTTGGTGAGAAACTTAAAGATTTTGATTTGATAAAACCATTTTCCACCACATAAAATGATGAATGGATTTTAAAATGGTTTTGAGATAAAACCCATTTGCAAATGACTTTGCCATTTTGGTAAATGACCAATTTGGAACTTACAAAGTTTAGAAGCCTAGTGGAAACCACCTTTGCAATTAGAACCATCTTTTGCATGCTTGCATGCATTACTTTGACTTTGTCATTTTATGTGTTGTTTTGCTTGATTGGTAGATTGAGTTTGTGCCTTGCTTGATTGATTTGTAGTGACTTGAAGAGTGTGATTGTTGCAAGGACAAGGAGTGAACCTATACCCTCTACCAAAAAGGCAAGTGATGCTTCATACTTTCTATCCCATTACTTTCACTATGCATTAGTGATTTTCTCTAAGTATAACTTGCATGGATTTTGCTAAGTATAAACCTTGCTATAGGAAAACCTAGTAGATGAATCCTTAGTAGGATTTTCCTAAGTTAAAGATTCCTACTACTATCAAGCTTAGCCTATCTAATAGAAAACATGGATGGAAAATATATTCACACTATGGAAAAATCTCTAAGTCTGAGGACTTATGTTTTTGTGTAATAAAACAACTAAGTTAATTAATCACCTGGGTGGAATGGAAGGATTGTTTTATGTTGAGTGGTTACACAAGGCCATGGACTTGGCTTGTGTATCTCACTTGTGGATGGCCACCCGGGCACAAAGGGATTTGAGATGTCAAATGTTGAGAAGCTTCAAGTGCAACCACTTGGCAATATGGGCTCTGCCATGATCATATAGGTTGCAAGAACTTAGCCATATGGACAGTTGGTGGTAGTGTTTGATAGGTTGCAACGCGTCCATTTTGGTCTAAGGGAAAGCTTCTGAAAGATCTTGTCTTGGGAAACCAAGTCTTGTGGGGAAAGTGCACCACCTCTGCAGAGTGTAAAATCTAAGTACTTAGCCATGTCCCTGGTAAAGGACAATTGAGCATCAAGACATGGAAGGAATCAAGAATCTCATCATTCAAATTTCTAAAGTTAAAATCTTGTGGTTTGAACAAGGGTTGTTTGAAATCTTCAATCTTTGATTGAGAGATGCCTTGGAAAGGATCTTCAATATTTGATTGAGAAAAATGATTTTGTCAAGCAAAAACTTAGTATTTTCAAATGTTAAGGAAAAATCTATTTTGAGCAATGCAAGCCTCAACTCCACTTAGCCAAATGCATATAGATGATAGACTCCACTATACTATTATAGTATCACTTGCCAATACAACTCAAATGTTTTGACCCTTTGTGGCTGTAATTTGTATGTTGCAGGTTTGATTGTTTTAGTGAAGATTGATTGATTAGGATTACAAAGTCTACAACCAACATCTGCCTGTGGCACTTTGAAGATGAAGGACCCCATGACTATAGTTATTCCGCTGCAATGTAATGTAATAGCCAAATGAGCTATGTTTGATGTAATAAACTTATGTTATTCCTGGTTATAAAGTTATATTATGACCTTTGTTTCTTGATATTACATCTCAACTGTGGATGCTAGCTATTGATCTAGGGACTAGCATTGTAAACACAGGGGCTCTACCTTATTAAAGATTGGGACCCCCTACAGGGAAGCTGCAGTTTGTTTTCACCGCATCAGTTCTTGTTTTCACTGCCTCCTTGTGCTCTAACGATTCTTGTTGCGCGCTGGGATTTCCTTCCACATTTCCATCTTCCTTTCTGCGCATTCACCGCCGGTGCCGCCGCAGCGCAAGGGGGAAACCGAAGAAATGGTCATCTGCAGTTGGGACCAGCGCCGCCGGAGGAAAGAAAGGCGCCACCGCTACCCGTGTCACCGACGGTGGCTGGCGGCGATCAGAGACGCGGGAGAGTGATCTCTGCAAGCTTCGCGAGCGGGGTTTGATCCCGCAAGATAGGGAGGCCGTCAGACTCCCCGGCAATGAGGTAATCCCCCGTCCCCCAGCTGGGTATCGGGTTATGTTTCTCGCCTTCGTTATGCATGGGTTTTCTTTTCCAGTCCACAACTTCCTCCGTGGACTGCTTTTTCTCTATGGCATTCAGCTTCATCATCTGTCTCCCAATTCTCTTCTCCACATTGCTTGCTTCATCACTTTTTGCGAGTGCTGGCTCGGCATTGAGCCGCACTTTGGCCTCTTCCGGAAACTTTATTCTGTGAAGAGGCAGTCTGGTTCGGATGGTGTGTATTCCATTGGGGGTTGCATCATCTCCCTTAGTACCAATCTTCTTTTCTTTTCCTTTTCCATGTCCGAATCTGTCCAGTACTGGTGGAGGCGATGGTTTTATATCCGCGACTCCGTAGTGCCTGGCCAAGATTTTGGCCTCGTTCCTTTTGACCCCTCCCAAAAGATTGAGCCGAAAAGGTCTTGGAAAAACAAGATCTTGGATGGCGAGGTGGCGGAGATAGAGGCCCTTTACCGTCGGGTGGAGGATCTCCAGCTGATTCCTGAGAAGGAAGTGAACGGCGTGGACATCATATGGACGTTTCTCGAGCGTCGGGTGCAGCCTCTCCAAGCGAGGGCGCACCCGATGTTTCTTTATTCTGGGCACCGTGATCCGACGAGGGTTTCGGCTGAGAAAATCTCCGAGGAGGATCTTGACAGGACCCTTCGCTCGCTGCTGAAGTTCAAGGACGGAGAGGAAATCCCGGGGAAGTCGCTGACTCCGCCGTTTTCTTCGGCATTGGATGTTCCACATGTGTAGATTTGTGCGCGTAGCGCTTTTTGTCGACTGCGTATTTATTTTCCTTTGGTTGCTAACAAAGTTCCTTCTGGTTTTGCAGAGCTTCAAGGTGCCGGGCATGGTACCGACATTGCCTGAAAAATATCCGAATGCTCCGGATAATGACGTGGTGGATTCCGTGTCTGAGCTGCCGTCGGCGCGATCTCCGGCGGAAGATGCCGACGAGTCGAGTGAGGACCATACGAGCAAACGATCACGGAGCTCCAGCGAGTCTTCGGATTCCTCGACTCCTCCGACTCCCAGAAATCCCCTGGGCCTTGAGCGTCATCGTGACGGGCATGGAGATTCTTCCTCTCCCATTCCTGCCATTCCTGTGCGGGCTGTAGCACCGCACCCGCCAGCGAAGCGGAAGAAGGAAGAAAAGAAGGAAGAGAAAAAGGAGGAGAAGAAGGAGGAGAAGAGAGCCCGAAGGACTCCTCCTGTCTTCGACCTGAGCTCGCTGGGCTCGTAAGTTTCTTGTTATACTGTTGTCCCCCTTTTCTTGTTGACTTTGTACTTGTGCTAATTGTTTCGTATGTAGGCATTCCTCCCACGAATCCTCCAGCGATGGTGCTCGGGAGATGATGGGGGAGTGAAAAGTTGCGTCTCCTCCTCCTCAAATGGTGGCAACGTCAGGGGGCGCCGCTCCTGATCCTCCTCTGCAGGAGGTGCAGGTGGTTGCGCCTCAGAATTTCGCCAGCGGGTCTTCGGAGTCGCCATCAGAGCATGTAAGTACCTCTGCTTCGTACCACGGGGGGAGCCCCCGGGTGTATGAAAAATTTCGTTTCTTGTTATTTTTTAGAATCTTCGGGGGGGGGGGAGCCCCCGAGTGTCTTCGTGTTCGAGTTTTGGCTTTATTCCAAAATGTTGGGCGCAGCCCAAGTCCTTTTTCCTTACTGGTGTTTCTTTTTCTGCAGCCTTTTGTGCAGGAGGCCAAGCGGCTGGTGCAGGAGCGCTTGGTGCTGGAGGCTAACCTCCGACAGCTTCAAGGTACCTATTTGCTTTTGGTGCTTCTTTTATTTATTCTGGTCCCGCTCTCTGACGCTTGCTTGTTTTGAATGCAGAGGAGCATAATACTTCTCTCCGTGAGGTCGACGCTCTCAAAAAGAGCCTTGTTCAATCGGAGAAGAAGGCCGAGGCCGCCGTTGGTGCGAAGGAACGCCTCGAGCTGGAGCTGACTAAGGCGGCCGAAGCGAAGGAGCGTCTGGCTGCAGACCGTGAGGAGCAGCTGGCCACTGTTGCGGCTGCGCACGAGAGAGAGGTGGCAGGCAAGCTCATGGCTGCTGCCAAGGCTTTTTCGGGTGAGTGTTGTATTTGTGCTTCTTTCTTCTTGTTTTCTTGCTTTCTTCTGTGTTGCTTTCTTCATTTCTTCTCTTTTTCTTTTTTTTTTGTCTCAGATGCCGCAGGCATCGAGTTTGACCGAGGCGCTTTGGAGCACGGGAGTGCTTTAGATGATGCTACTGCAGCGGTCGAAGATCGTTGCAGCACCGTCGTCAGCTCGCTTGCCAAGGCGAAGGAGGTCCTTGGACGCTTCTACAAGGAGCTTGTCCCTAAGGGCGCGGCCCTTGATGATGTGGATGCTCTGGCGGAGGCTTTGTCAGCCGAAGCGCCTGCGGCGTACAAGCGCAAGCAGAAGGGCATCGGCGCGTCCGTCGGGCTGGCGATGGCCTTGGCGGCTGGAGCGGAGCTGGACTTGCCCCAGATCACCTCCCGGATGCCGACGACCGCAGATGGATCCGAGGTAGCTTTTGCTGCCTACTCTGCTCGCTGCAAGCGATATGGGCCGAAGCTCATTGATTTGCTGTCTGAGTATGCGCTGCGGCAGTAGGGGGAGGCCAAGGCTAGGCATTCCGGCTCCGAGGCGACGCAGGGTGCCGCGTCTTAGGCATTGTAGATGTAGGATAGTTTGTAGTTTGCTTTTGCTGTAAATATTTTGAGGAACACAATCCTTGTGCCACATAGTGGCCTTTATATGCTTAATGAATTCTTCTGAGTTGTGTTCTACCACTGTCTGAATGTTTGTGTCCCTTTGCTTTTCTACTGTTCTAGGTTCCTTCGGGTGCTGACCCTGTTGACACCTCGCCTGCAGCGCAGCTGCGGCCATCGTTGGATGATCCTTCGCAACTCGCTTTCCTTCGGGACCGTGTTCATAGTCTTGAGAGGGAGTTGCTTGGGTTGCGAGGTCACGCCGACGTTTGGAAGTCCAAGGCGGATCGCGGTGCAGCCAGAGAGGAGTACTTGATGACGGAACTACTTTGGCTATCTGAGCAGCTTCAATGTAAGTTGTTCTTTATTTCGAGTTGTAGCTCATTTCTTCGGATGAGTCTGCTGGCCTTGACTTTTAATTTGTGCAATTGTCGTAGGTGCTAACCTTGCTCCGAGGGAAGAGAAAGAGCATGTCGCTGTTCGGGTCAATTGCTTGACTCAACAGGACATGGAGGACAGTGGCTTCTTCTGGATGGATCGTGACCGTGCTATGGCTCTCGCGACGGTGCAGGATCGTGTGCACCAGGTTTCGCGGGTGCTTCGCCAGGTGCAGACGTCGCTTGCCTTGGTGCTGAATGTTATGTTTCCTTTGGATGCCGCGCCGACGAGTCTTGTGGGTCTTCTGTCAAAGTTTCGGAGCGTGAGCAATGTCAAGGAGTTGGTGCGGCAACAGCTCATTGCCGGAGTCAAGGCTGCTTTGTCTCTTGTGAGGCTGCATCGGCCTGATGTAGATTTGTCTGTAGTGGCGACTGGGCCGCCTCCTCGGCCGTATGGTGATCAGTGGGACATGCGTCCACATTACACAGCTGTAAGGCAGTATGCCGAACAGGTCATAGATTTGTTTGAGCAGCGTGCTCAGGTTATTCTTAAGAATAGGTAGTACCTGTAAAAGAGATAGATGTAAAATTTGTATATTTCGACTAGGCGTGTTGTGCCCTTTGTTGTAAAGGTTTGTTTGCTATAAGCACGCAGTACTTTGTTTGAGTACGTGTCCTTTTCGTTTGCCTGACGTTGTCAGCTACTCAGGTGTACACGCGTGATCCTCAGTCGACGAAATCGTGAGGTGGGGGGAGCCCCCGAGTGCGTTTGTAGCATAAAGTAAAGTTGCAAATAATGAACGGGAGTTTGGGGTGAGAAACTTAGTTTTTGTTTATATCGTAATGGAGGAAGTAAATTGTTTGGCTTAATAGCCTTGGCTGAAAAAGCCTTATTGAAAGTAAAGGGATAGGTAACTAGGGGTAGAATCGTCGCAAGTGCGCGATGTTCCATGGGTTGGAGTATGCGACTCCAGACTCCACGTGCTTGAGGCGATAGGCGCCACCTGGGATGACTTCGGTGATGACGTAGGGTCCTTCCCATGGTGACTCTAATTTCGTCGGTCGCTCTTGCTTGAGTCGCAAGACGAGGTCTCCTTCGACGAAGGACCTGGGGCGAAGCCGGCGGCTGTGGTAGTTGGGGAGACTCTGCTGGTACACCGCTAATCGAGCTGCTGCTATGCCTCTTGCTTCGTCGAGCGTGTCGACGGCGTCTTCGAGTGCAGCCGCGGATTCGGCTTCGCTGTAAGCGACGACCCAGGGGGCCTGGTGGCGTACTTCGGCTGGTAGCACGGCCTCAGCTCCGTGCACCATGAAGAACGGTGTTTAGCTTGTGGAGCTGTTTGGCGTAGTTCGTAAGCTCCACAGGACGGATGGTAGCTCTTTCGTCCAGGCTCCTGCTTTCCGTTCGAGTGGACTCATGAGGCGCTTCTTGATGCCAGCGCCGATTAGGCCGTTGGCCTTCTCCACTTGCCCGTTCGTTTGCGGGTGTGCCACTGAGGCGTACGTGATGTTGATCCCAAGGCCTTCGCAGAAGTCCTGAAACTCCTTGGAGATAAAGTTCGATCCATTGTTGGTGATGATGCTGTGCGGTACGCCGAACCTATAGACAATGGGCTCGAAGAACTTGATGGCAGTTTTGCCTTTCTGGTTGGTAACCGGCATGGCCTCGATCCACTTGGTGAATTTGTCGATTACGACCAGGAGGTAAACGTGTCCCCCTTTTGAGGACTTTGGCAGTTTGCCGATCATGTCGAGTCCCCATTGAGAAAAAGGCCAGGCTATAGGAATGGGTCTGAGCTCCGACCCGGGTGCGTGCGGTTTGTCGGCGAACCGTTGGCACCCGTTGCATCTTCGGACGATGTCCTTTGCGTCGCTCATGGCCGTTGGCCAGTAGAATCCGGCCCGTAGAGCTTTGGCGACTAGGGAGCGACAGCCTGCGTGATGGCCGCAGATGCCCTCGTGGATGTCTTGGAGGATGGCTTTCCTGTCACCGATGGTGACGCACCTTTGTAGTGCACCCGTAATACTGCGCTTGTACAGCTCGCCATTGATGGTGGTGAAGGCTTTTGACCGACGAGATATGCGTCGGGCATCTGTCGGGCAGTTCTCCGTTTAACAAGAACTGGAGGTATGGTCGCGTCCAAGTTTCTTCGACTGCCATGACCTGCATTAGGTTTACCATGGCGACCTCTGTGTCCAGTTTCTCGGGTCCTTCATCTCCTTCGGGCAGCGTAGCCCCCGAGTGTTCTGCTTCTTCGGGTGATCCCTTGGGGAATTTCCGCTTGATGGATGGCACGCAGATCTGTTCGAGGAACACACCTGGTGGCACCTTTGCGTAGGTGGAGCCGATGTTGGATAATCTATCGGCCTCCTCGTTTCTTTCTCTTCCGACGTGTCGAAGCTCGCAGTCGTCGAATTCTCCTTCGAGTGCATTTAAGAGAGCGCGGTACGCAATCATGTTTTCAGCGTGTGCGTCGCACTCGTTCATCGTCTGCTGGACGACGAGGTTGGAGTCACCATAGATGACCAGGCGCGTTGCGCTGCAGATTTTTGCCATCCTCATGCCGTGTATGAGGGCTTCGTATTCGGCCTCATTATTAGAAGCTCGGAATTTCATCCGAAGGACGTACTTCATCTTGTCGCCTTGCAGGGAGGTTAGTATGACCCCTGCTCCTGCTCCAGCTTCATGCTTGGAGCCGTCGAAGTGCATCGTCCATGACTGCGACATGTCTGGGGTGTCTGGCAGCTGCAGCTCCATCCAATGTACCAGGAAGTCCGGAAGGACTTGAGATTTGATTGCCAGTCGCTTCTCGTAGACGATGTCCAAGAGTGACAGTTCGATGCCCCACAGGGCCACGCGTCCCGTGGCCTCTGGATTATTCAGGATGCTGTTCAGGGGTGCCTCGTTGACGACCATCACATGGTGCTCCTGGAAGTAATGGCTCAGCCGTCGAGCCGTCATGAACACGCCGTAGGCGAGCTTTTGGTAGTGAGGGTACCTCTTCTTTGTTGGTGTCAGTACCTCGCTGAGGTAGTAGATTGGGCGCTGGACCCCGTGGGTCTTGCCTTCTTCGGGTCGTTCGACCACTAGCAAGGTGCTGACCACTTGGTGTGTGGCTGCTATGTACAGCAACAGAGGCTCGCATTTCTCTGATTTGCGTAGCAGCTGGTAAAATGGTAGGGCCTTCTCGCCCATGCGGCTGATGAATCTCCTTAACACCGCTATTCGTCCTGCGAGTTGCTGGACGCCTTTGAGGTTTTTCGGCTTCTCCATCGCCATGATGGCTCTGATTTTCTTCGGGTTCGCCTCGATCCCTCGCTGAGAGATGAAGTACCCTAGCAGCTGACCCGATGGGACGCCGAAGGCGCACTTTTCGGGGTTGATATTGATCGTGTAGTGATCGAGGTTGTCGAACGTCTCGCGGAGATCGTCGATAAGTGTTCTTGCCTCCTTGGTTTTTATCACTATGTCGTCAACATAGACTTGGACGTACGTTGCGACCGATCTGGTCCTTGAGGCAGTCCTTCATGCATCGCTGGTACGTAGCACCTGCGTTCTTTAGCCCGAAGGGCATTGTGTTGTAGCAGAATACTCCGAACGGTGTGATAAACGCCGTTTTCTCCTGATGTTCGACCTTGAGTCGAATCTGGTTATAGCCTGAGTAGGCGTCGAGGAAGGAGAGTTTCTCACAACCTGCAGTCGAATCAATGATCTGATCGATCCGAGGAAGAGGGAAGTGGTCCTTTGGGTAATGCTTGTTTAGTGACGTGAAATCCACGCACATCCACAGGATGTGCGTGTCCTTCTTTGGGACCATGACCGTGTTTGCAAGCCACTCGCTTTCTTTAATTTCCCTGATGAAGTCTGCAGCGAGTAGTCTGTTGATTTCCTTGCCGATAGCTTCGGCTCGTGGCTCGGACAGTGTCCGGATGGACTGCTTGACTGGCTTGGTGTCTGGAAAGACGTTGAGTGCGTGCTCGACGAATTCCCTGGGAACTCCTGGCATGTCCGCAGGACACTAGGCTAAGATTTCCCAGCGCTCACGGAGGAATTCTACGAGCGCGTCTTCCTATGCGGGATTGAGGTCGTTGGCGATCAGGTCCGTCTTGGAGGCATCTGTCGGATGGACCTGCACCTTCTTTGTGTTGACGGTGGAGTCGAAAGACATGTCAGGTGCGTTTTGCCTTGTGACTGGGGGTGCCCCATTGTCCGTCACCTCACGGAGCCTTACGAGATCGTCTTGCATGCCGAAAGACTGGGAGATTTTGTTGAAATCCCTGTCGCATTGGTCCGATCAAGTGAAGCTCCCGTGGACTGTGATGACGCCCTTCGGCCCTGGCATCTTGAGTAGCAGGTATGCGTAGTGTGGGACATCCAGGAACCTTGTGAATGCTACACGCCCAAGGATGCCGTGGTATTTTGACGGCCAGTCCACCACTTCAAATTCGAGTCGCTCCTGCCGGAAGTTATCCGGCTTCCCGAAGATGATGTCGAGCCCTATTTTGCCCAGGGGGAATATGCCCTTCCCTGGAACGATGATGTGGAACATTGTGTCTGACTGTTCCAGGTTGCATTGCGGGATCCGCATTGCTGCTAGAGTGCTTGCGAACATTAGGTTGATGCCGCTGCCGCCGTCCATGAAGACACGACTCATCTCGAAACCTTCGATCTGCGCCTCCAGCACCAGGGCAGCATGACCTGGGCGGGGGATCTGGCAAGGGTGATCCGCACGAGTGAATGTGATGCAGGACTCCGATTCGCTGAGGTACTCAGGGATGGCAGGTGGGGTTGCCACGGCCAGGTTGATTTGTTGGGTGATTTTCTTCTTCACCCTATTCGTGGGGCGTCCCTTCTGGGTCATCATTAGTGCTCCTTTCGGTGGGGGGTACCCGTTCCCAGCATTGTTCTGTGCGGGTGCGAATGGTTGGTTTGGGCCTCCCATAGGCGGCGGTGGAGGAGCTCCATGTGCTATTTCACCTTGCGCAGGTGCGTTTCCGAACGCAGGGATTGGGGCTTGTTGCCTCATCTGCACCATGCTTTCGCTGAGTTTCTGGAACTCGCGGCAATCCTTGAGCATGTGGCTAGCTTTCTTTTTGCCATCCTGCTTGTCGATGTAGAAGTGGATCGTGCATGGACCTGAAAGTTTGTCGTATGCTGAGGGTCCGTTGTCGCGGTCGCGGCATTGCCACGACTGTGCCGGGCGTCCGTCGTCGCGGAAGTTTCCTCCGCGGTATCCTCCGCTGTTGTGGCTGTTATCGTTGCGACGGTCGGCGTTGCCAGCCGCGACCATGTCGGGTCCGTCGCGGTTGTCGTAGACGCGCGATCTCCTCTTGCTGCGGCGTTCCCGTCTTCGGCCGTAGTCGTCCTCTTCATCTGATTGTGCTCGGTGAATGCAATCTTCGCCGTCGGCCCACCTGTTGGCGATGTCCATGAGGTGGTCGAGTGTTTTGGGCTTGACGCGCCCAAGTTCCTCCTTGAAATCTGGGCGTTTGACGCCGTCCCTGAGGGCGTCGATGGCCCTCTCTTCGGAGATGTGTGCTGCGGAGTTCTTGGTGTTAGACCAGCATAGTATGTACAAGCGAATAGATTCGCCCGTTTTCTGAGTGCAGGCTCACAATTCTTCGATTGAGGCGGACCTCTTGCTGGTGCCCTTAAAATTTTGGATGAAGCTGTAAGCTAGCTCCTCCCAGCTTCGGATGGACCCTGATGATAGGCTGCTGAGCCAGACCCGCGCCGCGCCTGTCAGCTGCAGCTAAAGGCATTGCATGGCGGTTTCTTTGTTACCGCCGTGCAGCTTTACGGATGAGAGATGGTCACTGAGCCAGGCTTTTGGATCTTGCGTGCCGTTGAACTTCGGAGTATCCGAAGGAAGCTTGAAATTTCGTGGCATCTGTGTTCGCCGAACAGATCTGCTGAAGCATCGGGCTCCACAGAGTTCTCCTTCGTCTTCGTCCATCTCGGATTCAGATGAGCATGCACGTTTGGCTCGCGCTTTGTTGATTTTGCGCTGTGTAAGCGCGTCTCTGGCGTCGTAGTCGCTTTTATGGCGACGCGAGCTCTTCTTCCTTCGAGGAAGGCCGTCTTCCTCTTCCTCTTCGGATGAAGGGGTGGGGCTCTGGTGGCGCCTGGCCGGAGCTTTCTTCTTCGGCTCCGCAGGAGCGTCTTGGTGGAGCGCAGCTCCAACAAGTCCGAGTCCGGTGAGTGCGGATTTATGCATGGCTCTTTTCGGGTCCCCCTCCGGAGGTGGGTGGGCTGCGAGATATGCAGTGGCTTCCATGATCGCAGCTTGCGGTGTCTTCGGGATGATGTTGCCGTCGGCATCCATCTCCATGAACGATGTGTGGAGAGTTCGGGTCACATCACGGCGCTCCTTGGGATCCATGTTCTCCACCCGAGAGAGGTGCTTGTTTCCTTGGTTTCCGTTCGTGCTAGAGCCGGGGGCCATGGCGGAGAGCGCAGATCGTCGCGCGTTGGACTCAGAGGCTGCTTGCTTGCGTTTGTCAAGTGTTTCCTGCATCTTGACTTGCTTCTTGTGCTCCTCGATGAGGAGGAAGTGGTATGCCATCAGTGGTTCACGTGAGGCGTCTGCAGGCAGGACTATGTCGCATGCTACGGCGCGGCGTGCCTGGACCCATCCTTCTTTGCTAAGTTGGATGACGTGGCCGTTGTTTTCCTCGTCGGGTGGGGGGGACTGGCTTCTTCTGTTCCCGCCGTTTCCGCCGTTTCTGTCCTGCGGGTTGGGGTTCGGGTTGGGCGACGGGTTAGGCATTTGCTGTTCCTGGATGACTGCGGCGCATTGGTAGCGTTTGTAGATCGGTCCGCTGCTGCCGCAGCTTTCAGATCCGGAACCGTAGGTCCCTGCATCTGATGGCGGATCGCACAGATCGGAGTTGCAGCTGCTGCTGTCATAGGAATCATCTGCTGATGATGTTGTGCGTAGCACGGGGTGTGGGCCCATGAAGCGGGCCTGATTGATGGTAGGGGCACCCGCTCAGGGAGGCGGAGGGTGCCAGTTTACCCCACCTGTAAGCAGAAGCTCCCGAACAAGATTTCGAGTCCGTCGCCTACGGGCTCGAAGTCCTTCATGGTGGCCGGCGAGTGGGCGGTGAAGTCGAAAGCGCCGAAGAGGAGGTGACTCTCCGTCGCCGCAAAATTGTAGATCGATCGGGTCGGGACCGTCACGACCACACAATCAGCAGCCCCAGTTCCCACAGACGGCGCCAATTGACGAGGTTTCGACTCGTCAATGCCCATTGTTATGGACTTGGGTTTTGGAGAAGATGGGGATGCTGGAGATCGTGGAACGGTTAACAGACAAGCAACCAGGGGACACGAGATTTACCCAGGTTCAGGCCCCCGGAGGGAAAACCCTACTCCTGCTTGTCTGCTCTTGATTACGGCGGAACCGAAGGTTACAGGGGTGCGCAGATTCGATCTGGCATGGAGGTGCGAATGCGAAAGTATGAGTCAAGAGATCTAGGTCGTGCCCTCCTGGCCTTTATATAGACTTAGG
The DNA here is from genome assembly GCA_910589765.1 of Avena atlantica. Lineage (NCBI taxonomy): Eukaryota > Viridiplantae > Streptophyta > Magnoliopsida > Poales > Poaceae > Avena > Avena atlantica. The sequence goes on along the minus strand of OU342736.1, from coordinate 4,683,473 downwards.
CAGGTCCCGGGCATAGACCTAGTCGGTTACAAGTTCTAGGGTTTTACCCCTTTGAATCGTAATTTTTATTCGATTTTATTACGACATGCTATTTTTTCCATTCATTACCCTTGAGGATCAGTCGTGGACTTCCTATCTACGCTAGTCTTGCTCTCCAAGGATCCGAAGGCGTCATGGGCCTTGGCCACCCGAAAATCTTCATGGGCCAGCGTACATCTGCTGTGGGCCTTCATTGGGCTGGACCAGGTATGATGAGGTCACGTACCCGTAGGGTATAACCATGTCACCAGGGTTGCGCTGATAGCGCTGTCCCACAGGCATTAGGAGAAGGAGACGCCGGGGATGCGCCTGCGCACCTTCCTGCTAGCGTCGAGCTGAGGAAGAGGAGGTCCAGGCCGACGAATAGCACCACAGGACCACCAGCACACGGCGACCACAACACCGAACCCTAGCGCCAGGAGATGAGCGAGGGCGAGATCGATAAGGCCTCGGGGCCAAATCAAATCAGAGGACCCGATTGGCCAGGCGGCGACGGAGCTTCAATGGCCGGCAGGGCCAGCCGAAATGGTCGGCGTTTGCCGGAATCAAACCAGAGAGGGGAGACAACCTCTGCATCGTCAGGGAGAGGACGAGCGGCAATTGAGAGGATAAGGTCAGGGTCAACCGACCGTGTGGACCGAACCAGGTAGTCTAGCCCAACCTAGTGGGCTGGACTGACCTGTGGACCCAAACCTGAAAATAGAAAGGAAAATAGAAAAAATAAAAAAATGGGTAAATCAAATTACTAAAAATGCTCTCTAAACTTTTGAACCATAGAAAAAAAAATATATATAAATGATAGATAAAAATAATCATAAAAATAAGATCTACCTAATAAAAATATTACTTTATTTGTTTAAAATAAATATAACTCTAATAAATCTTAACACCACTACATCCTAAGTGAAATCTCATAAAATAAGGAAAAATCCTAAAGATAAATAAAAATCATTTTTATGTATAAAAAAATCCACTATTTTATAAAAATACTAACTCAACTCTTCTATAAATAAAATTTGAAGTAAATATTTAAATACATTTAATCTTTTATGGAATTTTATAAACATAAAAAAATACTTAAAAATAAATAATAATCATTTTTAAGATCTTGAATAAATATATTACACTACAAAAATATTAAACATATTATTAGAAAAGTTTTTAATATTTTAAAATAATAAATCGTTATCTATTACTTATTTTATAAATTCTTTGAAAACAATTCTTAAGTAACAAATAATCACAATTTTTATAAAACCTTGAGCAATTAGTGTCTAAGTACTAATTCCAAACCCATAACTTGAATTCATAATCAAACTTAAGTATAACTTTTAACTTTAAAATATTCTTTTAAAAATCTTATTAAAAACCCTTTTAAATAAACATTGGGTATCACTCATATATATAATATGGTGAATAATCATTATATCTTAACCACTATTAACATAACTTCAAATTCTAACAAATTACTAAGATCATCTAATTATGCTTCCATTAAATAAATACATATTATTTTCATAATAGCAAAACAAATTTAATCTAATCATTCACTTAAATATAAAGTGAATAATTCCACACCTTAGTTATACCTATCTTAAATCCAAAACTGGAGAATAATTAAAACCAATTCCACATTAAGTTTATTTACCCTTTTAAATTTAACTTTAGTCTCAAAAGCTTATAAACATCATGTCTAACAAAGTACTTATGTTTTATAGTTAACTTTGGTCTATTTAAATTAAGACATAAAGCATCTCAAGACCATACTAATCAATTAAACACCTAAAGACATTGATCACGTTCTATTAATAATAAAGATTGTTTAAACCTTAGAAAATAAATCTTGTCTTCAAATATGATTCTTTTTACCACTTCAAACAATAATCTTATAGTAAGTTCTTCAATTCTTAACAACTCAATCCCAAGGATGTTTATCAATAGTCTCCAAATGACAATTAACCATAAATCACGTTATTTTACTTGTATATTTTGAATTGTTAACACTTAAGATCCTTTATAAAGGTCATTACTTATAAAGTAAAATTTGAAGATAAACCAACTCTTAAAAGAATTACCTAAACTCACTTCACTCAATGTATTGGGGATTCACTTTGGGAGTTTTACAAAATGCATAGCATTACTTATGCATAACTGCATATTGCTTCTTTAAACATTAGTCCTTACCGGACCAATGATGCTGATTTTAGATATTGGATCTTATATTTTCTCGAAGACCGTGAGTGCATAATCTTGCAATCACAAAAGGCAAGTTCACACTTGCTCATGTCCTTTGATTATTTTCTGTAAAGTATTTTGCAAATCAAGTGCTGTCATCACCTGCATTTCAAAAAGGTCAGAAAACACTATTTTTTTATAACAATGTGAACTATTGGTTACGGATTCAGGGTGATCAGCTAATCTATTAAACCTGGTAGTTGGAATACCACTACTCAGGATTATATCATCTAGGACTTAACAACCAATGTCGCAAGTGATTCTTACGTCGTATATCACGCGTTAACCATGAGATTTGGAATTGGACGGAGAAGTCAGCTGGATCGGCTACCTTTCGCATGCATTGGACACTGTTCTGGGCATTTGTATGTTGCGGATCGTGGGTATAGCCGTTTTATACGGGGAAAGGTCTACCGTGGATCTGGGCTTACAAAAGACAGATTTCTAGTGTTAATGGTTATTGTGTGTATCCAACTAAGGTATAGCCGTTTTATACAGGTAAAATTCTATGTTGAGTTTGGGCATACAACAATTGCGGTGTATGCGGGGTAGCGGAGAAGGACAGTGATTGGCTTGGATCTTAGTTTACGCCCCACACCAAGGAAGTGTGGACGAGAATTCAACTCAGATGTGCAACAAAGTTAAGATCTCTCATGGGTAAAGTGACGCACCTCTGCAGAGTGTAAGAACTGTAACTTGTTACTCCCTGTTCCGGGAAGGAGTTGCGAACGCTGTGGGAAAGGAACTCCATGAAAGTTCTGGTATATCCGTGAAGGCTGATGGACATAGCTTTTCAGAATAATAGCAACCTTTGAAGAAATGTTTTACGAAAACCTACATTTCCTACGACCTATGGTCTCTGGCTGTAGATATAGTGCATCAAACACTCTTTTCTAGTGAACTTGTTGAGTACGCTCATACTCAATGTATCTTCTTAACCCTTGCTAGATTCTGAAGCTATTAAGACGACGTCTACATCAAGTCATGCTCCGGGAATCATCATCAAAAGCTAAAGCTCTTCAATGAAGTCAAGAAAGTCAACATATACACCAACTCAAGTGAAGACGAAGTTTCTAATTAGATAGGAATATAATCTCTAGCCATAGAACCTATTTGTGTAGTGTATTGCGATAACACCAATGCCAGACCATTAGTTAAGATACTAGTCTTAATAGTACGATAGTTTTGAGTTGTTTATTTCTGATTCTTCTTTGTAAGAAGTTTCTTTCTCTCTCTTTAACCTAGAGTGTTCTCTGGATCTTGTGTAAAGAATTGAGTTGTAACCTATAGTCATGTCTTGGACCTGCTGTGTTTCTGTTGTACCACTCTAATGGATGTAATACTAGTGAACGGTGTTTCATTGGTGTTATGTCAATGACTATAGTGTACTACTTCATGTAGTGGTATGCTGGGTCACCGCATATTCTCAACACATGATCGGTACTTAGACAATTCATAATAAAGAGTATGCAACTAAGAATGGTCAATAGTCTTTGAAATCTATGAGGAGATTCCAACACAATAATAATAAGTAGCATGTAACATAAATATAAGAAACATTGCAATGCTCATAAGAAGGTACGATAAAGTGGTATCTCGCTTGCCTTTGATTATGGAGCAAAACATAAATGCCAAGGCACCTCTGAAGTTCAAGTGAAGACTAGAAGTAAAGATATCAAAGATACAAACATCAATGTTATGACATAATTAATCAAGTTTTGAGACAAGCACATTACACTAATAATGACAAATATGCTCTCAATAAGGTGCTCATAGAATAAGTGGTGACTCAACAAAGAAGCGAAAAGGTTTTGAAAAGTTTGAAAGGCTTCCAAATGCTGAAAGTATGGTACTCATTACTTTTTAGCTCTCATTTCCCCGATCATAGTCATCTTTAGATGGTTATGAGGGCGGTGAGCGGGCTGTGGTGGTGGTGATCACGCACGCAAGTTGCGAGGGCGGTGAGCGGGATTGTCCTGGCGGTTCCTAGGGCGGTGGTGATCACGCACGCAAGCTGCGAGGGCGGTGAGCGGGCTGTGCTCGCGTGTCGGGTGCGACGCTCTGGCATCGGCATGCTCGCAGAGAGGCTGGGCATGCTAGGGATGAGTGGTCCAGGGGCTGGCTGCGCGTTGGCGTTGGACAGGGGGTGGCGGTGGATGGTGGTCAATGTCCCAGACAAGGTTGGCGAGGCTAGAGCTTCTCCTAGCTTGCTGTCGATAATGGGGTGGCAAGTTTAGGCTCGGCATGGTCACCATTGATGGCAATGGAAAGCTCACAGTGATCTAAAGCTAGTTAGTTTAGTTTGATCATCTACTAAGAGTGTAGTGTGAGCTAGAGAGGTAACAAGTTACACCCAAACACTGCTCACTACAGTGTTTTGTGTTTTGTTTGATTTCTGTTTGCAAGGTGTTTGATGAACTGGCCGAAAGAGATTTGAATTTGTTTTTTTGGTTCAAACTTGGTGGGTGTACTAGTCACATACTAGGTAGTCTCTGGTTAGTTGGTTTTGCCAAGGTGCACTGGTTTGGTTGGTTTTTGAGAAATGGTGATCTTCACATATGATATAGATTTAATTTTGATTTGTCATTTGAATCAAGTTGCCACATGTTTCTGTAAGTTTGAAAGGTGGGATTTGGTTCACTTTTACTTGTTCTATCAAGGGATGAAAAGAAATGGAATTATTTCTGTTTGAAATCTTGGACTAGAAACACGATTGGCAAAAATGACCATTAGCTCCTTTTATTTGTTTTTGAATTTCCTTTGATTTGTTTCTGCTTGGAAATGTTTTAGATGATGTTGTTTTCATATTTAAACCATTCCTTTCTATTCAAAACAATCACACAAGTCCACTCATGCATTCATACAATCATCGCATAGACACATGCATTCATATGATGTTAATTAACAAAAGATTTTTTGGTAACCCTAATTTTGGTGATTGGAATTTGATAATCATTGATCAATATTTTTGGGATGTTACAAACCTTCCCTCCTTAAACAAAATATCTTCCTGAGATTTGAGAAAGAAGAAAAAATAAAACTAAGATTTAAAGAGATCAGGAAACTCCGTCATGATGTAGTCTTCTCGTTTGCAGGTAGCTTCCTCTTCAGTGTGGTTACTCCACTGAATCTTTAGAAACTTGATGCTTCGGGTCCTGCTGGTTCTGAAAGCTTCTCCCAAAATACGAATGGGTACTTAGGGATACGTCAGGTCATCGTTGATCTCTATGGTGCGGTGATCAATGTTCTTGAAAACTTCAGTCTTCTCTTGGACTTCTAGGCATTTGCTAAATAACGATATATAAAACAGATTATGCACGGCTGACATCTCCTCAGGCAGTTCCAGTTGATATGATACTTCTCCTCGATGATTCAGAATCTTGAAAGGTCTGATATATCTGGGGGCTAACTTTTCCCTTAAGCTGTAAACGTTGCATTCCTTTCAACGGCGACACTTTGAGATACACAAAATCTTCGATATTGAAAGCGAGGTCTCGACGTCTCTTGTTGGCATAACTCTTCTATCGAGATTAGGAGATCTTGAGGTGCTCACGAATCTTGTGAACTTTCTCTTCTGCCTCCCGTAGGATGTCGGGTCCAAAAATCTGACTCTCTCCTACTTCCGACTAATTCAAAGGGGTATGACACTTCCTTCCATACATGAATTCAAATGGGGACTTTTGCAAACTAGCTTGATAGCTATAATTGTACAAAAATTCTGCGAAAGGCAGACAATCTTCCCATCTTGATCCATAATCTAGCACACAGGATCTCAACATATATTTGAGTATTTGATTTACTCGCTATGTTTGTCCATCGGTCTGAGGGTGATAAGGATCTTACAACAAGTAAAGGATCATATGATGTAGTCTTAATACAGTCATAGCAGCGGAATAACGTAATTATAACGGTAGCATGGGCAAAGCTCCATCTTCATGGTCACATGAAATGCTGACGATGGGAGATGATCCTAGTTGTCGTAACCTTCCTGCGGTACATACTCCTGATAGTCCTCTTCATAGTCTGGCCATGGGAATAACCAGGGACAAAGCCATGAGTACTCTTTAAGTACTCGCAAACTAAGACTAACAAGTGAAGTGGTTTTGAGTAGGAAATAGTAAGCTCTAGGTTGTTTTGCAAAAAGCCAGATTTACCTTAACTGAGTTCAGAAGGAAAGAAAGCTAGTTGAAAGTTTTATAACACCTAAGTGGGAACTTGAATTTCATATCACAACCCTGTTGTGGTCAAGTCAAAGTCATGATTGATTTCAGAATTCATTTTGAAAAACATCTAACGACAGAACAGTATGGCCACTCCAACTATCCATAACTGCGGATGCAACTATTCGAATAGTTTGACACTCTTTAGAGGTGGTACACTTTCACCACAATATTCGATACATCCGTCAGGAACAATCCTGATTTCACTATACTCGGTATGCAGATAATCAATCCTAACCTTTCAAGTACACGCCCTAGTATAGGCACCTCTCCTATGAGTTTGGACTCCCAACCATGACCAACTGTCATCCTGGGAACTGCAGAGGTTGAAAATCTTCACAAGGTAGCCTCACCTCAAACCTTCGCCGCAAGGGAACCCATACTAAGGTATATAAATTTCCAGTCAAGCCCTACCCAATTTTCGGGTATTGTGGTTGTACGGTAAAATTGGAATGGTATCGCATCCAGACTACCATCAGTTTTATAAAGGGCTAAGTCTCATGCCTTAACATTTTTCATCATCAAAATCATTTGCGGTTCGAGAACACATGTCAAAACATTCAGTAGAATGACTCATCATTCTAAGGTTTTCATAACCATTTTCACCAAGTATTCCCATCTAAAGTGATCAAGTTTTATGCTTAGCACTAGCATCTACAAGTGGGGATAAACACTAATGAGGGGTGGTAAACGAGGGTGAGTAATCTAGGTTCAATCACATGCCTCAGGATGTCATCAAGATTATCTAACTTAGGCCATGTTTTATGCTCTTTATGCTACCTTGAATAATCATCTAAAATCTAAAAGTCACTAATTAAACTCCAATAGAAAGCTTTGATAAGGAAATAAAATAACTAAGCTTGCAAATAAAACTAGGTTTGGGTATCAATTGGTGTAATCTTGCAAGTAAATCTTGCAAGGTTTAGCTTAGCTTGGTAAGATAGTAGCTTGCTAAGATATTAGTATAAGCTTGCTTAGATAGTGTGCTAAGTAAGATAACTTGCAAGTGTTAGCTTGCCTTGTGCAGAGCGGTGGTTGAAGTTCTCCTCGGCTTATTCCTCGTAGTATTCTCCTTCCTCCTCGTATCCTTGTTCAGTACTAGCGTTTATAAATAAATACGAGATACACAATCACCAAAAGAAATTTAACTACTCTACTTAGCACACAAAGGTTCACACTAGATGATCTAGCATCACCTCTATCAACACAAAGATTAAAGCACTTGTCTTATTTATTTTATTTTAGAACAGTAATTTCTACTCATTGAAAAACTACTTAAGATTTAATATTCTCCAACTAAAACATGGGATCATGTTGACACATGTCATCACCACATATTTCAGTACATGGGAATATGATTTAAAGTGGTGTAACAATTTAATAAGGTTTTACCCTTTTATTTTAATTAATTAAAGTGGCTAGAATTGCCTATGAGGAATTATTTTATTACTTGACCATTATTTCTGCAAGTAAACCTAGATATTTTTATATATTCAGAAAGGTATTGTTAAATGTGATTTTTGAGAGTTGGAATCAACTCAAAAGCTTTTGTGGTTGAATTTTGAAAAAATGTTTGAATGCAGAAAATCTTCTTCCTTGTTATTTTTACTATGGGTGATCTACAAATCTAAATGATTTAAATACAACGGTCTTGTATTAAGAACTCTAGTACCTTCCTAGCAAAATTAGTTTCATGCAATTTGGTTCAGTGAATCGACCTGGGTTGATTTTTGAATCTAGGTACAGAACTAAGTTTGAAACTATATGGAAAAAGCTAAATTCAAACTACTGGGTAACGCGGGAAGTTAACTAGGCTGGCCCACGACGCTCAGCGCACACGCGGGTGAGTTTAAGTGGCTTCCTCCACCAGTCAGCGAGACGGGGGTGCAAAGCGTTTTGGGCCAATCTAAACCACACGATCAACTTCTAATCATATGGCTGTGACTTATCGTCTCCGTCGGGCAACTCCGACTAGACGGAACCCTAGCGCGGCCAGTGTGGGTCATGGGAGGCTCACCGTGGCTCAGGGAGGGTCGACGATGGGGGCGAACGACGAAGTCCACAACGGAGAACCTCCTGGTACAGGTGGCTTCTCCTGGGGAAGCTCCAATCGCTGGCTCCTCTTCTCCTCCTCCGCGGCAGACTCGGGGAAAATTCCGGCTACCTGCTGCTCGCCTTGCTCCGGGGATGAGTGGGGGTGGTTCTGAGAGAGAGGGGAGTGTGTTGGTGTAAATAAATCGAATGGGGGTGGCCTCTATTTATAGTTCCAAGAGGGGACCGAAGGGCGCGGGTGGAGCTCGTCGTGGTCGTCGTCACAGTGGGAAAATGGCATGGGCGACGGTAGGGGGCGTTGCTGTGTTCCGCGGCGAAGCTCAACGGCATGGTCGCAAGGCGTGGGGCGGTGCAACACGGTCGGAACGCTGCGGTGCTCTGAGGGGGTCCGGCAGGAAGTTTAATGGCGCACAGGCTCTCCTGGTCACGTGGCGACAAACGGGCATGTCCTGGCAGTTCCTGGGACGATGGTGATCACGCACGCAAGCGGCGAGGGTGGTGCGCGGTTTGTGCTCGCGTGTCGGCTGCGGTGCTCTGGCGCGCTCTCGGCATGCTCACAAAGAGGCTGGGCACGCTCGGGCTGACTGGTCCAGGGGCTAGCTGCATGTTGGCATTATACAGGGTGTGGCGATGGACGGTGGTAAATGTCCTAGACAAGGTTGGAGAGGCTAGAGCTTCTCCTAGCTTGCTGTCGACAATGGGGTGCCAAGTTGAGGCTCGGCATGGTCACCATTGATGGCAATGGCAAGCTCATAGTGAGCTAAAGCTAGTTAATTTAGTTTGATCATCTACTGAGAGTGTAGTGTGAGATAGAGAGGGAACAAGTTACGCCCAAACACTGCTCACTACAGTGTTTTGGGTTTTGTTTGATTTCTTTTTGCAAGGTGTTTGATGAAATGGCCGAAAGAGATTTGAATTTGATTTTTTGGTTCAAACTAGGTGGGCGTACTAGTCACATACTAGGTTCTGTTTAGTTGGTTTTGCCAGGGTGCACTGGTTTCGTTGGTTTTTGAGAAATGGTGATCTTCACATATGATATAGATTCAATTTTTATTTGTCATTTGAATTAAGTTGCCAAATGTTTCTGTAAGTTTGAAAGGTGGGCTTTGGTTCACTTTTACTTGGTCTAGAAAGGGGTGAAAAGAAATGGAATTGTTTCTGTTTGAAATCTTGGACTAGAAACACTCAAAGTGGCCTAGTGAGCAAGATTGTAAAAAATGACCATTAGCTCCTTTTGTTTGTTTTTGAATTTACTTTGATTTGTTTCTACTTGGGAATGTTTTAGATGATGTTGTTTTCATCTTTAAACCATTCCTCGCTATTCACAACAATCACACAAGTCCATTCATGCATTCATACAATCATCACATACACACATGCATTCATATGATGTTAATTAACAAAAGTTTTTTTGTTAACTCTAATTTTGGTGATTGGAATTTGATAATCACTAATCAATATTTTTGGGATGTTACAAGACAGGGGGGCACCCAGGATGGCTGCACCGCCCCTTGGTGGCTCCCCTCCGTCTCGTGTTCTGGCTCCGTGTTCCCCATGATAAAATATTGACTTTGGCTTTTGTCCCGTCCAATTCCGAGAATATTGATTTTCTGCCTTTTCTGGAACCAAAAATAGAAGAAAACAGGCAACTGGCACTATGGCATCTTGTTAATAGGTTAGTCCAGAAAACAAATTAAAATACCTCAAAGTATAGACAAAGCAAAGCAAAGTAGATACAAAACAAGCATGGAACATCAAAAATTATAAATATGTTTTTGATGTATCAGCAAGTTGGAGGGCCAGGGGTGGACCACACCTAGGCCAGGCGTGCCCTGGGGCTTGCCGCTCCACCAGGGGGTGTGCTGGTGATACGTCCAATTTTCATCACCATTCTATATCATAATTTACCTCTATTCATTGCTATATTTCATATTAAGTGGTGTTACTTATGTCATTTCATCTGTTTTTTGCATGTTGAATGATTCTTGGAGGATTAACTTCTGGAGTCAATATTTTGATGGAAAAAGAGGTGTTTTGATGCAATTTCACGAAGATCAGAAAAATACCAGAAAAACTACGGAAAATCCTATTTTTCCAGAAGACGAAGAATGCCAGAAGGGGAGGCGGAGTTTGGCCACAGGGGGCCCACACCCCCCAGTCGTGGGCCACCCTTGCCGCGCCTGCAGGGAGTGTGGCCACCCTGGCCCACCTCTGGCTCCGCCCTCTCTCCTATATCTTCGCCTCGAAACCCTAATACATGGGGGAGCGACTACAGAAAGATTCCGCCGCCTCTGCGGGGCGAAAAGCACCGATAAAGAAAGAGCTCTCTGGCAGACAAATTTTGTAACATCCCAATTTCAGGAACCCTGATTAAATGACCAAAAGGAAAAAATCAGGGGGAACAAAAACTTTTTCTTGTATTGTGTTCTTACCTGTTTGCTTGTGCTCAAGCAACTGTTTGTGTATTATTTGTATACTCCTCATCCCAACACTAGTTTATAAAAAACTATTTTTTACAAAAGATATGTCTTGGCTCATCTTTCATATTCTAAAATGTTCTGGCATTTAAAAACCTGAGCCAAGATGACTTTGACCCAACAAAATACTTTACTAGTTTCTCTTGACAAACTATGGAGACCTGTATATTATCTCCTTATGTTTCAAGACACAACCTTCAACTACCCTTATCCTTAGGTTCTCCAAAAGCCGTTATTAAAAACCCTTTCATCTCAAATCTTGGTAGAGATACCAAGATGGTACTTATCTTAGTTCAAATCACAAGCCCTTTCAACATACCCATCCTTACCTCAAGCTAGGCTTGATGGTAACCCTATTACTAGTTGGATATGTAATAAGATGAATTGCCTTGATCTGCTGTTTGATGAATTTCCTTGTTCTGCTGATTGCCTAATTTGCTTAGGAACTAGAGTGATCTAATCTAGTAGCTCATCCCTTAGGACCCCATCTAGGCTTGTGATCATCAATCTCAGAGAAAGCATCCTAGTCTAGATCTATCCTAAGCCACTCAAGTGATTATCTCATCTCCTGCTTACCTCAATCCCAGGATAACCCTTCTGGATGGTTTCCAACTCAGTGAAGACCCAATCCAAGGAAGGATAATATCTACTTATCCCTCACATCAACATCCTCCATATGATCATGAGTTTGGAACATAGCATCCTCTCAAAATCATCCACACTTGCACTCAACTATGGATTTCTTGAGAATGTATCTGATCCATCTTGTAGTACATCTTTAGTAATACCAAAGCCCACTCTTGCCCTTGGATAAGTCATTCTAATTCCCAATCATCCATGATTGTTTTGTAGTCAAGATAATAATCTTTTCTGCAAATCTTAACATCTTGCCTACTTTGGAATAAGCTCACATCTATATGCCACTCCCCCTTGACCAACCCTTTTTCATGGTTATGATATACTAACCATGGACTACCAACCCCCACCTCACTTTTTTCCATTGGAGCCTTGTGCTTCTTAAACCCACATGGTTTAGAAGGCTACCTGATGTATCTGTTATGGCAGCCTTATTTTCAACAAAGTTTGCCATCTCATCTAGATCACCCCAAATGCAAACAAGCCCAACTCTTGCTTCCATAATCATCTATATGACATGGAATATCCACCCATTTAACCCTTATACCAATGTGAGCTCTGAGCTCCCTACTCCAACCCTGTTTAGGTGGCATCAGGATAGCTAAACCCTAGATCCTCACTTATCTAGTTTCCATCCTTTTCACCAATTTTATTAAAAACCAAGGTTGACCTTGATGCCTACATCAAGTGTACATCATCTAACTTGGATATGAGCAAAATAATTTCCCCAATTAATTGGAATTATTAAACTATTTTATTTCTTTTACTTACCAATTTCTCAAAATCCTTGTCTATAAAAACAAGTTTGTTTATCTCCAAATCACCTTGCCAACTCAAGGCACATTTGATGCCTATACTTCATATCCCATCTTTCAAACTCAAAAATAAATATTTTTGAGATTCTTTATTATTTCTTTTTGCCCTTTTTCTTAAATGGCAGAAACAAGAAATAATTCCCTAAAAATACTTTCTCACCTCAAAACATCCCAATAAAATCCTCCAATGTGTGTTATGGTATTTAGGACCATATCACATCAAAAACCAAGCTTGCCCAATGTAAATTACCCTCTTTGCTTACATAATCTATTTCTGCACTTTTTGAAGAAGTGCATTTAAATGGGATTATAATCTCTATAAAAATCTCATTTAAGTCATGGAAGAATTATTTGACCTACTCTACCTACCAGTACCATTTCCACACTTTGTCCAATGCAATTTTTGCAACTTCCTTCACAAGACTCAAAATGATCAACATTTTGCAAAACAAGCAAACTTGATTAAAACCAACGACCAAACCATCCCCAAACCTTGTCAAGTACTCCTCCACAGTATACCACTCCCTCCTGGTCGACCAGCACTGTAGCACGACCCACACCCCTTGTCCCACATGGTTAATTAACAGGGATACAAAGGCAATGTCTTGTCTAGCCACTCCTTTTCTTATTACAACACCCCACCCCTCTCTGTCCCCTAGCACGACCAGGACCCTCTATCTCACCTCCCCACCGCCTCCCTTGCCCAATGGTTAGCCAGCAACCCTCTCCCAAGCTCCCCCATGCACCTAGTGCACCATGGATCCATCTAGCTTTGTTTATAAGGCCACAGGCTAGTACAGCTCTCCCCCTCGCCCTCATTTGCCCCTACCACTCCCACTCACCTCCCCAGCACCTCCTCTCGCTCTCCCTTGCTCTGCATTGCCAGAGAGAGAGGAAGAATCAAGGTTCGTCCATGACAAAGGAACCAAGCCCCAAGATCCCTCCCTCGAGCTCCCCTCTCCCTGCATGTCACCCTACAGTGACCCCCTCCTCCTTCTCTATCTGACCATGCCCTTATTTTTGCCCAGGACCTCCGCTATTGACCGCACCGGCAAGCTCCTACGTGCTCCTCCTCGGCCACCCTCGCGTGAGCCATCTACTGTGTCAGAAACCCCTGCTGCCGCCCATCGACAAGCTCGGAGTGGACTGTCGCGTCGCCCTGTACCTCCCCCCTCGCCTCCCGGCCCTCTGGTAAGCATCACCATCGAGATCTGACCCTCCCTAGGGTTTGCTCCCCCGCGAGCCATCACTGGGAGGAAGACGAACAACAACCGCCGAATCCGATCTAATCGGACAGCTACAATCGCCCATTACCTCTTCGACCAGGTCCCTGCGGGAAGGCCAGCCGCTGGGCCGCGGTTGGTTACGCACCGCCCACGCACACCCAGCGCATTTGGGCCGGCCTGCATCTGTGCGCGCCTGTTGCCCTCCAGATCCAGCCCAAAAACCCCCTCTCTTGTATTCTTTTCCAGATCTTAATATTAGTTCTTTGGTTTAATAGCAAATAAAAATGCAAAACCATCCAAATGGTCCAGATCTATATTTTGGTACATGCTCAGATGTCTCCCCCAACATGCAGACCAAGTTTTGCCTAAAATAGATCAATAAAATAAATATGAAAAATCATCTACTAGGATCTGTCAAGATAACTAAATAATATCTCCAGAAAGATTCACATGTAGAAATGGAGTAAACCCAATTGGTAATGAAATCTACTGACCATACCTTTCATGTCCCACTGGCCACACCCTAGTTTGCATCAAAGTTTGCCCCTGATAAAAATATACAAAATAGAGCCTTTCTGACTTTAGGGAATTCCCTAGGTCAACCCAAATGAGGTTTGAATCTAATTACAACTCTCTCTAGATACACATAACCATATCTTCCATAATCCAGCAACTCGTAATTTTATGGGCCTCTGTTGATTTCTAGTGAATTAAACTCTTTTGTGCATTGGTTTATTCACTAATAAAAACATTAGAGTAGCTCTGAAAATCAAAAAAGCTTGATTCCAATTTATACAGAAAGGTATCATTAGTACCTAACACGTGTCCTTGGAATCTACTAAAAAGCTTCTGTAAAATAAAACTTATGAAAAAGACAAATCTCATCCAGTACTGACTTTGGGAATTTCTCAAGGGATTCATGTTAATTGTTTTAAGGAGATTCCAACTCCTCTTGGTTCAATCCATCAAATACTACCTAATAACCAAAGGAAATAATTTTTGGAACTCCAGAGATGTTCTGGTGAATTATTTCCTAAAACTAGAGCATTTATCCACTATAAAATCCATTATAAATCAAGGAAAAATGATAAAATACTGAAACCACTTTTGTTGGCTTCATTTTATCAATACCTATATGATGCTATCATTTTTATACAATAGTATCATACAGGTCAAGTCCTTCATCAAAAACCCTCCCTTAGTTGATTCCTATGCCATAAATCAGAAGGGAGCCTTTTCCCTAATGCCTCCAAATCTTCTTCCAATCATACTACATCAATCCTCCAACATCCTACTGAGGTATATCTTTTAGTTATCCTTTACATGCTGTAAAGTTTGATGCTTGTATGCCTTGTATTGATTGGTGTATTGTTTGGTTGCATGTATGCTCGATAACGACGATAGTTGCGATTGTGTGACGCCAAGAAGAAGGAAGGATCGGGTTTCTCTTATTATTATTGTATTTGGTTTTCTGGTTATCTAACACCGTCAAGGGACATATCACTGGTCACAGGCAAGCCACCATTCCTGAACTCCTATATTCACCCACTTCTGTTTATCAACTGTTTTATAGCTCGTTTATGAATTGCATGATCAAAGGCATGGTTTAATGTAAATAAACGTACGTGAGTAACTTGGCTCCTCCAAGTTATGAATGAGTGTCCATTGGACACCTACCCTATTTACACCTACTTCTACCCCTTAGAACGAGGCTAAGATGATTAGCATCTTCCCTCTTGGAACCCACAGTTTTTC
Organism: Avena atlantica; assembly: GCA_910589765.1. Taxonomy (NCBI): domain Eukaryota; kingdom Viridiplantae; phylum Streptophyta; class Magnoliopsida; order Poales; family Poaceae; genus Avena; species Avena atlantica. The sequence goes on along the minus strand of OU342736.1, from coordinate 4,668,018 downwards.
AAAGATAAAACTATTTTGGGTTCTTACCCTACTACAAAGTTCTCAAAATAAAACCCTTGGAAAGAGGCATCGTTTCCGAGTGGAAGTTGTACTAAAGAAAATATGAGGTGGATGAAGAGAAAGATAATGAAGAGAAAGATAAGTAAAGGAAAGTTAAGTAAGAGAAAGGAAGGGATGTTCTAAGCCAATGTCCGGAAAAATTTATCCGTGCAACCACATTACCCTAGATGTTGGGGCTTAGCCCGTAGTTGTAATCCGTAGCCGGAGCTGCTTGTACTTGCTTAATGGGAGCAATCCCTGGAAGCCCCAGTGGACTCTACCTTAGGTCTACGGATCTGAGGCCTCCATCGCCCGCTACGGTGGAAGTCTTGGTGCAACAATTGGGTCTCCCGCGGCCGGTATGTTTTAGGCGTAGGGAAGGAAGTGGAGTCAACAATTGTATATTGCCAAGCCGAGGGTTTGGGTATATGGAAGTGCTGAAGGGAGGACTAAGGCCATAGTTTCGCATACTCGTGCCGGGGATAACAAACCCAAAAGGAAAAGCCGCCTTTGCTAGGGATGGACAAATGAAAAGATAAGTTTTATTATTCGAACCCCCGTCTACAATGTGTAGCGGGCCGTGTTTAAATCCCGGAAGATGTATTGATTCTTGTGGGTAAAGTGCGCAGACTCTGCAGAGTCTAATCTATTCGAATAGCCGTGTCCACGGAAAAGGACGGTTGGAATGGAAAGTGCTAGGAGGACCCTTCGGTTAAGTTGTGATGAAATAAAGAATGTGACTTGGTCACGAGGAAAGAGAAGAATGTGTTTGGTTTTGAACAGAGACCGTCGATAAGATTTTAAAACGGGTTTTGCAACAAAATGTTTTCTAAATCTTTTTAAAAAGGACGGGGAGATGTCCGGATTTTCGAAAAGGAGGAATATTTTATAAAAACTCTTTTTCAACAAAGATATAGAGATGCCAATGTTAGGTCTTTCAAAAACAACTATAGTGTAGAGCTATCTCGCCACCGCCAGAAATGCATTATCTTATTACCTTGTCTCGGTGGTTTGCGAGTACATTCAAAGTACTCACCGGCATTGTCCCTGGCTATTTACCTGGCCAGATTGCAGATGTTAAGAAGGAACGAAGGTGCTGACGTCTATGCGAGCTAGGCCGTCTTCCTAGTTAGTTGCCTATAGGTTAAGGCACGGGCTCTGCACTGAAGACTTCTCCTACTTGTATTGTAATCGCCATAATGGCGACCTTGTAAGTTTATACTCGATGTTGTAAGGATGATTTAATGATAATAGTCGGTTATGCTCACGACTCACTTATCATGGGAACGTGAATTGTATGCATAATCGGACCGTAAATCCGGGGTGCCACAGATTTCTGCCGGGGAAAATCCTTCCCGGAGAGGGGAGATCATCGCCATCAACACCATCATCAAACTAGACTTCATCGGGATCATCATCTCCACCAGCACCATCATCACCACTCCATCCCGCTTTAACAATTGTGTTGAATCTTGCATAGTTCTTAGGTGAAACTTTCCCGGTGTTGATTACTATTGTAGTTGATGCTTGTGAGTGGAACCATTGGATTATTGTTTATGTTCATATTGTTATCCATCATTATATCATCTTTGATCTTGATCCATATGATATCTCGTTTGTAGTTCATTTAGTTCTTGAGGACACGGGAGAATTCATGTTGTTAGTAGTTGATTTGTGTTGAGGTATTATTCAATGGTTTAGTATTTAAGTTGTGTTGCTATTCTTCTAGTGGTGTCATGTGAGCATCGACTACATGATACTTCACCATTTATGGGCCTAGGGGAATGCATTGTGTATTTGTCTACTAATTGTGGGGTTGCCGGAGTGACAGAAACCTGAACCCCCGTTAGGAAACCATTACACAAGGGAATGTAGGATCTCAGAGTTTAAGGTTGTGGTTAGATTTATATCTTAATTGCTTTCTTGTAGTTGCGGATGCTTGCAAGGCGTTTAATCACAAGTATGTATTAGTACAAGTAAGGTCGGTACATTAGCACAGGTTCACCCACACAACACTTATAAAACAAAAGAAGATTACACAGCTATATGAAACTAAAGCACTTGACATCATTCCCATGTGTCCTCGAGAATGTTTGGTCCTCATTAGTATTTCCACTGGCTTGTCCTTTGCTAAGAAAGGATTGGGCCACTGCTGCAATTATTTGCTTTCTTTATTGACTTGCACTTTATTTCCTTGCTTTATCATAAAACCCCTAAAAATCTGTTTGCTAAGTATTTACTGAGATTTACGGCTCCATACCACTAGTCAACACCTTCTGCTCCTTGTTGGGATCGACACTCATATTTATCAAAATTACTACGATACACAACCTATACTTGTGGGTCATCAAGACTATTTTCTAGCACCGTTACCGGGGAATGAAGCGCTATTGTAGAGTGGAACTGGTAAAGGAAACTTCTACTGTGAGTATTGTTTTTATTTCTATTTGTTACTTTGTTTCCAATATGGATAACCCACTTGGTTTTATGTTTGGGAAAACCGCTACCACTGTTAGGGTAGTAGATGAACCACCACCTATTGAGGTAGATCCTTTTAAGATACCTACAAGTATTGTTGATCGTGTTATGGATAATTATTATTTAGGGGATGGAACTGTCCACCCTGGTGATCACTTGCTTTTTATCCTTGAATTATGCGGGTTGTTTAAGTGTGCAGGTATCACAACTAAACATGTGAAGAAGAAGTTACTCTCTATATCATTGAAAGGAAGAGATGAAGAATGGTATAAGCTGCTGAAGAATGGACAATCCATGGAATGGGAGGAAATAATACCTCTCTTTTATTCTAAATTCTATAGTCCCAGTGAGATTCATAAGGATAGGAATCTAATATATAACTTTTGGCCTCGTGATGGAGAGAGTACAGATCAAGCTTGCGGGAGATTGAAGTTACTAATGCTTAAATGTCCTATGCATGAACTCCCTAACAATATTATTATCAGTAACTTTAATGCTAGGCTTTCGCTTCATGATAAAGATTTACTAGATGCTTCTTGTGCTGGATCATTCACACATATGAAGGAAGAAGCTAAATGGGATCTCCTAGACTGTATTCAAGAGAACATTGAAGCATGGGAGAATGACAAAGGAAGAAAGTCAGGTATAAATTATGATTATGAATGCATTAAATCATTTATGGGAACTGATGACTTCCGTGATATTAGTACTATGTATGGTATTGATTCTCAAAGTATTGCCAATTGTTTTAAGACATTTGCCTCTTATATTGAAATTCCTAAAAAGAAGTGGAATAAGTACCATGCACCTTATAAAGATATTGTTACCCATGTTCCTGTTAGCATTGAAGTTTGTATTGTTGATCCTATTTTGCCTGAACCTTATGTTGAGAAAATCCCTTTTCCTGCTAAGATAAAGGAACATTCCATCATAGCTAATATGGTTAACAAAGATATAAAGAAAACTGTGGAACCTGATGAGCATATAAACATTGAACCTGCTAGGTTTGATGTAGATTCTTATGAGTTTAACTTTTCGAAATTTGCTAAAGCTCCTTATGAAAATGAATTGCCTAATAAAGATTTCAGGATTGAACAACTTGCTTCTATTGATCCATTTTATGACCTTGGACCTCTGTTATATTGTTAAATTTATTCTAACGATTGTAAGTATGCTCATTCTGACGATGATTGTAAGTATGCTCATTCTGACGATGAAGTTGTTTCTTGTGACAGTTATATTGTTAAATTTATTCAAAGTGCTACTGAAAGTTATTATGGGAGAGGGAAACATGGTTTTATGCATCTCAATAATATTAAGTTTCCCGTTTTATGTTGAAAGCCTTGAAGTTGCATTTGTTTTGTCTTCCTATGCTAGTGGCCTTTTACTTCAAAATTTGTTTTCTCATGAGATTCCCTTGCATAGGAAGTAGGTTAGAATCAAATGTGTTGGATATTTGCTTCTTGATGCTTCCTTTCACTTCAAATCCATATCTTGTGAGAATCTTTGAAATTATCAAGCCTAACTTAAAGACATTAAAGAAAAGTACTTCTTGGGAGATAACCCAATAGTTTTGTTGAGTCTTGGAAGTTATTACCTCGGTAATAACCGATCCTTATCCTTTTTGTTTTTGTTTTTGATTCAAGATCAACTACTTTTGAGAAGTAGAGGAGTTGTGAAAAGTGGCTTTCGTGGGATAGATTTTTGTGCTGCATTGTAAAAAAATCGTGAAGGAGCTCAGTACAATGTATGGAGTTGTGATTTTCTGTGCTTATTCTCCAAGTAGTTTTACAACTTTCATTAATTTTGCATTTTTTTGATTGGAGAAACATAAGTTTTTCGAAATAAATCATTTTCTACCTGCTGGTCTGTTTGACAGATTTCTGCCATCATTTGCATTTGCCTCTTTTGTTGATCTCTTTTCAGATTCTTTTTGGGTTTTTGGAAAGGAGTTGCTACAGTAGCTTTTGTTTTGAAGGATTTTGGTCTAAGTTTGAACCTACAGGTTTATTGTTTTTGCTTACACTAATGTTGCCAATGAGGATTGTGTAAGGCCTTGTATGAAAGGAATTTTCAGTAGATGGTGAGAAGGAATATGCAGAGTTCATCTTTGAATAGGTAAAAGCTCTGCAAACTAAAGGTTTGTGAAAACCTTATCTTTTATAATTTTGATGTTTTTATTACATACAGAAGGTTACGAGACAAAATAGAGGAGGAAATGGAGGCCAGGTGGGCCACACCCACCCTAGGCCCGGGCCCAGCTGGCTGCGCCTATAGGGGGTGTGAGCCCCCTGGAGTCCGTCTCCGCCTCGTTTTTGCATAGTACCTTCCTTATGCATTGAAACTTCATAATATATAACCCCCCCCCGGATCCCTCGAGGTTCATATATCGTGTTCTCATCGTGTTTTTGTTTCGATCTATTTCTGTCAGGAAATACTCTCAAGTTTAGAGGCACAATGGTCTCCACCAACGACAAGGGCAAGGAGCCCGTGGAAGAAGAAAGGATCGCTACTAGGCGTGAAGACATGGATTGGAGCATCGAGGAGGAAGTGAAGGACATGTCAGAAGGCATGAAAGGACAAGCTTCCACATGATCAAGGGCAATAAAACCTACTTTTGTAGAGGCAATTAACACTGGACGTGCTTTTTATCATAATATGCAGGGGATGATGACCTCTGTTCCAGACTTCAGATCCTGTCCTAAGGCAGTGGAAGCCCTTCGAACCACTGATGAGGTTTGTGATAAGTACTGTGCTCTAAGGATGAAGGTGGATATACTTCAACAGGAGAATAACAGGCTTCGTGAGATGCTGGAGGGTTTTCTCACCCTAAACAAGGGAACACCACCACCGAAGGAGTAATTCGTCAGCAGGTTTGGCATCCCCTTGGCTTGTTCCAAGCTTGGGGGAGTGCCGCGGTATCACATCATTATCTTTTTACCTTTTTAGTAGAGTTATATCTTGGTATAGAAGTTATCTTATAGGTTGGTTTGCATTGTGGAAGTATCTCTCCTTTAGTTGGTTATCTATGTATCCCTTGGTGTGAGTGCCTTTATGGAATATTAATGGGAAGTCTCATCTTTTACTTTTTGCACTTCTTATTTTAGTTTGCAATCTCTATTATATGATTGATCTTTTTGATCAGTATTCGTATCACTTTGGGAGTATCAAGTAGATCTAAATTGGTTTTGGCAAACCGAGCTCTGGTCAGTAGCAACACTTTTTAAGGTTTGAAGGAAAAAGAGAAAAGCTTATAGGTATTTTGTATCTTATATTTTCTTACTTGATTGGCTCATAAGCTTAGTATTCTTTATTTAAGATCTTTTGTGGCTTCAAGGAAGATTGCATGTTTGGTTTTATTACTTGTATGTTTGCTTCTTTCTTTTGACTCTTTTGCTTACTACCCAGCCTTGCTAGCCAAAAACCTGTTTTGAGAAGGGATACTTCTCATGCATCCAACCCCCTCAAACCAAAACGTGTGCCATTTGTGTCCACCATATCTACCTATTAGCATTATTGCTATTCCTAGTAAACTCTCAAGCTTCAACTATCTTTCGAATTAAAAATTATTTTGTTATGTGAAAACTAGTCAGTAAAGCTCTCACGAACTTGACGGCACACCTTATTTTCTTGCCCCTAATAAACTTGAACCATTGTGTCATCAAAGTTGTATATGCTTGCACCTATACGTTGGAATTAGCAGAACCGTGCTGTCATGGGAAACACTTTCAACATTGCAAATGTACTTAGTACACAATTAATATCATGCTCTTTTGTTTGCGGATGTCGTCGGTGTGAAATAAAAGGGGAGCTTGTAAGTACATGGAGTTATATATGCGTGTTAGAGAAACGCCTGGGATGCTAGCCTAAGCCATGCCTAATCATGGTGGAAACTTGTTGCATCACCATAATGAGCAATCTATGGAGCTTTCTTCTTATATAAAAAAAGAAAGACATGTTGAAAAGAGGAAAGAGAGAAAAAAGCACCATTTTTTCATGGTAAATAAGAGATTGCTGAGATGCTCATTGTCTGCTTGCCTCGTCATTTTGATTATGGGATAGCTCCTGTATCATGTGAAAGGGGTACCCCATTGGCGGTTCTTTATGATACACATGTACTTACAATGACAAGAACTTACCGCTAACTAAACTTGAGTTGCATGAGGAGCGACCCTTGTACTCAAGGGACATGAGATTTCCAACTTATATTTTGTTAAGCATATACTCCATCTTTGTTCACTTTTAACCTTAATCACCTCGAGATTCTTATGATAGGGGCAATGAGAGCTAAAAGCTAGTAAGTACCATAATCTTTTGGAAGCTCTTTATGAACTTGAAATCCCTGCTTCCCTCTATGAAGGTCCCTTTCTTCTACTTATAAGTTGAGTCAATAAAACCTATTCCTCTCTATCTCCAGCAAGCATTTGAGTTGTTGTGTTTCAAGCATTCATATGATGATTTACTCAATCATCTTCTCTATCTTCTTTGTTTGCACAAGACTCTTATCTAAATGAGTATTACTTTGAAACCAATCATTGTGAAAAACCTTTTATGTTTGAGCAAAAAGAGTACTCCAGTTATAAAACTTCTTTATGCAAGATTTATTTGAAAACTGTTTGCTAACAGTTCTCTGACCAAGAACAAAGTTTGCCAATCCTAATTATATTTTATCTTTATGCATCTCTATTGTGATTTCCATACTTGTTGCAAGCTAAGTTATATAATGGTGAGTTGCTTTCTTCTATGAGTTGTGCAATGGTAAGTGTGATGCTTCTTGTCTGTATTCTTTTTATCGACACTTCACTCCATAAACCTGTGGACATGTTTACTGAGCTCAGTTTTCGCTTGGGGACAAGAGAATGTCTAGGCTTGGGGGAGTTGATACGTCCAATTTGCATCACCATTCTATATCATAATTTTACCTCTATTCATTGATATATTTCATATTAAGCGGTGTTACTTATGTCTTTTCATCTATTTTTGCATGTTGGATGAATCTTGGAGGATGAACTGCCAGAGTTAGGATTCTGATGGAAAAAGCGGTGTTTTGATGCAATTTCGCTATCACATCCCAGAATTCTTCAAATTTTAAAATATGAGAAATAAACAAACAAAAGAAATAATTGTTGAAATTTAGGGTGAAAAGAAACTTTTTCCTTCTAAATGGAAACATCAAAACCCTACTTGAACAAAATTTGAATAAGGAAACAACAAACAAATATTCCCAAGTCAAATGCATGGAAAGAATCTTGAATTTAAAGCACTTGGGAAAAATAAACCAAAACCCTAAATCTTAATGAAAGAAATCATTTCCAAGATCACTCCAAGACTATGGATTTGGTCCATATAAAAATTTAGCAACAAACATTTATAAATGACCGAAAATTGTAAACAAAAATATTATAAAACCATGAGAATTGATTTCATTCAATTTGGAGCCATGGATAAAAACTTATGATTTTAATAAGATAAAAGGAATTAATTCCCGAGCTTTAAGAAAGCTCCTAGTTAAAATCAACACCAAATTGTGAGCAAAATAATCCTAAAAGGATTTAAAAAGATAAAAAATTATTAAATAAAATTATACAAATTGGAATCACCAATTTTGGAAGTATAAATAAAAGTATAGGAATTTTATAAGATAAAGAAATAATTAATTAAATAAGAAATAATTGCAAAAGACAATTTAAATCTTGAATTAAATCCATAAGCAAATGGAATAAAAGTTTACTGAGTAATAAAAAGGAATAAAAGATTATTTGAATAAAATTATATAGGTTTGAACCATATTCAATTTTATTTGAATAAAGACAAAACTCCTAATATAATTTATTAATTAGAACATGAGAAAAATAATTGAAATTGCCAAAGTGGATTAAATAGCACACTAATAAATAGATAAAACCTACTGAAAATGTTTAGAAAAGGTTTGAAATAAAATAGAAGTTTGGATCATTTGATTTGAATTAAAAGAAAAATTAGAAATTGAAAAAGAAAAAAACAGAGAAGAAAAAAATAGAAAAGAAATGACCCAACTAACCTACCCAGCATCCCTAGCCAATTCTGGCCCAACAGCACACCCCTCTCTTCCCCGCGAATCGTTTCTCACCAACGTATCAACGCGCACCCCCACTGACACCCAGGCCCCACCCTGCCACCTCATCGTCGTCCTCACCCGCGGTGACCACGCCCTCTTCCCCGACCGTTTGCTGCTGGATTTCCTCGGCGTAAATTCGCGTAAACGCCGCAGTAAATCGTCCATGTGACCATGCCTTCTTAATCACCCCTCTCTCTTTCCCCTCAGATGCCACATAGCGAGAGCCCCTAGGCTGCTCTAATTTTCCGCTTGAACCCCCACTGCTCCGTCGAGCCTCTACGAAGATTCCGACGAGCCCATACCTCCCCTGCCCCTGGCTCACACGAACTTGATCCCCAACCTCATACACATCCACTGGCACCCTCCACTTGCTCGTGCTCGACCCAGAGCCTCAGCTCTGTCTTCGCCCGTGCGTCACCGAAGACCCCCGCAACTCCGGTGAGCCCTAGCGCCCGAACCCGTGCACGCCTCGACATCTGACTCATACTATGTTGATCGCCCTTGTACTATGCGTCCTTTAATGCTCTCCATTCATTCACGCATGATCTATAGACTTGCCCCCGACAATGGCCGTGCGTGCCTGACGCTGATGCAAACTCCGGCGAGAGATTGACAACAACTCCGTGCGCCCACTGCCCTCCTACGGCCACCTTGAACATCACCTCGACTTTGTGAACCTAGTAACGCACTCCTTCCCCTCCCTTGCCTCCTAGAACCACCAGACCATAGTCGACAGTAGCACCGCCGCCGCGCGTCATTGTCAGCACCGCCAGTTCCTGATCAAGGTGCTATGGACTATTAGATTTAGATCCTGTGGCTGTGACAGATCACTTAAACGAAGCGGTACGATTCGATCTGTGTCGTGCGATGCCACTTAAATCCAACGCTCCACGTTGCTTAATCCAAACGAAACGGTATCGTCCAATAAGAAACAGACACGTGGCATGGCTGTTGTTTTAAAAACAGAATTTGATCTATTAGATGTTTAAGTTTGAAAAATTCATAATTTTTGATCTGTAAGTCCAAAATTTACAAATTTTATATCAATGGAATCAGAAAAATGTAAAATTTTCAACTATGGCTCTGGTTTGGTCATTTGCTTCTTAAAAATTAGGTGTTTTTGCATAAACATGTGTAGGACTATTTTGTATATAAAAATTGTTTTAAAAATGATTTTTGAGTGAAAACTTTTGCAAATGGATTTGTTTTGAATCCTTTTGACCATAAACACTAACATTTAAGTTTGAAAATATATTTTGCGATACTAGAAATTATTACTTGAATAAAAGCATTTATAGCAAAACAAAAATGATTTAAAAGGCCACACTAACTTGTTTTCAAATGGGTTTTTCCACTTTTATAAATGACCAGTAGGTGTTTGGAAATGTCTAGAGCCTTGTTAAAACCACTTTTCCAATAAAACCATATTTTGTATGCTTGCATGCATTTCCTTGTTTTATCATTTTATGTGATGAATTATTTGAACGTTAGTTTTTAATGTCTGCCTTGCTTGATTGAATTGTAGTGAATTTTTAAGAGTGTGACAGTTGCAAGATCAAGGAGTGTACCTGGATTCTCTACTAAAAAGGTAAGTGGTACTTCATATATTTTGTCCTATTATTTTAACTATGCATTAGTGATATTTTGGGTAGGACTTGCATGGAAATTTTCTAAGTATAAGCTATGGGAAATCATATATGGTGTCTCAGTAGAATTATCCTAAGTTATAAAACTTGCCATGTTATCATGCTTATCCTAGCTAGTAGCAAACAAGGGTGGATTATTCATGCTATGAAATATTTCTAATTCTATCACTTGTGTTTTTACTTAATAAAACAACTATGTGAATGAATCACCTGGGTGGAATGGAAAGAATAGTTTGTGTTGAGTGGTTACCAAGGGACCATTTCTATGGCCTACCCTGGTGTATCACACTTGTGGAAAGCCACCCAGGAACAAAGAGATTTGAGATGTTTAGTGTTGAGAAGCTTCTAGTGCAGGCACATGGCATATGGACTCTGCCTTGATCATATAGGTTGCAATAACTTAGCCAGATGGACAGATGGTGGTAGGGTTGATAGGATGGAATGCGTCCATGTGGTCTAAGGGAAGGCTTCTGAAAGATCTCGTCTCGATGCATGTGGAGTCATGTGGGGAAAGTGTACCACCTCTCGAGAGGGTAAAACTTAAGTACTTAGCCGTGTCTCCGTCAATGGACAATTTGAGCATCAAGACATTGAAGCTATCAAGGATCTCCTCGTCCCAATTTCTAAGTTAAAAACTTGTGGTTGAACAAGGGTTAAAGGTTCACCAATTTCTATTGGTGGTTCATTGGGTGATTTTGAAAAACAAAAACTTAGTGTTTTCAACTAATAAGGAAAACCTTATTTTGAGCAAAGCAAGCCTATGATACAGTTATCCAAATTCATATAGATGTTAGAAAACACTATTCTACCAAGTATCACTTGCCAATACAATTCAAATGTATTGACCCTTGTGGCTGTAAATTATTATGTTGAAGGTTTGTTTGATGTTAGTGAAGTTTGTTGAGTAGGGATTACAAGTCTACAACCAACATGATTGCCTATGGCACTTGAAGATGAAGGACTCCATGCTATATAGTTATATCTGTTGCTTTTTAATGAGATAGCCATATGATCTATGTAAAATGTAATGAATTATTTTACTCTTAGTTATAAGTTGTAATATGACCTTTGTTTCTTGATATTACATCTTAAACTGTGGATGCTAGCTATTCGATCCAGGGACTAGCATTGTAAACACAGGGATCTCTACCTTATCAGGTTGGGACTTCTACATTCTAGAAGATCAGAAAAATACCAGAAAACCTACGGAAAATCCTATTTTTCCATAAGACAAAGAATGCGAGAAGGGGATGCGCAGTTGGGCCACAGGGGGCCCACACCCTCCAGGCGCGGGCCACCCTAGGCCGCGCCTACAGGGGGTGTGGCCACCCTGGCCCACCTCTTGCTCCGCCCTCTCGCCTGTATCTTCTCCTCGAAACCCTAATACATGGGGGAGCGACCACCGAAAGATTCCGCCGTGTAACATCCCAAAAATACTAAACTTGGATCATCAAACTCTAATCATCAAAATTAGGGTTAACAAAAACTTTTCAAAATAAAATAATGGAAGCATGCATATGTGTATGCATTTAATTTGAAATTCTTTTGTACCACCTTGTTTGTGTGTTTCTTTGCTTGTAAAATGTTTCTTAGGTGAAATAAACATCATCTAAACATTTCCCAAACTTTTCCCAAAGACAAAAAAATCAAAACAAAGCTAAATGAGTGAATGGTCATTTTGACCAATTTAACTCCCATGCCTACTTTGGCTGTCTCAAACTTTTAGAACCTAGCAGAAACTTTTCTGGATCTTTACACCCCTTGAATGTACTCATAACAAAGTATCAAGGCCCACTTTGTGATCATCCAGAAACTTTGAAATGCATAGTTTAAATGGCAATTCAAAATTGAATCTTTATCATATGGGAAGATCCCACTTTTTCAAAAACCACTCAAACAAGCTCAACTTTCAAAACCCAAGCATCTGCAGACTCACCAGCACCAATCTAGCACACCCACCAAAAATCTTTTCAAAATTCAAAACTTGAATTCATGCGGCCATTTCATCAAACACTTGGCAGACACAAATCAAACAAAATCCAAACACTATTGTGAGCAGTGATTCTTGCCTAACTGGTTCCCTATCTAGCGCACAACCAGCTCAGTAGATCATCTAGCAAGATTAACCAAGCACTAGCACCACTGTGAGCTTGCCAAAACCATCAATGGTGAACAGCCGAAGCCAACCTTGTCACCCCCATGTCGACAGCAAGCTAGGGGGAGAAACAAGCCTAGCCAGCATGTCTAGGAGGCAGCCCACCGTCCACCGCCACTCTCTGTCCACCGCTCGAACCTTGCCAACCCCTGGACCACACGCACGGACCGCGCCCGTTCCTCTGCCAACCGTGCCGAGCGTGCGTCAGAGTGCCACCCTCGACCGAAGCCCACAGACCGCGCGCCGCCCTCGCCGCGTGCATATACGATCACCACCGACCCAGGAGACCGCCAGACATCCTCGTTCGCTGCCCCATGCCTCACAGCCACCGCTCGCCGTCGAAGACGCCGCCTCTGCCGCGTAAAGCGTCGCGTGTTCTAGACCAACCTGCACCGCCCCACGTCTCTCCATCGTAGCGTTGAGCATCGCCAGGTAACACCGCACCGCCCCCTACCTTCGCCCATGCCAATAGCCTTCTGTACCATCGCCCCCGATGATCTCACCGTGCGCCCCGACGCTCCCCTCGCTCGACTATAAATAGAGCCCACCCCCGCTCGAATTCTTCACACCATTCTACTCCCCTCCCATCACTGATCGTGACACACCATTCCTGGAGCAAGGCGAGCAACACTTCGCCGGAATTTCACCGGAGCCCGCCTCCTCTGGAGAAGAAGGGCGCCATCGATTTCGTCCACCCCAGGAGCTGCCGCGACCCCCCCTGAGTTCGCCGTCATCGACTTCGTCGTTCGCCCTCCTCGCCGACCCTCGCCAGCACCCCGGTGAGCCCCCAGCAACCCCCACTGACCGCGCTAGGTTTCTTTCTCGCCGGCGTTGCCCAACGTCGACGATGACTCTCAGTCATTGGATTAGAATCAGATCAAACACACCACGTTGCCCCGTACCACTTCGCACCCCCGTGTGTCACTGATGCGTGGGGACACCCACTTAAGCAGCCCGCGGGAGCACTGCGCTTAGCAGGCCGGCCCGTTAGCCTTTCCCGCGCAGCCCAGTTATTTGAATTGAACTTTTTCCATTTTATTTCAAACACACTTCTGTACCCAGTTTCAAAAATCAAGCCAGGTCGATTCAGTGCACCAAATGGAATGAAACCAATTTTGTTGGAAAGGTCTGAGAATGCTAAATCCAAGCCCGTTGGATTCAAGTCATTTGGATCTATAGATCACCCATGGTAAAAATAACAAGGCACAAGCTTTTCTGCTTTCAAACATTTTTCAAATTTAAACCATAATAGCTTTTGAGTTGATTCCAACTCTCAAAAATCACATTTAACCATACCTTTCAGAATATATAAAAATATATATGTTTACTTACAGAAATAATGTTCAAGCAATAAAAGAATGCCCCATAGGCATTTCTAGTCACTTTATTTAATTAAAATAAAAAGGTAAAACCTTATTAAATTGTGACACCACTTTAAATCATATTCCCATGGACTAAAATATGTGGTGATGACATGTTTCAACATGATCCCATGTTTTGTTTGGAGAATATTAAATCTTAAGTAGTTTTTCAATGAGTAGAAATTACTTTTCTAAAAATAAAAGGAATTAAACCAAGCCTTAATATTGTAATGTTAGAGATGATGTTAGATCATCTATAGGACCCTTGTGTGAGTATTGTTTGGTGATTGTGTACCTCGTATTTATTCATAGACGCTAGTATCGACCAAGGATACGAGGAGGAAGGAGGATTCTACGAAGAAGAAGCCGAGGAGAACATCAACCACTACTCTGCACAAGGCAAGCTTTATTAACAAAGTGGACCAATGCAAGCTAAACCTTGCAAGATACCCTACTGATGCCACAAACCACTACTTGTTACTATGCCCACTATATTCCTTAAGCATGTGTGATCATATCCACTTGATAAACCAATCCTAGTTTTTACTTACAAGCTTTATATTTTATTTCTTTATCAAAGATATTGCATAGAGTTTACTTAAGTGAATTATAGATACTAGAAATATATTTGAAGGTTGCATAAAGAGCATCAAATTTGGCCTAAGCTAGGTAGTCTTGATGTCATCTTAAGGCATACGATTGAACTTAGTTAGAACTCCACTAGTTTACCACCCCTCATTATTGCTTACCCCCACCTGTAGATGCTAGTTCTAAGCATAAAACTTGATCAACTTTAGATGGGAATACTTGGTGGAAAAATGGTTATGAAAACCTTGGAATGATGGATCATTCTATTGAAATGAATTGAGACTTTGACTTGACCACAACAGGGTTGTGATCTGAATTACAAGTTCCCATTTAGGTGTTATAAAACTTCAAATAGCATTCGTTGCTTCTAAAACTTAGTAGAGATAAATCTGGCTTTTGCAAAATAACCCTAGAGCCTAGTGTCCTATTATCAAAAACCCTTACACTTGTTAGTATTAGTTTGCAAGTACTTAAAGAGTACTCATGGCTTTTTCCCTGGCTATTCCCATGGCCAGACTCTGAAGAGGAGTACCTGGAGGATGGACCCCAGGAAGGTTACGACAACTAGGATCATCTCCCATCGTCAGCATTGCCTGTGACCCCAAAGATGGAGTTTCGCCTACGCTACCGTTATTATTATGTATTCCGCTGCTTGATGTTGTATTAAGAACTGGATCATGAGATCCCTATTTGTGTAAGAACTTATGTACGGTTTGTAATGGATGATGTACTATGGTATCCAATTCTGTTATGTCTCGCAAAAATGGTAATCCTGGGATTGCGATGTATGGCATAACAGGCATCTGGGATTAAAAATCCGGGTGTTGACATGCTTCCTCTACGGGGCGGAAAACGCCGAGTGAGAAAGAGCTATTCGGCAGATAGATTTTTGCTGGGGAAATTCCTTCCCGCAGAGGGGAGATCGTCGCCATCAACACCATCATATGCACTAGCACCATCATCACCACTCCATCCCGTTGTAACAATTGTGTTGAATCTTGCATAGTTCTTAGGGCAAACTTTCCCGGTGTTGATTACTATTGTAGTTGATGCTTGTGAGTGGAACCATTGGATTATTGTTTATGTTCAGATTGTTATCCATCATTATATCATCTTTGATCTTGATCCATATGATGTATCGTGAGTAGTTCGTTTAGTTCTTGAGGACATGGGAGAAGTCATGTTGTTAGTAGTGGATTTGTGTTGAGGTATTATTCAATGGTTTAGTATTTAAGTTGTGGTTATATTCTTCTAGTGGTGTCATGTGAACGTCGACTACATGATACTTCACCATTTATGGGCCTAGGGTATGCATTGTGTATTTGACTACTAATTGTGGGGTTGCCGGAGTGACAGAAACCTGAACCCCTGTTAGGAAACCATTGCACAAGGGAGTGTAGGATCTTAGAGTTTAAGGCTATGGTTAGGTTTATATCTTAATTGCTTTCTTGTAGTTGCGGATTCTTGCAAGGGGTTTAAGCACAAGTATGTATTAGTCGAAGTAAGGTCGGTACATTAGCACAGGTTCACCCACACAACACTTATAAAACCAAATAAGATTACTCAGCTATATGAAACGAAAGCTCTTGACAATATTCCCATGTGTCCTCGAGAATGTTTGGTCCTCCTTAGTATTTCCACCGGCTTGTCCTTTGTTAAGAAAGGTTTGGGCCACTGCTGCAATTACTTGTTGTCTTTATTTACTTGCACTTTATTTCCTTGCTTTATCAGAAAACTCCTAAAAATCTGTTTGCTAAGTATTACATAGATTTCCTGCTCCATAACACTAGTCAACACCTTCTGCTCCTCGTTGGGATCGACACTCCTATTTATCGAAAGTACTATGATACACCCCCTATACTTGTGGGTCATCAGCTGGCCTGGTGGGTCCCCCTGGGTCACTCCAGGTGCCCCTCTGCCCCTTTTTCATGAAAACATTTAATATGAATTTTCTGAATTTTTCGGGAAACTTTATTTTTGGCCAATTTTCAGGTTTTGAAAATTGATTTTTCTCGCAGAAAAATATTTTTGAAAGACAAAAAAATCAAACCAAAACCAAAACTACAGTTCTAAGACACTATAACTAGCAAACAACTAGCAAAACTAAGACGAACAAGACGAAGAGCAAAGATTGGGATGGAGAAAGATAAAAGTGAGCAAGGATAATCATTGTGAACGCATTGTTTTGTACATTAAAATCCCTCTATTAACAAGGTTGATCAAGTCTTGTTACCAAAAAAATTTATATGAAACAGAACTTTGCTTTTCACAAAATGATTATGTTACCTCAATCTTGATAACAATAGTCCCAATCATAATAGTTTCAAAACTTTCTTGTGGAATGGGACAATATATTTCTCCAACTTTGACTCCCTCTATATTTTTAATTGAATTCAGGCCATAGCTCTTATCAATCTTCTTTAGGAAATAAACAATATGCTCTATGTCATTAATATTAAAAGTTACTTTTCCTTGATTACAATTGATGACAACACCTGTAGTATTAAGAAAAGGTCTCCCAATAATAATAGACATATTATCATCTTCAGGCATCTCAAGTACAACAAAATCAGTTAAAACCAAGCAATTATGAGCGACTTGAACAGGAACATCATCACATATACCAACCAGTATAGTAGTTGACTTATCAACCATTTGCAAAGATATATCTATTGGTATCAATTTTTCTTGCTGAAGTCTCTTGTAGAGAGAAAAAGGCATAACACTAACTCCAACTCCCAAATCACACAAAGCATTTCTAACATAATTATTTTTAATAGAGCAAGGAATAGTTGGAATACCTGAATCACAAAGTTTCTATGGAACCTTACCATTGAAGGAATAATTAGCAAGCAAAGTACAAATTTCCTCATTAGGAATCCTCCTTTCATTAGAGACAATATCCTTCATATACTTTGAATAAGGAGGCAACTTAATAGCATCAGTCAATGTAATTTGTAAAAATAAAGGTTTCATCCAATCACAAAACTTGTTATAGTGTTCTTCTTCCTTTGACTTGTGTTTCCTATTAGGAAAAGGCATTGGTTTCTGCACCCAAGGTTCTCTTTCACTACCATGTTTATTAGGAATAACATCTTCCTTAGTGTACTTAGTGTTCTTAGTGTGCTTCTCAGGTTCTTCTTCAATTTCTTCCTTATCAGGAGCATCATTGTTATCATTACCACCTTTAG
Source organism: Avena atlantica (assembly GCA_910589765.1). Lineage (NCBI taxonomy): Eukaryota > Viridiplantae > Streptophyta > Magnoliopsida > Poales > Poaceae > Avena > Avena atlantica. The sequence continues at coordinate 4,650,463 of OU342736.1, read as the reverse complement.
TTTCAGCATCAGAGACAGATATACTATTAGGATCTATAGCAGGTTCAGAAGGTTCCTCAACTGTTTTATGTTTCTTTTTCTTTCTCTTAGAAGAAGTACTTCTATTTTCAGCTTGTTGAGAATCCTACTCAATTGTTTTAGGATGTCCCTCTAGATATAAGGGATCCTGACTGGTAGCACCACTCCTAGTTCTAATTTCACAAGCATGTTTATCTCCAAAAGCATTAACTAGCATATCATTTTGTACTTTAGCAAGTTGATCAATTTGGGTTTGAACCATTTGGAAGTGTTTAACAAGCATTTTAACATCATTAGCAGTTCTTTCCAGAATATCTTTCAACTCATTAATAGATCTAGAGTTTTCCAATAAATGATTCTGAACTTTTTTATTAAAATTTCCCTGCTTAACTATAAAATGCCAAGTTCCTCTAAGAATTGATCATGAGGTTTACCATAAGGAATATCACCTTCATCAAACTGTTGGAGAGAGTGTACCTCAATAGTAGATGAGTGGGAAATTTGCTTACATAATTATTTTATAGGAGGTAAATTCTTGACACCTTCAGATCTAATACCCTTCTCCTTAAGACATTTCTTAGCTTCTTTCATCACTTCATCATTTAATTCAATCACTCCCCTCTTCTTTGGTGTTGGTGTTGGAGTTGGTTTAGGCACAATTTGTTTAGGTGTAGTAGATTCAGGTGTAATTGGCTCAGTTGTACTCCAATCATCATAATTCTTACTTATTTTATCCATTAATTCTTCATCTTCTGCATGAGTTCTCTTCTTGAAAACACAATCAGAAAAACTATCTAGGTATGTCCTAGATTCATCAGTTGGTCCATTATAATATATATCAAGAAGCTCATTTTTAGGTAATGGACATCCAGTATGTGCATGCATCAAGGCACATAACCTTGTCCATGACACATGCAACTTCTCCTCTTCTCCCTGTTTAAAATAAAAAAGCTTCTGTAAAACGGCATGTCTAGCACTAGGAGGGAAATATTTTTGAAAGAAAGTAGCAGCCAAGCAATCAGGGTATCAATGGATCCAAGAGGTAAACTATTAAACCAAGATTTAGCTTCTCCTTTAAATGAAAAAGGGAAAAATTTAGCAACAAAGTACTTGCGCATCTTAAAATTATCAGAAAATAAGGCACTCATAGTGGAAAGCTCAGCCATATGTGCCACAGCCTTTTCATTCTCAGTACCACAAAAAAGTTCTTTCCCAACAATGTTTATATAGGATAAATCAAGAGAGAAATCATAATCGTTATCTTTAATGTTTATGGGAGAAGTGGCAAACTTAGCATCATGAAATAGTTTAGGTATAATAGTACGTTTCTCAAGGAGACTCCTAATAGCACTAGCACCACGTGTGTTTCGATATTCTTCAATAAATTCATCCGTCATTTCAATGTAACCATCATTAATATCATAACTTTCTCTAGACTCAGGTGAGCTAACAGGAGTAATAGTGTCTTCGCTATGAGTTTCAGTGTTTCCCAATATAGTTTTAGAAATTGTAGCATCTAGGAAAGGACCTAATGAACCACTCTCATCAAGCATAGTAGCAGTAACATCATGAGCATCAAAAGCAATTTCAGATTCGGCACTAGTAGCAGTGTGTGTAGCATGTGTATGTGGTGGTGGTGTAACAAGCTTACTTATAACAGACGGTGAATCAAGAGTAGCAGAGGTGTTTAGGACTGTACCTCTACTTGTAGTGGATGGTAAAATAGGAAACTTCCCATCACGAGACTTTACCATGATGAAAAGGATAGTAGTGAACAATAATAAATCCAAGTGCTTACAAATAAATCTATGCTCCCCGGCAATGGCGCCAGAAAATAGTCTTGATGACCCACAAGTATAGGGGATCGCCACAGTCTTTGAGGGTAGTATAACCCAATTTATTGATTCGACACAAGGGAAGCCAAATAATACTTATAAGCCTTAACAAATGAGTTGTCAATTCAGCTGCACCTGGAAATAGTCTTGCTCACATTAGTTTATTAGTAGCAACAGTTTTTTAGTAGCAATAGCAAAGTAACATTAGAAGTAAAACAAATGCAGTAGTAGCAAACAACAGGATTTGAGTGCGATAGGCATAGGGATGGATGGACGGGCGTTGCATGGACAATACTATACATGTAACTTCAAGATCTAGGGCATTTGCAGATAAATAAGATAAAGCATCCAAGTACTAAACAATCATATGCATGTGTTCCATAAATATTCATACATGCTCGCAATGAGAACTTGCACGACAAGTTTTGTCCTGCTAGCCCGTTGCAGCGGGGCCTCAAGGGAATCTACGGGAAATTAAGGTACTCCTTTTAATAGAGTACCAGAGCAAAGCATTAACACTCCGTGAACACACGTGATCCTCATATGAAAGCTATTCCCTCCAGCTGTCCCAAATTCTGTCACTTCGGGGCCTTTGGTTCCGCACAATGATATGTGTAAACAACTTGCAGATAAGAGCACAAAAAATACTATCATCATGAATCAGTAATATGTTTAGATCTTAGATCATGGCACTCGGTCCCTAGTGACAACCATTAAGCACAACAAGTTGCAACAAGGTCAAATAGAACTAATAAAGATACTAGGCACCATGCCCTAACAATCTTATTCGATTACATGATATATCTCATCCAATCCCTACCATCCCCATAGCCTACAGCGGGGGATTACTCACTCGTGGATGGGAAACATGGATGGTTTATGGAGAGTCGTCGGTGTTGATGATGGCGATGATCTGCTCCAAATCCCTGTACCGTTAGGGTGCCAGAACGGAGTTTCTGGTTCCGAATCGCGGTTTCTGCTGGTGGCGGCGCAACGGAACTCTATCTGGAAAAATGTCGAATTTGGGGGACCGAGGTGGCCACAACTCCCCCGGGCGCGGCCTGGGATGACCCACGCGGCCAAGGGGTGTGGGTCCCTCCTGGCCCTAATCTGTCTCATCTTCTGGCTCCATGAGACTTCTGGTAAAATAGGAGTTTTGCAATATTTTCCTGGTTTTTCCGTAAAGTTGATTTTCTACACAAAAACGAGACACCAAAGCAATTCTACTGAAAACTGCGTCATTCCGTGTTATTTGTATCCAAATCACACAGGTTAGAGGAGAAATAATAGCAAAAGTGTTTGAGAAAGTAGATACGTTTTGGACGTATCAATTGCATCGATTTCACAAGAGGCAGTTCAAACACTCTAGTAGGATGCTTACCCTGTGCAGGTATGTATCATCTAAGTCAGGCATGTCGTAGTTTATCACAATGTTGACACCATCGATATTGATTCCTCTGCCAACTAGATCAGTGGCCAAGAGGTTCCTCTTGTGCCCGTCCTTGAAGGTCTTGTATCTGCTCAACATGCAAAAGCACCACACATTATGTGTATAATCATTAACACATCCACAAAAAGAAAAGAAAAAGCATTCAAGTATCTGTTTTGAGTTAGATGTCGCAGAAAAGTCTAGATTAACATGAATAAAAATGCTTCTAAGCTTAGAAGAAATGATAAATAGATTTGCTGCACGGAGAAGATTAATCCGAAAACAATGAGATGTACACATGGTTTCTACTCTATTTTGATTGGAAAAGAAAGAGACAATTGGATTCCAGTATTTTGATGTCGACCATTTGGTACCAAATAAACTCAAGCCATTATTTCTCGATCATTTTTTATAACATTTAATTATACTCTTCTAGTAGTTCAACTACGCATTGATTTCGTATTGTTCCTTAAATGATAGAACTCCATATTACAGAGAAAAAATTGTATTACTCCTATAGCAGTTCAACTACTCTTTATTCACAGTCAGTTTTCAGAACCTCACATATTCAGTTCAAATAGGGAGCTTGTTTATTTCTACTGGAGACAATAAAATATGTATATACTAAGGTCAAATAATGAAGCCTCGAAGATTGCAGTATAGCACTACAAGTAATCTGTTGATACATGACCCTCCATTTTCGTCATAGAATCGTCATTTTCTACAATATATGACGATCTTATGACGAAAAACAGATCGTCAAAAACCGAGCGTCAGTAATTGCACACAATGACGTTTTCTACGAAATCTTCATAACCGTCTATGACGATATTGGATCGTCATAACCATTATGACAATCCAATATCGTCAAAGGGGATCTGGCTAGGACAGGTCAGATCCTACGTGTCCAATCCGACGTGGCAAAATTGTGACGAAATGAAATCGTCGTAGTGCAAATTCAGCCTGATCCAATGCGGTCGCTTATTTGGGCAAAGCCCAATAACTATGGCCTTTTCTTTTCTAGGCCTTGGACTTTTAAGATTGAATTCAATTTTTGTTCTTGGCCTTTTTATAGTCCGTTGCAATTTTGGGCCTTGTCCTTTGTAAGGTCCAATTTAGATCTGGTCCACTTGTCAATTTTTTAAATTTCTTTTCCATTTTAATTCAGATCCCACTAGTCATATGGGCCCAATTTTCAATTGTTTTTTAGGTCCAACTGTTCATTTTTCCATTTGTAATATAACAAGAATTGTAATAAAACAAAGCAACAACATTTCATAGAAGAACCAACCAAGATACATTACAATCACATGTTCATATACAGTATATATTAGGTATTCATCTATAAAAATACAACCAGATATAAAAATAACAAGCTCTATTGAGCTAGATCACTTTGCTAGGTGAAGGTTTTCCTCGGGCTGGAAGGATGAATAGAAGCATAGATGACATATCCAGCAAAAGCTTCAAATCTTCCCATCTTCCAAGCCAAATCTACAAATTTAATGAGAATAGGTTAAGCACCAGGATTGCAGTAGCACAATAAGCTGAGGTTCAGCATTAGATCAATCTATAGAGAACTGATAGAAAATTATTCATGGAAAATGTGCTATTATGCTCAGAACTGAAACTGCTCTAGCAAATAAAGTGAAAATAAGTAAACTGATTAAGATGACATGTACTGCTTCGCAACAATACATAATTTCTAGGTTTAAAAATCAACATCATAAACGATATACTGGTATTGAAGTGGTATATTTTATAGCAGAAAAATCAAGACATGCATCAGGTTTGAGCCTCATGTGTACATGCATCAGGACATGCAAAAAAATCAAGTTATGGACTTCTCTAGCAGGTTTACATAACAAGCAACTTATAAGGGCATAAGATTCAGTGAAGTCAATAAAATTTAAATAACTACAAAAATGTACCAAAATATGGACTTGTCTAGCAGGTTTGTGTAACATCCCAAAAATATCAAACTTAGATCAACAAAACACTAATCCTAAAGTTTAGGGTTAACAAAAACTTTTCTAAATCAATTCCTGAAAGCATGTCTATGTGTATGCATGAATTTTGAAATTCTTTAAAACCACTTTGTTTGTGTGATCCATTGCTTGTAAAATGTTTCTTAGGTGAAAAGAACATCATCTAAAACATTCCCCACACTTTTCCTAAAGAAAAATAAGTCAAAACCAATATATCAAGTGAATGGTCATTTTGACCAATTTAACTCCCATGCCTACTTTGGCTGTCTCAAACTTTCAAAACCTAACAGAAACTTTTCTGGATCTTTGCACCCCTTGAATGTACTCATAACAAAGTATCAAGGCCCACCTTGTGATCATCCAGAAACTTTCAAATGCATAGTTTAAATGGCAATTCAAAATTGAATCTTCTTCATATGGGAAGATCCCACTTTTTCAAAACCCACTTAAACAAGCTCAATTTTCAAAACCCAAGCATCTGCAGACTCACCAGAACCAATCTAGCAAACCCACCAAAAATCATTTCAAAATTCAAAACTTGATTTCATGCGGCCATTTCATCAAACAGGTTGCAGACACAAATCAAACAAAACACAAAACACTATAGTGTGCAGTGATTCTTGCCTAACTTGTTCCCTAGTTAGCTCTCACACACCTCAGTAGATCATCTAGAAAGATTATCCCAACACTAGCACCCTGTGAGCTTGCCATTCCCATTAATGGTGAACAGCCGAGCACCCCCATGTCACCCCAATGTGGACAGCAAGCTAGGAGCAGCAGCAAGCCTAGCCAGCATGTCTGGGAGGCAGCCCACCGTCCACCGCCACTGCCTGTCCCAGCCGCGAGCGTTGCCAAGCCCTGGACCACGCGCACAAGACACGCCCAGACCATGCCGAGCGTGCGCCAGAGCGCCACCCTCGACCACCACCCACAGACCGCGCGCCGCCCTCACCGCGCGCACACACGATCACTACCGACCCAGGAGACCGCCAGACATCCCCGTTTAACGCCCCGCGCCATACAGCCACCGCCCGCCGTCGAGAACGCCGCCTCTGCCGCGCATAAAACTTGATCAACTTTAGATGGGAATACTTGGTGGAAAAATGGTTATGAAAACCTTGGAATGATGGATCATTCTATTGAAATGTTTTGGACATGTGTTCCCAAACACGTGATGATTTTGGTGATGAAAATGTTGAGGCATGAGCCTTAGCCCTTTATAAAACTGATGGTTGTCTGGATGCGATACCATTCCAATTTTATCGTACAACCACAATACCCGAATATTGGGTAGGGCTTGACTGGAAACTTATATACCTTAGTATTAGTTCCCTCACGGCCAAGGTCTGAGCTGAGGCTACCTTGTGAAGATTGTCCACCTGTGCAGTACCCAAGATGACAGTGGTCATGGTTGGGAGGCCAAACTCACAGGAGAGGTGCTTATACTAGGGAGTGTAATTGGAAGGTTAGGATTGATTATCCGCATACTGAGTATGGTGAATTCAGGATTTGTTCCTGACGGATGTATCGAATGTTGTGGTGAAAGTGTACAATCTCTGCAGAGTGTCAAACTATTCGAATAGCCGCGTCCGCGGTTATGGACAGTTGGAGTGGCCATACTGTTCCCCCGTCAGACTTTTCAAAATGACTTGTGAAACGACTTGAGACTTTGACTTGACCACAACAGAGTTGTGACTGGAAATACAAGATCCCACTTAGGAGTTATAAAATTGTGACCAGCTTTGGAACTTAGTAGTATAAATCTGGCTTTTGCAAAACAATCCTAGAGCCTAGTGTCCTATTATCCAAAAACCCCTTTTTCTTGTTAGTATTAGTTTGCGAGTACTTAAAGAGTACTCATGGCTTTGTCCCTGGCTATTCCCATGGCCAGACTATGAAGAGGAGTACCTGGAGGATGGACCCCAGGACGGTTACGACAACTAGGATCATCTCCCATCGTCAGCATTGCCTGTGACCCCGAAGATGGAGCCTCACCTACGCTACCGTTACTATTCCGTATTCCGCTGCTTGATGTTATATTAAGGACTGGATCATGAGATCCCTATTGGTGTAAGAACTTATGTATCGTTGTAATGGATGAAGTACTATGGTATCCAATTCTGTTATGTCTCGCAAAAATGGTAATCCTGCTATTGCGATTTATGGCATAACAGGCATCTAAGATTGAAAAATCCGGGTGTTGACAAGTTGGTATCAGAGCCATCCTGACCATAGGAGACCCTAGTTAGATTGGACGCTGAACCAAAAACTTAGTTTCAACACTCAAAAACAAAACTATTTACGAAAACTTATTCTCCTTCTTTCCTCTTAAATTCTTTAATAAACTTCATGTACCTCAAAAACTCTTGCAAAGTATATAAAATTTTGACACACTTGATCACTTTGCTAAACTACTCATCCTCTATTTTTATAGATGGACGTGAAGTACAGCAAGTTTTAGAGGGATCTGGATCAGCTTTCGGAACTTTTGGAGCGCCCGCATCCAGAGTTCTTCGGAGCTCTGCTCAATGATCAAGGGGGAGAAGATCTACAGTGGCTAATTGTTGCAAGTCTCCGAGGAAAGATTGAACCTCCCACTGCGGAGGGAATTCAGTTTACCTTGAGGGAAAACAACTGGCTCGATGGACTTGCCAGAGCAATGCAGGAAGCTCTTTCCCGTCTGTGTGGGCAGAGCATCAATCAGATCAAGGGTACTCGCTTTGAGTTTTGCCCAAGACGTGATGCAAATGGTCAACCACTGGAAGCCCCATACCACCCCGAGCTGAAGACTCAATTGGACCACCTTAGCTTCATGATGTATGATCGTCAGCAGGAACTGGACTACTGCCGTGACTATTGCAACCACAAGTCTGCCATCATCAAGACGAAGGATCAGACCATCGCCATGCGAGCAAAGGATCGCAAGTCTCGCCGCCGTCAGCTCGACAAGAAGGAGCGCATTATTGCCCGTCTTCGCCATCGTATCTCAGCTCTGGAAGAGACCATCCATGAGAGAGACATGCAGTTAGAGGAAAGGGAGAATGCTGGAGAAGATCTTCGTGGAGACCCTTACTCCTATCTCAGCGATGACGATGATTTTCTGGAGGATCAGGCCATGGACTTCTTCACCGATGAGGATGATTTCGCCTTCATCGATGATGCGGAAGATGATGAAGCCACAGACTCCGAGCAGTAGTAGCACTGAGCACTAGCGTAGTGAGTAGTAGTTGGTCCCACTGTATCGTAGTTCCCAGAATGGTTCTTAAAACCATCTGTTTTGCTTTGTTGTGGTGTGTGTTGTACTGTGTGCTATGAGTGAATGAATGAAAAAGCAAGTTGCTAGAAAACTTGAGTCAAACTCTAAAACTTTTCAAAGACCCAAAACCTTAGAAATTTCCCTCTTTTCTCATGATCTATATCAATCTTCAAATGCCACGTGGAGGAAGTGGTTCAGCCTCGGACCTAATGTTGCAGATCCTGCAAATGTTGACTTCTGACCGCGAAGCTGAACGAGCGGAACGGCAAGCCAACCTAGCCACTCTGCAACAGATAGCCCAGCTAGCCCACAACAACCAAGGTCATGGAAATCAGGACAACCACGGATCTAAGCTCAAGAATTTCCAGAATACCAACCCACCCGTTTTCACCAAGTCAGAAGAACCCCTAGACGCCGATGATTGGCTGCAAACCATGGAGAATAACTTAGAAGTAGCCGGAGTAGAAGCCAACGAGAAAGTCTTGTTCGCCACTCATTATCTAGCCGAAGATGCCAGGGCATGGTGGAACAGTGTTCGTGCAATGACCGGAGGCCAAATGATGACCTGGGAGGAATTCAAGGTCAAGTTTAGCAGAACCCATGTGTCGCCAAGTTTGATCAAGAGAATGAGAGACGAGTTCAGAGAATTGAAGCAAGGAAGGATGACTGTAGTGGAATACCGTGACAAATTTTTGTCATTAGCTAGGTACGCCCCAGATGAGATAGACACCAAAGCCAAGAAGAAAGAAAGATTCCTGAATGGTCTGCATGACGAGATGCAGACACTATTAGTCAATATTCCCTTTGCTGATATTGAAGCCCTTGTCGACTCCGCTATCCAGATGGAAGGAAAGATCAACCAGGCCAACGAGAACCGCAAGCGTCGCATGATGCATCAACCAGGAACCCATCAGACCCCAAAGTATCGCCCCAACCCATCTCCAGGATTTGCCCCAAGAACCAACAGACCCCCTATGACCCGTCCGAACTATCCCAACCGTGGAAACCCTAGACCCGGAGGAAATCACAACAACCCCGGCAATTCTAGCACTTTCACCCGTGCCCCACCCAAGTTCAACACCAACCATGCTACCGCCAACCCCAATACTGCCCCGAGGACTGGAAGCAATGCTGTGCCTGTCGCAGCCAAGGACAAGTCCCAAGTGACCTGTTATGACTGTGGAAATAAAGGCCACTATTCCAACGAGTGCCCCAACAAGAAGAACGCTATAGCCCCTAATACCAATGTCCCAGCCCAGCAGCAGCGTCGTGTCCAGCCAGGGAGAAGATTTGCCCCCGGAAATTCACTCAACCGCAATGGCCGCCTTTTTCTCATGCATGCTGAAGAAGCTCAGGAAGCGCCAGACGTCGTGCTGGGTATGTTTTCTGTTAATTCAGTACTCGCAAGAGTGTTGTTTGATTCTGGTGCATCGCATTCATTTGTCACCGAAGAATTTGCATGCACTAGTAAAATCCAACCAACCAAACTGAAGCATGTGATGATTGTACAAATTCCCGGATCGACTACCAAGGCTAGGCAAATTTGCAAAGCCGTCCCTATCCGAATCCATGGCATAGATTTTTATGCTAATCTAATAGTACTCGGAACTAAAGGTTTGGAAGTAGTACTAGGAATGGATTGGATGTCCAAACATAAAGGAATGATTGACTGTGTCAAGAAAGCCATTACCATGACTAGTACCGCCGGAATATTAGTCGAGCATATATCGGAAACCTTACCTCGCCAATTCAAGTGTAACAAGAGTCTAGCCCAACCTACCATCGACCAAGTTCGGGTAGTCTGTGAATACCCCGATGTATTTCAAGATGTTTTGCCCGGTATGCCCCCAGATAGGGATATCGAGTTTATCATCGAACTAATCCCCGGAACAGGACCTATAGCCCAGAGACCCTATAGTATGAACCCGTCAGAACTAGAAGAACTGAAGAAGCAACTGGATTCCATGTTAGAAATCGGATTGATTCAACCAAGTGCGTCCCCATGGAGGTCACCTGTCTTGTTTGTGGACAAGAAGGATGGAGGTAACCGTTTGTGTACGGATTATCGAAAGTTGAATGATGTCACCATCAAGAACAAGTACCCCTTGCCCAAGATAGAGGATTTGTTTGATCAGTTGACCGGTGCCCAGGTGTTTTCTAAGATTGATCTTAGAACTGGTTATCATCAACTCAAAATTCGTGCAGAGGATATTCCAAAGACTGCCTTTACCACCAGATATGGGTTGTATGAGTATACAGTCATGTCTTTTGGATTAACCAATGCCCCCGATTATTTCATGAACCTCATGAATAAGATTTTTATGGACTTCCTGGATAAGTTTGTCATTGTTTTCATCGATGACATTCTGATTTATTCCAAATCGGAAGAAGAACATGAGCTACACCTAAGGACCATTCTTGGAACCCTTAGAGAGCATCAGCTGTATGAAAAATTTAGCAAATGTGAATTCTGGTTATAGGAAGTAGGATTCCTCGGTCACATTGTATCAGCCGGAGGAATTGCCGTTGACCCTGCCAAAGTGAAAGATGTAGAAGATTGGCAAGCCCCAACCACTCAAACCCAAGTTCGTGCTTTTCTCGGATGGGCGGGATATTACCGCAAATTCGTAGAAGGATTCTCTAGTATCGCCCGACCCATGACCCAATTGCTGAAGAAGGACAAGAAGTTTGAATGGACAGACAAGTGTGAAGCGAGTTTCCAAGAACTCAAAAGGAGATTGATTTCCGCCCCAATCTTGATCATGCCGGATATCACGAAGCCCTTCGATGTGTATTGTGACGCATCCAAGATTGGTCTCGGATGTGTGCTAATGCAAGAAGGCCAAGTTATATCCTATCTATCGCGGCAATTGAAGCAGCATGAACAAAATTATCCAACCCATGACCTCGAACTCGCAGCCGTAGTTCTAGCCCTGAAGACATGGAGATATTACCTTATGGGAAACCGTTGTGAGATTTATTCGGATCACAAGAGCCTAAAGTATATATTCACTCAGAAGGAGCTGAATATGAGGCAGAGAAGATGGATGGAGCTAATCAAGGATTACGACCTGGACATTCATTATCACCCTGGAAAAGCCAACGTAGTAGCCGATGCCCTTAGCAGATTGCCGTGCCGCTTGAACTCCATGATTTTGAAGGAGCAACCAAGTTTGCACAAAGAGATGGAAGATTTTCGAATAGAATTAGTAAGTGAAGGATTTTTGGCTAGCATAGAACTTCAGCCCACTTTGATCAGTCAGGTTAAAGAGGCGCAGAAAGGAAATGCTAGTATCGACGGAATTAAACGTCGTATCGGTACAGGCAAAGTACCCGGATTCACCGAGGACGAAGAAGGAGTTTTGTGGTACAAAGGACGGCTTTGTGTACCAGCAGATTCTGAGTTAAAAGAAGTTATCTTGAAGGAGGCTCATGATACTCTTTATTCTATCCATCCAGGAGGAACTAAGATGTATCAAGATTTGAAAGAGCAATTTTGGTGGCATAAGATGAAGAGAGAAATCGGAAACTATATCGCCAAGTGTGATATATGTCAGCGAGTCAAGGCAGGACATCAAAGACCCGCTGGATTGTTGAAACCTTTGCAAATTCCGGAATGGAAATGGGATTCTGTAGGAATGGACTTTATCAATGGACTACCTACTTCTAGTAGGGGAAATGACTCTATTTGGGTCATAGTGGACAGATTGTCCAAAGTTGCCCATTTCTTGCCCGTTAAAACCACCTATCAGAGTTCGAAGCTAGCAGAGTTGTACATCGCTAGGATCGTTAGTTTGCACGGAGTCCCCAAGAATATCGTATCGGATCGAGGAACTCAGTTTACCTCGAGATTCTGGAAGAAGGTCCAGGAAGGTTTAGGAACCCGCCTAGATTTCAGTACCGCGTATCACCCTCAGACCGATGGACAAACGGAGCGAGTAAACCAAATACTCGAAGATATGCTTAGAGCATGTGAGCTAGAATATGGATCCAAGTAGGAAGACTGTCTGCCGTTTGCAGAATTTTCCTACAACAATAGTTACCAAGCCAGTTTGCAAATGGCTCCATTTGAATTCATGTACGGAAGGAAGTGTCGCACCCCTTTGAACTGGTCGGAAGTAGGAGAGAGTCAAATTTTCGGACCCGACATCCTACGAGAAGCAGAAGAGAAGGTTCACAAGATTCGAGAGCATCTCAAGACAGCCCAATCCCGACAAAAGAGTTACGCCGACAAGAGACGTCGAGACCTCGCCTTTAACATTGGAGACTTTGTTTACCTGAAAGTGTCGCCATTGAAGGGAATGCAGCGTTTCCAACTCAAAGGAAAGTTAGCCCCCAGATATATCGGACCTTTCAAAATTTTGAACCGTCGAGGAGAAGTGTCGTATCAACTCGAGCTACCAGAAGATATGTCAGTAGTGCACAATGTGTTCCATATCTCGTTACTTCGCAAATGTCTCGAGGTCCCCGAGAAGACCGAAGTGTTCAAGAATATCGATCATAGGACCATAGAGATCAATGATGACCTGACCTATCCCGAAGTACCCATCCGTATATTGGAGGAAGCTTTTCGAACGACCAGAACCCGAAGAATCAAGTTTCTCAAGATTCAGTGGAGCAACCACACAGAAGAAGAAGCTACCTGGGAACGCGAAGATCACATCAGGACGGAGTTTCCAGATCTCTTCAAATCCTAGGTAATCTTTTCGTCCTTTTTCAAATCTCGGGACGAGATTTTGTTTAAGGGGGGAAGGTTTGTAACATCCCAAAAATATCAAACTTAGATCAACAAAACACTAATCCTAAAGTTTAGGGTTAACAAAAACTTTTCTAAATCAATTCCTGAAAGCATGTCTATGTGTATGCATGAATTTTGAAATTCTTTAAAACCACTTTGTTTGTGTGATCCATTGCTTGTAAAATGTTTCTTAGGTGAAAAGAACATCATCTAAAACATTCCCCACACTTTTCCTAAAGAAAAATAAGTCAAAACCAATATATCAAGTGAATGGTCATTTTGACCAATTTAACTCCCATGCCTACTTTGGCTGTCTCAAACTTTCAAAACCTAACAGAAACTTTTCTGGATCTTTGCACCCCTTGAATGTACTCATAACAAAGTATCAAGGCCCACCTTGTGATCATCCAGAAACTTTCAAATGCATAGTTTAAATGGCAATTCAAAATTGAATCTTCTTCATATGGGAAGATCCCACTTTTTCAAAACCCACTTAAACAAGCTCAATTTTCAAAACCCAAGCATCTGCAGACTCACCAGAACCAATCTAGCAAACCCACCAAAAATCATTTCAAAATTCAAAACTTGATTTCATGCGGCCATTTCATCAAACAGGTTGCAGACACAAATCAAACAAAACACAAAACACTATAGTGTGCAGTGATTCTTGCCTAACTTGTTCCCTAGTTAGCTCTCACACACCTCAGTAGATCATCTAGAAAGATTAGCCCAACACTAGCACCCTGTGAGCTTGCCATTCCCATTAATGGTGAACAGCCGAGCACCCCCATGTCACCCCAATGTGGACAGCAAGCTAGGAGCAGCAGCAAGCCTAGCCAGCATGTCTGGGAGGCAGCCCACCGTCCACCGCCACTGCCTGTCCCAGCCGCGAGCGTTGCCAAGCCCTGGACCACGCGCACAAGACACGCCAGACCATGCCGAGCGTGCGCCAGAGCGCCACCCTCGACCACCACCCACAGACCGCGCGCCGCCCTCACCGCGCGCACACACGATCACTACCGACCCAGGAGACCGCCAGACATCCCCGTTTAACGCCCCGCGCCATACAGCCACCGCCCGCCGTCGAGAACGCCGCCTCTGCCGCGCAGAGCACCGCCCGTTCCAGACCAAACCACACCGCCCCATCCCTCGCGACCATGTCGTTGAGCATCGCCAGGAGACACAGCACCGTCCCCTACCCTTTCCCATGCCATTAGCTGCCTGTAACATCGCCTCCGACGAGCTCACTTGCGCCCCGACGGTCCCCTCGCTCGACTATAAATAGAGGCCACCCCCGCACGATTTCTTCACACCATCTCACTCCCCTCTCCTCACTGATCGTGCCACACCATTCTCAGAGCAAGGCGAGCACCACCCCGCCGGAATTTCACTAGAGCCTGCCGCTGCCGGAGAAGAAAGGAGCCAGCGATTGGAGCCGCCCCAGGAGAAGCCACCGGTACCAGGAGGTTCGCCGTCGTCGACTTCGTCGTTCGCCCGCCTCGCCGACCCTCGCCCGTACTCCGGTGAGCCCCCAGCACCCCTCACTGGCCGCGCTAGGTTTCGTTCTTGCCGGAGCTGTCTCGCGTCGACGATGACCCTCAGCCGTTGGATTAGAACCAGATCGAACGAACCACGTTGCCCCATACCGCTTCGCCCAGCCCCGTGTCACTGACGAGTGGGGACACCCACTTAAGCAGCCCGCGGGAGCACTGCGCTTAGCAGGCCGGCCCGTTAGAATTTCCCGCGCAGCCCAACAATTCAAATTAAATCTTTTCTTTTTAGTTTCAAACACACTTCAGTACCCAACTTCAAAAATCAACCCAGATCGATTTAGTGCACCAAATTAGATGAAACCAATTTTGTTGGAAAGGTCTGTGAATGCTTAATCCAAGCCCGTTGGATTCAAGTCATTTGGATCTGTAGATCACCCTTAGCAAAAATGACAAGGCAGAAGCTTTTCTGCATTCAAACATTTTTCAAATTTAAACCACAATAGCTTTTGAGTTGATTCCAACTCTCAAAAATCACTTTCAACCATACCTTTCAGAATATATAAAAATATATATAGGTTACTTGCAGAAATAATGTTCAAGGAATAAAAGAATGCTTCATAAGCATTTCTAGCAACTTTAATTAATTAAAATAAAAGGGTAAAACCTTGTTAAATTGTGACACCACTTTAAATCACATTCCCATGGACTACAACATGTGGTGATGACATGTGTCAACATGATCCCAAGTTTAGTTTGGAGAATATTAAATCTTAAGTAGTTTTTCAATGAGTAGAAATTACTTTTCTAAAATAAGAAGACTTAAACCAATCCTTAACCTTGTAATGTTAGAGATGATGCTAGATCATCTATAGGACCCTTGTGTGTGATGATTGCAAGTAGTTAAGTATTGTTTGGTGATTGTGTACCTCGTATTTATTCATAGCTAGTACCGACCAAGGCTACGAGGAAGAAGGAGGATACTACGAAGAGGAAGCCGAGGAGAACTTCAACCACTGCTCTGCACAAGGCAAGCTAAAACTTGCAAGGCACTCTACCTATGCAAGCTTATACTGATATTGATGCAAGCTATACTAACCAAGTTTACCAATGCAAGCTAACACTTCCAAGATACTATACATATGCAAGCGCATAAGACACCCTATTGTTGCCACAACATATGCCTGTGATATGATTACTATATGCCCTAAGCGTATGTAACCATACCCACTTGCTAAACCAATCCTAGTTTTATGGCAAGCTTTTTACTTTATTTCTTTATCAAAGTTTACTTAGAGGCTACCCAACAATTTTGGTAGATACTAGACAGTTGTGCTGAAGGTTGCATAAAGAGCATTAAAATTTGGCCTAAGCTAGAAACCTTGATATCATCTTATGATATAAGGTTGGACTTAGTTGCAACTCCACTAGTTACCACCCCTCTATTAGTACTACCCCACCTGTAGATGCTAGTGCTAAGCATAAAACTTGATCAACTTTAGATGGGAATACTTGGTGCAAAAATGGTTATGAAAACCTTGGAATGATGGATCATTCTATTGAAATGTTTTGGACATGTGTTCCCAAACACGTGATGATTTTGGTGATGAAAATGTTGAGGCATGAGCCTTAGCCCTTTATAAAACTGATGGTTGTCTGGATGCGATACCATTCCAATTTTATCGTACAACCACAATACCCGAATATTGGGTAGGGCTTGACTGGAAACTTATATACCTTAGTATTAGTTCCCTCACGGCCAAGGTCTGAGCTGAGGCTACCTTGTGAAGATTGTCCACCTGTGCAGTACCCAAGATGACAGTGGTCATGGTTGGGAGGCCAAACTCACAGGAGAGGTGCTTATACTAGGGAGTGTAATTGGAAGGTTAGGATTGATTATCCGCATACTGAGTATGGTGAATTCAGGATTTGTTCCTGACGGATGTATCGAATGTTGTGGTGAAAGTGTACAATCTCTGCAGAGTGTCAAACTATTCGAATAGCCGCGTCCGCGGTTATGGACAGTTGGAGTGGCCATACTGTTCCCCCGTCAGACTTTTCAAAATGACTTGTGAAACGACTTGAGACTTTGACTTGACCACAACAGAGTTGTGACTGGAAATACAAGATCCCACTTAGGAGTTATAAAATTGTGACCAGCTTTGGAACTTAGTAGTATAAATCTGGCTTTTGCAAAACAACCCTAGAGCCTAGTGTCCTATTATCCAAAACCCCCTTTTTCTTGTTAGTATTAGTTTGCGAGTACTTAAAGAGTACTCATGGCTTTGTCCCTGGCTATTCCCATGGCCAGACTATGAAGAGGAGTACCTGGAGGATGGACCCCAGGACGGTTACGACAACTAGGATCATCTCCCATCGTCAGCATTGCCTGTGACCCCGAAGATGGAGCCTCACCTACGCTACCGTTACTATTCCGTATTCCGCTGCTTGATGTTGTATTAAGGACTGGATCATGAGATCCCTATTGGTGTAAGAACTTATGTATCGTTGTAATGGATGAAGTACTATGGTATCCAATTCTGTTATGTCTCGCAAAAATGGTAATCCTGGGATTGCGATGTATGGCATAACAGGCATCTAGGATTGAAAAATCCGGGTGTTGACAGTTTGAGCCTGCTTCGACTAACTAGATGAATTGGATACATTTAACAGAACCATATAGTAGCTAGAGCACACAGAACATATACCGTTACCATATATTTACACATATCATACCAAATTCATTAGTTACTGCAGATTTCTATATACCTCTTGGAGAAGTTGTTGTTGTAGGTCACAGTGACAGTGAGTTTGCTCTTGTCGTGCATGATGGCAAAGGAGTCGCCAAGGTTCCCAGCTTGCCGCTGGTGACCTTGATGCGGTCCTGCACGAACTTCTCCCACGACGCGATCTCCCTAATCTTGTCCTCCTTGGCAGCAACCGCAGCCGCCACCGCCATGCACAAGCCATCTTAGAAAATCGGTAAAATATAAAAAGAACAATATCATGCAGATAGGGTCGATGGGCTTCGGGAGCTTGCGGTTCAAGTGAAGTACACCGAGCACAGGAAGGAGAGTGACCGGCCATCCGACGCTGCCGAGTTGTTGAGGAAGATGTTCATCCCACCGCAGCGCTCGCTCTGCACCCGCGACAGTCATTCCATAGTCAAAATCTTATCACTAGCTAAAACAAACAAGACTATCTACTCTATACTTTGCTGAGTATGAAATGAAACATCCCCTTCTTCCAACTTCAGCCTGGAGCTCCTGTAAAAAATAAAATGATGGACATCTGAGTCAAAATGAAAGCAGATTAACAGATTAAGTACCATAGGAATAGAAGATCTCAAACTAATTGCTACTGGCACTTAAATACACACATGTAGTTCATAAAATGCATGTCTTGGACACTACAAGTACCAAATAGAACAACAAATGTACTAGGACACAAAATAGTACAAACAACGGAAGTTAACGTCAGATATTACCAACTAATGCACTCGTACTTCCAAATTTTCTTGGCAACAAAAGCATATATTTCTCATTAACAACAATAAACAGAATGTCTTGTAGAAACAATATCAAAATCAATGAATAACTTACTTAGTTGCTGCAACTGTCAGGACAGTCTACTGAATCAACAAACTTGTAATATTTTCACACAACCCAATTAACTAGTTGACGACTATATATATGACCAGAAGTGGACTAACCTGTAGAGCCTGGCAATAGGCCCAGACCGCTAATTGTAGAGTGAAGATAAAATACCACATAGGATGTCTTCCCTATGCATGCCAACCGGCCATTGGAACCGCTCCGCAGACTTGGGCTGCATTAAGCAGAACCTGGGATGCAACAAATATTACTGATCATGCGCTGCTAGTTTAGGAAATTTAGGACTTAACATTGCATTAATATCACATATGAACCGTGAAGAAAATCTGGCAAAGACTATTAAGAAAAATATAGGGGAAAATCTGATTAGCTCGCATCCAAATCAGAAGATCATACATAAAATGCACTAAACTTGCAGACTATTGGTTGATGACCACAAACAACAGTAGTTCCTAGTCAGAAGATCATACATACAATGCACTAATTGGATCATACATACAATGCACTAATTGTATACTGTAGTTTCCAAGCAGGCTTCACTAAACTTGTAGAGCTAAAAAAGGTATGCACTAAACTTGTTGAAAAGTAGATCAAAATTTATTTGTTACCCATTATTTGCGATGCAGCAAACTGAATTTGACCAAACTAGTTAACAATAAAATGCATAAAGTTTCCACAATACAAGATGGTGAACTCAGAATTAAAAGCACATGAGACACCATCTCTTTGGTCAACTAGATAGTGGTACATGGTCAAGTAGATAGTTGAATATACTAGTCCCCTTCACACCGCAGGGTTCATACCTCTTCACACTCCAGGGTTCCTACCACAAGGTTCCTATTTCAACAGATTAGCGCGTTAGAGGGCCAGTAAACAAGTTTACCATCTATGCTTGCTTCAAATTAGTGCCATTTTCAGGGTTTCAAAACAGAGTTAAAATGTATACTCATTGAAAACAAACTACTGTCATAGGTGGGCAGATTTTCTGAAATTGTTAAAATGTATATCAGAACTCGTAGAACAACCCTACACAAACTCACATAGACCAAAAGCATTACGGACCCAACCAATAGAGACATATATGAGAGTGTACTAGTGCCTTTCCTGTATATATGTGGAGTTATTTTTGTTTATTTAGGACCATAAGTCTGAACTTGTGCATACAGCCCTGGTGACTGATGCCTTGCTTCATAACTACATAATCAATTATGATGCCTAGAAATTACATGCTCAATCAAAACTAACTAGGAGCTCACTGGCAGAACATTTACATGTCCAACTAACTAGGAACTCAAATAGAACATAATTGCCATACTACATAAATAATAACCATCCAAATAGAGGGGATTAGGGAAAGATGAAGACCTCATCCTTGTCCCTGTGCACCGGAAAACCCTGGTGGGTGTCATTGTCTAGGTTCATGGTCGAGCTCCGAGTGGGTGTTGACGTTGTCTAGGTTCCCCACAGAAATTGGCCTCATCCTCGCCGAGATCCGAGTCCCTCTTCACTAGAAAATGAAGACAAGGGTCAAAGTTGAGATTCGAGTCCCTTTGCACCGGAAACCTAGCCAGGAGGATAGGGGAGGGGTACCTGCGTCATGGCCATCCTTCTTCCCTGCGAGCACCTTGGAGGAAATGTCCAGGACGGATCCCAGAC
Source organism: Avena atlantica (assembly GCA_910589765.1). Classification (NCBI taxonomy): domain Eukaryota; kingdom Viridiplantae; phylum Streptophyta; class Magnoliopsida; order Poales; family Poaceae; genus Avena; species Avena atlantica. The sequence goes on along the minus strand of OU342736.1, from coordinate 4,630,439 downwards.
CCTACGCAGGCCGCTATCTCCTCTGCTGGTCGGCTCTCCTCTGGTCCTGCTTGCGAGCAAGTAAGAAGAGCAACGCATGGAGGACGACGCCCGCCGCTGCCAGAGTGTCCTGGTGGCGCTCGCCACCATCCCTGAGCATCCTGGAGGATGGCGCCCGCCGACGCCGGACGCTGCCCTATCTCGCGGTCCCCGGCGGAGCGGCGGCCATGGCTTGGCTTCTTAGATCGGTCTGCCAACCTTGTAGTAGTGAGCATGAAGAAGATCCTCAGACCCCACCATGGATTCGTGAGACTGGAAGAGGATTCGCTCACACGCAGCTGGTGTTAGCGACGGTGGCATCCGAATCGTGGCGGAGGAGCGCAAGCGCGCGGTCTTGCTTGACGGAGACTACGAAGTCGGGCCCGGGGAGTGAAATCGAAGGCACCACGCTTCCTGGATCAAGATCGAGTGAGTAGAGGCGGGAGGAGGTAGCTCTCTGCCCCTCTCCACTCCTCCCGGTAGAGAGGTGTGGGCTGTAGAGGCCGGTGGTGGGGGTGACGCTGTGCTGCGGTGGGTGAGGGGTGGCGGCAGTGAAGAGGAGAATAGAAATCTAGGGTTCGCCGTTCGCGGCAGGAGTCAGGACATAACAAAAAATTGTTCTATCGCGGTTTCCTTTGCGTTACTAGGCGCGAGGTGGGCGGCAAATGAAATATTTTCCGGCTATGCGCGCGATGAATTGGTGCCAGGTCATCGATCCACGGAACTTCCCACACATCACTATCCCAAACGTTCATCACGTTCATATCCGATGGTTGCTTTTGCCCTCTCTTATATCTAGTTGGTTATGACGATTTCACGTATGAAAAATATGACGTTTTTAGTTAAATCGTCTTAATTCTTCAGGATTTTGACTACCTCAAACGGCTTATGACTATCGGAAGCCAAATTGTCATAATTTTGTGACGATTTTATTCACGGTCACTGTTAAAAGGTCATAGATTGACGCATTTCTTGTAGTGTACGGATCCCTTTGTTAAACCATACTGTTTAAACATTCAAAAGGACCAAATGAACAGAGGAAGGAACTTACTGAAATATGGTGTAGGATAGGTTACTACACCATGTCAAGTAAAGTGCTTTATCAATCAAATATCTGAAATCAAAGTAAATGAATCAACAAATATATCAATGCAAGTAGATGTATGTTTTATTTATAAGTAAACATAACCTAGTACATCCATGATCTCACAAGCAATGCCAGTTTCTATTTACTGCTGCTCTGTTCCATTTGCAGCTATGCTTCCTTTAGCAATAATAAAAAGATCAAGCATCAATGACTTCCATTTTACTTCTAATGCAAATTTTCTATTCTTTCAGCAATAATAAAAAGATCATGCAGCAATAAGGAATCATGTCAGTATAGTAGCAACTTCTAAAGTGATGAATCAACAATTTCACCAATTCCCCTATTGAGATGAAGACATGCTTCTCCCAGATCTAGTAAATGTACTATTACCAAACAATCCATGCAGTTGTACCAGAGATGACAACAATAAATAAAGAGAGAGAGATTTGCATTTGTACCCGTTGGGAAGACAAGGGCAACAACAACGCTGAAGAAAAACAAACAAAGAAGCCATCCATCGGCTGGAGGCGGAGCTTCGCTCACGGAGGAGGTGGACATGGAGCTGGTGGAAGCGGGAGTGGGCATGGGCCGCGGATAGTTGTACAACATGTACTTGAAAACCATCCTGGTACCTACGCATGGACGAAGAAAAACCCTAAGAGCGTTGCAGAAAAAATCAGAGGCAAGTGGGGGAATGGGGGGATCTGGCTCATAACGTCTCGGGGTCCATGGAGAGAACAATTTCCTGCTGCGGCGGTGTCATGGAAGGCACTCGGGGTGCTCTAAGGAAGCCGGATCTGGTGGAGGTGAAGCTCGTCCAGCAGTAGGCCGTCGTGTCCATCGTAGGAGATCAGCGACGTCATTGTATCTAGAACAAGCGGACCTGGCTGCCGACGAGCTGGATTGGCCATGCCACGAGACGTAGAACTTGTTTGTCCTCAACGGTGTCTTGTAGGGGCCATACTAGGGTTCACGCGCGGTGCTGCCACCGGCGAGGAGGGGCAGCTCAATGAGAGTTTGGGGTTGAATGTCAGGGTGAAGGACGAGGTGATGCGGAGGGTAGGAGGGGCGTCGTCCACCAGAGGTCTGGGAGGACGGAGATGTGGCACCGAGAAAGGAGGAGATCGCATCAGGGTGGAGGCTTCGTCTATGGGTGGTTGAGAGGAGAGCAGGGAGGGGGAGTCTGCGCGATGGACAGTACGCTGGACGTGGCCTAACCTAGAACAAATTTTCGGGCCAATTTTTTAGTCTCCCGCGGCCCAAAATCGAAAGCAGCGCGCTCAACTTCGGTGGTTGAGGGGTGAGTTTGCAGCATTGGATCGAGTTGTTGTACATGGCTAAGATCCACCTTGGTGGGGTGATCCACGGGTAGCCTCCTTTCTACATTCTGATTGGTTGGACAAGAGAGTGCACGGATTGAGGTTCGTATACCACTATTCTCCAAGTGCCAAAAAAGTTATACCTCTATTCTCTTAGTGCCAAAAAACAGGGGGATTTGTGAATCAACGACCAAATGAAACTTTTAAAATGGTACCACCCCATTTTATAAAAATATTAGAACACCTTCATTGGAAAATGTCCTGACCGGGTATCTTAAAACTTTTCGTCCACCCTTGTTGAAAAAGACAAATTCAAGCAAAACCACAAGTGTTATGGTAAGAATCACGACATAGTTTGTTATAATGTGATCATATTGTGCACACATGTGTAGATTGGGATGGCGAACAATGTTGCAGGAGGAAGTTTTCCTTTTCGGCGAACGGAAAAGTTATTTTCCATCTTCTGAGTGACAAAAACAGGGCATTTTGTGAAGCCACCATCAAATGGCTAATTCAAAATGCTACCATTCCATTTTTCAAAAATGCTATACCGCCTTACATGGACAATGTCCCAACTAGGAGAGCTCAAACATTTCCTTCCAATGCTAGTGAAAAAGACAAATTCCTGCCGAAGCGGCAGGAAGTGGGTCCGTTTTGAATTACATGTACATTATCTAATGCTCGTGATCTTTTGCAAAAATAATTTTTAGACTCAAAATATGCTATTTCTTCAGAGATCCACCGAAAGTTTAGTGAGGCTCAGCGCCGAGCTAAGATCCTTTGTGGCTTCCATTTTGACCATAATTTGAAACGTGCATAATAAATTGAAAAACGGTTCGAATAATGTAAAACCTTCGCGTGACATCATATTATTGATTCGACACAAGGAAAAATATCAAATTTGGTATATTCATTGCATATTGATGACCCACAAGTGTAGGGGATCGCAACTGTCTTCGTAGGTAGTATTACCCAATTTATTGATTCGACACAAGGGGAGCCAAAGAATACTTGCAAGCCTTAACAACTGATTTGTCAATTCAGCTGCACCTGCAAATAGTTCTTGCTCACAGAAGTTTATCAGTAGCAAAAGTTTGGTAGTAGCAACAGCAAAGCAACAACAGCAGTGAAACAGAAGCAATAGTAATAATAACAGTAACAGTAGGATTGGAGTGCGGTAGGCATAGGGATGGATGGACAGGTGTTGCACGGACGAGTCTAAACATGTAACTTCAAAATATAGGGCATTGCAGATAAATAATAACAAGCATCCAAGTACTAAACAATCCTAGGCATGTGCTCCAAATAAAGTCATACGTGCTCGCAATGAGAACTTGCACAACATCTTCTATCTAGCCAGCCCGTGGCAGCGGGGCCTCTAGGGAACTACTGGCAATTAAGGTGCTCCTTTGATGTAGGATCCCTCCCTTTTAAAGGTAAGGATCCCTGTGATTGCAATTCTAGTCCCTGGATCAATAGCTAGCATCCACAGTTAAGATGTAATATCAAGAAACAAAGGTCATCATAGAACTTTATAACCAGGAATAAAATAATTCATTACATCTTACATAGCTCATTTGGCTATCTCAATAGATTGCAGCAGAAATAACTAAAGCATGGGGTCCTTCATCTTCAATGTGCCGCAGGCAAACATGTTGGTTGTAGACTTGTAATCCTAATCAACATACTTCACTAACATCAAACAAACCTGCAACATAATAAGTTACAGCCACAAGGGTCAATACATTTGAATTGTATTGGCAAGTGATACTATGGTAGTATAGTGTAGTCTATCATCTATATGCATTTGGATAAGTGGATCTTATGCTTGCTTTGCTCAAAATAGATTTTCCTTATCATTTGAAAACACTAAGTTTTTGCTTGTCAAAAACACCCAAGGAACCACCAATAGAAATTGGCGAACCTTCAACCCTTGTTCAACCACAAGTTTTTAACTTAGAAATTTGGATGAGGAGATTCTTCATAGCTTCCATGTCTTGATGCTCAAATTGTCCTTTGCCAGGGACATGGCTAAGTACTTAGATTTTACACTCTGCAGAGGTGGTGCACTTTCCCCACAAGACTTGGTTTCCCAAGAAAAGATCTTTAAGAAGCCTTCCCTCAGACCAGAATGGACGCGTTCCAACCTATCATCCCCTACCACCAACTGTCCATTTGGCTAAGTTATTGCAACCTATATGATCCAGGCAGAGCCCATAATGCCATGTGTCTGCACTTGAAGCTTCTCAACATTTGACATCTCAAATCTCTTTGTTCCTGGGTGGCATTACACAAGTGAGATACCAAGTTTTCCCCAGTATACTGGACTTGGTGATGCCCAAGTTTTCCCCAGCATACTGGACTTGCATAACCACTCAACACAAACCATTCTTTCCATTCCACCCAGGTGATTCATTCACTTAGTTGTTTTATTAAACAAAACACAAGTCCTTGACTTAGACGTAATCCATAGCATGAATATAATCCACCCTTGTTTGCTACTAGCTAGGCTAAGCATGATGGTAGTAGGAATCTTAACTTAGGAAAATTCTACTAAGGTTTTATCTACTAGGATTTCCCATGGCATAGTTTATACTTAGCAAAAATTCCAAGCAAGTCTTACTTAGAAATATCACTAATGCATAGTGAAAATAATGGGACAAAGGTATGAAGCATCACTTGCCTTTTTGGTATAGATTATAAGTTCACTCCTTGACCTTGCAATATTCACACTCTTCAAATTCCACTACAATTCAACCAAGCAAGCAATATTCAATCTACCATTCAAGAAAACATCACATAAAATAATAGAAACAAAGCAATGCATGCAAACATGCCAAAGGTTGTTTTATTTGGAAAAGTGGTTTCTAAAAGGTTATAAACATTTGAAAACACCTATTGGTCATTTACAAAAGTGGCAAGGTCATTTGTAAATGTGGTAAAATCATTTGATATTAAGTTAGTGAAAATGGCCATTTTATGTCATTTTTGTTTTGCTAGAAATGGTTCAAACCAAAGTATTATTTTCTAGTGTTTGACAAATACATTTTTTTTAAACACAAATGTTGGTGTTTTATGGTCAAGTGTTTAATATTAAAACCATTTTTACACTAAATCAATAATTTATGTTGTTGAAAAAGTAATAATTTATAAGGTTCATCAAAATACATTTTTAAATTCTAAAACTTGGTGTTTAGGGTCAGAGAGTTTAAATCAAAACATTTCCCAAAGGGTTTCCTCCAAAAGCATTTTTAACATATAAACCACATTTTTATTTGACTAGAAATGTTCTAAATCAAAGATTTATTCTTTTGCCTCACAAAATATGTTTTTGAATCCACAAGTTGGTTTATATGGTCAGTAGGTTCAAAACAATCCATTTGCCAAATATTTTATCACAAAAATAATTTTAGAATGAATTTTATATTCAAATTATTCCTACACAAGTTTCTGCAAAACAACCATTTTACTAGAAGCAATTTAATAAAAAAAAGTACATGGTTGGACAGTACTTGTTCTGCTGATTCCATTGATATAAAATTTGCAAAATTTGGATGTGTGGATCAAAAGTTATGAATTTTACAAACTTGAACATCTAATAGATCATTTCTTGTTTTTATAAAACAGACTGGGCCACGTGGCGTGATTTAATTGGCCAATAATGGTTCGCACGGATCGACTAACATGGAGAGTCAGATCTAATATGCATCGCATGGCTCTGATCAAAACATACCTCTTCGACTAAGCTTCTATCGTATCCCATATATCAAAATCGAACCGTGTACAGTATGCTAACCCTATATGGGCGGCGCTGGCGGCGGTGCTCTGGCGGCGGTGTTCCGGATAATACAGGAATCAAGGGAGAGGGAGGAGTATCTCACAGTGATCACAGGGGTGTGGCGAAGCTCAAGGTGGTCTCGGATAGTAGGGGGCGCACGAGGATAGTGACAATTTCTCGCCGGAGTTCGTTCTGGCGACGGGCGTGCTCTAGTGTTGTCGTAGACGAACCTACAGGGCACGGGAGAGCGAACGGAGGGTGATGTTAGCTTCGTACGCGAGTCACGGACAAGTGAGCATCAAAAGGAGGGCAAGGGGGGTCTATGCTCACCAGGGAGACTCACCGGAGTCGAGGCAGTGGAAGGCGATGCTGGGCTGTCGTCGTTGCCGAGGTTCTGGGCTGCGCGTGAGTGAGCCGAGGGTGCTGGCAGGTGCGCACGGGAGAGGGGAGCAGGCTCGGGTGGTCAAGGGGGCAAGGCGCGGCCTGGGTTCGCTAGAATCGTCGCGGATGTGCGTCGGAGGCAGTGACGGTGCGGGTGGAATTGGGGACGGCCTGGGGGCTCTGTTGCAGCGGTTTTTGAGGGAAAAGGGAGGTGAGAGGGAGGTGGTTAAACGATCGAGGTCGCGGGTGTGATTAACTGAGCCATTATCGCGGAATTACGCCGGGGAGGTAACGGCAGGAACGGACGGGAGGGGGCGTGGTCAGCGGTCGGGTGAGGAAGAGAAGACAGGCAGGTGGGTCCTGGCTTTCTGCGAGAGAGTGTGAGGTGAGGTGGGGTCCAGATGTTAGCGAGGCTTTGGGTTCGCGGTTGAGTAGGAAAACTATTCGAAGGGGAAAAGGGGGACTGGGCTCGCTGGCTTAGATTGGCTGGGTTAGTGGGCTGGCTTTGTTCATTTTTTTTGTTCTGCTTCTCCTTTCCTTTTTCGATTTATATTATTCTGTTTTGATTTTGTTTAATCATTTCAAACAACCATTTGAATGCAAACTTCAACCAAACTTTGTGTAGATTTTAATACTGTTATTTAACATATTCTAAAGTCAAATTTAGAATAATTTTTTTATTCTTTTTAGTGTCTATTATTTATTTAAAAAAAGACATTTGTCTTTATTTCAAATAGGATTTAAAATGTTTTAAAACTCTATTTGAATTCCAAATTTTACCAAACCTTTTTCAGTAGGCTTTATCTATACAAAATGATTTCACTTTGGAATATTATTTTCAAAATACTTTAATATGTTTTAATGTTTATTTAAAATGGAAAAAGCCTTTACTTAAATAAATTTGGATATAATAAATCCTCATGATTTTATTTAAATAATCCTTTACTCTTTTTATTAAACAAAAATATTTTATTTTATTTGCTTGGCCAAGTTTTAATTTGGCTCTTTAAAATAGTCCTTATTTATTATTTCTTCCTTTATCTTATAAAATCCATATATTTTTATTTAAAGATCCAAACTTGGTGATTCCAATTTGTAAAATCTTATTTAATATTTGTTTATCCTTTTATATCTCTTTAGGATTATTTTCTCCCCATTTGGTATGGATTTTTAGATAGGTCCTTTATTTGCTTTGGAAATTTAATTTCCTTATCTTATTAAATTCAGTTGATTTTATTTATGGCTCCAAATTGAATGATATCATTTTCTATGGTTGTATAATATTTCCATTTGTCATTCTTGATAATTTATAAATATTTGTTGACAAATTTTATATGGATCAAATCCATGGTCTTAGAGATATCTTGGAAATCTCCCATTAGGGTTTTAGGGTTTTGGTTTATTTTCCAAGTGTTTATATTTCAAGATGCATTTATGAAGAATGCATTTCGCTTGATTTGAATTTAGTTGGATTCAAACTTTATTCATAGATTGTTCAAGATGGGTTTTGATGTTTCCATTTGAAATCATAAAGTTTCCTTTCACCCTAAATTTCAACAATTATTTATTTTATTTATTTATTTTTCACATTTCAAAATTTGGAAATTTTTGGGATGTGACATTTTAATAGATCACCTGAGTAAAGCATTAACACTCCATGAACACATGTGATCCTCACATCACAGCCATCCCCTCCGGTTGTCCCAATTATTGTCACTTTCCGGCCTTTGGATCCGGACAATGGTATGTGTACACAACTTGCAGATAAGACCACAAACAATACTATCATAATGATTCAATAATAAGTTCAGATCTGAGATCATGGAACTCGGGCCCTAGTGACAAGCATAAAGCACAACAAGTTGCAACAAAGTCAACTAGCACTAATAGAGATACCATGCACTATGCCCTAACATATCTTATTCGATTACATGATAGAACTCATCCAATCCCTACCATCCCCAAGCCTACGGCGTGCTCACTCATGGATGAGGGAAACATCGATGGTTGATGGAGATGCGTTGGTGATGACGATGGCGATGATCCTTTCCAAATTCCTCGTCCCAGCAGGGTGCCAGAACGGAGTTTCTGGATCCGAATCTTGGTTTCTGGTGGTGGCGGCGGAGCGCAACTCTTTCTGGAAAACTATTGAACCCCCTCGGTTTTTAGGTCGAAAGGCAACATATAGGCGTAGAGGGAGGCCGAGGGGGTACCTGGGGTGTATACACCCCCTAGGCGCGGCCAGTGGTGGCCCCACGCCTAGAAGGGGTGTGGGCCCCCCAGGACCCTTCTCCGTCTCGTCGTCTGGCGCCGTGGGTCTTCTGGTGAAATATAATTTTTGGCATATTTTCTAGTATTTTTCCTGATAGTTGATTTTCTACACAAAAACAAGACACCAAGGTAATTCTGCTGAAAACAACGTCAGTCCGTGTTAGTTGTATCCAAATCACACAAGTTTAGAGGAGAAACAATAGAAAAAGTGTTCAGGAAAGTAGATACGTTTTGGACGTATCAAGTCCCCCAAAGCTTAGCTTATTGCTTGTCCTCAAGCAATTCAGTTGAAAACTGAGTGCGATAAAGGAACTTTCACAAACACATTTGCTTCATATGATGTATATATTTTTAGCACAGGAGTAGATGCTTAAACTATTCATAATAAGAAGTATGCAACTAGGTCTACTCAATAGTCATTGCAAGCTATGAAACCAACTCAATAATAATAAGTAGCATGGAACATAAACATAAGCAACATTTCAATGCTCATAGTAAGGTATGATAGAGTGGTATCTCGCTTTCCTTTGTTTGTAGAGAAGAATATAAATGCCAAGGCACCTCTGAAGATCAAGTGAAGACTAGAAGTAAAGATATCAGAGATACAAGCATCAAAGTCATGACATAATTAACCAAGTTTTGGAACAAACACAAGAATGATAACTATGCTCTCAAGAAGGTTCTCATATAATAAGTGGTGACTCAACAAGGTTGTGAAAACGGTTTTGAAAAGTTTTAAAGGATTCCTAATGCTAAAAGGAAGGTACTCATTAGCTTTGAGCTCTCATTGCCCCTATCATAGGCATCTTCATATGGTTAAGGTGAAAGCGAGGTCCAATCTGAGTCATATGCTTGACAGACCATAGACTGGAAATCCAATGTCCTTTGAGTACGAGGGCCGCTCCGCATGCTACTCAACTTTTGTTACCTGTAAGTTCTTGGCATTGTAAATACATGCATATCATAGAGAACCGCCAACGGGGTACCCCTTGCATATGATACAGGAGCTATCCCGTGATCACAATGACAAGGCAAGCAGACAATGATCATCTCAGCGATGTTTTTATTTACTATATGTATAGCTTTTTATTGAGGATGCTTCATAAATGCTCATTATGGTGATGCTGCAAGTTTCCACCATGATTAGGCATGGCTTAGGCTAGCGGCCCAGGTGTTTCTCTAACACAATGTACAAACTCCATGAACTCACAAGCTCCCCTTTTATTTCACATAGTCGACATCCATAAACAAAAGAGCAAAGTATCAACTGGATAGGATATCCAAAAAGTGTTGAAAGCGTTCCCCGTGAAAGCATGGTTCTGCTGACTCCTAGCATATAATTTGCAAGCATATACCTTTCATGGACTAGTCATAATGGTTCAGGATTATTAAGTGCACGGAATAAAGTGTGCCATCAAGTTCGTGAGAGCTTTACTAACTAACTTTCTCAAAATAGACAAACATTTTATCTGGAAGAAAACAAGGCATATTGAATATGCACTAAAATAGCAAATTATGCTAATAGGTATGTATGGTGGACATTGTTGGCAATATTGGTTTTGAGGAGTTGGAAGCACAGGGTAGAGCTCATACTCAGTGCAAGTGAAGGCTAGCAATAGAGAGACAGAGGGAAAAAAGAGAGATAAATAACTACCATAATCATGCTTGCAACAAAAAAGGACTAATTATGGCAAGAAAGTGATACAAGAACTCTGAGGCAAAATAAATCATCGAGGCTTACTGACTATTGTTTAGTCATATGCATGCGTGAGCATGTGCCAAGTCGATTCACAAGAAACTTTCAGAGGAGGATACCACAATATCATACCAAAATATGAATAAAAAATGCAAGCAAACATTCATATGACATGCTACAAACTATTAGCAAGTTGGAGCTAATCATAGACAAGCAAAAACTACTAAGCATCCATCAGTAACATACTCCTTACATTGAATAAACTAAGAATGCTTACCATGATGAGTATATGTACAAAAATGAAAAACAAATACAGTTTGTTACCAGCCTCTTACCACTCCTCAAGTTTTCTTAATCTTCATTATTGCCCTTCACTTGTGTGACTTGAATAATAACATGAAACCAAAATCCACTGAGGACGATTGAACCCTGCAAAGAACACAAAAAATCATAGAAGAACAAAAAATATTTTTGGTGTTTTCGATTTTTCAAACAAACCAAGAAAGCAAAAAATAGCAAAGCAAAAACAAACCAACAAAGCAAAATAAAACCAAAAAAAAAACTAAGACGCTCCAAGAACAACACAACTGTGCATGAAACAATAAAAACAAAGTGTCTAGAAAGACCTGAGATTTTTATTGATGAAGAAGGGGATGCCTTGGACACCCCCAAGCTTTAACGCTTGTACCTCTTGAATATTTCTTGGGGTGACACGGGGTGAATCCCCCCCCAAGCTTGAGCTTTTGTCCATTCTTCGTCTCATTACACCTGAAAATTTTCCTTCATACAAAACTTCACACAATCTTCATTAGAAACATTAGTGCATTCAAAAGATAATCTTCACACAATCTTCATTAGCAAAACTTTCACTAAAGAAACAAGCTACTGTAGCAATTCCCTCAAAAAGCTCAATTTCAAAAAGAACCCGAAAAGGAATCAATAAGAAGCAAATGCAAATAATGGCAGAAATCTGTCAAAACAGACCAGCAGGTAGAAACTGATTTGTTCAAAGACATTATGTTGCTCAAATCAAAAAGTGTTGAACTAACGTAAGTTAGTTAACACACTGGGGGATTTATTCGGAAATTTTCAGCCCAATCCGACTAACAGAGACTCCTCACAGATTTTTATGGTGGAGGACAGAAATCTGTTTCAAGACAGTAACTCCCAAAATCTTTCTTCCCTCTCATTAGAGGTCATTCTTGGCACAAAAAACAAACAAAAAGAATTAGGAGAGGTCACTACAGTATCTCCCAACAAGTAATTTTCTTTAACGCCTTTAAGTTAGGCACGACGAAGAGCAAAGATTGGAAAGGAGAAAAGTAAAAGTGAGTAAGAATAACCACAGTGGAAATATTATTTTGTTCATTAAAATCAGTTCGTTAACAAGGTCGATAAAATCTTGTTACCAAAACAATATTATATGAAACAAAACTTTGCAATCCACAAGGTGATTATGTTACCTCATACTTGATAGGAATGGTCCCAATCAGTAATAGTTTCAAAATTTTCTTGTGGAATGGGACAATATATTTCTCCAAACTTGATGCTCTCAATATTTTCAATGGAATTCAGGCAATAGCTCTTAACAACCTTGTTGGGGAAATAAATAGTATGCTCTTTGTCATCAATATTGAATGTTACTTTTCCTTGATTACAATTAATGAAAGCACCTACAGTATTAAGAAAAGGTCTTCCAAGAATAATAGACATATTATCATCTTCAGGCATTTCAAGAACAACAAAATCAGTCAGAACCAAGCAATTATGAGCCACTTGAACAGGAACATCCTCACATATACCAACAGGGATAGTAGTTGACTTATCAGCCATTTGCAAAGATATATTAGTTGGTATCAACTTTTCTAGCTGGAGTCTCTTATAGAGAGAAAAAGGCATAACACTAACTCCATCTCCCAAATCACATAAATCAGTTCTAACATAATTATTCTTAATAGAGCAAGGAATAGTTGGTATACCTGGATCACCAAGTTTCTTTGGAACCTTACCATTTAAGGAGTAATTAGCAAGCACAGTAGAAATCTCCTCATTAGGAATCTTCCTTTTATTAGAGACAATATCCTTCATATACTTTGAATAAGGAGGCAATTTAATAGCATCAGTCAAAGGAATTTGCAAAAATAAAGTTTCATCCACGAACAAAACTTGTTGTAGTGTTCTTCCTCCTTTAACTTGTGTTTCTTACCTGGAAAAGGCATAGGTTTCTGCATCCAAGGTTCTTTCTCTTTACCATGTTTATTAGCAATAAAATCTTCCTTAGTGTACCTAGTGGTCTTAGTGTGCTTCACAGGTTCTTCCTCAACTTCCTCCTTACCAGGAGCATCATTTTTATCATTACCACTCTCAGTTTCAGCATTAGAGACAAATATACTATTAGGATCTACAACAGGTTCAAGTGGTTCCTCAACTATCTTGTGTTTCTTTTTCTTCCTCTTACGAGGACTACCACTATTATCACCTTGTTTAGAATCCTGCTCAATTCTTTTAGGGTGTCCTTCAGGATATAAAGGATCTTAAGTAGCTATCCCACTCCTAGATCTAATTCGATAAGCATGTTGATCAACTTGGGTTTGAACCATTTGAAAGTGTTTACAAAGAATTTTAATATCATTAGAAGTTCTTTCCACAATATCTTTCAACTCATGGATAGCTCTAGAGTTTTCCAATAAATGATTATGAACTTGTTTATTAAAATGACCTTGTTTTACAATAAAAATGTCAAGTTCCTCTAAACATTGATCATGAGGCTTACCATAAATAATATCACCTTCATCAAAGTGTTGGAGAGAGTGTACCTCAATACTGGATGAGTGGGGAATTGGCTTACATGATTCTTCTATAGGAGGTAGGTTCTTCACATCTTCAGCTTTAATACCCTTCCCCTTTAGACACTTCTTAGCTTCCTTCATCACTTTATCATTTAATGCAATAACTCCCCTCTTCTTTGGTGTTGGTGTTAGAACTAGTTCAGGAACATCTTGTTCAGAACTAATAATATCAGGTGTATTTAGCTCAGTTGAAGTCCAATCATCATAATTCTTGGTTATCTTAGCCATTAATTCTTCAGCATCTGTAGGAGTCCTTTTCCTGAAAACACAATCAGCAAAGCTATATAGGTATGTCCTAGAATCATTAGTTAGTCCATTATAATAAATATAAAGGAGCTCATTCTTAGGTAATGGACATCCAGGATGTGCATGAATCAAGGCACAGAACCTTGTCCATGACTCAGGAAATTTCTCTTCTTCTCCCTGTTTAAAATAAAAAAGTCTCTGCAAAGCAGCATGTCTAGCACTAGGAGGAAAATATTTCTGGAAGAAAGAAGCAATCAAGTAATCAGGGCTATCAATGGAACCAGGAGGTAATCTTTTAAACCAAGCCCTAGCTTCTCCTTTTAGTGAAAAAGGGAAGATCTTAGTAACAAAGTACTTACGCATCTTAAAATCATTAGAGAACAAAGAACTCATAGTAGAAAGTTCATTCATACGAGCCACAACACTCTCATTTTCAGTCCCACGGAAAGGTTCCTTCTCAACAATATCTAAATAGGACAAATCTAGAGAGAAATCGTAATCTTCATCTTTAATATCTATGGGAGAGGTGGCAAACTTTGGATCCGAGGACAGTTTAGGCATAATAGTACGTCTAGCAAGGATACTCTTAATAGCACTAGTACCATGTGTGTTTTCGCACTCTTCAACAAATTCATCAGTGAACTTAATGTAACCATCATTATTATCATAACTCTCTCTAGACTCAGGTGAGATAACAGGTGTAACAGTGTCTTTACTAGGAGTTTCGGTATTTCCTAGACTAGCCATAGTAGCATCTAGGAAAGGACCTAATGAACCACTCGTATCAAGCACAGTATAAGTAACATCATGAGCATCAAAAGCAGTTTCAGATTTAGCAGTAGTAGTAGTGTGTGTAGCATGAGTATGTGGTGGTGGTGTGAAAAGCTTACTTATAACAGACGGTGAATCAAGAGCAACAGAGGTGTGTAGGACTGTACCTCTTCTTGTAGTGGATGGTAAAATAGGAAACTTTCCATCATGATACTTCCCCATGATGAAAGGAGTAGCAGTGAACAATAATAGATCCAACTGAACTTACAAATAAAGCTATGCTCCCCAGAAACGGCGCCAGAAAATAGTCTTGATGACCCACAAGTGTAGGGGATCGCAATAGTCTTCGCGGGTAGTATTACCCAATTTATTGATTCGACACAAGGGGAGCCAAAGAATACTTGCAAGCCTTAACAACTGAGTTGTCAATTCAGCTGCACCTGCAAATAGTTCTTCCTCACAGAAGTTTATCAGTAGCAACAGTTTGGTAGTAGCAACAACAGCAGCGAAACAGGAGCAATAATAACAATAACAATAACAGTAGGATTGGAGTGCGGTAGGCATAGGGATGGATGGATGGCCGTTGCATGGATGAGTCTATAAATGTATCTTCAAGATCTAGGGCATTGCAGATAAATAATAACAAGCATCCAAGTACTAAACAATCATAGGCATGTGCTCCAAATATAGTCATACGTGCCTGTGGATGCGGGGCCTCTAGGGAACTACTGTCAATTAAGGTGCTCCTTTTAATAGAGCACAGGAGCAAAGCATTTACACTCCAAGAACACATTTTATCCTCACACCACAACCATCCCCTCCGGTTGTCCCAATTATTGTCACTATGGGGCCTTTGGATCCGGACAATGATATGTGTACACAACTTGCAGATAAGACCACAAAAAATACTATCATAATGGTTCAATAATAAATTCAGATCTAAGATCATGGACTCGGGCCCTAGTGACAAGCATTAAGCACAACAAGTTGCAACAAAGTCAAATAGCACTAATAGAGATTCTAGGCACTATGCCCTAACAGATCTTATTCGATTACATGATAGAACTCATCCAATCCCTACCATCCCCAAGCCTATAGCGGGGGATTACTCACTCATGGACGAGGGAAACATCGATGGTTGATGGCGGCAGCGAAGCAAAACTCTTTCTGGTAACTATCGAACCCCCTTCGGTTTTTAGGTCGAAAGGCAACTTATAGGCAGAGAGGGAGGCCGAGGGGGTGCCTGGGGTGGCTGCACCCACCTAGGCGCGGCCAGTGGTGGGCCCGCGCCTGGCAGGGGTGTGGCCCCCCCAGGCCCCTTCTCCATCTCGTCTTCTGGCTCCGTGGGTTTTCTAGTAAAATATAATTTTTGGCATATTTTCGAGGATTTTTCCTGATAGTTGATTTTCTGCATAAAAAACAAGACACCAAGGTAATTCTAATGAAAACAGCGT
This sequence comes from Avena atlantica, assembly GCA_910589765.1. Lineage (NCBI taxonomy): Eukaryota > Viridiplantae > Streptophyta > Magnoliopsida > Poales > Poaceae > Avena > Avena atlantica. The sequence continues at coordinate 4,614,569 of OU342736.1, read as the reverse complement.
CAGTCCGTGTTAGTTATATCCAAATCACACAAGTTTAGAGGATAAACAATAGCAAAAGTGTTCGAGAAAGTAGATACGTTTTGGACGTATCACATATCTAAAAAACTTCTTAGAAATGACCTATCATGTTTGAGGTTTCTTTGCTTTCGGGTCAAAAGACCAATGTTATGGCAAGAATCAAGGCATAGTTTGTTATAATATGCCCATATTGTGCATGCATGTGTATATTGGGATGGCGAACAATGTTGCAGGAGGAAGTTTTCCTTTTCGTCACACAGAAAAGCTATTTTCCATTTTCCGAGCAACAAAAACAGGGCGTTTTGTGAAGCAACCACCTAATGACTAATTCAAAATGCTACCATCCCATTTAAAAAAATGCTATACCACCTTACATGGACAATGTCGCAACCGGGAGAGCTCAAACCTTTCCTTCCACCCCTGGTGAAAAAGACAAAGTCCTGCTGAATCGGAAGGAAGTCAGTCCGATTTGAACTACATGTACATTATAATGCTCGTGATTTTTTGCAAAAATCATTTTTAGACTCACAATATGCTATTTCTTCAGAGATACACATAAAGTTTAGCGAGGCTTGGCGCCGAGCTAAGAACCTCTGTGCCGCCATTTTGACCATAATTTGAAGCGTGCATAAGAAATTGAAAAACGGTCCGAACAATGTAAACCGTTTGCGTGGCGTCATATTATGTGACATACTTGCAAGGAAAAATATTAAACTTGGTATATTGATTGTATCTCTAAGAAACCTTCTTACAAATGACCTATAATGTTCGAGGTTTAATGGTTTTCGGGTCAAAATACCAATGTTATAGCAAGAATCACAGCATAGTTTGTTATAATGTGCCCATATTATGCATGCATGTACATATTGGGATGGTGAACAATGTTGCATGAGGAAGTTTTCCTTTTTGTCGAACGAAAAAGCTATTTTCCATTTCCCGAGGGAAAAAAACAAGGCGTTTTTTAAAATAACCACCAAATGGCTAATTCAAAATGCTACATCCCATTTAAAAAAATGCTGGACCACATTACATGTACAATGTACCAACCGGGAGAGCTCAAACCTTTCCTTCCACCCCTGGTGAAAAAGACAAATTCCTGCTGAATCGGTAGGAAGTGGGTCCGATTTGAACTAGAGGTAAATTATCTAATGCTCGTGATTTTTTGCAAAAAAATCATTTTTAGAATCACAATATCCTATTTATTCAGGGATCCACCAAAATTTTAGCGAGGCTCGGACCCGAGGTAAGAACCTTCGTGCCCGCCGTTTTGACCATAATTTGAAACGGGCATAAGAAATTCAAAAAAGGGCCAAACAATGTAAAACCTTCGTGCGGTGTCATGTTATATGACATATTTGCAAGGAAAAATATAAAACTTGGTATATTGATTGTATCTCAAAAAAACCTTCTCAGAAATGACCTATCATGTTCAAGGTTTTATGGCTTTCGAGTCAAAAGACCAATGTTATGGCAAGAATCACGACATGGTTTGTTATAATGTGCCCATATTGTGCAAGCATGTGCATATTGGTATGGCGAACTATGTTGTGGGAGGAAGTTTTCCGTTTTGTTGCACGGAAAAGATATTTTCGATTTTCTGAGAGATAAAAACAGGGCGTTTTATGAAGCAATCACCAAATGTCTAATTCAAAATGCTACCATCCTATTTTTCAAAAATGCTAGACCACCTTACATTGACAATATCCCAATCAGGAGAGCTCAAACCTTTCAAGGAAGTCAGTCCGATTTGAACTACATGTAAATTGTATAATGCTCGTGATTTTTTGCAAAAATCATTTTTAGACTCACAGTATGCTATTTCTTCAGATATCCACCAGGAGTTTAGCGAGGCTCGGTGCCGAGCTAAGAACCTTTGTCCCGCCATTTTGTCCATAATTTGAAAAGTGCATAAGAAATTGAAAAAGGTCCAAACAATGTAAAACCTTCCCGTGGCATCATATTATGTGACATATTTGCAAGGAAAAATATCAAAGTTGGTATATTGATTGCATATCTAAAAAAATTTCTCAGAAATGACCTATCATGTTCGAGGTTTCATGGCTTTCGGGTCAAAGACCAATGTTATGGAAAGAATCACGACATAGTTTGTTATAATGTTCTTATATTATGCATGCATGTGCATTTGGGATGGCAAACAAATTTGTAGGAGGAAGTTTTCCTTTTCGTCGCAGAGAAAGCTATTTTCCATTTTCCGAGCGACCAAAACAGGGCGTTTTGTAAACCAACCACCAAATGGATAATTCAAAATGCTACCATCCCATTTTTCAAAAATTCTAGACCACCTTACATGGAGAATGCCCCAACCGAGAGATCTCAAATCTTTCCTTCTAGCCTTGGTAAAAAGACAAATTCCTACCGAATCGGTAGGAAGTGGGTCCGATTTGAACTACAGGTACATTATCTAATACTCTTGATTTTTTGCAAAAATAATTTTTATACTCACAATATGATATTTACTCATAGATCCACTAAAAGTTTACCGAGGCTCGGATCCGAGCTAAGAACCTTCGTGCCCTACGTTTTGACCATAATTTGAAACGGGCATAAGAAATTCAAAAACGGTCCGAACAATCTAAAACCCTTGCGTGGCGTAATATTATGTGACATATTTGCAAGGAAAATTATGAATCTTGGTATATTGATTGCATATCAAAAAAACCTTCTCAAAAATAATCTATCATGTTCGAGGTTTCATGGCTTTCGTGTCAAAAGACCAATGTTATGGAAAGAATCACGACATAGTTTGTTATAATGTGCCCATATTGTGCATGCATGTGTATATTGTGATGGTGAACAATGTTGTAGGAGGAAGTTTTCATTTTCGTCGCACGGAAAAGCTATTTTCCATTTTCCAAGAGACAAAAATAGGGCGTTTTGTGAAGCAACCACCAAATGGCCAATTCAAAATGCTACCATCCCATTTTTCAAAAATGCTAGACCACCTTCCATCTACAATGTCCCAACCGAGAGAGCTCAAACCTTTCCTTCCACCCCTAGTGAAAAAGACAAATTCTTGTAGAATCGGTAGGAAGTGGGTCCAATTTGAACTACAAGTACATTATCTAATGCTCGTGATTTTTTTAAAAATCAATTTAGACTCACAATATGATATTTCTTCAGAGAACTACCAAAAGTTTGGTGAGGCTCGGACCCGAGCTAAGAACCTTCGTGCCCGCCATTTTGACCATAATTTGAAATGGGCATAAGAAATTCAAAAACGATCCTAATTAGTAAATCCACTATTTTAAAATTTTCAATGTATTTCTAATTAACAACCTAAGATGATCTACTGAATTTTATAAAAAATTAGAGACAAAAATCAATTCTTTTGAACATCTTATAAAAAAGATATAAAAAAATTAAGCAAAAAAATAAAAAATAATAGAAGAAAAAAACCATCCTAATTAGACCAGGCGAGCTGGCCAGACCTAGCCTAGTACGTCTAAGGCCAAGGCCTGCTCGTACACAATACACCGCTCCCCATATCACTTCCCACCGAGGCCCATTCCTAATGATAAATAAAACCAGCCCACAGCCGTGCAACCTTTATAAGGGTGCGTTATGTCTATTGTACAAGAACGCTTGCTTGTCATAGTGGTAAGTCTCACATTGCGATGGGTGGGAGGTTGCAGGTTTAACTCCCGAATCGAGCTCATTTTTGCATAATAAATAAGCCACCTTTATCTGTTCGGTAAAAAAATGGGTCCCAATCCCACGTTGGTGATGTGGCGGACTATCCATTTCAACTTATCCTAATTTAGACATTGTGGCGATTTTAAACCATCGTAGTGAGATACAAATAAAGTCATAGGCTACATTTGCTAGGTTATGACGATTTCACCTGATGAAACTATGACGTTTCTGAGCTAACTCTTCGTAATTTTCTAAGGTTTTGAACCTCCCGAATGGCTTACGACCATCTGCTGTGGAATCGTCATAACTCTATGGTGATATTTTTCCTGGTCACTATTAGAAGGTCATAGAATAGCACATTCTTTATAGTGAGAGACCCCGTGTAAACCAGCTGCACTATGTAGGAACAATTTGTACCGGTCCGTATCACAGACCGGGACTAGAAGTTTCTCTATATAATTATGCTTCGTCCATGCCCGATCCATGGTCATTTTTTCTCCAAAGCAATCCGAGTTCATGCACCTTTTTCCCAAGATTGTGAAGTGTTGGTGGCAACCCCTATATCCAAGGTTTAAAAAGGTTAGGAACTTCATCCTTTCATCTCTGATTGTTAGTTTAGCTCAAGATTGTGAAATAGAGATGGATTGCATGCTCTGGAAGTAGAGGGATTTTTAGATGTGTAATTTTAAGAAAATTTTGATTAGGCAAAAAGTTACTAAAAATTAAAATGTGTAATTTTCGAGTTTCGGAGCTCAGAATGGAATGAGTTTTTCACTTCAAGAACAATAATAAAAAACTCCATATTTTTCATGTTAATTGTTTTCTCCAATTCAAAAATTGGTGCATGTAAAATTTTCAAAATTAAAATTTAATGATCTAGAAGCTCACGTTATAACTTGTATTTAATTGGTCACTGGTCTTTACTCATGATGTTGTGTAATAATTTTTGATATACCTTTATAATAATGAAGAGGTTCGAGAATAGACGTACGGTACTGACCGACGCTCTGGCGAGTTCATTAATGGCGTTCATGAATTCATCTGTGTGGCTGATGCGAACAAGTGGAATGGTTTTGTATTCTGTCCATGTAGTGGATGTAGGAATCAGAAGGATTAATCTGACTCAAAAACACTTCACATCCACCTGTTGAAGTCCGATTTCATACCCGGTTATAATTGTTGGACCAAGCACGGAGAGAGAGGGGTTATAATGGAAGGCAATGAAGAAGAAGAGGATGATGACAACTATCATGGGTTCCTTGAATACGGTGATAGTTCCATCAGGGAAGCTGAAGGGGAGGCTGAAGAAGAGCCACATGATGAGCCCACTGATGATCTTGGTCGGAACATTGCTGAAGCACGGAGAGACTGCGAAAATGAAAAGCAGAGGGAGACATTTGATCACATGTTTGAGGATCACAAAAAGTCGTTGTACCCAAATTGCGAAAATGGTCTTAAAAGCTAGGTAGCACACTGGAATTGCTATGATGGAAGGCAGAGTGTGGTATAGCCAACTCCGTATTTGAAAAGTTGTTGAAAATGATAAAGAATATGTTGTCTGCCCTCTAGGTTTAGAGGTTCAAAAGATACATGCATGCCCTAATGACTACATCCTCTACCGTGGTGAGGAGTACGAGAATTTGGATGCATGCTTAGTATGCACTGCATTGTGGTATAAGATCAGACAAGATGACCCTGGTGATGTTGAGGGCGAGCCCCCCAGAGGGTTCCTGCCAAGGTGATGTGGTATGCTCCTATAATACCATGGTTGAAACGTTTGTTCAGAAACAAAGAGTACACCAAGTTTTTGCGATGGCACAAAGACGAACGTAAGTCAGACGGGATGTTGAGACACCCCGCTGATGGGTTGTAGTGGACAAAATCGATAGAAAGTACCCGGACTTTGCAGATGACATGAATCCTTTCGGGGAGCAGAGCTCCAGTCACAGCACCTGGACCGTGACTCTATGTATCTATAACCTTTCTCCTTGGTTGTGCATGAAGAGGAAGTTCATTATGATGCCGGTGCTGATCCAAAGCCGGAAGCAACATGGCAACAACATTGATGTGTACCTAAGGCCATTAGTTGAAGAACTTTTATAGTTGTGGCATTGTAACAGCCCTAGTTCTACTAATAGTAATTACGGTTTGTATGTGCATAGCATGAGCATCATATAGTGTTATCTAAAGAAAATGCATGCAAAGGAAACATTAAAGAAAAACCATAACACCCTATTTCCCCTCTCTCCCTAAAAGCATTCAAATGGTTTTGAATATTTCGAAAACCACCAAAAGAATGGACCCCAAATTGTATAAAAGGGCCCCCTCAATATTTCCTACACTTTTATAAAGCTTCTGTTATTTTCGAATGACTTAAAACAGAACTGAATTCAAATACAAAATAGGGAAAATGAAAACAGAAATTTGAAAAAGCGATTTCTAAGAAAAATGGAACCAGAGAGCAGCCAGGCCCAACCCAGTTTACCTCTCTCTCTTCCTCTTTCTCTCTACCTCGCCTGCACCAAAGCTCGCCGTCCGCCGCCGTTGGACGTCGTCGCAGACGACGCTCCGATGACCAATAAAGGGCGGCGTGACCACTATTATCCTTCCCGTGTTCTGCTCTTTCAAACACGTGAATCCTTGCTTCCCCTCGAGCCCTCCACCGCCGTTCTCTCGCCATTCTGCGGCTCACCGCCATCGCTGACGTAATGCCGATGTCACCATGACATCAGCGCGCAGGTCAACCCAGTCAAACATCGTGGGTCCCCTTTGCTAGTGTGGATGCTAACATGGCCCTGGGCCCAACCGTCAGTGTATTTGGGTAGCCTTTGTCTCTCTTAGAAGTAACCCTCACCCCATGATGACATCAGCCAGATGCACTAATTTTTTTTAAAATTGTTTTAATAATTTCTGAAAATGAATTAAATCTTGTATATTCAATAACTAACTCATTTTAAGTCAGGAAATGTGTATAATATATCAAAATGTTCAAAAAAATAAGGCATACATAATAGAAACATAATCATGCATTTTTAATCAACTTTCATGAAAAGTTCAATTAGAAGAACTAAATTACCCCTCTCATATGAATCCAGGGTTTCTTCGAATTAGGATTTGGACCACTCGGACCCCATTTAAAATAACCAAGCATGTTTAGGGTTTCAATTTCAATACAATTCAACTTTCCATATCATCATCCTTTTTTGAGCATTGCATCAATGCCATGTGTTGATTGTTTCCTCTCTTTTCGGTATTTGGATCTTCTCCGGTAGAATACGATGTCGGAATCGAGATGTAGTCCAAGACTTAAGATCGATATTAACACCATCGAAGGTCATCGACAAACAATGCCAACAAGATGAACCCTGGAGAGCTATATCTTTCTCATTGAAGAACAAGTCAAGAAGATCGCTCCGAAAATCTGTATTGGGTATCAATAGGCAAAGGCAAGAAAAACCCCACACATAATATGATCCTATGATTTCAATCATTTAAAATTCTTGCCATGTTCATACGATTCTAAAGTCTTTTATCAATAGATACAGTAATCCTATTAGATGCATGTTCCCTTTGAACCTATAATCCCTGATCCACTACTCCTAGCTTAATTAGGGTTTGGGTTTGTGAGCGTTGCTAAAGTTATTATATCTGTTGTGCTTAGCCATGCTTAGTTGTTCTACTGATTCACCTGATCGATGGATCCGAGCTCCGAATGAACCTGGTTGGACAGGAGAACGTGGTATGACAGGTGATGTGAGGTAAACATGCTAAGGCTTATATGGGAGGCCACGTGGGTTGTGGTTTTTGCAGTCCCATACTTGCCACCCCTAGGACCCGAGGTTCTTGCCTCTTGAACTAAGACGAGCGTATAGCCACACGGGGATTAGGAAACCCCTTGACCCCAACTTGCCTAGTCTGATCCATGAGTCTGTAGTTTGAGGTTTTATTCGGCACCCGCATGGAAAAAGGTTTTGGAAAATGGTGCAAGAATTGAGGACATGGCCAGGTGAAGGGTGCATGGCACTGAAATGGATCCCGACACACAGAGTCGAGGGCCACCTGGGAGTATGGCCAATTACCGCAGCTGGGAGCCTTTCTGGTGACACATGGATTAGGCAAAAGTAAGGGAAATGTTTCGGTCAATCACCCTCTGTCAGCACACCAAGGAAGTCCTTCAAGTGATGCTAAGATTCGGTCGGCACATGTGGGTAAAGTTGTGTAGGGGTTCGTAGCATGGAAAACAAAAAAATTCTACCGCATGAACACACACAAGCCAAGATCTATCTACTAGATTGTAGCAACGAGTCGATAGAGTATTCACCCTTGAAGATTCCAAAGTGGTTAATGAGAGCAGATTCTCGTCGGTGATGTAGTCGTTCACTTGCCTATCTTAATATCGTGTAGACGATCCTTCCAGCGCCACGTTCTGGCAGCGCGCACGCAGTCGGTCACACGTTCGATACCTGATGAAGACCTTCCTCTCCCTTGATCCAGCAGACAGCGGAGGTTGTAGTTCTCTCCTCGCGATTCCGGTAGCACGACAGCGTGGTGTCGGAAGTAGAGGGAATATCCCGCAGGGCTTTGCCTTAAGCCGGAGCGGGTAGGATGGAGTAGAGGGGTTCCCAGCGTTCTATGGTTTAGAGTCCGGAGAGGAGGAGGTGGCCGGCGGCGGTGGCGCGGGGTGGGGTTGTGGTGGTGTTGTGTTTGAGGGGCAGCCCCCTCTCCTATATTTATGAGAGGGAGGGGCATCTAGGGGAGGGGAAGTCCGTATCCTTCCCCAACTCCCTCTCCTTGGTGCGTGGTGGAGGGAGAGGAGGTTTCCTCTCCTCCCTCCACCAGGATACATTGTCCTAGTTTGACTTTTCAAACTTGCCTTTTGACTTTCAATTTTGGAGTTTGATTTCTCACTTTTATTTGCACAACCCTTTGACCTAGGACATGATGCAACCATTCCACTTTGTCATGACACATTCATGAACCTTCTAGACCCTTCTAGATCAGTCCGACGAAAACACCAAAATCATTCACGAACTACGGAATTGAACTTTCCTTATATGAATCTTATTCTCCGGACCATTTCGAATATCCTCATGATATCCTGGATCCCATCCGAGACTCTTAACAACATTTAGTCTTCTTACTAACATTCCATATCTACTAAACAACATTGAATCCATAAGTGTGTCTCTCTACGGTTCGTGAATTATGCAGACATGACCGAGACTCTTCTCTAATTAATAACCAATAGAGGAATCTGGAAATTCATATGGCTCCCACATATTTCTACGATTAATTTGTTATCGAATGAACCATTTACATACAATAACAATTTCCCTTTGTCTCGTGATATTTTACTTATCCGAGGTCTGATCGTCGGTATGTCTGCATACCTAGTTCAGCCTCGTTACCGGTATGGATGGACAAATCCCACTCTTGATCCATGTGCCTCAACATATACTTTCTGAATACTCAATGCCACCTTTATAACCATCCATTTACGAAGTGGTGTTTGATGTCATCAAAGCATCCTTCCGGTGATGGTGATTAGAATGATCTCATGGTCGAAGGAATTAGGTTACTATGTATCTGAAAGCTTATAGCAAATGAAATATTGAAATGACTTGATATTTATGCTACGCTTATCTATAGGAGTATGTCCATCACACGATTCTTCTAGTGATATGATCTTGTTGTTAATAACATCTCAATGTTCATGATCAGAAAACCATGATCATCTATCAACCAACAAGCTAGTGTTACGAAGAGGCTTCACTAGGGACTCTAACAAGTTAACAAATCACACAAGTATTGTTGTTTTCGGTTAATACAATTATAGCATGAATGTAAAAATTTATCATAAACACAAAGATATAATAATAACTACTTTTATTATTGCCTCTAGGGAAAATCTCCAACAAGTTTACACCCCTGCAGGGTTAAATCTTTTTGAGAAGCCGTGTCCACGGTTATGGATGACTTGGGAATGGACGTGGGATCATAGAGAACTATAACCTAATCATTAAACTTGGTAGATTAATGTGTGCTTAAGGATGCTTTCTCTTGGGTAAGAGGGGGTGATCCTAGATGAGGTTCGATGATGCTGACTTGGTGGATATCAAAATATGATGATCAATACTTTGGAGATGACGCTCTCTTATCCCCTTTTAAAGTCTTATCAATAGACGAGCTTCTTCTCCCTCCTGTTCTATAAACAAAGATGGCTTTATGCAAAACAACTCCACCAGCCATAAGTCTTGTGGAGTACACCCTGTACTCACCATTGCTTCGTTGATACTTTTGTAGCAGAGTAATTGTTATCCTGAAGACGAGTTCCGTACGACATACATCGACAAGTAGCTTGGGGTTCCCGGTCGGCAGCCTGGAATCTATGTAATGGGACGTCGTCGTTATGCTTCAGGCCTCTTAGGCCATCTGTTAAGTTTGTTATACTAAATAGCATAATTTTCCTTCCGTTGTTTGATGTTTGCGGTCAGTGACCTCTGCTTGTAATATTTTGGTTCTTCGCTGAGTTATGAGCTTGCTGTAATAATTTGTGTGTCGTAGGGTCACTGTTATGTTACCGATTTTGTCTGCATGCTTTCGAGATTAGGTTAGGCTTATGCTCATACGAAGGTCTGGGATTTGTCTAGCCTTAATCCGGGGATGTGACAGGTTTTTGGTATCAGAGCAGTACCGAATGTAGGAAACCCTTTATATTGGTCGATGTTGAGTCTAGTGTTTGTGAAAATTATTTTAAAAGCTGAAAAGTATTTGCAAAAACTCTAGTATGCTTATTTTCTTCTTATCCAGTCTCACTCTAACTCTGGGTCATCTAATCTTGAGTTGCTTTGGAAATGTTTTGCTATCTCTTCCAGTTTTTCAAAGCTTAGGTGCCTTTTGGGCATGTCATTTCCCAACCAGTTGACCTAGTGTTGAGTTTTCCAGAGTTGGTTGAGTGTGTGTTCTTTGTTCCCTTGCTCCATTTCACTTGAGAGATTTCTTTCCATCATGATTTGTCTATCTTAAGGGTCCACAACATCATGTTCATGGTCCTAAATTGTTCTGCTCCAGGTCTCAAGGTTTCTCATCGCCTCGTGTGCCTCCTTTTTATTTGCTTGGGTACTTTAGAAGTCGTTTCCTTCTCTTGGAAGATACCTTGTGATTATTACCTTACAGTGTATGTTATGTCACTCAAGTAGTAGTTACTCCTTTCTTGGGCTTTAACCCTTGGACTTGAACCTAAGATCCCGGAATGTGCTGGATTCTGGTGTTGTGAATATTGTACATGAAGCTGACCTTTAACCCAAGATACATCTATTGATCCTTGTTGCTAATGTTCAAACCTTACTTCAAGATGGCTAGTATTTCATACTATAGCTTTCAATGCTTGTGGTTGTTGTCGTGATTGAGTCATGACAACTAAGGACTTCACCTACCACATGTTATGGCATATGTTCTTTAATGGAACCGAATAGATCACGACAAGAGCTCCTCGTGAGTTTCGCATCTACATTTGTGAATCTGCCACACCCCTCTTCTCTATGCATTAGTTTTTGGAAGATTGTTGACTTATGCATCCACATCTCGGGATTCTATCCTGAATATGTTCCTTTTTCCTTGTTATTTTCCGACCTTTGTCTACCAGTTGGTATCCAAGTAGTAAATATGCATTGGTGTCTTCTGATGCAAGATACTCTTGTCGTCTGCATGACAAACCAGTTCGGGATGTTAGGAGAAAACAAACTCCAGTACCTCATCATTTCTAGTACTAGGTCAAAGTGTTGTAACCCGTAGATCAAGAGGAGTTGATAGCTTCTACTATGTTCTACCTCATAGTATCACACTCTTTTATACTAAGAGGTCGTTCTCAGTTTCGTGACCCCTTAACAAAGATATACTTCTACACATATTTACCCACCCTTCTTTGAGCTTTCGTGCTCGTAAGTGATACATGTGCGTAATAGTGTGGCCATATGAGATTATTAGCAATTGTCATTGCTTTGAACTCAAAGAACATTTGTATCATTCTTAGAGTGATGGTTAACCCTATCAATAAGCAAAGTTTGATTGTGCTATAAAGTCCGTTATTCTGGTACACCCTCTTCAGTCAAAGAGTTAGGCTCATGCCGAAGCTCTGAGACTATGTCATCTTGCCTTACCAAGCAAGTTTCCTCTCGAACTAAGTGACATATCAGTGGTTCGTGATATTCTAGATATCTACTAGAAGTATCACCATGTTGACACATGGCCATGTTGTCAAGTTCTTGAGCAAGCAATTTCTCTGAACTTCTCTTTCTCCAAGGATCTGTACTGGATACCCCTGAACAAGTTGGTTGAGCTTAAACAGCAACTTGGAGAGTTGTAAGACAAAAGTTCCATCCAACTCAGTTCCTTCTTAAAGGGATGTCTATTTGTGTTTGTGTTGAAGCAAGATAGTATCTCCTTTGTCGATATGTTATCTGTCCTTCATTTGATTTGAGTTTGGGCTATCGTCAAATCAAACTCAGTTCCAAGGACTATCTTGATGGTGTTACTACTCATGATGTTTCACTAGAGTACATCCTCATGTCTTCGGTCTAACCAATAGTTCTACTTTGTTCAGGCAACATACGAGTCCATCTTAATGGAGTGTCTCGATAAGTTTGTTATTGAGTCCATCGATGACATCCTTATCTTCTCCATGTTATATGATATTCATATGGAACATTTGGCATTAATGTTGGAAACTTTTAAGAACCATCTTTGTGTCATCTCGAAGTATGTGTTCTGGATGTTAGAAGTAACCCTCTCTAGTTCACGCACAATTGTTGAAAGATGTCACCGTGGATTCGAGTAGAGTTATCTTTGCTTCCTTAGGAATCATTTCAAGTCGAATGTTTGAAGTATTCTTGAAACGACGGGTTGCTACCTTCATATTCGAGAAGATCCTCTAAGCACACCAAGCTCCTGACTGATTTGTCATGGAAGAGAAGAAATCCTACAAACTTCAGTATCCTCCTAATGCTTTCTAACAAGGATACAGTTTTATTTAGTTGCAAACAATTCATGTAGGTGCAATTGTCTTTGATAACTTGTAAATACATGGATTTTGCAACCTAGCTCATCTTTTGGAGCTTGACACTATGTTCTGTGTCTTGAGAATCTATCTAGTGACTTTACCTCTGTGTAAATGTTGCAAACTTTCTGTTCGGACATGCTGAGTCTGAAGTACCATCCCACCTAACCAAAGATGAATATCAAGCAGCAATGATGGTTGGTGTTCTTAAAGGGTTGACATAGGTTTCTTTGTAAACCTGGCAAGATTGATGTAATGGTTGACACACTTAGCCAGAAGCCTATTGACATAATCTCTAAAAACAGCAATAACAACCACTCCTCATGAGGCATCTTCTATGATTTATTATAGGAGTTGTGTTTCTGGCTTTCTTTGTAAACAAAGTCTGACTTTACTTGATGTCCGCTTTCACAAACATCAAGGAGAACATTTAAAGAAGTGTTGCTAAATGTCTCTCGGTCGATCTTTCAGACCTTTTATGTTGGCAAGCGTGTTTTTTATGCCAAGTACTTCTAGTATGAGAATGAAGTTTCTTTCTTCTTGTATCATCAGGAATATTCTTAACTATTCATCTGGTGGTGTAAAGTGATATCAAAATCGTGGTAAACATTTTGATAGTTCCAGATGAATAAAGAGTTTCCGTATTGTTTTCTTAAACATGTTCGAAAAGCGACCATGATTTTTGGTAATCAATAGTTACTCTTGTTACATGTTCCTTATGACTCTTATGAGTCCTCTTCACCAAAATAACATTCTTTCTAGGCCTTCTGTTGAATGAAAGAGTTATCCTTCTATTTCAAAAGTAGTTCAACAACTTGGTTTTGACGATCGACATCTTTGTAAGCGTGAAATATCTACTTAAGCTGTCTAGTAGAGGTTCATCTCTCGAAGTCTATGGTCATGTTCTTTCTGTTGGAAGCTCTCCTTCCCTCAGGAGTGAAAATTGTGCTGTAAGTTCCATGGTCTCAATCCTTATGAAGACGAGTTATCTATCACCTTGAAACTTATCCTCTTGTTTCCTCTGTTACCCTGGTCTGTTTCATGTCGTTAGCTCTAGAGATGCTCATGATGCATCTATCGATGAGTTGACCATGAGATACTCATTTTGTGGTTTTATGTCTTTGCCTCTCTTCCTTAGCGCAAGCATCTATCGATGGTGGCATGGATCAACCTCTTTGAGAAGGTCGTCGAAGATTAGTGTAACCCTGTTCCTTCTATCTTTCTACCTAGGGGGATAGAATTGCAACAGCCCTAGTTCTACTAATAGTAATTAGGTTTTGTATGTGCATAGCATGAGAAGCATATAGTGTTATCTATAGAAAATGCATGCAAAGGAAACATTAAAGAAAAACCCTAACACCCTATTTCCCCTCTCCCCCTAAAAGCATTCAAATGGTTTTGAATATTTCGAAAACCACCCAAATAATGTATCCCAAATTGTTTAAAAGGGCCCCCTCAATATTTCCTACACTTTTATAAAGCTTCTGGTATTTTTGAATGACTTAAAACAGAACTGAATTCAAATACAAAAGAGGGAAAATAGAAACAAAAATTTGAAAAGGGGTTTTGGTAAGAAAAAATGGAAACAGAGGGCAACTAGGCCCAGCCCAGTTCCCCTCCCTCTCCCACTTGCTCTCTGTCGCGCCTGCACCGAAGATCGTCGTCCGCCGCTGTCGGACGTCGTCGCTGACGACGCTCCAATGAACAATAAAGGGAGGGGAAACCACCGTTAGCCTTCCCATGTTCTTCTCTTTCAAATGTGTGCATCCTCGCTTCCCCTCGAGCCCTCCACCGCCGTTCCCTCGACGTTCTGCGACTCACCACCGTCGCTGACATCACGCCGATATCTTCATGACATCAGCGTGCAGGTCAACCCAGTTAAACACCATGAGTCCCCTTCGCCAGCGTGGACGCTGACGTGGCCCTGGACCCAAGCGTTAGGGTCTCTGGGTAGCCTTTTTTCTCTCTGATGACATTATCCTGATGCATTAATTCTTTTAAAATGGTTTTAATAATTTCTGAAATTTGAATTAAATCTTGTAAATTCGATAACTAATACATTTTAAGTCGGAAAAATGTGTATAATATATCAAAATATTCAATAAATATAAGATCTACATAATAGAAACATAATCATGCATTGTTAATCAACTTTCATGACATGTTTAATTAGAAAAACTAAATGACCTCTCTCATATGAATCTATGGTTTCTTTGATTTAGGGTTTGGACCCCTCGGACCCTGTTTAAAATGACCAAGCATGTTTAGGGTTTCAATTTCAATACAATTCAACTTTCCATATCATCATCCTTGTTTGAGCATTGCATCACTGCCATGTGTTGATTGTTTCCTTTCTTTCCGGTATTTGGTTCTTCTAGAGATCTATATCGGGATACGATAACGGAATCGGGATCGAGTCCAAGACTGAAGATCGATATTAACACCATCAAAGGTCAACGACAAACAACACCAACAAGATGAACCCTAGAGAGCTATATCTTTGTTATTGAAGAACAAGTCAAGCTGATCACTCCGAAGATCTGTATTGGTGTAACACCCTCAGAATCGGCCATATGCAAGTTTAGCGCTTCCCGCCAAACCCGCATAGAAACGATTCAAAGGTGCCCACCAGGCACTTGCGTGCGGGTGGAAAACGAAGTAATATCATTACACAATAGTCCTCGATGGAACCCACAAAACATATATATACAACAACGACTCAATGAGTCAAGAATACAGATATAGAGTACAAAGATTCAAATCACCTTGAAAAGGAAACAGCGTCCGAGTACGGACAAGATGCAAATTGACCTAAGAGCCCTGAAGAATAACCAATGGCGTCCATAACCCTGCCCAAGCTAAGCCGGAAGGGTAACCCTGATAACAACGTCGATCTCAAAACCTGCTAAAAACAAAAGGGGTGCCGACAAAGGGCAAAGCAAAAAAAAAAGAGCGGTCAGTACTGAGGCCAGTACACGGCGAGACTAGAATTCGGCGGTCCTCGCCTACATAGGTATGGTGGACTAAAGCGGTAGCGCAGCATGCACTAAACAACCTATAGAGACTCGATATAACTGTAGGCTATCAGAGAGGGATAAGAAAGACCTATTCGGAACCAACCAGATACTACCACCAAACATACCCATCCTGGTATTTCCCCCTCGAGACCAAACGAGGAAGTCAACCGAGGAACTCACACAGTTTGCAGTTTTATTTATTCAGTTATCGTTGCGGCAATTACTAGTCAGGTATAGATAGTCATCCTGATATAATAAGCAGTGGGCACTTTTAGTTAACCATTCCGTTGTGGTTGCGACACTTACTAGTCAGATACAATTAGCATGAGATATCCCAAACCAAGCAGTTGTTGGTACTTTTATTTAGCCATTTCGTTATAGTGAAGCTGATTACTAGTCATATCGGATACAAGTCAAATTATAACAGTAAACTTTAGTTATGGTTGTCTATGATCGAGAACTGTGCTCCAAGTCGTCCATAACCGCGGACACGGCTTCTTGAAAAGATTTAACCCTGTAGGGGTGCACCAAAGTTTCCACACGCACCTACACCCTTGTTGTCAGATCAGGTAGGTACAAGATCACAAAACATACACCCAATGGTATGTCGACGGGGTTTCAGACACGACGTTTCCCAGACCGAAAGCAAGCACATGGGGGCCACCCTACTAAGCTACCCGTAACGAAGTCGGCCGGTCTCCGAGACGGACCTAGAGGTTTGTGACAATGGCTGTAAACGACTGGGAACCCGAAAGTGTGACTTGGCTTGTCGATACCGCGAAAACATTCCACATTGGTTCCAAAACAGTACAGGCGCTCCACGCGCAATCGTAAATAAAGCAGTAAAACATGGCATAAGTAAAGGATAGTAATAAAGCCCCAAACTACTTTGTGGCCCCCGGTACAATACTTTGAAATCAGGTACTAATCGATGGGGGGTGCCCACACACCCCACCTGTGGTTAGCGCTCTTGATCTCGGAACAGGTGTCAAGAACTCGGGGTCCTACGGGACACAAGTGGACGGTTAAAAACCAAATAACATCTATTTCCCACATGTGCCTCTGCGTTATTTACCTACTTCAATTTTAGTTATTAAACAATAATTAAATCCATGATCATCTCCAACATAAAGCATATGGAAGCCTTCCAACAACCATGGTACTGGACGACACGCAATAGCACTTGAGCAAGCGACTACGACGCGCAAGTCCAACTATCTACCAAACAACAGGTAATAGGATGTGTCCAAGGCAATATAAGGCTACAAGGGATATCACGGGTACAAAAACTAGAGCATCATAACACAGATAGCAATAGATCAACATGAGGGAATAAATACTATAAAAGTAAGATAGGTAGAAAGGGGGAGATTGATCGCCTGAAAAACATTGCCGAAGGTTCATCCGAAGATCGGGTCAACACTCGCATCAACTCATCGGCCTAATCCGTGAAGAAGCAAAGCACTAGCACAAACAACGAATGCACTATTTAATTCTATGACATAAGAACGGGCATGATGCATGTATGATGTATGACATGGCAAAGATGCGATGCAATTAGGCAAAATTAAGCGGAACCGGGGTCCCGACAATTATTAAGTTCATGTTGTTTAGATACCCCGCAATTTAAATGTTGTCTTAACATGGCAAAATATAACACCGATTCGCAACACAATTTTAAATGGGACCAATATTAGACTGGAAAAGCCCGCATATGGCCTTCATATTTAATTATGAGGTGAATCGGCATAATGCTCCCAAACCAAACAATATGTATGCGAACATGATAATTTAAATGCAACAAGTATATATATATATATATATATATGGAAATTTATATATAAAAAATATGGGTCTCAGATAGGGGTCACACTTGGGGGCTTGGCGAACTTGGCCCCGAGGGTGTAGGGTCGGTCTTCGGGGTTTCGACGTCCCTGGTTCCGGGAAGAAGAGCTCGCCTTTCCGTGGGCGGTTACTTGAAGGAGCATTGGTGTTCCGTGATGGAGTTCTTGTCGAAAGGTGTAGACCGAAGATCTTGGCGGTGGTCGTTGTCCAACTTGTCGCACTTGTTCCTCGGAAGGCCTCGATCGGCAAAAATAATACCAATCGGGCATAACTTGTAGAGTCCACTCACACCACAGGTACTCAATACGCCACCATCCAACATCTACACATTTGTTCTTGTCATTACAGTCATCCACAAAGGAAGACTATTTCCAGAAAGTCTCCACGGCCGTAACTTCAAATCGCCACCGCATCTCCTCACACACAAGCACGGAACTTCAACATACCACAAACATGAACAAGGTACCGCACTGGTTTGGGGTCGGGACAGAGTCAGACGACGACGCGGCAGAGGGCATAGCCAGACAGGGGTATGGGACAGCGGTGCCCGTAGCGGGTACATAACGGAGGGGCTCGGGGCCGGATGGTCTGCAGGCGGAAGACAGCGAGGTGGGGCGCATCCGCTCGGGGCGAGCTCGCTGGTCAGCGACGAGCGGCGCAAGGGCGATGGGGAAGGGCGTCAGGGCCGGCGCCTGCTGCAGGGGAAGGCGCGCCCGACGGCGGCTGGGCGACGAAGGGCGCTAGGAGGGAGGCGAGGCGAGGTGCAGAGGTGGGGGAAACGATGGTGGCGGGGGGGGGGGAGTTCGGGTCGAGGCCTGGCCGAAGGTAGCGGGAGGGTGCTCGGCGAGCAGGGAACCAATGAGCAGGAGAGAACAAGAGGGGTGGGAAGGGACGGCAGGGAGAGGAGGTGGAATCGGCATCGAGCGCAGAGGCGAGAGGAGCTTGGGGGGAGACGGCGGCAGACGCGGGATGGGGAGCTCGACAGCATCGAGGGAGAGGTCGCGGGGTGGGGGAGAGGGAAGCAGGACCCACGGGGTGGTGGCTTCGGTTGGTTGCAACGTGTGGTGTGTGTTGGTTTGGGTGTGTCGTGACAGGGTTGTGTGCGTGTGTGGGGTGGACGCGTGGGTGTTGCACAGCGGCGGCGGGGTGGGGAGTTGGGGTAGGGGGTCTAGGGTTTCTAGAAATTTAGGGTTAGGGTTTTATTTTAGATGGGCCGGATAGTAGGTGGTTTGGCCGGTTGGGCCTCTGGCCTGACCGGCTAGATTGCCTCTCCGGTCAAAATAGTTATTATTATTATTTTATTTAGTTTTACAATATTCTTTTAGTAAAATACTTTAGGCAAACGAAAGATCCAGACGGACCGAGGGTTTTACATTTGAAATAGAAAGGGGATAACTTAGAAAACAAAAATAGGCTTTTAGCAAAATAGTTTTAAATTAAAACATGCATGCAGATATCATGATGATGCATAGATGTTAATGCAGGCGATTTTCTAGAAGTGGTTTTACCCGGGATGCTACAATTGGGTATCAACAGGCAAAGGCAAGCTAATCCCCACACAAAATATGATCCTATGTTTTCAAGCATTTAAAATTCTTGCCATGTGCATACGATTCTAAAGTATTTTATCAATAGATAGAGTAATCCTATCAGATGCATTATCCCTTTGAACCTATAATCCCCGATCCACTGCTCCTAACATAATTAGGGTTTGGCTTTGTAAGCGTTGCTAAAGCTATTATATCATTTGTGCTTAGCCACACTTAGTTGTTCTACTGATTCACGTGGTTGATGGATCTGAGCTCCGAATGAACCTAGTTGGACAGGAGAACGTGGTATGATAGGTGATGTGAGGTAAATATGCTAAGGATTGTATGAGAGGCCACATGGGTTGTGGTTTTTGCATTCCCATACTTGCCACCCCTAGGACCCGAGGTTCTTGCCTCTTGAACCAAGACGAGCGCATAGCCACAGGCTTAGGAAACCCCTTGACCCCTACTTGCCTAGTCTGATCCATGAGTCCGTAGTTTGAGGTTTTATTCGGCACCCGCATGGAAAAGGTTTTCCAAAATGGTGCAAGCATATAGGACATGGCCGGGTGAAGGGTACACGACAATGAACTGGATCCCGGTAGATAGAGTTGAGGACCGCCTGGGAGTATGGCCAACTACCGCAGCTGGAAGCCCTTCTGGTGACTCATGGATTAGGAAAAAGTAAGGCAAAGGTTTTGGTCGATCACCCTCTGTCAGCATAGCAAGGAAGTGTGTCAAGTGACG
Organism: Avena atlantica; assembly: GCA_910589765.1. NCBI lineage: Eukaryota > Viridiplantae > Streptophyta > Magnoliopsida > Poales > Poaceae > Avena > Avena atlantica. The sequence goes on along the minus strand of OU342736.1, from coordinate 4,594,704 downwards.
CTAAGAGTCTGTTGGCATGTGTGGGTAAAGTTATACACCCCTGCAGGGTTAAATATTTTCGAAAATCCGTGTCGACGGTTATGGACGACTTGGGAATGGATATGGGATCATAGAGAACTATAACCTAATCGAAAAACTTAGAAGATTAATGTGTGCTTAAGGATGCTAGATGAGGTTCGATGATGATCACTTGGTGGATATCAAAAGATGATGATAAATACTTTGGATATGACGCTCTCTTATCCCCTTTTAAAGTCTTCTGAGTAGACGATCTTCTTCTCCTTCCTGTTATATAAACACAGATGGCTTTATGCAAAACAACTCCACCAGCCATAAGTATTACGGAGTACACACTGTACTCAGCCTTGCTTTGTTGATACTTTTGTAGAAGAGTAATTGTTCCCCTGAAGACCAGTTTCGTAGGACATCGACATCGACGAGTAGCTTGGGGTTCCCGATCGGCACCCTGGAATATATGGAATGGGACGTCATCGTTATGCTTCAGGCCTCTTAGGACATTTATTAAGTTTGATATACTTAATAGCATAATTTTCCTTCCGTTGTTTGATGTTTGTGGTCAGTGACCTCTGCTTGTAATATTTTGGTTCTTCGCTCAGTTATGAGCTTGCTATAATAATTTTTGTGTCGTAGGGTAACTATTGTGTTACCAATTCTTCTTTGCATGCTTTCAAGATTAGGTTAGGTTAGGCTTATGCTCAGACAAAGGTCTGGGATTTTTCTAGCCTTAATCCCGGGGGTGTGACAGGCATGAACCCGACATACGTGTGTGGGATGAGAACAAGCAGGAGGAATTTGACCTCTGAGCGTTGCTTTTCCCAACAATCAATAATTTTCCTGCTCTTGGTAACCTTTCAGGACAGACAAACAAGGGATACAATGCATGCAAGAATTGTTTAGATGAGACTGAAAATATATATTTGGAACATTGTAAGAAGAATGTCGTACACGGGGCATCATTGATTTCTTTTGGTCAAGCATGCTTTAAGAAAGAAAGGAAAGCATTTCAACGGTCGGGCATGTCACCAAATGAAGCCTAAAGGAATGTACTGGTGCTGATGTATTTGATATGGTCAAAGATTTGGATCAAATAGTAACCTTTGGAAAGGGTCCTGACGGAAAATCTGTTCCGAAGGATGCTAACGGACACACACCCATGTGGAAGAAGAAATCTATATTTTGTGAGCTACCCAATAGGAAATTCCTAGATGTCCTCTCTGCAATCGATGTAATGCATGTGACGAAGAATCTTTGCATGAACCTGCTAGGCTTCTTGGGTGTATATGGGAAGACAAAATATACAAACGAAGAACGGAAGGACCAGCAACTTATGAAAGACCTAGAAGGCCTACATCCAGAACGATTACAAGGTCATGCCAGCTATGCTCTTACCAAACAAAAGAAGGAAATATTTTTTGAATGCCTAAGCAGTATCAAGGTCTCGTCTGGCTTCTTGTCAAATATAAAGGGAATAATAAATATGGAGAAAAAGTTCCAAAACCTAAAGCCTCATGACTTCCATGTGATTATGACGCAAATGCTTCCGATTGCATTGAGGGGGCTTGTACCGGATTATGTTCGAGTACCCATTGTGAAGCTATATGCATTCCTCAATGCAATCTATCAAAATATAATCAATCCTGAAGATCTACCACAGTTATAGAATGATGTGGTCCAATGTCTTATTAGTTTTGATTTGGTGTTCCCACCATCCTTCTTCAATATTGTGACGCACCTACTGGTTCACCTAGTCGAAGAGATTTCCATTCTCGATCCTGTATTTCTACATAATATGTTCCCTTTTGAGAGGTTCATGGGAGTTTTAAAGAAATGTGTTCGTAACCGTGCTAGGCCAGAAGGAAGCATCTCCAAGGGCTATGGAACAGAGGAGGTCATTGAGTTTTGTGTTGACTTTGTTCCTGACATTAAGGTGATTGGTCTTCCTCAATCGCGGTACGAAGGGAGACTGAGTGGAAAAGGCACTCTAGTAAGGAAATCATTAATATTTAGGGATGGGCATTCTTACACTGAAGCACATTACAAAGTTCTACAGAATTCCACCTTGGCAGCTCCGTATATCGAGGAACACAAGAAAATTTTATGCTCTAACAACCCTGGGAAGCATGACTCCTAGATTAGAGATGAACACATGAAGACTTTCGGCGGGTGGTTGCAACATCTCATAAAAAACACTCTTGGAGATCAGCTATACTTGTTGTCCATGTCACCATCTTCGACTATATCAACGTTCCAAGGGTACGAGATAAATGGGAATACATTTTAGACGATCGCCCAAGATAAAAAGAGCACCAACCAAAATAGTGGTGTCCGCTTTGATGCAACAAACAAAAATGGGTCAAAGACCACATATTATGGTTACATAGAGGATATATGGGAACTTGACTATGGACCTACTTTTAAGGTCCCCTTGTTTTGGTCCAAATGGGTCAAGCTGACAGGAGGAGGGGTAAAGGTAGACGAGAGGTACGGAATGACAATAGTGGATCTCAACAATCTTGCATACTTAGATGAACCATTCGTCCTAGGCAATGATGTGGCTCAGTTTTTCCATGTGAAGGACATGTCTACCAAACTGAGAAAAAGAAAAAATAAGAAAAATAATACATCAGACAATGATCCAAAGTGCCACATAGATCTTTCAGAGAAAAGAAATATCGTGGGAGTGGAGGACAAGACAAACATGTCAGAAGATTGTGATAAGTTTCATGAAATTTCGCCCTTCGCAGTGAACACTGATCAAATAACCCTGTTAATTAATGAAGATGCTCCATGGTTACGACGTAATCAGCAAGGGACACACGTGAAGAAAAGATGTGTAATAATGTATTAAAAACTTTATGTCACTTTTTTTAAAATCTCAGAAGAAAACATATATGTAATGTATTGTTCTCGAGCATTCTAAATAGTTCCCAAAACAATCTCTTCATTTGACTTAACTGCTAATATGGATATGATAACTAATACATCTTTCTATATCAAACTAGACGACGACTCCTGGTTCCTGAGCCACGGGAGGTGAACACCCAAAGACAAGGAACCATCACAGAAGCATAGCTCAGTGAGATCCCTGAAGAATCTAGCAGGTATCAAAGACCCTAGTGTCCAACGTCACTGATACCTTTGATACGGATTCACGGATGTAGTATAATAGCTTTTTTCCCTAGAATACCTAGCTTTAATCAAACCTTGGAAAGCAACACTAAAAGGAAATAAATAAGGACATGTCAACAAGACTTTGTTGTTTAATTTTACCAGACCAATCTAGTTTACTTTTTATAGTGGTTTGAATCAATGGATGGAAATAGGCCTGGGTTGAAGATCCACTTGCAGCTGCATATCATATGGGATAAAAGATAATAATAAGCATAGTCATGTGTAATGTTTGAATGGAGATAATCTCTTGTGGGAAAAACATCCGAGTATACTAAAGCCCCCATGATGCAGCGGGCACAACAATAGCCTTTTAATCCAACTGAATGCACACCGAAGCCATAGGCTATGAACGATTATTATGTGAAGAACACAAATTAAAGCATTAAGTTGTGATGTTGTTGTTATCCAGTCACATCCCAAAATTTTCCAAATTTTGTAATGTGAAAAATAAATAAACAAAATAAATAATTGTTGAAATTTAGGGTGAAAAGAAACTTTTTGTTTCTGAATGGAAACTTAAAATCACATCTTGAACAAACTTTGGTTAATGTTTGAATCCAACTAAAATTCAAATCAAGTGGATTTCATTCTTCATAAATGCATCTTGAAATTTAAACACTTGAGAAATAAACCAAAACCCTAAAACCTTAATGGAATAAAAACATTTCCAAGTTATCTCTAAGCCTATGGATTGGATCCATATAAAATTGGTCAAACAAACATTTCAAAATGATCAAGAATGACAAATAGAAATATTATAAAACCATATGAATTGGTTTCACTTAATTTGGAGCCATAGATAAAATCTTATGAATTTAATAAGATAAGGAAAAGTAATTTCCAAAGCTAATAAAGCACTTATCTAAAATCCATACCAAATGGTGAGCAAATAATCCTAAATATATTTAAAGGGATAAATAAATATCAAATAAGATTTTACAAATTGAAATCACCAAGTTTGGATCTATAAATAAAAAGATATGGGTTTTATAAGATAAAGATAGAAATATTAAATGAGGATTATTTAAAGGCCAAATTAAATCTTGACCTAATCCATAAGCAAATGGAATAAATATAATCCAAATCCAAATAAAATGATGGATAAAGAATTTTCAAATTAAATAAAATGGCATCAACCAAATTCCATTTCCATTCGAATAAAGACAAAATCCCTATTAGAAATGATTAATTAAATCATGGGAAAATAATATTTGCTATTTACCCAAGTGGAATAAAAGTTGTTGAATTAACTTAAATAAGATCAAAGAAATCTTCTAAATAAAATTTATGGAATTAAAACTATATTTAATTTCATTGGAATAAAGAGAAATACCCAATTTTAAATGATTAATAAATCATATTAAAAACATTCCAAATAATTCAAGGTGAATTATTTGACACCCAAAATAAACAAATAAAACCTACTGAAAATATTCGGAAAGATTTAGATTTCAAATGGAGTTTGAAAAACATTATTAAATATTATTTGAATTAATACTAGGGTCTATTTTAATTAATTAATATTTCCTAAAAAGAATAAATATATTATTCTAAATTTAACTTTAGAATGTATTATTAATCAGTATTAAAATCTACTCAAAGTTTGGTTGAAGTTTGAATCCAAATAGATGTTTGAAAAGATCAAACAAAATCAAAACACAATAATATAAATGGAAAAAGAAAAACATTCAGAACAAAAAAAAGAAACGAAGCAGCCAGCCCACTAAGCCCAACATCAGCCCATCCCTCTATCCCCGAGAAAAACGATTCGCACCGTTGGTTTGACCCGCCCCCTCGCTGACTGCCTGGACCCACTCCTCCTCTCTCTCACTCGCTGACGCCAGACCCCACCTGCTAGCTCACCTTCTTCCCCGCCACGACCTCTTCTCCCCCCAACCCCGCTGCCGTTGTTGCACAGATTTCTCTGCATAAATCACCTTAATGCCGTGATTATTCCTCGCCGTGACCACGCCGTATTAAACGCCTGCTCCTCCTCTTTCATTTCCCCCAGACATCGCCTCCCCACTGCCCCTAGGCTGCTCGAATTGGTCCACACACCGCCGCGGTCTCCGACGCACTTCGGCGGCGATTCCGGCCAGCCTCCATTGCCCCTAGCCTCCTCGTTCACACGAGCACGATCCCCAGACTCCTGCGCATCTCCCAGTGGCCTCAACTTGCCCGCGCTTGACCCACAGCGTCAGCAACGACGACAACCAGCAGCGCCACCGTCTGCTCCAACTCCGGCGACCCTTCCTGGTATCTACTGACTTCCCCTCTCCCTCTCTTTCACACGCACATACTCCCCACTCTCTCGTGCATCTAACGACATGGTTTACTTGCTCTCTTGTGCTCCGTAGCGTCGCCCTCGACGACAACTGAGCGCAACCGACGCTGTCTTGAACTTCGGCGAGAAATTACGTTCGTCCTCGTGCGCCCCTGTCCATCCTGCGGCCACCTTGAGCATCACTGTGACCCCGCGAACCCTGTGAGCCCCTCCATTACTCTTCTCGCTTCCTAGATTCACCGAACCACCGCCACCAGACACGCCGCCGCCACTACCGCCGCCAGCGCCGCCAATCTATGGTTGGCTTGCTGTGAACCGTTGGATGATGATCCAGTGGATGCGATAGGTCATTTAATCGAAGGGGTATCGTGTACTATGTGTCGTGCGATTTAAGTTAGATCCAACGATCCTTAGAGCGTGATCCTACCGAACCGGTACGCACTAGTTAGGTTCTGCCACGTGGCCTGCCTGATCCTTTAAAACAGAAATTGTATCTATTCGAAGTTTGAACTTGTAAATTGCATAACTTTCAAACCACACGTCCAAATTTTGCAAATTTTATATCCAACCATGGAATCAGCAAGACAAACCCTATCCAACCATGCACTTTGTTTAGTAAATTGCTTCTGTTAAATTGGTTGTTTTTGGAGAAACTTGTGTAGGCTTATTTTTAATATAAAATTCATTCTAAATTTATTTTTGTGATAAAACCTTTGGGCAATAGGATTGTTTGAACCTGCTGACGATCTAAACCAACTTGTGATTCAAAAACATATTTTGTGAAGCAAAAGAATAAATCTTTGATTAAGAACATTTCTAGTCAAATAAAAATAATGTTTATTTATTAAAAATGCTTTTTGAGGAAACCCTTTGGGAAATGTTTTGATTTAAACTCTCTGACCCTAAACACAAGGTTTTATGATTTAAAAATATATTGTGATGAACCCTATAGATTATTACTTTGCTAAAGGCATTTTCAACCACATAAAATATTGATTTGGTTTAAAAATGATTTATAAGTAAAATCTTTTGCAAATGGTTTTGCCACTTTTATAAAATGACCAATAGGTGTTTTAGAATGTTTATAACCTATTAGAAACCACTTTTCCAAATAAAACAATATTTGACATGCTTGCATGCACTGCTTTGTTTCTATTATTTTATGTGATGTTGCTTGAATGGTAGATTGAATTATTGCTTGCTTTATTGAATTGTAGTGATTTGAAGAGTGTGAATATTACAAGATCAAGGAGTGAACTTATATTCTCTACCAAAGGCAAGTGATGCTTCATACTTTGTCCTATTATTTTCACTATGCATTAGTGATATTTCTAAGTAGGACCTGCATGGAATTTTTGCTAAGAATAATCTATGCCATGGGAAATCCTAGTAGATGAAACCTTAGTAGAAATTTCCTAAGTTAAGATTCCTACTATTATCATGCTTAGCTTAGCTCATAGTAAACAAGGGTGGATTATACTCATGCTATGGAATATTTCTAAGTCAAGGACTTATGTTTTATTTAATAAAACAACTGAGTGAATGAAACACCTCGATGGAATGGAAGGAATGGTTTGTGTTGAGTGGTTATACAAGGCCCATTTCTATGTTTTACCTTGTGTATCTAACTTGTGGAATGCCACCTAGGAACAAAGATATTTGAGATGTCAAATGTTGAGAAGCTTCAAGTGCAGCCACTTGGCATTATGGGATCTGCCTGGATCATACAGGTTGCAATAACTTATCCAAATGGACAGTTGGTGGTAGGGGTTTGATAGGTTGGAGCACATCCATTCTGGTCTAAGGGAAGGATTCTGAAAGATCTTGTCTTGGTGAAACCAAGTCTTGTGGGGAAAGTGCACCACCTCTGCAGAGTGTAAAATCTAAGTACTTAGCCATATCCCTGGTAAAGGAAAATTTGAGCATCAAGACATGGAAGCTATCAAGAATCTCCTCATCCCAATTTCTATGTTAAAAACTTGTGGTTGAACAAGGGTTGAAGGATCACCAATTTCTATTGGGATATGCCTTGGGTGATTTTGTCAATCAAAAGATAAGTATTTTCAAATGATAAGGAAAATCTATTTTGAGCAAAGCAAGCCTAACCTCCACTTAGCCAAATGCATATAGATGATAGACTCCACTATATTACCATAGTATCACTTGCCAATACAATTCAAATGTATCGACCCTTGTGGTTGTAACTTATTATGTTGCAGGTTTGTTTGATGTTAGTGAAGTTTATTGATTAGTATTACAAGTCTACAACCAACATGACTGCCTGTGGCACTTTGAAGATGAAGGACCCCATGCTATTGTTATATTCTGCTGCATTGTAATGAGATAGCCAAATGAGCTATGTAAGATGTAATAAATTATTTTATTCCTGGTTATAAAGTTGTATTATGACCTTTGTTTCTTGATATTACCTCTTAAATTTGGATGTTAGCTATTGATCCAGGGACTAGCATTGTAAAAACAGGGATCCTTACCTTTATAAAGGGTGGGATCTTACATATCCCGAATAGGTCGCTAAGCAAAGACTATACTACCCTTTGTGTCACTAGGGTTCCTATGAGATCGCCGCTAGCCAAGTATCTCACCTCAATCCTTTATCAATCTATGGGATCTTGGGTACCTACAAGTCCACAGATCGACACAAGAGACAAAGTAACAAAAGATACAAATATCAATTGCAAACAAAATACAATACTCCCATAATTAGATGCACATAGTAGCTACGAGGTTTCTCCCCAACCCACAGCCCGTGAGGACTACTCACTCATAACAAATAGATCAAGGATAGAAATCATTGTGCAAAATACTTAGATTGAAATTGAATATTCTTACAATGGTAACCAAATCACAAGGAGATCTAAAGTACAAAGCAATGGCTATGGCTAGTGGAGGGATGGATGGTGGAATGGATGAACAATGGTGTGGATCTCCTTTGGTGGTGTTTTTTATGAAATCTCAGAATGGCGGCTCTCTGGGCTGTGGCGGCTGGAACTTCAAAATATATAGGAGTCTTCATGAAAGTCATAGAGTTTGATGAGACGAAGCCACCGACACCCCGTACGGGAGGGTCCGCTTGTACAACTGGTCGTTACGTGCACTAGCGCCTGTAAATTGCTCCCCAGTTACTTGGACGTGTGGGTTTCCTCTACTTCCTTCATTATGACTCCTGATTTCGCATTATTACCGTGATTTCCTGCAAAACACAGTTGAAACCAAGGTTTTTCATATCTTTGAAATTATTAGTCATTATTGGCAAGGATTGAGAGTTTCTTGTCAATTGTTTGACTAAAAAAATGTTTGAACATAGAGAAAGATGACAAATTTCAGAGACATCAATCACCATATAGCGATGGACCTGCTAGTCCTCCTCCCTGACACGAAGATGTACCACCTCCTCGGTGGTCGGCTCCCTCTACACCGAGCCTGGACCACGCGATGTCCACCAAAGAATATCCGGGTCGATGACAAGACCCAGATTCCTCACCAAGCAACGTGTCCCGGAAGGTAGCACCTCCCAGTGCCAGCCCGGCGGAGCCTAGCACTACAAGAAATGCGTCAACCTATGACCTTTTGATAATGACCGTGGAGAAAATCATCATAGAATTATGACTATTTGGCTTAATATGTTCATAAGTCGTTTAACATAGTCAAAATCCTGAATAATTAAGACGATTTGGCTGAAAACGTCATAGTTTCGGTATGTAAAATCGTCATAACCAACTAGATATAAGAGAGGGCAAAAGCGACCGTTGGATATAAACGTGATGAACGGTTAGGATAGTGATGTGTGGGAAGTTTCATGGATCGATGACATGGCACTGGTTCGCTGCGCACATAAGCGACAAATATTTCCTTTGCCGCCCACCTCGCGCCTAGTCACGCACAGGAAACCGCGATAGCTAAATTTTTCGTTAAGTCCTACCGCGAACCCTAGATTTCTATTCTTCTCTTCACCGCCTCCGCACTATATTATTCTCTTCACGGCCGCCACCCTGTCACCCGCCACAGCACACCATCTCCCCACCACCGGCCACCATCGCCCTCACCTCTCTACCGGGAGGAGTGGAGAGAGACGGACATCTACCTCCTTCCGCCTCTACTCACTCGATCTTGATCCCTAGGTAGCGCGGTGCCTTCGATTTCACTCCTTCGGCCTGACCTCGTAGTCTCCATCGAGCAAGCCCGCGCGCTTGCGCTCCTCCGCCACAATTCAGATGCCACCGTTGCTGACACCGGGTGTGTGTGAGAGAATCCTCTTCTAGTCTCGCGAATCCATGGTGGGGTCTAAGGATCTTCTTCCTGCTCGCTGCTCCAAGGTTGGCAGACCGATCTGAGCAGCTAAGCCATGGCCGCCACCCCGCTGGGGACCGCGAGATAGGGCAGCGACCGGCGTTGGCGGGCGTCGTCCTCTAGGATGCTCAGGGATGGTGGCGAGCGCCACCAGGAAGATCTAGCGGTGGCGGGCGTCGTCCTCCATGCGTTGCTTGTTGCTGTCCATCTTACTTGCTCGCAAGCAGGACCATGGGAGAGCCGACCAGCAGAGGAGACGACGTCCAGCGCATCATCTGGGATCCGTCCTGGACGTTTCCTCCGAGGTGCTCGCTAGGAACAAGGAATACCATGACGCATTTACCCCTCCCCTATCCTCCTTGCTAGTTTTCCGGTGCAGAGGGACTCAGATCTCAACTTTGACCCTTTTCTTCATTTTCTAGTGCAGAGGGACTCGGATCTCGGCGAGGATGAGGCCAATTTCGGCGGGGAACCTGGACAACGTTATCAGTCACTCGGATCTTTACCATGAACCTGGACAACAACACCCACCAGGGTTTTCCGGTGCACAGGGACAAGGCTGAGGTCTTCGTATTTCCCTAATCCCCTCTTTTTGGATGGTTATTATTTATGCAGTATAGAAATTATGTTCTATTTGAGTTCCTAGTTAGTTGGACGTGTAATTGTTCTGCTAGTGAGCTCCTAATTAGTTTTCATTGGGCATGTAATTTCTAGGCATCATAATTGATTATGTAGTTATGAAGAAGGGCACCAGTCACGAGGGCTGTATGCACAAGTTTAGACTTATGGTCCTAAATAAACAAAAATAACTCCACATATATACAGGAAAGGCACTAGTACACTCTCATATATGACTCTGTTGGTTGGGTCTGTAATGCTTCTGGTCTATGTGAGTTTGTGTAGGGTTGTTCTGCAAGTTCTGATATCCGGTTCTTGCCTATTTGGTAGTAATTAATTTAGTAATAACAGTAAGTATCAAAATGATGTACTACTTGTGAAATTATTGTGATCAGAGTTGCTACGTTACTCATCAAAATGTTGTCTGTTTTTAGTTTCAGAATCGTATACTTGCAATGTTGTTTCAATATTTTTTGAGACTATTGTTTCCATATCGAAACTGCCCTGGTACATGATACATGTTGCTGAATGCATGTACTGACTATTGTTTCTCACCTAATGGATGATGTGTACACTTAGGCATGCCTGAATCAAGTACACGTCTATACTAAATTTCGTTCTACTATTATTGATTTTCATCTGTTGCCTGCTCCTTTTTATGGCTACAAATTTAATATTGGCACTGCAATATTGCATGAGGTTAATTTTTTAACATATTTCTACGGTTAGTTATCGATCTTATACGGTCTTAAGTGATTGGAATAGATTGGTTTTCATACCCTCATACCCTCAAATCAGGAATAGATTGGTTTTCATACCCTCTTATCGATCTAGTTGGTTTTATTTGTACTACTAATTTTCCTTGAGTTGAAACCATATTGGCATAACATTATATTGGTTTTCATACCCTCAAATCAGGATATGCTTCTCAGAAAATGTCGGTAGCATAAGATAATGAAGCCACCCATTATCATTACTGTCGCATCCCCCACCCTCACCGTCTCCATCGCCGTGGTTTGGTTCAGATAAGTATTCGGTATCTCCCACTCCCTTATAGTCCTTTTTAATTCACCCATGTGAGTTGCTCGCTCAAAGTTATAGTTTTATAATCAATTGATGATGATTGGTAGCTCCTGTTTTCGAGATGATCTGATCTGACCTGGGCCGGGTACATGACCATGCATGTTTGTGTGTCTGATATAGTATTCCCTTATTTTTCTAATAGAAGGAAATAGATTACTATGCAGCATATTTTCCTCTAGTAGCAGTAGTGCTACTGGTTTATGTATAGATAGCAATATAGGGTTAGGCCATGTATAATAATTTCCATTTTTATGATCAATTTGGTATCCCAAATCCTCAATTTCTTCTATATCATGACAGTACTGCAGTATCTTCTATAGCATGATAGAATGCCTTGCTACTAAAATATAATCTTGTGTATCATGACAGTACTGCTCTGTGTTGGCTCATTTACCTTGTCCACACCAAAAAATATATGCATGGCCCTCTTCTATATCATGACAGTACTGCAGTATCCTCAGTTTTTGTCTGTTTTGCGTCTATGTAGGGAAACTAATGGAGAAGCACGCCCAACAACAAGACGATCCCGTGGTAAGTGCCTCTCTTAATACAGATCTACGGAAGAATCCACTGGACTTTGATTAGTCATTCTGTCCTTGACCTGTTTGTTTTGGATCTTTGTTGTGGCAGGACTCTAGAATCATCAGTGATGTCGTACACTGGTGGTTGCCACTTTCCAAGGATGACTTTGGCTCCTCCAGGACCTACCAGCAGCAGGCCTTATGCACCTACATGTTGTCCTTGTACTACATGGACATCATCTTCTTCAGGTGGGGTAAAATTCAAGTCTGGTAGCACCATACTGATCTGATTTCTATTGCTCCTCTTTGTTCGGGTATGTGGTTGCTGCTGCTGTAATTTCTAGGAAGTTTCATTTCTGGATTCAGGATGCTTCTGTTCTGAGAAACCAAGAGCATTGTTAGTGCAATATGTCCAAAATAGAGAACCATCTATACTATGTTGATTTTAATTGATGGTAGTGCCAAACTTAATATGCTCTAAACAGGCCTTGACCATAAATATTCTAATTCTGAACAGTGTATAATTTCAGAAAATAAAGGCTAAAAAAGGAAAAAGAAATGGACCGTGTACAGGCCGAAGCCCAAATCTTAAAAGGACCGAAAATGGCCAAACCCAATAATTAAACGGATTATAAAAGGCCTAGGCCTAAAATTAAGAGCATCGAAAAGGCTAAGGCCCAGTTAATAAAAGGCTAATTATTGGGCTTGGCCCATATAGACCTTCATAATGGACCGGGCTGATTCTTTGCCACGTCGGATCGGCCACGTAGGATCTGACCTGGCAAGGCCAATTTGCCCGTGACGATATTGGATCGTCATAACGGTTATGACGATCCAATATCGTTATAGACAGTTATGACGATTTCATCAAAATCGTCGTTATAGTTCATTTGCGACGCCTAGGTTTTGACGATCTTAAAATCTTCATAGAATCGTCATAAACAGACTACTATGACGATTCTGTGACGAAAATGGAGGGTCATATATTGCCAGATTCCTTGTAGTGTAGCCTCGGACATGCCCGGCGGAGCCCAGTGCTCCATTGTTGTCACCGAGTCAGCGACAAAGATGCGGGATGGGCATACTAAAGTAGGCGTCAAGTAATGTGTGGATGTGTGGGTGTCCATGACGGTTAGCATATATATAGAGGGAAAGGGTGGGAAAATATGGAGGGAAGCGGATAGAAAGGGCAGGAAAACATGGCGGGCAACAGAGGGAAAGGGAAGGAAAAATTGGCGAGAAGCAGAGGGAAAGGGCGGGAAAACATTGCAGGAAACAGAGGGAAAGGGCAGGAAAACATGGCGGGAAATATCTTTAGTCTCGGTTGAAGAAACCAACCAGGACATAAGGGGTTGCTGCAAGATAGAGCCGGTGCAAGCATGTTTAGTGCCGGATGGTGTCTCCAACCGGGATTAAAGGTTCATCTTTAGTCCTTGTTGGAGACACCAACCAGGACTACACATGGGTGGAGACACTATTTTGGTGGGTGGTGACACTATGCCAGCGAGTGGTGACACTATTATGGTGGGTGGCAGCACTAATGACAGGTCTGAGTGTCGACATTATGTCATGAGTGTCGACACTATGTCGTACTTCTTAATATATAAATAGGCATTCTTATGAAGTTATCAACTGCAAACAAGATGGTGTGCGAGAGAAGGGACAATACTACGGCCATCTTGAGGGAGATGCCGTCGGAGCCCAGTCCTCCGGCATCTCCAACAATCTGGCCATAGAGGCACTCCCTAATATGTGAAATTAGTTATCTCCCCAGTGTATTGATCTAGCTAGAGAGGTTATGAACTGCAAGATGGTGTGCAAGAGCAGTGACTGTGGCCATCTTGAGGGATATGCTAGTGGAGCCCAGTCCTCCGGCATGTGCCACAAGCTGGCCATAGAGGCACTCCCTAATATGTGAAATTAGTTAGGTCCTTGGCACAAGAATAGAACAACATCTTCATAATTCAGTAAAGTTGTAGAGAGACCAACACTAGCTAGTAGGAAATGGTCCATTAGTCCCGGTTTCCTAACTAGGACTACGGAATCGGGACTAAATGCGCCCCCCCTTTAGTCCTGGTCCAGCCACAAACCGGGACTAACACTCAAGACATTTATTAATATTAAAAAACCAGGACTATGGAATCATGACTAAAGCCCCCCCTTTAGTCATACTCATGTCTATCCATATGGTACACAACTTCATGATCTTCTTTGTCATCATCATCGTCACTAGGCGCACGCGGCTGGATCCTCAGCCCACCCATAGAATATTCCTGGGGCACCTGCACTCTAGCATTGGATTCACGACATGTGGGGGAGGGGCTCTCGGATGATGACGCCACTACGCCTGCGGTGTTTGCCACTGCCACCCTTCTTAGGGCTCTGCGGTGGGTGTAGGAACCATAGGCAAGGATGATCTCCCTGCATAATGTAGCGCATCATATCAATGATAGTCTGGTTCTCACACCACATGTGGCGACCGACTTCATTGTGGTTCACTGATACGTCGGAAACGTATCTATTATTTTTATGCTCCATGTTTGTTTAGTATCTACTTTGCTTTGCTCTCTCTACACTTTGAGGTGCTTTTTACATGTTTTCTGGTACTAACCTATTATCAAGTTTCCAAAGTGCCAGTTGCCTGTTTTCTGCTGTTTTTGGTTCCAGAAAAGCTAGTAAGGAAATATTCTCGGAATTGGATGGGACAAACGTCAAAGTCAATAACTTTCTGTGGGGAACAAGAAGTCTAGACGAGAGACGAAGAGGCGTTCCAGGGCAGCCACACCCCCCTAGGCGCAGGTGGGCCCTACCCCGCGCCTAGGCAGGGTGTGGGGCCCCTGGCAACCGCCTCGGCATCCCCCTTCGCCTATAACAAGCCCTTGATGTAGAAACCCTAAGGACCCGATCAAAACTCCACGTGACCGTATGTAGCCTCCGCCACCTTCGTCCCTAGATCCGGGGGGATCTGAAGTTCTTCCCGGCACCCTGCCGGAGGGGAGATCATCCCGGAGGCCTTCTCTCCGGTATGATGCGTGAGTAGTTCAACCTTGAACTATGGGTCCATGTAGTATCTAGATGGTTGTATCTCCTCCTTTGTGCTTTCATGTATACATCGTGTGAGCTCCGTTCATGATTAATACCTAATCAATTGTAATCATGCATGTTGTGTTTGCGAGGATCCGATGGATATTGAGATTATTATGTTGGTTTGATTAATGGTTTTGTCTTTATGATTATATCATGTCTGTGTTGTTTGTGATCTTGCATGATCACCATTGTTAGTAGTTATCTTGGCCGAGTTGTTGCTAGTGACTCCAAGAGGGGGTATTTATGCTCGATAGTTGGTTCATGCCTCTAGTTTCCAAGGGAAGTGACCGAAATCTCTTCGGTTGTAGATGTGAAGTTGCTACTAGGGAGAAAATAACGGTCTCTTGTTCATGGGACATGTGGACTGTTTACCTTACACACATTGCTTAAAGCATTTGTCTGTTGCTTGCAACTTAATACTGGAGGGGGTCGGATGATAACCTGAAGGTGGACTTCTAGTCATAGATGCAGTTGGATGCCGGTCTATGTATCTTGTTGTATTGTCCAATCGAATCTCATAGGATCTTTCTGACTAGTAATTGCATTGTTATGCCTTGCTCAGTTCCTGTCAATTGCCCTGCTGTAATTTGTTTACCCTTCATGCCATGTTGTTTATCTAAGGAGAGCACCTCTAGTGAACTATGGGCCCCGGTCCAATCTTTACCATTGATACATCTTCCACTGTTACTTGTTTACTTGCTGCAAATATTTACCTTCCACACCATACATTTAATCCTTTGTTACAGCAAACCGGTGAGCTTGACAACCTCACTGATTTGTTGGGACAAAGTCTTGAGTTTGTGTTGTGCAGGTCTCCGCGTTGCTTGCAACACCTGTGTGACGTTTCCTTCCTCCTACTGGTTTGATAACCTCGGTTTCTTACCAAGGGAAAACTTGTTGTTGTGCTGCTTCGCACCTTGCTATTGGGGTTCCCAATGAAGTGCTCCTACATCAACTTAGCGCTACATCAAGATTTTCTGGCACCGTTGCTGGGGAGGCTAAGGATGTCTTCACTAGGGGAGTCCTTCACTTCCTTTCTCCTTACTTTGTTTTTAGTTTGGTTTGCTTCTTTTTCTTGGGTTTGTTTTCCTCTTTTCAAAAAACCCAAAAAAATTAGTCTAGATTGGTTTGATTGCTTTATTCAAAAACACGAAAAAATTAGTTCCTACCTTAGCTGCTGCTATTGTTTTTGGCTTGCCCACCTTTGCCAAAATGAACTCTGTTGAGAACACAAAGTTGTGTGACTTCACTAGCACCAACAACAATGATTTCCTTAGCACTCCTATTGCTCCACCTACTCCTGATGCTACCTTTTATGAAATTAAGCCTTCGTTGTTAAATCTTGTGATGAGAGAGCAATTTTCGGGTACTAGATCTGAAGATCCTGCTGCCCATCTCAATATCTTTGTTGAACTTTGTGAGAAGAAAAAGTATAAGGATGTAGATGGAGATATTATTAAGATCAAGCTTTTTCCTTTTTCCTTGAGAGGAAAAGCTAAAGAATGGATGCTATCCTTGCCTAAAAATAGTATTGTTTCTTGGACTAAGTGGAAAGATGCTAAGCCATGGCCGCCACCCCGCTGGGGACCGCGAGATAGGGCAGCGACCGGCGTTGGCGGGCGTCGTCCTCTAGGATGCTCAGGGATGGTGGCGAGCGCCACCAGGAAGATCTAGCGGTGGCGGGCGTCGTCCTCCATGCGTTGCTTGTTGCTGTCCATCTTACTTGCTCGCAAGCAGGACCATGGGAGAGCCGACCAGCAGAGGAGACGACGTCCAGCGCATCATCTGGGATCCGTCCTGGACGTTTCCTCCGAGGTGCTCGCTAGGAACAAGGAATACCATGACGCATTTACCCCTCCCCTATCCTCCTTGCTAGTTTTCCGGTGCAGAGGGACTCAGATCTCAACTTTGACCCTTTTCTTCATTTTCTAGTGCAGAGGGACTCGGATCTCGGCGAGGATGAGGCCAATTTCGGCGGGGAACCTGGACAACGTTATCAGTCACTCGGATCTTTACCATGAACCTGGACAACAACACCCACCAGGGTTTTCCGGTGCACAGGGACAAGGCTGAGGTCTTCGTATTTCCCTAATCCCCTCTTTTTGGATGGTTATTATTTATGCAGTATAGAAATTATGTTCTATTTGAGTTCCTAGTTAGTTGGACGTGTAATTGTTCTGCTAGTGAGCTCCTAATTAGTTTTCATTGGGCATGTAATTTCTAGGCATCATAATTGATTATGTAGTTATGAAGAAGGGCACCAGTCACGAGGGCTGTATGCACAAGTTTAGACTTATGGTCCTAAATAAACAAAAATAACTCCACATATATACAGGAAAGGCACTAGTACACTCTCATATATGACTCTGTTGGTTGGGTCTGTAATGCTTCTGGTCTATGTGAGTTTGTGTAGGGTTGTTCTGCAAGTTCTGATATCCGGTTCTTGCCTATTTGGTAGTAATTAATTTAGTAATAACAGTAAGTATCAAAATGATGTACTACTTGTGAAATTATTGTGATCAGAGTTGCTACGTTACTCATCAAAATGTTGTCTGTTTTTAGTTTCAGAATCGTATACTTGCAATGTTGTTTCAATATTTTTTGAGACTATTGTTTCCATATCGAAACTGCCCTGGTACATGATACATGTTGCTGAATGCATGTACTGACTATTGTTTCTCACCTAATGGATGATGTGTACACTTAGGCATGCCTGAATCAAGTACACGTCTATACTAAATTTCGTTCTACTATTATTGATTTTCATCTGTTGCCTGCTCCTTTTTATGGCTACAAATTTAATATTGGCACTGCAATATTGCATGAGGTTAATTTTTTAACATATTTCTACGGTTAGTTATCGATCTTATACGGTCTTAAGTGATTGGAATAGATTGGTTTTCATACCCTCATACCCTCAAATCAGGAATAGATTGGTTTTCATACCCTCTTATCGATCTAGTTGGTTTTATTTGTACTACTAATTTTCCTTGAGTTGAAACCATATTGGCATAACATTATATTGGTTTTCATACCCTCAAATCAGGATATGCTTCTCAGAAAATGTCGGTAGCATAAGATAATGAAGCCACCCATTATCATTACTGTCGCATCCCCCACCCTCACCGTCTCCATCGCCGTGGTTTGGTTCAGATAAGTATTCGGTATCTCCCACTCCCTTATAGTCCTTTTTAATTCACCCATGTGAGTTGCTCGCTCAAAGTTATAGTTTTATAATCAATTGATGATGATTGGTAGCTCCTGTTTTCGAGATGATCTGATCGGACCTGGGCCGGGTACATGACCATGCATGTTTGTGTGTCTGATATAGTATTCCCTTATTTTTCTAATAGAAGGAAATAGATTACTATGCAGCATATTTTCCTCTAGTAGCAGTAGTGCTACTGGTTTATGTATAGATAGCAATATAGGGTTAGGCCATGTATAATAATTTCCATTTTTATGATCAATTTGGTATCCCAAATCCTCAATTTCTTCTATATCATGACAGTACTGCAGTATCTTCTATAGCATGATAGAATGCCTTGCTACTAAAATATAATCTTGTGTATCATGACAGTACTGCTCTGTGTTGGCTCATTTACCTTGTCCACACCAAAAAATATATGCATGGCCCTCTTCTATATCATGACAGTACTGCAGTATCCTCAGTTTTTGTCTGTTTTGCGTCTATGTAGGGAAACTAATGGAGAAGCACGCCCAACAACAAGACGATCCCGTGGTAAGTGCCTCTCTTAATACAGATCTACGGAAGAATCCACTGGACTTTGATTAGTCATTCTGTCCTTGACCTGTTTGTTTTGGATCTTTGTTGTGGCAGGACTCTAGAATCATCAGTGATGTCGTACACTGGTGGTTGCCACTTTCCAAGGATGACTTTGGCTCCTCCAGGACCTACCAGCAGCAGGCCTTATGCACCTACATGTTGTCCTTGTACTACATGGACATCATCTTCTTCAGGTGGGGTAAAATTCAAGTCTGGTAGCACCATACTGATCTGATTTCTATTGCTCCTCTTTGTTCGGGTATGTGGTTGCTGCTGCTGTAATTTCTAGGAAGTTTCATTTCTGGATTCAGGATGCTTCTGTTCTGAGAAACCAAGAGCATTGTTAGTGCAATATGTCCAAAATAGAGAACCATCTATACTATGTTGATTTTAATTGATGGTAGTGCCAAACTTAATATGCTCTAAACAGGCCTTGACCATAAATATTCTAATTCTGAACAGTGTATAATTTCAGAAAATAAAGGCTAAAAAAGGAAAAAGAAATGGACCGTGTACAGGCCGAAGCCCAAATCTTAAAAGGACCGAAAATGGCCAAACCCAATAATTAAACGGATTATAAAAGGCCTAGGCCTAAAATTAAGAGCATCGAAAAGGCTAAGGCCCAGTTAATAAAAGGCTAATTATTGGGCTTGGCCCATATAGACCTTCATAATGGACCGGGCTGATTCTTTGCCACGTCGGATCGGCCACGTAGGATCTGACCTGGCAAGGCCAATTTGCCCGTGACGATATTGGATCGTCATAACGGTTATGACGATCCAATATCGTTATAGACAGTTATGACGATTTCATCAAAATCGTCGTTATAGTTCATTTGCGACGCCTAGGTTTTGACGATCTTAAAATCTTCATAGAATCGTCATAAACAGACTACTATGACGATTCTGTGACGAAAATGGAGGGTCATATATTGCCAGATTCCTTGTAGTGTAGCCTCGGACATGCCCGGCGGAGCCCAGTGCTCCATTGTTGTCACCGAGTCAGCGACAAAGATGCGGGATGGGCATACTAAAGTAGGCGTCAAGTAATGTGTGGATGTGTGGGTGTCCATGACGGTTAGCATATATATAGAGGGAAAGGGTGGGAAAATATGGAGGGAAGCGGATAGAAAGGGCAGGAAAACATGGCGGGCAACAGAGGGAAAGGGAAGGAAAAATTGGCGAGAAGCAGAGGGAAAGGGCGGGAAAACATTGCAGGAAACAGAGGGAAAGGGCAGGAAAACATGGCGGGAAATATCTTTAGTCTCGGTTGAAGAAACCAACCAGGACATAAGGGGTTGCTGCAAGATAGAGCCGGTGCAAGCATGTTTAGTGCCGGATGGTGTCTCCAACCGGGATTAAAGGTTCATCTTTAGTCCTTGTTGGAGACACCAACCAGGACTACACATGGGTGGAGACACTATTTTGGTGGGTGGTGACACTATGCCAGCGAGTGGTGACACTATTATGGTGGGTGGCAGCACTAATGACAGGTCTGAGTGTCGACATTATGTCATGAGTGTCGACACTATGTCGTACTTCTTAATATATAAATAGGCATTCTTATGAAGTTATCAACTGCAAACAAGATGGTGTGCGAGAGAAGGGACAATACTACGGCCATCTTGAGGGAGATGCCGTCGGAGCCCAGTCCTCCGGCATCTCCAACAATCTGGCCATAGAGGCACTCCCTAATATGTGAAATTAGTTATCTCCCCAGTGTATTGATCTAGCTAGAGAGGTTATGAACTGCAAGATGGTGTGCAAGAGCAGTGACTGTGGCCATCTTGAGGGATATGCTAGTGGAGCCCAGTCCTCCGGCATGTGCCACAAGCTGGCCATAGAGGCACTCCCTAATATGTGAAATTAGTTAGGTCCTTGGCACAAGAATAGAACAACATCTTCATAATTCAGTAAAGTTGTAGAGAGACCAACACTAGCTAGTAGGAAATGGTCCATTAGTCCCGGTTTCCTAACTAGGACTACGGAATCGGGACTAAATGCGCCCCCCCTTTAGTCCTGGTCCAGCCACAAACCGGGACTAACACTCAAGACATTTATTAATATTAAAAAACCAGGACTATGGAATCATGACTAAAGCCCCCCCCTTTAGTCATACTCATGTCTATCCATATGGTACACAACTTCATGATCTTCTTTGTCATCATCATCGTCACTAGGCGCACGCGGCTGGATCCTCAGCCCACCCATAGAATATTCCTGGGGCACCTGCACTCTAGCATTGGATTCACGACATGTGGGGGAGGGGCTCTCGGATGATGACGCCACTACGCCTGCGGCGTTTGCCACTGCCACCCTTCTTAGGGCTCTGCGGTGGGTGTAGGAACCATAGGCAAGGATGATCTCCCTGCATAATGTAGCGCATCATATCAATGATAGTCTGGTTCTCACACCACATGTGGCGACCGACTTCATTGTGGTTCACTGATACGTCGGAAACGTATCTATTATTTTTATGCTCCATGTTTGTTTAGTATCTACTTTGCTTTGCTCTCTCTACACTTTGAGGTGCTTTTTACATGTTTTCTGGTACTAACCTATTATCAAGTTTCCAAAGTGCCAGTTGCCTGTTTTCTGCTGTTTTTGGTTCCAGAAAAGCTAGTAAGGAAATATTCTCGGAATTGGATGGGACAAACGTCAAAGTCAATAACTTTCTGTGGGGAACAAGAAGTCTAGACGAGAGACGAAGAGGCGTTCCAGGGCAGCCACACCCCCCTAGGCGCAGGTGGGCCCTACCCCGCGCCTAGGCAGGGTGTGGGGCCCCTGGCAACCGCCTCGGCATCCCCCTTCGCCTATAACAAGCCCTTGATGTAGAAACCCTAAGGACCCGATCAAAACTCCACGTGACCGTATGTAGCCTCCGCCACCTTCGTCCCTAGATCCGGGGGGATCTGAAGTTCTTCCCGGCACCCTGCCGGAGGGGAGATCATCCCGGAGGCCTTCTCTCCGGTATGATGCGTGAGTAGTTCAACCTTGAACTATGGGTCCATGTAGTATCTAGATGGTTGTATCTCCTCCTTTGTGCTTTCATGTATACATCGTGTGAGCTCCGTTCATGATTAATACCTAATCAATTGTAATCATGCATGTTGTGTTTGCGAGGATCCGATGGATATTGAGATTATTATGTTGGTTTGATTAATGGTTTTGTCTTTATGATTATATCATGTCTGTGTTGTTTGTGATCTTGCATGATCACCATTGTTAGTAGTTATCTTGGCCGAGTTGTTGCTAGTGACTCCAAGAGGGGGTATTTATGCTCGATAGTTGGTTCATGCCTCTAGTTTCCAAGGGAAGTGACCGAAATCTCTTCGGTTGTAGATGTGAAGTTGCTACTAGGGAGAAAATAACTGTCTCTTGTTCATGGGACATGTGGACTGTTTACCTTACACACATTGCTTAAAGCATTTGTCTGTTGCTTGCAACTTAATACTGGAGGGGGTCGGATGATAACCTGAAGGTGGACTTCTAGTCATAGATGCAGTTGGATGCCGGTCTATGTATCTTGTTGTATTGTCCAATCGAATCTCATAGGATCTTTCTGACTAGTAATTGCATTGTTATGCCTTGCTCAGTTCCTGTCAATTGCCCTGCTGTAATTTGTTTACCCTTCATGCCATGTTGTTTATCTAAGGAGAGCACCTCTAGTGAACTATGGGCCCCGGTCCAATCTTTACCATTGATACATCTTCCACTGTTACTTGTTTACTTGCTGCAAATATTTACCTTCCACACCATACATTTAATCCTTTGTTACAGCAAACCGGTGAGCTTGACAACCTCACTGATTTGTTGGGACAAAGTCTTGAGTTTGTGTTGTGCAGGTCTCCGCGTTGCTTGCAACACCTGTGTGACGTTTCCTTCCTCCTACTGGTTTGATAACCTCGGTTTCTTACCAAGGGAAAACTTGTTGTTGTGCTGCTTCGCACCTTGCTATTGGGGTTCCCAATGAAGTGCTCCTACATCAACTTAGCGCTACATCAAGATTTTCTGGCACCGTTGCTGGGGAGGCTAAGGATGTCTTCACTAGGGGAGTCCTTCACTTCCTTTCTCCTTACTTTGTTTTTAGTTTGGTTTGCTTCTTTTTCTTGGGTTTGTTTTCCTCTTTTCAAAAAACCCAAAAAAATTAGTCTAGATTGGTTTGATTGCTTTATTCAAAAACACGAAAAAATTAGTTCCTACCTTAGCTGCTGCTATTGTTTTTGGCTTGCCCACCTTTGCCAAAATGAACTCTGTTGAGAACACAAAGTTGTGTGACTTCACTAGCACCAACAACAATGATTTCCTTAGCACTCCTATTGCTCCACCTACTCCTGATGCTACCTTTTATGAAATTAAGCCTTCGTTGTTAAATCTTGTGATGAGAGAGCAATTTTCGGGTACTAGATCTGAAGATCCTGCTGCCCATCTCAATATCTTTGTTGAACTTTGTGAGAAGAAAAAGTATAAGGATGTAGATGGAGATATTATTAAGATCAAGCTTTTTCCTTTTTCCTTGAGAGGAAAAGCTAAAGAATGGATGCTATCCTTGCCTAAAAATAGTATTGTTTCTTGGACTAAGTGGAAAGATGCTTTTATTGGAAAGTACTATCCTCCTGCTAAGATTATATCTATGAGAAGTGACATTATGAAATTCAAACAACTTGATAGTGAACATGTTTGTCCAGCTTGGGAAAGAATGAAATCTTTGGTTAAGAACTGTCCCACTCATGGACTCACTGCTTGGATGATTATCCAGACTTTTTTTGCAGGTTTGAACTTCCTCAAGAAATCTGTTGGATTCAGCTGCTGGAGGTACCTTCATGGGCCTCACTTTGGGTGCTGCAACAAGGCTCCTTGATAATATGATGGTTAACTACTCTGAATGGCATGTTGAGAGAGCTCCACATGGTAAGAAGGTAAATTTTGTTGAGGAATCATCCTCTTTAAGTGAAAAGATTGATGTTATTATGGCTACGCTTGTTAATGGAAAGCTCCTATAGATCCTAATAGTGTTCCCTTAGCCTCTTTGGTTGCTCAAGCAGAGCAAGTTGATGTGAACTTCATTAGGAACAACAATTTTGGAAATAATACTTATGGTAATTATAGGCCTTATCCTCCTAGTGGATATGTTTATCAGGGTAGATCTGGAATGCCTAGTGAAGAGAGGATTCTATAAGTTGAGAGATCCACTAAAAACTTTATGCAAATACAATATGATCAAAACAAGATTTTCACTAAAACTATGGAGGAACAATCTATCATTTTGAAAAATATTAGCCATCAGCTTGAGAATCTGAATAGAGAAATTCCTAGTTTACAGTCAACAATTTTGAGTGCTGAGAAGAATATTTCCACTTTCTCTGAAGCTCAGTCCTCCTTGATTAATAAAATGGCTGCTAAACCTGAAACTATGGAAAATACCTTTGCTACTGCTCATGCCATACAAGTTACTATTGATGAAAATGTTAGGCTGTTAGCTCAACTTCATGCTAGGTGGGAAAGGGAAGTTGAAATTGATAGAAACAATAGTGTGTGCACTATCACCACTAAGCCACAAGTATTCCCTTTTTCTCCTCCTACTATGCCTAAGCCTATTGAGCCTACTACTAGTGATGCTAAGTTTGAATTTGATATAGATGGTTACAATATTTCTGAAGTGATTATGTTCCTACAAAAGCTTGCTAGAAGTCCTGATGCTAGTGATATGCATGTTGCTTTCACTAAACACATTACAGATGCTCTTGTTAAGATTAAGGAAGAGAAGCTAAAACACAAAGATTATATTCCTAGGAAAGTAGAAGATAGTTGGGAACCCATTATTAATGTGCAAGTGAATGACTTTAATCTCAAAGCTTCATGTGATCTTGGTTCTAGTGTCTCTATTATTGTAAGGTTCCCAACCTTTAATAAGGTAGAGTCCCCTGTGTTTACAATGCTAGTCCCTGGATCAATAGCTAGCATCCATAGTTAAGATGTAATATCAAGAAACAAAGGTCATAATACAAATTTATAACCAGGAATAACATAATTTTATTACATCTTACATAGCTCATTTGGTTATTACATTACATTGCAGAAGAATATCTATAAGCATGGGGTCCTTCATCTTCAAAGTGCCACAGGCAGACATGTTGGTTGTAGACTTGTAATCCTAATTATTAAACTTCTCTAATATCAATCAAACCTGCAACATACAAGTTACAGCCACAAGGGTCAATACACTTGAATTGTATTGGCAAGTGATAGTATGGTAGTATAGTGGAGTCTATCATCTATATGCATTTGGCTAAGTGGAGCTTAGGCTTGCGTTGCTCAAAATAGATTTTCCTTATCATTTGAAAACACTAAGTTTTTGTTTGACAAAATAATCTTTCCCAAGGCATCTCCCAATCAAAGATTGAAGATCCTTTCACCCTTGTTCAACCACAAGTTTTTAACTTAGAAATTTGGATGATGAGATTCTTGATTGCTTCCATGTCTTGATGTTCAAATTGTCCTTTGCCAGGGACATGGCTAAGTACTTATATTTTACACTCTGCAGAGGTGGTGCACTTTCCCCACAAGACATGGTTTCACCAAGACAAGATCTTTCAGAAGCCTTTCCTTAGACCAAATGGACGCGCTCCAACCTATCATTCCCACTACCTGGTGGCGATGAGGAGTTGGTGTTTGAGGGGAAAGGTAGAGGGAGGAGAGGCGCTTATGAGGGCGAGCTCGCGGCGAGATTAAGACGAGGAATTTAGGAGAATTGATAGAGAGAATTTATCAGCAGTAAACGGCCAGGGCGACGGGGTCGTGCTTGAAGACGATGAACAGGAGGGTGGGGCATGCTTGTCAGTGAGGAAGAGAGATAGGGAGAGGGGTCCATGAGTCAGTGACTTAGTGGGTTTCTTTCACGGTGCGAAGCGTTTTTCTGCGGGGTGAGAGGCAGTGGGCTAAGTGGGCCTAGTGGGCTTGCTGGGTTGGGTTGGTTTGATTCTATTTTTTTCTGTTCTGAATCTTTTTCCTTTTTCCAGTTCAATTTCTGTTTTGAAATTCAAATCACAATTCAAACAACCAAATCAAATAAACTTCCACTAAACTTTATATTGAGTTTAGCTCTGTTTAGCAACACAAATCAAAGTCCAAACAAAATAATATTTTTATTCTTTTTAGGATCCATTTATTAATTAAATAAAATGGACCTTAGTTATTAAATCAAATAGGGTTTGATTTATTTAAAATCTCCATTTGAAATCTAAATATTATCAAAACCAAATCAGTAGGTTTTATTTGAAAATATAGAATACTTGGAAAACTTGTTTAAAATAAATTAACAAGTTTTGATGTTTTTAATTAAAATGGTAAAACCTTTATTTTAATAAAATTGGTTTATTAATAAACTCTTATTATTTTATTTAAATAAACTTTTACTCTTTTAATCAAAGCAAAATGTTTTATTTCAAAAGCTTGGCCAAGGTTTAATTTGGCTCTATAAAATAATCCTTATTTATAAATCTACCTTTTCTTTTGAAAACCAAATCTTTTATTAAAAGATCCAAAAATAGTAATTCCAAATATTTTTTAACTTTATTGTGTATTTAACTTTTTTTAAATCCCTTTAGGATTTTATTTGATCCAAATAGGTTTTGAAAGTTTCCAATTGGAATCAAAAGTTTCTTCTCAACAAAGTTTTATTTTATTCATTTATTTTTCACATTACAAGATTTGGAAAATCTTGGGATGTGACAAACTACCACCCTTAAAAGAAATCTCGTCCCGAGATTTGGGAAGGCTAGGGTTACAAGCTGGCTCAAAAGCATCTAGGGTACTACCACCCTTAAAAATTTTCCAACTAATTTACATCTTGGCTTGCTTGGGATCTTGATGTAACTTTCCTGGACAAACATCTGCATAGTGTCCTTTGTTTTCACACTTGAAACATGTGACAAGGCTGAGATCCTTCATAGGCTGGTTTATATTGTGCTTCATCTTTTCTGGATAGAAGTTTGCATAGTGGCCTAGTTCCTTGCATTTGAAACACATCACTTGGCTGATATCTTTCTTTTCATTTGGTATCATTGCCTCTTGTTTTTTTCTTTGGTTCTTCTTCTTTTCTGGGCATTCATTGGCATAGTGTCCCATCTCTTTGCAATTGTAACATTGCACTTGAGTAATATCCTTCTTGTTAGGGTTGGGGCATTTCTTCTTCTTCTTGGGTCTCTCCAAAGCTAGGAGTTCTTCTAGTTAATGCTCTTCATATCTCACCTCAAAGGTGGAAAATCTTTCTCTCTTCTTGGGGCAGTTACTAGAGATATGAATTTATTCTTCACAATTAGGGCATTGATCTTCATTCTCCTTGCATGTATGATCCTTGTCTCCACAAATAATGCAAGCTTGGGTTCCTTCTGGAATAACATCTTTGTCATCCTTGTTGTCATTAGCTCTTTGGGAAAAGTTTTTGTTTGATATATTTTCCTTATCATTTGAAAACACTAAGTTTTTGTTTGATAAAATAATCTTTCCCAAGGCATCTCCCAATCAAAGATTGAAGATCCTTTAACCCTTGTTCAACCACAAGTTTTTAACTTAGAAATTTGGATGATGAGATTCTTGATTGCTTCCATGTATTGATGCTCAAATTGTCCTTTGCCAGGGACATGGCTAAGTACTTAGATTTTACACTCTGCAGAGGTGGTGCACTTTCCCCACAAGACTTGGTTTCACCAAGACAAGATCTTTCAGAAGCCTTTCCTTAGAACAAATAGACGCACTCCAACCTATCATTCCCAGTACCACCAACTGTCCAAATGGCTAAGTTCTAGCAACCTATATGATCCAGGCAGAGCCCATAATGCCAAGTGGTTGCACTTGAAGCTTCTCAACATTTGACATCTCAAATCTCTTTGTTCCTGGGTGGCAATCCACAAGTGTGATACACAAGGTAAACAATAGCCATGTGCCGTGTGTAACCACTCAACCAAAAACCACCAAGCAATTACCATTCCACCCAGGTGATTCATTAACTTAGTTGTTTTATTAAACAAAAACACAAGTCCTCAGACTTAGAAATTTTTCCATAGTATGAATATATATTCCACCCTTGTTTTCTATTAGCTAAGCTAAGCATGATAGTAGTAGGGATCTTTAGCTTAGTAAATTTCTACTAAGGTTTCATCTACTAGGATTTCCGATAGCAAGGTTTATACTTAGCAAAATTCCATGCAAGTTTTACTTAGAGAAATCACTAATGCATAGTGAAAGTAATGGGACAAAAGTATGAAGCATCACTTGCATTTTTGGTAGAGTATAGGTTCACTTCTTGATCTTTGCAATGTTCACACACTTCAAGTCACTACAATTCAACCAAGCAAACAACAATTCAATCTACCATTCAAGCAATTCATCACATAAAATAATAAACAAAACAATACATGCAAGCATGCAAAAGGGTTGTTTTATTTGTAAAAGTGGTTTCTAATGGGTCATAAACATTTATTTTTCACATTACAAGATTTGGAAAATCTTGGGATGTGACAAACTACCACCCTTAAAAGAAATCTCGTCCCGAGATTTGGGAAGGCTAGGGTTACAAGCTGGCTCAAAAGCATCTAGGGTACTACCACCCTTAAAAATTTTCCAACTAATTTACATCTTGGCTTGCTTGGGATCTTGATGTAACTTTCCTGGACAAACATCTGCATAGTGTCCTTTGTTTTCACACTTGAAACATGTGACAAGGCTGAGATCCTTCATAGGCTGGTTTATATTGTGCTTCATCTTTTCTGGATAGAAGTTTGCATAGTGGCCTAGTTCCTTGCATTTGAAACACATCACTTGGCTGATATCTTTCTTTTCATTTGGTATCATTGCCTCTTGTTTTTTTCTTTGGTTCTTCTTCTTTTCTGGGCATTCATTGGCATAGTGTCCCATCTCTTTGCAATTGTAACATTGCACTTGAGTAATATCCTTCTTGTTAGGGTTGGGGCATTTCTTCTTCTTCTTGGGTCTCTCCAAAGCTAGGAGTTCTTCTAGTTAATGCTCTTCATATCTCACCTCAAAGGTGGAAAATCTTTCTCTCTTCTTGGGGCAGTTACTAGAGATATGAATTTATTCTTCACAATTAGGGCATTGATCTTCATTCTCCTTGCATGTATGATCCTTGTCTCCACAAATAATGCAAGCTTGGGTTCCTTCTGGAATAACATCTTTGTCATCCTTGTTGTCATTAGCTCTTTGGGAAAAGTTTTCTCCCATGTTGATCATTTGAGTAACCAATCCTTGCAACAATTGGGATTGAAGTTTCAAAATCCTTTGTATGGCTGGGTCTAGTCCATTGTTGTTGGCTAAAAGCTGAGTTGTCATTTGGCTCAACTGGTTTTGGGTTGCTATAAGTTCTCTCAGGTTGTCCTCTTGGTTGTTGTTGGTGTCACCATCCTTGATGTTGGAGTCTTTTGGATAAGTCATCTGTTTGGGTTGAATTGGGATTAGAATAGGCAAAATATTTCTAAGGGAATAATTCTAGTCACACACATCACAATTCACACAAGCATTGTGCAAGCAATCACAAACAAACATTCCACTCAAACAGCAAGTTTCAAGTATATTTTTAGGCGACCAAAAAAATTTTTGTTACACCACATAAGTTGGTGGATTTGACTTAAACTAAATATGGTGGTCCATCTATATGGTTCACTTGAAATCCTTCCATCCTTCTTGGTTGATTCTCCTTGAACAAAATCTTTGTATCCTTGGAGAAAATTTCTCATGTCTTGGTCACAAAACTTCAAAGGTGATGATGGCTCCTTCTATTTGGTGTTTCCTTAGTCTCCAAATCTTGAGCAAGATTTCTTCTCTCACTTGTCCGTAGTGATATCCAAGGTTGAAGTCCTTGGTGAATATGCTGAAGATGTTGAAGTCATTAGAGTTGAAGATGTTGAAGTCATTAGAGTTGATGGAGTCCTTGCACATGGTGAAGTCTTTGGTCATGGGGTAGGTTTTTCCATCAAGTTGAAATAGATGAGATGTAGAATCAAAATCAAAGTGGTTGAGGAAAAGAGTTTACAAGATTGTTTGTAAATAATTTTTGGAACAAATACAACTCCTATTTTTCTAAGGGGTTTTGGTCCAATCCTAGGGTTACAAATCCTACAGGCAACACAATGCTCTGATACCATCTGTAAGGTTCCCAACCTTTAATAAGGTAGAGTCCCCTGTGTTTACAATGCTAGTCCCTGGATCAATAGCTAGCATCCACAGTTAAGATGTAATATCAAGAAACAAAGGTCATAATACAACTTTATAACCAGGAATAACATAATTTTATTACATCTTACATAGCTCATTTGGCTATTACATTACATTGCAGCAGAATATCTATAAGGATGGGGTCCTTCATCTTCAAAGTGCCACAGGCAGACATGTTGGTTGTAGACTTGTAATCCTAATCATTAAACTTCTCAAATATCAATCAAACCTGCAACATACAAGTTACAGCCACAAGGGTCAATACACTTGAATTGTATTGGCAAGTGATACTATGGTAGTATAGTGGAGTCTATCATCTATATGCATTTGGCTAAGTGGATCTTAGGCTTGCATTGCTCAAAATATATTTTCCTTATCATTTGAAAACACTAAGTTTTTGTTTGATAAAATAATCTTTCCCAAGGCATCTCCCAATCAAAGATTGAAGATCCTTTAACCCTTGTTCAACCACAAGTTTTTAACTTAGAAATTTGGATGATGAGATTCTTGATTGCTTCCATGTATTGATGCTCAAATTGTCCTTTGCCAGGGACATGGCTAAGTACTTAGATTTTACACTCTGCAGAGGTGGTGCACTTTCCCCACAAGACTTGGTTTCACCAAGACAAGATCTTTCAGAAGCCTTTCCTTAGAACAAATAGACGCACTCCAACCTATCATTCCCACTACCACCAACTGTCCAAATGGCTAAGTTCTAGCAACCTATATGATCCAGGCAGAGCCCATAATGCCAAGTGGTTGCACTTGAAGCTTCTCAACATTTGACATCTCAAATCTCTTTGTTCCTGGGTGGCAATCCACAAGTGTGATACACAAGGTAAACAATAGCCATGTGCCGTGTGTAACCACTCAACCAAAAACCACCAAGCAATTACCATTCCACCCAGGTGATTCATTAACTTAGTTGTTTTATTAAACAAAAACACAAGTCCTCAGACTTAGAAATTTTTCCATAGTATGAATATATATTCCACCCTTGTTTTCTATTAGCTAAGCTAAGCATGATAGTAGTAGGGATCTTTAGCTTAGTAAATTTCTACTAAGGTTTCATCTACTAGGATTTCCGATAGCAAGGTTTATACTTAGCAAAATTCCATGCAAGTTTTACTTAGAGAAATCACTAATGCATAGTGAAAGTAATGGGACAAAAGTATGAAGCATCACTTGCATTTTTGGTAGAGTATAGGTTCACTTCTTGATCTTTGCAATGTTCACACACTTCAAGTCACTACAATTCAACCAAGCAAACAACAATTCAATCTACCATTCAAGCAATTCATCACATAAAATAATAAACAAAACAATACATGCAAGCATGCAAAAGGGTTGTTTTATTTGTAAAAGTGGTTTCTAATGGGTCATAAACATTTGAAAACACCTAATGGTCATTTTATAAAGTGGCAAAGTCATTTGCAAAAGATTTCACTTTATAAACCATTTTCTAAACCAAGTCATTATTTTATGTGGTTTGAAAATGTCTTTAGTAAAGTAGTAGTTCTATAGGGTTCACCATATACATTTTCAAATCATAAAACTTGGTGTTTGGGGTCAGAGAGTTTGAAACAGAACATTTCCCAAAGGTTTTCTTCCAAAACCATTTTTAATAAATAAGCCATAATTTTATTTGAATAGAATTGGTTTTAAATCCAAGAATCATTCTTTTGCATCACAAAATATATTTTTGAAACCACAAAGTGATTCCTAGGGTCAGTAGGTTCAAAATACACCATTTGCAAAATATTTTATCCCTAAAATCAATTTTGAACAATTTTTATAACCTAAACAAGCATACAAATGATTCTGCAAAAACAAACATTTTACCAGAAGCTTTTTACTAAACAAAAGGCATGGTTGGCTAGGGCTTGTCTTGCTGATTCCATTGATATAAAGTTTGCAAAATTTGGACGTGTAGAACTAAAGTTATGGATTTTTCAAATTTGCAAACAAATCTGATTCTAATTCTGTTTTAAATCAAAAGATGGCCCCGTGGAACGTTTCTATTGGTCCATACCATTTCGGTTGGATCGATCTCTCTGGTGCGTTGGATTTTAAACAGATCGTGCGGCGCAGAGCTATTCGTACCCTTTCGATCAGTGGATCTATCGTGGCGCTTGGATCTACATCCTACGGTGCACAACACGTTAGCCATCGAGTGGCGGCGCTGGCGGCGGCAGGTGGCGGCGTGCGCTCAGAAGATGACGGTGCCAGCAATACAGGAAGCTAGAGGAATAGAGGGGTAGCTCACCAGAATCGCCGAAGCTTGCTGATGCTCAACGTGGTTGTCGCAGGGCAGTGGGCGCACGGAGGTGAGGTTAATGGCTCGCCGGAGTTGCGTCTGACGACGGCCATGTTCTGTCATCGTCGAGGGCGGCGCTACGGGTCACGAGAGAGCAAACGGAGAGCACGGTTAGATGCGCAAGGTCAAGGCGAAGATGCGTGCGTGAAGGAGGAGAGGTGCGGTCGGAAACTACCTGGGGAGCTCGTCGGAGTTGGAGCGGACGGCGGCGTCGTTCAGTCGAAGACGAAGTCGACGCTGCAGAGCATGCGCGAGCGAGGTAAAGGCACTGGCAGGTGCAGGAGATGATGGAGAGCAAGCTAGTGTGCTCTGGAAGCAGTGGGGCTGGCGGTGGTGGCCAAAATTTGAACGTGAGCTCGCCGGAGACAGTGGGGTTTGGGCTTGCGATTCGAGCAGCCTGGTGGCGATGAGGAGTTGGTGTTTGAGGGGAAAGGTAGAGGGAGGAGAGGCGCTTATGAGGGCGAGGTCGCGGCGAGATTAAGGCGAGGCATTTAGGAGAATTAATAGAGAGAATTTATCGGCAGTAAACGGCCAGGGCGACGGGGTCATGCTTGAAGACGATGAACAGGAGGGTGGGGCATGCTTCTCAGTGAGGAAGAGAGATAGGGAGAGGGGGTCCACGAGTCAGTGACTTAGTGGGTTTCTTTCGCGGTGCGAAGCGTTTTTCTGTGGGGTGAGAGGCAGTGGGCTAACTGGGCCTAGTGGGCTTGCTGGGTTGGGTTGGTTTGGTTCTATTTTTTTTCTGTTCTGAATCTTTTTCCTTTTTCCAATTCAATTTCTGTTTTGAAATTCAAATCACAATTCAAACAACCAAATCAAATAAACTTCCACTAAACTTTATATTGAGTTTAGCTCTGTTTAGCAACACAAATCAAAGTCCAAACAAAATAATATTTTTATTCTTTTTAGGATCCATTTATTAATTAAATAAAATGGACCTTAGTTATTAAATCAAATAGGGTTTGATTTATTTAAAATCACCAGTTGAAATCTAAATATTATCAAAACCAAATCAGTAGGTTTTATTTGAAATATAGAATACTTGGAAAACTTGTTTAAAATAAATTAACAAGTTTTGATGTTTTTAATTAAAATGGTAAAACCTTTATTTTAATAAAATTGGTTTATTAATAAACTCTTATTATTTTATTTAAATAAACTTTTACTCTTTTAATCAAAGAAAAATGTTTTATTTCAAAAGCTTGGCCAAGGTTTAATTTGGCTCTATAAAATAATCCTTATTTATAAATCTACCTTTTCTTTTGAAAACCAAATCTTTTATTAAAAGATCCAAAAATAGTAATTCCAAATATTTTTTAACTTTATTGTTTATTTAACTTTTTTTAAATCCCTTTAGGATTTTATTTGATCCAAATAGGTTTTGAAAGTTTCCAATTGGAATCAAAAGTTTCTTCTCACCCTGAAAAGCAACAAAGTTTTATTTTATTCATTTATTTTTCACATTACAAGATTTGGAAAATCTTGGGATGTGACAATTATGCCTAGGAAGATTTATGAAATGCTTGATTTGCCACCATTTGAAGATTGTTATTTAGATGTCCCACTTAATGATAATGCTAATAACAAACTCACGGGGAGTATTAATGATGTTTTCATTATGGTTAACAATGAATATGTCCCTGTGGATTTCTATGTTTTGGATGTTGAATACAATGCTTCTTGTCCTATTACCTTGGGAAGACCTTTTCTTAGAACGGTTAGTGCCATCATTGATATGAAAGAAAGCACCATTAAATATCATTTTCCATTCAAGAAAGGTATTGAACACTTCCCTGTGAGGAGAGAGAAGTTTCTTTTTGCTCCTCATTTGAAAGCAAGGTTTGATGTTAATGCTTCTTCATTTGAAAATACTTGATTCTTCTTGCTTCTTGTGCCTAACTTAAATGCGATAAAGAAAAGTACTTGTTGGGTGATAACCCAAGAGTTTTCTTGAGTCTTGGAAGTTATTACTTCAGTAATGACCTCTCCTTATCCTTTTTGTTTGCTTTTTGTGCCACGAATGACCTCTAATGAGAGGGAAGTAAGATTTGGAGAGTTGCTGTCCCAAAACAGATTTCTATCCTCCACCATAAAAAATCGTGAGGAGTTTATATAACTCGTATTGAGCTAAGAATTTACGAATAAATCCCCTAGTATGATCTAACTTTCGTTAGTTCAACACTTTTTGATTTGAGCAACAAAAGACTTTCGAAAAAATCGGTTTCTACCTACTGGTCTGTTTTGGCAAATTTCTTCCATTATTTGCATTCGCTTCTTATTGATTCATTTTTGGGATCTTTTTGGGAAATTGAGATTTTTGAAGGAGTTACTGTAGTATATTGTGTTTTTAGTGAAAAGCCTTGCAGTTCAAAGCTTTTCTAGAGGCCTAATATCTTTTGAATACACTAATGTTGCTAATGAAGATTGTGTGAAGTTTTGTATGAAGGAAAAATTTCAGGTGTAGAGAGAGAATGATGCAATAAGATGAAGAATGGACAAAAGCTCAAGCTTGGGGATGCCACCATGGTGTCACCCCAAGAAGTATCCAAGAGGTACAAGCGTCAAAGCTTGGCGATGCCCAAGGCATCCCCTTCTTCATCAATAAAAAGCTCAGGTCTGTCTCGACACTCCGTTTTTATTGTTTCATACACTGTTGTGTTGTTCTTGGAGCATCTTAGTTTTTGTTTGCTTTGCTTAGTTTTCTTAGTTTGCTTTACTAAAGTAGTTTGGAACCCCGTTCTCGCTGTGTTGTTTTGCAAATAAGTTTCTTGGTGTTGGAAAGGAGTAGTATGTTCTTGCTTGTAAGTGCAAGAGGAGCTTGCATTGACTATGCCTTAGACTTTAGCATGACATGCTAGGTGTTGTTTTGACCTTATGCTTAGTGATTATTTCTGTAGCATGTCTTGTTTCAAATAATTGGGATTGCTTAGTGTGACTGTAAGAAATTATGCGTTGTTTTAGCATGCAAAAAGCATAGTATTGTGGTATTCACCTTTGATGCTTTGTTTGGGTTGACTTGGCACATGCTCATACCATGTTATGACTATGACAAGTCACCATAGCCTCTATGATCATTTAGTCCTTGACTTATAGTACCACTCTATGCTTTTATTAGTAATGCTTTGTTGCTCTGCCTGATTATGGCCATTATTGCTCTCTTAGTTGGTTGCTCCCAGTCTTTTGCTAGCCTCCACTTGTATGAGTAAGTTCTACTCATGCTTCCAACTCCCAAGAAACCAAGTTATTCGAAAGTGTCCACTATAAACTCCTACGCATGGTGTGTGACACCATGCCAAGTATATTCTTGTTTTTAGCTATCTTCAATTAAAATCTATTTTGTTATGTGAAAACTTAGTGATTAAAGCCCTCACAAACTAGATGGCACATTTTATTTTCTTTGCCCCTAATAAACTTGAACCATTGTGTCATATATGTTGTATATGCTTGCACTTATACGTTGGAATTAGCAGAACCGTGCTATCACGGGGAACGTTTTCAACATTGCACTTGTACTTTGTACTCAGTTGATACCATGCTCTTTTGTCTATGGATGCCACCAGTGTGAAATAAAAAAAGGAATTTGTAAGTCCATGGAGTTTGTATTCTGTGTTAGGGAAACGCCTGGGCCGCTAGCCTAAGCCATGCCTAATCATGGTGGAAACTTGCAGCATCACCATAGTGAGCTATCTATGAAGCATCCTCAATAAAACGCTATGCATATGGTAAATAAAAAGATTGCTGAGATGCTCATTGTTTGCTTGCCTTGTCATTTTGGTTATGGGAAAGCTCCTGTACCATGTGCAAGGGGTACCGCGTTGGCGGTTCTCAATTATATGCAAATACTTACAATGACAAGAACTTACAGGTGACTAAAGTTGAGTAGCATGAGGTGTGGCACTCGTATTCAAGGGACTTGAGATTGCCAACTTATACTTCGTCAAGCATATACTCCATCTTTGTTCACTTTAACCTTAACCACTTCAAGATGCTTATGATAGGGGCAATGAGGGCTGAAAGCTAACAAGTACCATAATTTTTGGAAGCTCTTTTTGAAACTTGAAATCCCTTCTTCCTTTATAAAAGGCCTTTCTTCCACCACTATTGAGTCTCCACCTTCTACCTTTAGGCACCATTAAGAGAGCATAATTGTCATTCTGTGTGTAGTGTTCCAAAGCTTATTTATTGATGCATATTGTGATATTACTTGTTCTTTTGCTATTTGTTTATAGTCACCCTTATGAACTTTGAAGGTGTCCTATGCATCTATTTCCTACTCTATGAGGGACAAGCTGAATGCCACTATGCTATGTTTTCTGTATGTGAAACAAACAAACATTTTTCAATGCATGTTATTCATGATCTTTGTTTGTATCTTGTCATGTTGCATGCATAGTTACTATGTCCTATTGTCAGCACTCCATCTTTCATGCAGATGTATAGAGTTCTTTGATCCCAGCTTTCAATGCTTGCAAATGGTTGGATCTTTATTTTGAGGGTGCATGTCACCTCAAAAATTATTCTTTTTATCCCTTACCTACTCGGGGACAAGTAGGAGTTAACCTTGGGGATGCTTGATACGTCGGAAACGTATCTATAATTTTTTATGCTCCATGCTTGTTTAGTATCTACTTTGCTTTGCTTTGTCTACACTTTGAGGTGCTTTTTACATGTTTTCTGGTACTAACCTATTAACAAGTTGCCACTGTGCCAATTGCCTGTTTTATGTTGTTTTTGGTTCTAGAAAAGCTAGTAAGGAAATATTCTCGGAATTGGACGGGACAAACGTCAAAGTCAATAAATTTCCGTGGGGAACAAGAAGTCCAAAGGGGAGACGGAGAGGCGTGCCAAGGCAGCCACACCCCCCTAGGCGAAGTGGGCCCTGCCCCGCGCCTAGGCAGGGTGTGGGGCCCCTGGCAACCGCCTCTGCCTCCCCCTTCTCCTATAAGAAGCCCCTGATGTAGAAACTCTAAGGACTCGATCAAAACTCCACGAAACCGTCTGTAGCCGCCGCCACCATCATCCCTAGATCAGGGGATCTGAAGTTCTTCCTGGCACCCTGCCGGAGGGGAGATCATCCCGGAGGCCTTCTCTCCGGTATGATGCGTGAGTAGTTCCACCTTGGACTATGGGTCCATGTAGTTGCTAGATGGTTGTATCTCCTCCTTTGTGCTTTCATGTATTGATCTTGTGAGCTCCGTTCATGATAAAGATCTAATCTATTTGTAATCATGCATGTTGTGTTTGCGGGGATCCGATGGATATTGAGATTATTATGTTTGTTTGATTAATGGTTTTGGCTTTATGATTCTATCATGTCTGTGTTGATTAATGGTTTTGTCTTTATGATTCTAGTCATAGATGAAGTTGGATGGCGGTCTATGTATCTTGTTGTATTGCCCAATCGAATCTCATAGGATCTTTCTAACTAGTAATTGCATTGTTATGCCTTGCTCAGTTCCTATCAATTGCCCTGCTGTAATTTGTTTTCCCTTCATGCCATGTTTTATCTAAGGAGAGCACCTCTAGTGAACTATGGACCCCGGTCCAATCTTTACCATTGATACATCTTCCACTATTACTTATTTACTTGCTGCAAACCTTTATCTTCCATACCAAACGTTTAATCCTTTGTTACAGCAAACCGGTGAGCTTGACAACCTCACTGATTCCTTGGGGCAAAGTCTTGAGTTTGTGTTGTGCAGGTCCCCGCGTTTCTTGCAACACCTGTGTGACGTTTCCTTCTTCCTACTGGTTCGATAATCTCGGTTTCTTACTGAGAGAAAACTTGCTGCTGTGCAGCTTCACACCTTGCTCTTGGGGTTACCAACTAAGCGCTCCTACATCAACTCAGCGTTGCGTCATTCACTGGGGAAGGGCCTTCACCCTTATAACTAGTGAGCTCCCTTTCATGCCGGTTAGCGAAGAAGGAATTCAAGGTGTCGTAGTTGTCGAGATCCCAATTGGGATCCATCCACTGCTCCGTCGTGAGCTCGAGGTAGAAGTGGTTCATGATGGCCGCCTGGCATGCAGAACCTTGAGGCATTGGAGGGACAGGAACCCCTCCAGCGCTCAACATCTAGTCGGCAGGTAGCTTGTAGCCTAGCGGGCATGGGTAGCTGGAGGCGCAACGCCTCGGTCTCCTTGAGGGTCAGAATTTCCCTGTATGTGGTGTCCATTGTTGTGAGAGGATAAGGGTTTGATGTGTGTGGATGGCCATGGCGATCGGCCTAGATATACAAGGAAAGGGCGGGAAAATATGGCGGGAAGCGGAAATAAATGGCGGGAAAGCATGGAGTGTGGCTTAACGGCTCTGAGAATGGCGGCAAATATCTTTAGTCCAGGTTATTACCTCCAACCAAGACTAAAAGCCCCCGAAATAGTTATTCAAACATAAAATATTTTTGGGCTACTTATTCAAGTTTAAACACTTTTCATGTTGAAAGTTTTGTCAAATCCAAAATTATGAAAAAATACTGAATACATTTTGATTTGAAAATGGCATAATTGATACATGATGCAAATAGATGTATGGATGATATATTCAGATTCCTTATATTTTTCTGATAATAATAGACATGTTATTTGTATTATTTGGATTTATATAATAGGAGCTATGAATTTCCAAAGTTTTCTAACTGATTTGAGTTATATAAACTAAAAAATAAGTAAATTACAAAAAACCCTCTATTTTAGAAAACGAAAAATATTTTTGGTTTAGTTATTCAAATTCAAACACTTTTCATGTTGAAAGTTTTGTCAAATTCAAAAATATGAAAAGAATAGTGAATGCATTTTGATTTAAAATAGCACAATTGATAAATGATGCAAACAGATCTATGGATGATATATTCAAATTCCTTATATTTTTCTCATAATAATAGATATCTTATTTGTATTATTTGGATATATACAATAGGAGCTATGAATTTCCAAAGATTTCTAATTGATTTGAAATATAAAAACTAAAAATATTTACCAAAAAACCTGTAGTCCCGGGTCGTGACTACACCCGGGACTAGAGGGGTGGGCTCGCGCGCAAAAATAAACTGCCAAAAAACCCTCTAGTCCCGGGTCAGGGTTGCACCTGAGACTAGAGGGGAGGCTTTAGTCCCGGGTCGTTTCATCGCCTGGGACTAGAGGGCCTCTAGTCCCGGCTTGTAACACGCCCCAAGACTAGAGGGCCGTCCCTATATATTACTTCGCGCCACCCCGACCGTGCCCACCCGCAACACTTAGCGAAATTGCGAGGAAGACGAAGGTAAGACGATGACACAGAGAACAGGGGAGGTGTTGCCCGATTCCCGTGCCGCCACTCACATCTCCGGTCGCCTCGCCATGCTGTCGCGCCGCTCGCCTTGTGCCGCCCCACACTGCGCGCGCTCGACTCCGCCGCTGCCGTCGTGCAGCCTCCTCACCACGCACGCTCGTTGCAGCGCCGCCGTCGCACAGCCGCTGCGCCGCCGCCCACGACCGCGGCCTCCTCCGGCCGGTATATTGTAATATATTAATATTACATACAAATGAATATTTACTAAAAATATAATATTCTATTGTAGTATTCTATTTTGTAATATATTATAATATATTAACATTTTGTAATGTATTTGTAATATTATATTGTTGTGGTGTGTGTTATGAATGAATGAAAAGCAAGTTGGTAGAAAAATATGAGTCAAACTTCAAAAACTTTTCAAAAACAAAACCCCGAACCTTCGAAATTTCCCTCTTTCCTCATGGTTTATCTCAATCTTCAAATGCCTCGCGGAGGAAGCAGTTCATCCCCGGACCCAATGCTGCAAATGTTGGTTTCGGACCGCGAAGCTGAAAGAGCCGAACGTCAAGGCAACTCAGCCACCCTTCAACACATAGCTCAGATGGCCAACCACAATCAAGGCCATGGAAACCAGGACCACCATGGATCCAAGCTCAAGAACTTTCAGAACACAAATCCAGCCATCTTTAGTATGTCTGAAGAGCCCTTAGATGCAGATGATTGGTTGGAGACCATGGAGAATAACCTAGAAGTTGCAGGAGTGGAAGCTAACGAGAAAGTACTGTTTGCCACCCACTATCTGGCAGGAGATGCAAGAGCTTGGTGGAACAGCGTTCACGCCATGAATGGATGACAAATGAAGACTTAGGATGAATTCAAACTCAAGTTTAGCAAAACCCATGTGCCACCGGGTTTGATCAAGAGGATGAGAGATGAATTTAGAGGATTGAAGCAAGGGAGGATGACCGTAGTTGAGTGCCGTGACAAACTTTTGTCCTTAACTAGATATGCACCGGATGAGATTGACACTAAAGCCAAGAAAAAGGAGAGATTCTTGAATGGTCTGCATGATGAGATGCAGACAGTCTTAGTCAATATTCCATTTGCTGACATAGAAGCCTTAGTGGACTCTTCCATTCAGATGGAAGGCAAGATCAACCAAGCCAATGAGAACCACAAGCGTAGAATGATGAATCAACCAAGAACCCACCATACCCCCAAAGTATCGCCCCAACCTGTCTACAGGATTGGCCCTAAGGAACAATGGACCCTTGATGGACCGTCCAACCTATCCCCGTGGAGGAGGAAACCCAAGCCCGGAGGAAACCACAACAACAACCCCAGCAACTCCAACAATTTCACTCGTGCACTGCCAAAGTTCAACAACAACAATGTCGCCACCAACACCAATACTGTAACATCCCAAAAATACTAAGCTTGGATCATCAAATTCTAATCATCAAAATTAGGGTTAACAAAAACTTTTCTAAATGAAATCATGAATGCATGCATATGTGTATGTATGGATTTTGAAATCCTTTAAAACCACCTGGTTTGTTTGTTCTGTTGCTTGTAAAATATTTCATAGGTGAAATAAACATCATCTAAAACATTTCTCACACTTTTCCTAAAGGCAAGTAAATCAAAACACATATATGAAATGAATGGTCATTTTGGCCAATTTAACTCACATGCCTACTTTGGCTGTCTCAAACTTTCAGAACCTAACAGAAACCTTTCTGGATCTTTTCACCCCTTGAATGTACTCATAACATGTATCAAGGCCCACTTTGTGATCTTCCAGAAACTTTCAAATGCATAGTTTAAATGACAATTCAAAATTGAATCTTTATCATATGGGAAAATCCCACTTTTTCAAAAACTACTAAAACAAGCTCAATTTTCAAAACCCAAGCATCTGCAGACTCACCAACACCAATCTAGCAAACCCACCAAAAATCATTTCAACATTCAAAACTTGATTTCATGCGGCCATTTCATCAAATAGGTTGCAGACACAAATCAAACAAACATCAAACACTATTGTGAGCAGTGATTCTTGCCTAACTGGTTCCCCATTTACCTCACACACAACTCAGTAGATCATCTAGGAAGATTAGCCAGGCACTAGCACCACTGTGAGCATGCCATTGTCATCAATGGTGAATAGCCAAGCACCCTCTTGCCACCCCATAGTCGACAGCAAGCTAGGAGCAGCAGCAAGCCTAGCCAGCATGTCTGGGAGGCAGCCCACCGTCCACCACCACTCACTGTTCCAGCCGCGAGCGTTGCCAAGTCCTGGACCACGCGTACAAGCAGCGCCAAGACCATGCCGAGCGTGCGCCAGAGTGCCACCCTCGACTATCACCCACAGACCGCGAGCCGCCCTCGCCGCGTGCATACACAATCCCCACAGACCCAGCAGACCGCCAGACATCCCCGTTTGTCGCCCCATGCCGCACAACCACCGCCCGTCGTCGAAGACGCCGCCTCTGCCGCGCAGAGCACCGCCCATTTCAGACCAAACCACACCGCCCCATGCCTCTAGACCATGTCGTTGAGCATCGCCAGTAGACACCGCACCGTCCCCTACCCTTGCCCATGCCATTAGCCGCCTGTAACATCGCCCCCGACGAGCTCACTGTGCGCCCCGACGGTCCCCTCGCTCAACTATAAATAGAGTCCACCCCCGTACGATTTCTTCAAACCATCTCACTCCCCTCTCCTCACTGATCGTGCCACACCATTCTCAGAGCAAGGCGAGCACCACCTCACCGGAATTTCACTGGAGCCTGCCGCTGCCGGAGAAGAAGGGAGCCAGCGATTAGAGCCCCCCAGGAGCTGCCGCGACCACCCCTGAGTTCGCCGTCATCGACTTCGTCGTTCGCCCGCCTCGCCGACCCTCGCCAGCACCCCGGTGAGCTTCCAGCGACCCTCACTGGCCACGCTAGGTTTCGTTCTCGCCGGAGTTGTCTCGCGTCGACGATGACTCCCAGCCGTTAGATTAGAACTAGATCGAACGATCCACGTCGCCCCATACCGCTTCGCCCAGCCCCGTGTCACTGACGAGTGGGGACACCCACTTAAGCAGCCCGCGGGAGCACTGCGCTTAGCAGGCCGGCCCAGTAATTTTTCCCGCGCAGCCCAGTTATTCAAATTAAACTTTTTCTATTTCAATTCAAACACACTTCTGTACCCAACTTCAAAAATCAACCCAGATCGATTCAGTGCACCAAATTGAATGAAACCAATTTTGTTGGAATGGTCTGTGAATGCTGAATCCAAGCCCGTTGGATTCAAGTTATTTGGATCTATAGATCACCCATGGTAAAAATAACAAGGCTGAAGCTTTTCTGCATTCAAACATTTTTCAAATTTAAACCATAATAGCTTTTGAGTTGATTCCAACTCTCAAAAATCACATTTAACCATACCTTTCATAATATATAAAAATATATAGGTTTACTTGCAGAAATAATGTTAAAGGAATAAAATAATGCTACATAAGCATTTCT
Organism: Avena atlantica; assembly: GCA_910589765.1. Classification (NCBI taxonomy): domain Eukaryota; kingdom Viridiplantae; phylum Streptophyta; class Magnoliopsida; order Poales; family Poaceae; genus Avena; species Avena atlantica. The sequence continues at coordinate 4,551,491 of OU342736.1, read as the reverse complement.
ATCCACTTTAATTAATTAAAATAAAAGGGTAAAACCTTATTAAATTGTGACACCACTTTAAATCACATTCCCATGGACTACAATATGTGGTGATGACATGTGTCAACATGATCCCATGTTGGGTTTGGAGAATATTAAATCTTAAGTAGTTTTTCAATGAGTAGAAATTACTTTTCTAAAAATAAAAATATTTAAACCAAGCCTTAACCTTGTAATGTTAGGGATGATGCTAGATCATCCATAGGACCCTTGTGTGTGATGATTGCAAGTAGTTAAGTAATGTTATGGACAGTTGGAGTGGCCATACTGTTCCCCCGTCAGACTTTTCAAAATGACCTGTGATATTAATTGAGACTTTAACTTGACCACAACAGAGTTGTGATATGAAATACAAGTTCCCGCTTAGGATTTATAAAATTGTGACTAGCTTTAGAGCTTACTAGAGATAAATTTTGCTTTTGCAAAACAACCCTAGAGCCTAGTGTCCTATTATCCAAAAAACCCCTTTACCTATTAGTATTAGTTTGCGAGTACTTAAAGAGTACTCATGGCTTTGTCCCTGGCTATTCCCATGGCCAGACTATGAAGAGGAGTACCTGGAAGATGGACCCCAGGAAGGTTACGACAACTAGGATCATCTCCCATCGTCATCATTGCCTGTGACCCCGAAGATGGAGCTTCGCCTACGCTACCGTTATTATTACGTATTCCGCTGCTTGATGTTGTATTAAGAACTGGATCATGAGATCCCTATTTGTGTAAGAAATTATGTATCGTTTGTAATGGATGATGTACTATGGTATCCAATTCTGTTATGTCTCGCAAAAATGGTAATCCTGGGATTGCGATGTATGGCATAACAGGCATCTAGGATTGAACAATCCGGGTGTTGACAAGTTGATATCAGAGCCATCCTGACCATAGGAGACCCTAGTTAGACTGGACGTTTGAATCAAAAACTTAGTTTCAAAACCAAAGAAAACAAATATTTACAAAAACTTATTCTCATTCTTATCTCTTTGATTCTTTCATAAAAATTCTTGTTCCTCAAAAACTCTTGCAAAATACATAAAATTTTGACACACTTGATCACTCTGCTAATCTACTCGTCCTCTATTTTTATAGATGGACGTGATGTACAGCAAGTTTGACCAACTTGGGAATGGGGGAGACCTTATCTTTGAGAGGGATCTGGATCAGCTTTCGGAACTTCTAGAGCGTCCGCACCCTGAGTTCTTTGGAGCTTAGCTCAATGATCAAGGAGGAGAAGATCTGCAATGGCTAATTGTTGCAAGTCTTCGAGGAAAGATTGAACCTCCCACTACGGAGGGAATTCAGTTTACCTTGAGGGAAAACAACTGGCTCGATGGACTTGCCAAGCAATGCAGGAAGCTCTTTACCGTCTGTGTCGGCAGAGCATCAATCAGATCAAGGGTACTCGCTTTGAGTTTTGCCCAAGACGTGATGCAAATGGACAACCACTGGAAGCCCCATACCACCCCGAGCTGAAGACTCAATTGGACCACCTTAGCTTCATGATGTATGATCGTCAGCAGGAGTTGGACAACCGGCGTGACTATTGCAACCATAAGTCTGCCATCATCAAGACGAAGGATCAGACCATAGCCATGCTAGCAAAGGATTGCAAGTCTCGCTGCCGTCATCTCGACAAAAAGGAGCGCATTATTGCCCGTCTTCGCCACCGCATCTCATCTCTGGAGGAGACCATCCACGAGAGAGACATGCAGTTGGAGGAAAGGGAGAATGACGGAGAGGATCTTTGTGGAGACCCTTACTTTTATCTCAGCGATGACGATGATTTTCTGGAGGATCAGGCCATGGACTTCTTCACCGATGAGGATGATTTCGCCTTCATCGATGATGCTGAAGATGATGAAGCCACATACTCCGAGGATTAGTAGCACTGAGCACTAGCATAGTGCGTAGTAGTCAGTCCCACTGTATCATAGTTTCCAGAATGGTTCTTAAAACCATCTGTTTTTCATTGTTGTGGTGTGTGTTGTACTGTGTGCTATGAGTGAATGAATGAAAAATCAAGTTTCCAGAAAAATCTGATTCAAACATTTAAAACTTTTCAAAGACCCAAGACCTTAGAAATTTCCCTCTTTTCTCATGATCTATATCAATCTTCAGATGCCACATGGAGGAAGTGGTTCAGCCCCGGACCCGATGTTGCAGATCCGGCAAATGTTGACTTCTGACCGCAAAGCTGAAAGAGCGGAACGTCAAGCCAACCTAGCCAATCTGCAACAGATAGCCCAGCTAGCCCACAACAACCAAGGCCACGGAAATCAGGACAACCTTGGATCTAAGCTCAAGAATTTCCAGAATACCAACCCACCCGTTTTCACCAAGTCAGAAGAACCCCTAGATGCCGATGATTGGCTGCAAACCATGGAAAACAACCTAGAGGTTGCCGGAGTGGAAGCCAACGAGAAAGTCATGTTCGCCACCCATTATCTAGCCGGAGATGCCAGGGCATGGTGGAACAGTGTTCGTGCAATGACCGGAGGCCAGATGATGACCTGGGAGGAATTCAAGGTCAAGTTTAGCAGAACCCATGTGCCACCAGGTTTGATCAAGAGAATGAGAGACGAGTTCAGAGAGCTAAAGCAAGGAAGGATGACTGTAGTGGAATACCGTGACAAATTTTTGTCATTAGCTAGGTATGCCCCGGACGAGATAGACACCGAAGCCAAGAAGAAAGAAAGATTCCTGAATGGTCTGCATGACGAGATGCAGATGGTGTTAATTAATATCCCCTTTGCTGATATTGAAGCCCTTGTCGACTCTGCTATCCAGATGGAAGGAAAGATCAACCAAGCCAATGAGAACCGCAAGCGTCGCATGATGCATCAACCCGGAACCCATCAGACCCAAAGTATCGCCCCAACCCATCTCCAGGATTTGCCCCAAGAACCAACAGACCCCCTATGACCCGTCCGACCTACCCCAACCGTGGAAACCCTAGACCCAGAGGAAATCACAACAACCCCGGCAACTCTAGCAATTTCACCCGTGCCCAACCCAAGCTCAACACCAACAATGCTACCGCCAACACCAACACTGCCCCGAGGACTGGAAGCAATGATGTGCCTGTCGCAGCCAAGGACAAGTCACAAGTGACCTGTTATGACTGTGGAAATAAAGGCCAATATTCCAACGAATGCCCCAACAAGAAGAACGCTACAACCCCCAATGCCAATGCCCCAGCTCAGAAGCGGCGTCGTGTCTAGCCAGGGAGAAGATTTGCCCAGGGAATTCACTCAACCGCAATGGCCGTCTTTTTCTCATGCATGCTGAAGAAGCTCAGGAAGCGCCAGACGTCATGCTGGGTATGTTTTCTGTTAATTCAGTACTTGCAAGAGTGTTGTTTGACTCTGGTGCATCGCATTCATTTGTCACTGAAGAATTTGCCTGCACTAGTAAAATTCAACCAACCAAACTGAAGCATGTTATGATTGTGCAAATTTCCGGATCAACCACCAAGGCTAGGCAAATTTGCAAAGCCGTCCCTATCCGAATCCATGGCATAGATTTTTATGCTAATCTAATAGTAATCGGAACTAAAGGTTTGGAAGTAGTACTAGGAATGGATTGGAAGTCCAAACATAAGGGATTGATTGACTGTGCTAAGAAAGCCATCACCATGACCAGTACCACCAGAATATCAGTCGAGCATATCTCTGAAACCTTACCTCGCTAATTCAAGTGTAACAAGAGTCTAGCCCAACCTACCATTGACCAAGTCCGGATAGTCTGTGAATACCACGATGTATTTCCCGATGTTTTGCCTGGTATGCCCCCAGATCGGGATATCGAGTTTATCATCGAACTAATCCCCGGAACAGGACCCATAGCCTAGAGACCCTATAGTATGCACCCGTCGGAACTAGCAGAACTGAAGAAGCAACTGGATTCCATGCTAGAAATTGGATTGATTCAACCAAGTGCGTCACCATGGAGATCACGTGTCTTATTTGTGCACAAGAAAGATGGAGGTAACCGTTTGTGTACGGATTATCGGAAGTTGAATGATGTCACCATCAAGAAAAAGTACCCCTTGCCCAAGATAGAAGATTTTTTTGATCAGTTGACCGGTGCCCAGGTGTTTTCTAAGATTGATCTTAGAACTGGCTATCATCAACTAAATATTCGTGCAGGGGATATTCCAAAGACTGCCTTTACCACCTGATATGGATTGTACGAGTATACAGTCACGTCTTTTGTATTAACCAATGCCCCCGCTTATTTCATGAACCTCATGAATAAGATTTTTATGGACTTCCTGGATAAGTTTGTCGTTGTTTTCATCGATGACATTCTGATTTATTCCAAATCAGAAGAAGAACATGAGCTACACCTAAGGACCATTCTTGGAACCCTTAGAGAGCATCAGCTGTATGCAAAGTTTAGCAAATGTGAATTCTGGTTACAGGAAGTAGGATTCCTCGGTCACATTGTATCAGCCGGAGGAATTGCCGTTGACCCTGCCAAAGTGAAAGATGTAGAAGATTGGCAAGCCCCAACCACTCAAACCCAAGTTCGTGCTTTTCTCGGATTGGCGGGATATTACCGCAAATTCGTAGAAGGATTCTCGAGTATCGCCAGACCCATGACCCAATTGCTGAAGAAGGACAAGAAGTTTGAATGGACCGACAAGTGTGAAGAGAGTTTTCAAAAACTCAAGAGGAGATTGATATCAGCCCCAATCTTGAACATGCCAGATATCACGAAGCCCTTCGATGTGTATTGTGACGCATCCAAGATTGGTCTCGGATGTGTGCTAATGCAAGAAGGCAAAGTTATATCTTATCTATCTCGACAATTGAAGCAACATGAGCAAAACTACGACCTCGAACTCGCAGCCGTAGTTCTAGCCCTGAAGACATGGAGACATTACCTAATGGGAAACCGTTGTGAGATTTATTCGGATCACAAGAGCCTAAAGTATATATTCACTCAGAAGGAGTTGAATATGAGGCAGAGAAGATGGATTGAGCTAATCAAAGATTACGACCTGGACATTCACTATCACCCTGGTAAAGCCAACGTGGTAGCCGATGCCCTTAGCAGATTGCCGTGCCGCTTGAACTCCATGATTTTGAAGGAGAAACCAAGTTTGCACAAGGAGATGGAAGATTTTTGAATGGAATTAGTAAGTGAAGGATTTTTGGCTAGCATAGAACTTCAGCCCACTTTGATCAGTCAGATTAAAGAGGCGCAGAAGGGAAATGCCAGTATTGACGGAATCAAGCGTCGTATCGGTACGGGCAAAGTACCCGGATTCACCGAGGACGAAGAAGGAGTTCTGTGGTACAAAGGACACCTTTGTGTACCAGCAGATTCGGAGTTGAAAGAAGTTATCTTGAAGGAGGCTCATGATACTCTTTATTCTATCCATCCCGGAGGGACTAAGATGTATCAAGATTTGAAAGAGCAATTTTGGTGGCATAAAATGAAGAGAGGAATCGGAAGATATATCGCCAAGTGTGATATATGTCAGCGAGTCAAGGCAGGACATCAAAGACCTGCTGGATTGTTGCAACCTTTGCAAATTCCGGAATGGAAATGGGATTCTGTAGGAATGGACTTTATCACTGGACTACCTACTTCTAGTAGGGGAAATGACTCTATCTGGGTCATAGTTGACAGATTGTCCAAAGTCGCCCATTTCTTGCCCGTTAAAACCACCTATCAGAGTTCGAAGCTAGCGGAGTTGTACATCACTAGAATCGTCAGTTTGCACGGAGTCCCCAAGAACATAGTATCGGATCGAGGAACTCAGTTTACCTCGAGATTCTGGAAGAAAGTCCAAGAAGGTTTAGGAACCCGCCTAGATTTCAGTACCGCGTATCACCCTCAGACCGATGGACAACTGGAGCGAGTAAATCAAATACTCGAAGATATGCTTAGAGCATGTGTGCTAGAATATGGATCCAAGTGGGAAGACTGTCTGCCGTTTGCAGAATTTTCCTACAACAATAGTTATCAAGCTAGTTTGCAAATGGCCCCATTTGAATTCATGTACGGAATAAAGTGTCGCACTCCTTTGAACTGGTCGGAAGTAGGAGAGAGTCAGATTTTCGGACCCGACATCCTCCGAGAAGCAGAAGAGAAGGTTCACAAGATTCGTGAGAACCTCAAGACCGCCCAATCCCGACAGAAGAGTTACGCCGACAAGAGACGTTGAGACCTCGCCTTCAATATAGGAGATTTTGTTTATCTGAAAGTGTCTCCATTGAAGGGAATGAAGTGTTTCCAACTCAAGGGAAAGTTAGCTCCCAGATATATCGGACCTTTCAAAATTCTAAACCGTCGAGGAGAAGTATCGTATCAATTGGAACTACCTCAAGAGATGTCAGCTGTGCACAATGTGTTCCATATCTAGTTACTTCGCAAGTGTCTCGAAGTCCCCGAGAAGACCGAAGTGTTCAAGAATATCGACCATAGAACCATACAGATCAACGATGACCTGACCTATCCCGAAGTACCCATCCGCATTTTGGAAGAAGCTTTTCGAACTACCCGAACCCGAAGCGTCAAGTTTCTCAAGATTCAGTGGAGCAACCACACAGAAGAGGAAGCTACCTGGGAGCGCGAAGATCACATCAGGACGGAGTTTCCCGATCTCTTCAAATCGTAGGTAATCTTTTCGTCCTTTTTCAAATCTCGGGACGAGATTTTGTTTAAGGGGGGAAGGTTTGTAACATCCCAAAAATACTAAGCTTGGATCATCAAATTCTAATCATCAAAATTAGGGTTAACAAAAACTTTTCTAAATGAGTTCATGAATGCATGCATATGTGTATGCATGGATTTTGAAATCCTTTAAAACCACCTGGTTTGTTTGTTCCATTGCTTGTAAAATGTTTCATAGGTGAAATAAACATCATCTAAAACATTTCCCACACTTTTCCTAAAGGCAAGTATATCAAAACACATATATGAAATGAATGGTCATTTTGGCCAATTTAACTCACATGCCTACTTTGGCTGTCTCAAACTTTCAGAACCTAACAGAAACCTTTCTAGATCTTTCCACCCCTTGAATGTACTCATAACATGTATCAAGGCCCACTTTGTAATCATCCAGAAACTTTCAAATGCATAGTTTAAATGACAATTCAAAATTGAATCTTTATCATATGGGAAGATCCCACTTTTTCAAAAACTACTCAAACAAGCTCAATTTTCAAAACCCAAGCATCTGCAGACTCACCAGCACCAATCTAGCAAACCCACCAAAAATCATTTCAAAATTCAAAACTTGATTTCATGCGGCCATTTCATCATACAGGTTGCAGACACAAATCAAACAAACATCAAACACTATTGTGAGCAGTGATTCTTGCCTAAGTGGTTCCCCATTTAGCTCACACACAACTCAGTAGATCATCTAGGAAGATTAGCCAGGCACTAGCACCACTGTGAGCTTGCCATTGTCACCAATGGTGAATAGCCGAGCACCCTCTTGCCACCCCATAGTCGACAGCAAGCTAGGAGCAGCAGCAAGCCTAGCCAGCATGTCTGGGAGGCCGCCCACCGTCCACCGCCACTCACAGTCCCAACCGCAAGCGTTGCCAATCCCTAGACCACGTGCACAAGCCGCGCCAAGACCATGCCGACCGTGCACCAGAGCGCCACCCTCGACCATCACCCACAGACCGCGCGCCGCCCTCGCCGCATGCATACACAATCCCCACCGACCCAGGAGACCGCCAGACATCCCCGTTTGCCACCCCGTGCCGCACAGCCACCGCCCGCCGTCGAAGACGCCGCCTCTGCCGTGTAGAGCACCGCCCGTTCCAGACCAAACCACACCGCCCCATTCCTTGAGACAATGTCGTTGAGCATCGCCAGGAGACACCGCACCGTCCCCTACCCTTGCCCATGCCATTAGCCGCCTGTAACATCGCCCCCGACAAGCTCACCGTGCGCCCCGACGGTCCCCTCGCTCGACTATAAATAGAGGCCACCCCCGCATGATTTCTTCACACCATCTCACTCCCCTCTCCTCACTGATCGTGCCACACCATTCTCAGAGCAAGGCGAGCACCACCTCGCCAGAATTTCACTGGAGCCTGCCGCTGCCGGAGAAGAAGGGAGCCAGCGATTAGAGCCGCCCCAGGAGCTGCCGCGACCACCCCTGAGTTCGCCGTCGTTGACTTCGTCGTTCGGCCGCCTCGCCGACCCTCGCCAGCACCCCGGTGAGCTCCCAGCGACCCTCACTGGCCGCGCTAGGTTTTGTTCTCGCCGGAGTTGTCTCACGTCGACGATGACTCCCAGCCGTTAGATTAGAACTAGATCGAACGATCCACGTCGCCCCATACCCCTTCGCCCAGCCCCGTGTCACTGACGAGTGGGGACACCCACTTAAGCAGCCCGCGGGAGCACTGCGCTTAGCAGGCCGGCCTAGTAATTTTTCCCGCGCAGCCCAGTTATTCAAATTAAACTTTTTCTATTTCAATTCAAACACACTTCTGTACCCAACTTCACAAATCAACCTAGATCGATTCAGTGCACCAAATTGAATGAAACCAATTTTATTGGAAAGGTCTGTGAATGCTGAATCCAAGCCCGTTGGATTCAAGTTATATGGATCTATAGATCACCCATGGTAAAAATAACAAGGCAGAAGGTTTTCTGCATTCAAACATTTTTCAAATTTAAACCATAATAGCTTTTGAGTTGATTCCAACTCTCAAAAATCACATTTAACCATACCTTTCATAAAATGTAAAAATATATAGGTTTACTTGTAGAAATAATCTTCAAGTAATAAAATAATGCTACATAAGCATTTCTAGCCACTTTAATTAATTAAAATAAAAGGGTAAAACCTTATTAAATTGTGACACCACTTTAAATCACATTCCCATGGACTACAATATGTGGTGATGACATGTGTCAACATGATCCCATGTTGGGTTTGGAGAATATTAAATCTTAAGTAGTTTTTCAATGAGTAGAAATTACTTTTCTAAAAATAAAAAGATTTAAACCAAGCCTTAACCTTGTAATGTTAGGGATGATGCTAGATCATCCATAGGACCCTTGTGTGTGATGATTGCAAGTAGTTAAGTATTGTTTGGTGATTGTGTACCTCGTATTTATTCATAGACGCTAGTACCGACCAAGGATACGAGGAGGAAGGAGGATATTACGAAGAAGAAGCCGAGGAGAACTTCAACCAGTGCTCTGCACAAGGCAAGCCTAATGCTATTAGTTGATTGTGCAAGCTAGTAACCTTGCAAGCTAACACTTCCAATTTAGCAAGCTTATACTGATAGTGTGCAAGTTGAGACTATACCTATGCAAACCCCTACTTGTTACTATGCCTTAAGCATATGTGATCATACCCATTTGATAAACCAATCCTAGTTTTATGTGCAAGCTTCCACTAGTTACCACCCCTCATCATTACTACCCCCACCTATAGAGGCTAGTGCTAAGCATAAAACTTGATAAACTTTACATGGGAATACTTGGTGGAAAAATGGTTATGAAAACCTTGGAATGATGGATCATTCTATTGAAATGTTTTGGACATGTGTTTCCAAACACTTGAGAATTTTGGTGATAAAAATGTTGAGGCATGAGCCTTAGCCCTTTATAAAACTGATGGTTGTCTGGATGCGGTACCATTCCAATTTTATCGTACAACCACAATACCCGAATATTGGGTAGGGCTTGACTGGAAACTTATATTCCTTAGTATTAGTTCCCTCACGGCCAAGGTTTGAGCTGAGGATACCTTGTGAAGATTGTCCACCTGTGAAGTACCCAAGATGACAGTTGGTCATGGTTGGGAGGCCAAACTCACAGGAGAGGTGCTTATACTAGGGCATGTAATCGAAAGGTTAGGATTGATTATCCGCATACTGAGTATGGTGAATTCAGGATTTGTTCCTGAAGGATGTATCGAATGTTGTGGTGAAAGTGTACAATCTCTGGAGAGTGTTAAACTATTCGAATAGCCGCGTCCGCGGTTATGGACAGTTGGAGTGGCCATACTGTTCCCCCGTTAGACTTTTCAAAATGACCTGTGAGATGAATTGAGACTTTAACTTGACCACGACAGAGTTATGTTAGTTCAAATACCTGGTTCAACCACCAAAACTAGAAAAATTTGCAAGGCCGTACCTATCAGAATCCATGGCATAGATTTTTATGCTAATCTAATAGTACTCGGAACCAAAGGTTTGGAAGTAGTACTAGGAATGGATTGGATGTCGAAACATAAAGGAATAATCAACTGTGCCAAGAAAGCCATAACCATGACCGGTACCACTGGAGTATCAGTAGAGCATGTGTCGGAGACTTTGCCCCGTTAATTCAAGTGCAACAAGAGTCTAACCAAACCAACCATTGACCAAGTCAGCATAGTCTGTGAATACGTCGATGTATTTCTAGATGTTTTGCCTGGTATGCCTCCGGATCGGGATATCGAGTTTATCATTGAACTAATCCCTGAAACCGGACCCATAGATCAGAGACCTTATAGTTTGAACCCATCAGAATTAGTGGAGCTAAAGAAGCAACTGGATGCTATGCTGGAGATCGAACTGATTCAACCAAGTGCGTCGCCATGGAGATCAGCTGTCTTGTTTGTGGACAAGAAAGATGGAGGTAACCGTTTGTGTACGGATTATCGGAAGCTGAATGATGTCACCATCAAGAACAAGTACCCACTGCCAAAGATATAAGACCTTTTTGACTAGTTGACTGGTGCCAAAGTGTTTTCTAAGATTGATCTAAGAACTGGCTATCATGAACTCAATATTCGTGTAGAGGATATTCCAAAGACTGCCTTTACAACCAGATATGGATTGTATGAGTACACTATCATGTCTTTTGGATTAAACAATGCCCCCGCTTATTTCATGAACCTCATGAATAAGATTTTTATGGACTTCCTAGATAAGTCTGTCGTTGTTTTCATCAATGACATTCTGATCTATTCCAAATCAGAAGAAGAACATGAGCTACACCTGAGGACCATCCTTGGAACCCTTAGGGAGCATCGGTTGTATGCCAAGTTTAGAAAATGTGAATTATGGTTACAGGAAGTAGTATTCCTCGGACATATTGTGTCAGCCGGAGGAATTGTCGTTGACCTGCAAAGGTTAAGAATGTTGAAGAATGGCAAGCCCCAACCACTCAAACCCAAGTTCGTGCATTTCTTGGATTAGCGGGATATTACCGCAAGTTTGTAGAAGGATTCTCGAGCATCGCAAGACCCATGACCCAATTGTTGAAGAAAGATAAGAAGTTTGAATGGACGGACAGATGTGAAGCAAGCTTTTGAGAACTCAAGAAGAGATTGATTTCAGCCCAAATCTTGATCATGCCGGATATCACGAAGCCTTTGGATGTGTATTCTGACGCATCCAAGATCGGTCTGAGATCTGTGCAACTGAAGCAACATGAGCAGAATTATCCTACACATGACCTAGAACTAGCAGCCGTAGTTTTAGCCTTGAAGACATGGAGGCATTACCTCATGGGAAACCGCTGTGAGATTTATTCGGATCACAAGAGCCTGAAGTATATTTTCCCTCAGAAGGAGCTGAATATGAGGCAAAGGAGATGGATAGAGCTAATCAAGGACTATGATCTTGACATCCACTATCACCCAGGTAAAACCAATGTGGTAGTAGATGCCCTTAGCAGATTGCCCTGTCGCTTGAACTCCATGATTCTGAAGGAGCAACCAAGTTTGCACAAGGAGTTGGAAGATTTCAGAATGGAAATAGTAAGTGAAGGATTTTTGGATAGCATAGAACTTCAACCCACTTCGATCAGTCAAATCATGGAGACGCACAAAGGAAATGCTAGTATCGATGGAATCAAACATCGTATTGGTACAGGGAAAGTACCCATATTCACCGAAGAAAAAGAAGGAGTTTTGTGGTACAAATGACCTATCTGTGTAGCAGCAGATTCAGAATTGAAGCAAGCTATTTTTAAAGAATCCCATGATACTCTTTATTCTATCCACCCCATAGGAACAAAGATGTATCAAGATTTGAAGGAGCAATTTTGGTGGCATATGATGAAGAGAGAAGTCGGAAGCTACATAGCCAAATGCGATATTTGTCAGAGAGTCAAGGCGGGACATCAGAGACCCGCAAGACTATTGCAACCATTGCAGATTCCGGAATGGAAATGAGATTCAGTTGGAATGGATTTTATCACCGGTTTACCTACATCTAGTAGGGGGAATGACTTTATTTGGGTCATAGTTGATAGACTGTCCAAGGTAGCCCATTTCTTACGTGTCAAGACCACCTATCAAAGTTCGAAAGTAGCAGAGTTGTACATTGATAGAATAGTCAGTTTCCGTGGAGTCCCCAAGGACATTGTATCGGATCGAGGAAATCAGTTTACCTCGAGATTTTGGAAGAAAGTATAAGAAATATTAGGAACCCGAATGGATTTCAGCACAACTTATCACCCTCAGACCGATGGACAAACGGAGCGAGTAAATCAAATACTCGAAGATATTTTGAGAGCATGTGTGTTAGAATATGGATCTAAATGGGAAGACTATCTGCCGTTCGTAGAATTTTCAAACAAACAACAATTATCATGCCAGATTGCAGATGGCCCCATTTGAATTCATGTATGGAAGGAAGTGTCGTACCCCATTGAATTGGTCATAAGTAGGAGAGAGTCTGATATTTGGACCTGACATCCTACGAGAAGCATAAGAGAAAATTCACAAGATCCGTGAGCACCTCAAGACCACCCAATCCAGACAGAAGAGTTAGGCCGACAAGAGACATCGAGACCTCTCCTTCAATTTCGAAGATTTTGTATATCTCAAAGTGTCACCTTTGAATGGAATGCAACATTTCCAGCTCAAAGGAAAGTTAGCCCCCAGATATATCGGACCTTTCAAGATTCTGAATCATCAAGGAGAAGTATCGTATCAACTGGAAATGCCAGAGGAGATGCCAGCCATGCATAATGTGTTCCATATATCGTTACTTCGCAAATGCCTAGAAGTCTCGGAGAACACCGAAGTATTCAAGAATATTGATCACCAAACCATATAGATCAACGATGACCTGACATATCCCGAAGTACCCATCCGTATTTTGGAGGAAGCGTTCAGAACCACCAGGACCCGGAGTATCAAGTTTCTCAAGATCCAGTGGAGTAACCACAATGAAGATTATCAATTCCAATCACCCAAAATTAGGGTTAACAAAAACTTTTGTTAATAAAATCCATATTAATGCATGTGTGTATGTGATGAATGTATGAATGCATGGATGTACTTGTGTGATTGTTGTGAATGTCAAGGATTTGTTTAAAGATGTAAACAACATCATCTAAATCATTTCCAAGCAGAATAAATTCAATAGAAATTAAAAAAACAAACAAAACAAGCAAATTGTCATTTTTACTAATCTTGCTCACTAGACTACTTTGAGTGTTTCTAGTCCGAGATTTCAAACAGAAACAAATCCATTTGTTTTCACCCCTTGCTATACCAAGTAAAAGTGAACACAATACCACCTTGCAAACCCACAAAAACATTTGGCAACCTTATTCAAATGATAATTCAAAATTGAATCTATATCATATGGGAAGATCACCATTTCTCAAAACCGAACCAAACCAGTGCACCTTGACAAATCCAAGCAACCGGAGACTACCTAGTATGTGACCATTGCATCCACCAAGTTTCTACCCAAAATTCAAATTTGAATTTCTTGCGACCATTTCTTCAAACACATTTTGAGCACAAATCAAATTAAACAACAAACACTATTGTGAGCAGTGTGTGTGCCAACCTTGTCCCCTCTCTAGCTCTCACTACACTCCCAATAGATCATTAAACTTGCCTGAGCAGCTCTAGCTCACTATGAACTCAACCATGCCATCAATGGCCACCATGGCCAAGCACACTTGCCACCCCCACCATCGACAACAAGCTAGAATCCTAGCTAGCCTTGCCAACCGTGTCTAGCAAGCACGACACCGTCCACCGCCACCCCGTGTCCAGCCCTCGAGCCCTGCCAGCCACTGGACCACATGGACAGCTCATGCCCATTTTCTCTGTGACCATGCCGAGAGCGCGCCATGGTCGAGACGGTCGCACAAACCGCGCCCTACCTCCGCCGCCAGCGTACGTGATCACCACCACCCCAGGAACCTCCCAGACAACCCCGTTCGCCGCCGCGCTACCCGTAGCCGTTGTGCGCCATTAAAACTGCCATCTATGCCGCTCAGAGTGTCGACGTGTTCCGACCAAACCGCACCGCCCCATGCCTTGTCATCAAGCCATTGAGCTTTGCCACGAAACAGCGCACCGTCCCCTACCTTTGGCCATGCCCGTAGCTCGCTATGAAGCCGACCCCGACGAGATCGAATTCTTCACACCATTCCACTACCCTCTCTCTTAGAACCACCCCACTTCTTCCCCAGAGAAAGGAGAGAACCAGGTTGCCGGAATTTCACTGGAGCTTGCCGCTGTTGGAGGAGAAGGGCGCCGCTGATTGGAGCCACCCCAGGAGGAGCCGCCAGTACCATGAGGATCACCATCGTCGACTTCATCATTCACCCCTATCGCTGACCATCGCCTCAGACCCAGTGAGCCGCCACTAACCCCTACTGGCCACACTAGGGTTCATGCTCGTCGTGTTCTGTTCAGACGTGGAGGACGACCCTCAGCCGTTGATCCTCGATCTAATCCTACGGTTTTAATTGCCCCGTACCCCTTCGCCACTCTCTGTCTCACTGAGGAGTGGGGACAACCACTTAAAACGGCCCGCGCGAATGCTGTGTGCAGTGGGCCGGCCCAGTTAACTTACCCGCTCGACTCAGTTCGTTTGAATTTAGGTTTATCTATTTAATTTCAAACTTAGTTCTGGTAGTAGATTCAAAAATCAATCTAGAGAGTTTCACTGAGCCAAATTGCATGAAACCAATTTTTTTAGAAATGTATTGAAATTCGTAATCCAAGCCTGTTGGATTCAAACCATTTGGAATTGTAGATCACCTATAGTAAAAATAACAAGGCAGAGACTTTTCTGCATTCAAACAATTTTCAAAATTCAACCATAAATGATTTTTAGTTGATTCCAACTCTCAAAAATCACATTTGATGAGACCTTTCTGAATATATAAATATACATAGTTTTATTTGCAGTAATAATGGACAAGTAATAAAATAATGCCCCACAGGCATTTCTAGCCACTTTATTCAATAAAAATAAAAATGTTAAACCTTATTAAATTGTGATACCATTTTAAATCACATTCCCAAGTATTAAAATATGTGTTGATGACCTGTGTCAACATGATCCCATATTTTGATTGGAGAATATTAAATCTTAAGTAGTTTTTCAAGGAGTAGAAATTAATTTTTCAAAATAAAACTATTGCCTTAATTCATGTGATGATTTTGATGATGCTAGATCATCTAGTGAAAACCTTGGTGTGATAAATAGAACTATTTGTAACACCCCAGCTTTAGTTAATCTTGTATTAGGGTTTGTTTATGCGTCATGAGCATCATCCTCTAAAAATGCAACCAAGAAAATAAAATGCAAACCCTAATCTTCCCCTCTCTCCCTTTGAAATACATCAAAATGGTTTGAAACTACCAAAAAATTGGAGCCGAAATTGAATAAAAAGGGCCCCACAGTATTTTACATATTTTATGAAAGCCTCTTGTGTTTTGAAAGTACTCAAAGTAGGTTTGGAATTCAAAATACAAAAGAGAAATTAGAAACAGAATTGGAAAATGTTTTAGCATGAAAAATCAGAGCAGCCACTGCAGCCCAGCCGTCCCAGTTCCTTCCCTCTCCCTATTCTCCCGCCCTGTCGCCCACCCGCATAGCAGCTAGCATCCGCCGCGGCCTAGCAGAAGCCCACCCCGGCCCATACCGCTTCGTCGGTCGCCTCGTCTTCTTCCTCGAGAGCGAGAAGCATCTCGCTGTACCGCTGCCGGCCATCGATCCCCGCCGCCTGCTCTCCGCCGCTCGCCACCTCTGGAGATGGATAAGAGCCGCGCCGTGTCCCCCTTGCTCTTCCTCACCCTCACGGTCCCTCTCTTCCGACCTCCCTCTCTTGTTCCCCATTTGCGACCGAATCCTAGAGCCGCAGGTGCTGCCAGTCGTTGCTGTTCTCGGCCTCCCCTCGTCCATCCAACAGTGACAAGAGCTCCGTCTCGTCTCCCTCATCCATCCCACAGAAGGAATCGGGAAGGGGAGACCCCAATCGACGTCGCAACCCGTTTCTTCTTTGCCACCGACGACCACCACCAGCGCCATTACTGCTGACCTAGACCTCCTCTAGACAAGCCGACCTTGCCAATCGAATCACAGTGAGCCCGTGGTCCCTGTGGACCCATCCTTTCTCTCCCTCCCTCTTGGTTTCGAGCCCGCGTCATGCGCCGGCGTGCTCTGCCGCCAGTCACCGCCGCAGATGCTACTTTGGCAACCGTTAGCAAGCGGAATCGCCCGTTTTAGGTAGCCCTTGTCTCCCCAGTTCGAAAGCATATGCCCGCTCTGCCCCGCTTGCTCTCCTCTGTCACTAACCATCACCGTCTGGCGTGCACACAGGCGAGCTGATGTGGTCCCGCGTGGCGTCTACGTGGCAGCCGCGTGGAGTCGACGTGGCCACCCCGCTACCTTCCATCGTGGTATGCTGACATGGCTAAAGGGCCCCAGTAGTCAGTGACTGATGCTAGCCTCAGCCTCAGTGAGAAACAACCCTGACCCCCTAGCTGACGTCACAGTGACGCGGTAAACCTTT
This sequence comes from Avena atlantica, assembly GCA_910589765.1. Lineage (NCBI taxonomy): Eukaryota > Viridiplantae > Streptophyta > Magnoliopsida > Poales > Poaceae > Avena > Avena atlantica. The sequence continues at coordinate 4,534,694 of OU342736.1, read as the reverse complement.
TTAAATTGGTTTAATAAATCCATAAAATGAATAAAACTTGTAAAATCAATAATTTAATATCTGTAATTTAGAAAAATATGAATAATATATCAAAATGTTCAGAAAAATGAGAACTATCTATATAATCTATAATCATGCATTGTTCAACAACCGCAATGTTAAGTTTAATTGGAAGAACAATCCAACCCCTCTCATATACATCTGAACTTTCCCGAATTAGGGTTTTCACCCCTCGGAACCCCGATTAAATTGTCAAGAATGTTTTAGGGTGTCAATTCAATATAATTTAACTTTTCATATCATAATACTTGTTTGAGCATTGCATCGATGCCATGTGTTGATTGTTTCCCTTTCTTTCCGGAGTTTGGTTCTTCTTTGTAGAATACGATATCGAGATCGAGATCGAAGACCGATATCAAGACCATCGAAGATCGACGAACAATACTTGACCAACTGTAATCAAGTCATGTACAAGGCTCCCGAAGATGTTCTTATTGGTTATCAACTGGAAAAGGCAAGCATAGCCCCACCATGATATAATCCTATGATTTTGAAAGCATTTCAATTCTTGCCATGTTGCATACGATTCTGCTGTGGTCTTTTATCGATAGATAGAGTATACTATCTGTTGGATACTCCCTTTGAGCTTATATTACCTAATCCACTGCTCCTAGCATAACTATCTGTTTGGCTTGTGTGCACTGATAGAGCTTATATCTGTGTCCTTCTTAGCCATGCATAGCTGTTGTGTCTGGTTCATCCAGATGATGTATCAGATGAAGAGAATATATTCATGATGGGAGGCCACCACTAGGAACCGAGCTCTTGCCTTTGGAACCGAGAGAAGTGTACAACCACACGGGGCCTAGAAAACCTCACGAGTGACTAAATTGCCTAGTCTGATCCATGAGTCCATAGTTAGCTATTTGGCATCTGCATATTTGGATGGGTTGAAGATGGTGCATCATATAGGGCGTGACCAAGGAGGAAGGAGGCTCCGGGATTACTCCCGATCCTTGGACATAGAGATATGGGCTGATGGAACCCTTTCTTGGAGACTCATGGATTTAGGCGAAAGTAAGGTAAAAGTCGTGTCTAACCGCCCTCTGCCGGCCTTCCAATGAAGAGGGCATATCTAGTGGCATTAAGAGAAGGTTAGTACGTGTGGTTAAAGTTGTACACCCCTTCAGGGTTGAATCTTTTCGAAAATGTGTGTTCACGGTTATGAACGCTTGGTGACCAGATTCTAAGATCATAGAGAACTATAACCTAATTGTAAAATTTGGCAGGATCAACGTGTGCTTAAGGATGCTTCCTCATGGGTATGAGGGGGTGATCATAGTTAGGGTTGAGATGATGATGATTTGGTGGATATCAAAAGATGATGATCAATACTTCGGAGATGTCGCTCTCTTATCCCCTTTTAAAATACTCTGAATAGACGAGCTTATTCTCCCTCTTGTTTTATAAACAAAGATGGCTTTATGCAACACAACTCCACTAGCTAGAAGTCTTGCGGAGTACACCCTGTACTCACCCTTGCTTTGTTGACACTTTTGGCAGAGTAAGTGTTCACCGGAAGACAAGTTCGGTACAACATCGACATCGATGAGTAGCTTGGGGTTCCCGGCCGGTAGCCTAGAATCTATGGGCTGGGACATCATCATTATGCTTCATGCCTCTTAGGCCATTTGTTAAGTTTGCTATACTTAATAGCATAATTTTCCTTCCGTTGTTTGATGTTTGTGGTCAGTGACCTCTGCTTGTAATATTTTGGTTCTCTGCTTAGTTATGAGCTTGCTGTAATAATTTTTGTGTCGTAGGGTCACTGCTGTGTTATCAATTATTCACTGGATATTCTCGAGCTCAAGGTTAAGATTATGTCAGACAGAGATCTGGGATTTTTTTAGCCCTGATCCCGGGGGTGTCACAGGTTTTGGTATCAGAGCAGTACCGACCATAGGAAAACCTTGCTATTGGTCGATGTTGAGTCTAGTACTTGTGAAAACTATTTTAAAGCTCAAAAGTATTTGCGTAAACTCTAGTATGCTTCTTTTACTCCTTATCGAGTTTCGCTCTAACTCTAGGTCATCTTATCTTGTGTTGATTTGGAAACATTTTGACATCTCTTCTTGTTTTTTCAAAGCTTGGGTGCCTTTTGGGCATGTCGTTTCTAAGACAGTTGACCTAGTGTTGAGTTCTCTAGAGTCGTGTGTGTTGTGAATTCCTTGCTACCTTTGGCTCTTGTTCACATGAGAGATTCCTTTCCATCGTGATCTCTCGTTATTTTGGATCCTACAATATAATGATGCATGGGGTTCTGTTCTAGGATTTGAGGTCTCCTTTCGCCTCGTGTGCCTCCTCTTTGTTTGTTTGGGTACTTCAGAAGTTATTTCTTCTCTTGGAAGCTACTTCGTGATTACTACCTTTTAGTGTATGCTATGTCACTCAAGTCGTAGTTACTCCTTTCTTTGGGTTTTCACCCTCGGACTTGAATCTAAGATCCCCGATTGTGCTGGATTCTGGTGTTATGAATCTTGTACATGAAGCTGACCTTTAACCCAAGATCCTTTCTTTGACCCCTGTTGTTAATGTTCACACATTTCCTCAGGATGGTTGGTACTACAATTCTAGCCTTCAAGCTTGTGTTCTTTGCCGCGATTGATTTGTGACAAATAAGGATTTCCCCTACCACTAGCCATGGCAGATGTTCTTTAACCGAACCAAAAAAATCACGACAAGAGTACTCTTCGAGAGTCTCGCATCTATACTCGTGACTCTGCCACACCTTACCCCTTCTCTGCATTGGTTTTTGGAAGATTGTTTACTTATGCATCTACATCTCGGGATTCTATCCCGAGCATGTTCCTCTTTCCCTTGTTGTTTTCCGACCTTTGCTTACCAGTTGGTATCCAAGTAGTAAATGTGCATCGATGTTCTTCCATGTAAGATACTCTTGTGGTCCGTCATGACAAACCATTTAGGAATGTCAGTAGAAACAAACTCCAGTACCTCGTCATATCTAGGACAGGTCAAAGTGTTGTAATCCGCAGATCAAGAGGCATTGATTAGCTTCTGTCTGTTCTACCTTACAGTATCAACTCTTCTACAAAAAGAGATCGTGCCAAGTTTCATGACCCCTTAATGAAGTAATGCTTTTACACATCTTCACCCACCCTTCCTCAAGCTTTCACGCTAGTGAGTGATGCGTGTGTGTAATAATGTGGCAATCTGAGATTCTTAGCAATTATTATTGTTTTGAACTCTAAGGACATTTGTATCATTGTTAGCGTGATTGGTTAATCCTATCACTAAGAAAATAATGATTGTGCTACCAAGTCCGTTATTCTGGTACACTTTCTTAGTTCAAAGAGTTAGGCTCATGCCGAAGCTCTAAGATTGTGTCTTCTTGCCTTACTAAGCAAGTTTCCTCTTGAACTAAGTGACATATCGATGGTTCGTGATATTCTGGATGTCTACTAGAAGTATCACCATGTTACCACATGACCATGTTGTCAAGTTCTTTAGCAAGCAAGTTCTCTGAACTGCATATTTCCCCAAGGATCCGTACTGGATACCCCTGAACTATTTGGTTGAGCTTAAACAATAACTTGGAGAGTTGTAAGACAAAAGTCTATTCGACTCTGTTACTTCTTAAATGGATATCTAGTTTTGTTCATGTTGAAGAAAGATAGTATCTCCTTTGTGGATATGTTATCGTCCCCCGTCTTTGATTTGATTTGGGTTATCGTCAAATGAAACTCAGTTCTAAGGACTATATTGATGGTGTTTCTAATTGTGATGTTTCCCTTTAGTACATCCTCATGTCCTTTGGTCTGACCAATATGTTTGCCTCGTTCAAGCAACATATGGGTCCATCTTCTTGGAGTGTTTTGATAATTTTGGTTTTGAGCCCATCAATGACATCCTTATCTCCTCCATGCTAGATTAGATTCATACGGAACAATTGGCATTAATGTTGGAAACTTTTGAGAACCATCCTCGAGTCATATCGAAGTATGTGTTCTAGATATTAGAAGTAACCTTCTCTGGTTCACGTGCAACTGTTGAAAGATGTTGCCATGGATTCAAGAAAACATATGTTTCCTTAAGGACATATGTGTGTTTTATTGTTAGTACTTTATGTGTGCAGTTGTCTTTCGACAAGTTGCTAATGCATAGGTCTAGCAATCTAGCTCATCTTTTGGAGTTTTAAACTAAAGTCCATATCTTGAGAATCTAGTAACTTTATCTTTGTGGTAAATGTTGCAAACTTTCTATTCAGACATGCTGATTCTAAAGTATCATTTCACCTAACCAGAGCTGAATCTCAAGCAGCAACGATGGTTGGTGTTCCTCAAGGTTATGACATAGGTTTCTTTGTAAATTCGGCAAGATTGATATAATGGTTGACACACCTAGCCGGAAAGACCTTTTTCCATATTCCTTGATTCAGCAATAACAACCATTCTTCATGAGGCTTCTTCTATAATTTAATATAAGAGTTGTTCTTATGGTTTTCCTTGTATCTTAAGTCCGACCTTTACTTGATGCCTCGTTTCTCGAACATCAAGGAGAACATTGAAAGTAGTGTTGCTAAATGTCTCTCTTGGTCGATCCTCCAGACTCTTTTATGTTGGCAATCGTTGCTGTTCCAAGTAATTGAAATCTGAGAATGAAGTTTCTTCCTTCTCGTGTCATCAGGAATATTCTTACTTAATCATCTGGTGGTGCAAAGTGATGTCATGATCTATGGCAAAGATTTTTGATATACATGGATGAATAAAGAGTTTCCTTTGTTTTCTTGATCATGTTTTAAGAGTGACTATGATTTTGGTAGTCAGCAGTGTCTCTTATTAAGATGTTCCTTGTGACTCTTATGAGTCCTCTCCACCAAAACCAACTTTCTGTCTTAAGCCTTCTATTGGATGAAAAAGTGACCCTTCTGTTTCAAAAGTAGTTCAATAGCTTGGTTTTGTTGACCATATCTATGCAACCTAAAATCTCTACTTAAGTCGTTTAGTAGAGGTCACATATCGAAGTCTATGGTCATGTTCCTTCTGTTGGAAGCTTTCTTTTTTCAGAAGCTTAAACTCTTTTGAAGCTCCATGGTCTCAATCCTTGTGAAGATCATATATCAAACAACTTGGAACCATCTCCTCTTGTTCCTCCGTTACCTTGGCGTGTTTCATGTCGTCATATCAGAGTTGTTTCTGAACACTCCATCCATGAGTTAACCATGAGATACTCTGTGTGTTTTTAGTGTGTTTGCCTAATATATTTAGAGTGACCCTATTTCTTTCTCTCTCTGTCTCTCTTCCTACCTTTTGTAGAGGTCCCAATCCTTTAATAAGGTAGAGATCCCTGTGTTTACAATGCTAGTCCCTGGATCAAATGCTAGCATCCACAGTTAATATGTAATATCAAGAAAAAAAGTTCATAATACAACTTTATAACCAGGAGTAAAATAATTCATTACATCTTACATAGCTCATTTGGCTATCTCAATACAATGCAGTAGAATATATTATAGCATGGAGTCCTTCATCTTCAAAGTGCCATAGGAAATCATGTTGGTTGTAGACTTGTAATCCTAATCAACACACTTCAATAACATCAAACAAACCTAGTCAATACATTTGAATTGTATTGGCAAGTGATACTATGGTAGTATAGTGGAGTCTATCGTCTATATGCATTTGGCTAGGTGGAGCTTAGGCTTGCTTTGATCAAAATAGATTTTCCTTATCATTTGAAAATACTAAGTTTTTATTTGACAAAATCACCCAAGGAACCACCAATAGAAATTGGTGAACCTTCACCCTTGTTCAACCACAAGTTTTTAACTTAGAAATTGGGATGAGGAGATTCTTGATAGCTTCCATGTCTTAATGCTCAAATTTTCCTTTGCCAGGGACATGGCTAAGTACTTCGATTTTACACTTTTGCATAGGTGGTGCACTTTCCCCACAAGACTTGGTTTCACCAAGACAACATCTTTCAGAAGCCTTGCCTTAGAGCAGAATGGACACGCTCCAACCTATCATCCCATACCATCAACTGTCCATTTGGCTAAGTTATTGCAGCTTATATGATCCAGGCAAAGCCCATAATGCCAAGTGGCTGCACTTGAAGCTTCTCAACAATTGACATCTCAAATCTCTTTGTTCCTGGGTGGCATTCCACAAGTGAGAAACCAAGTTTTCCCTAGTATACTGGACTTGGTGATGCCCAAGTTTTCCCCAGTATACTGGACTTGCGTAACCACTCAACAGAAACCTTTCTTTCCATTCCACCCAGGTGATTCATTCACTTAGTTGTTTTATTAAACAAAACACAAGTCCTTGACTTAGAAATATTCCATAGTATGAATATAATCCACCCTTGTTTTCTACTAGCTAGGCTAAGCATGATAGTAGTAGGAATCTTAACTCATGAAAATTCTACTAAGGTTTCATCTACTAGGATTTCCCATGGCATAGTTTATACTTAGCAAAAAATTCCATGCAAGTGCTACTTAGAAATATCACTAATGCATAGTGAACATAATGGGAGAAAAGTATGAAGCATCACTTGCCTATTTCTTAGATAATATAAGTTCACTCCTTGATCTTGCAATAGTCACACTCTTCAAATTCCACTACAATTCAATCAATCAAGAAAATATTCAATCTACCATTCTAGCAAACATCACATAAAATAATAAAAACAAGGCAATGCATGCAAACATGCCAAAGATTGTTTTATTTGGAAAAGTGGTTTCTAATAGGTTATAATCATTTGAAAACACCTATTGGTCATTTACAAAAGTGGTAAAACCATTTGATATTAAGGTAGTGAAAAATGGCCACATTAAATCATTTTTCTTTTGCTAGAAAGGATTTAAATCCAAAGAATATTTCTAGTGTTTACCAAAAATATATTTAACACAAATGTTAGTGTTTTGTGTTCAAGTTTTTAATATTAAAATCATTTGCAAATGGTTTTACCTATAAACCATTTTTTATACCAAAACAATATTTTATGTTGTTGGAAATGCCTTTAGCAAAGTAATAATTTTTATAGGGTTCACCAAATATATTTTTAAATCATAAAACTTTGTGTTTAGGGTTAGAGAGTTTAATTAAAATCATTTCCCTAAGGTTTTTCTCCAAAAAATATTTTTAACATATAAACAACATTTTTATTTGACTAGAAATGTTGCAATTCAAACATTTATTCTTTAACTTCACAAAATATGTTTTTGAATCCACAAGTTGGTTTCTATGGTCAGTAGGTTCAAAACAATCCAATTGCCAAAGATTTTACCATAAAAATATTTCTAGAATAAATTTTATATCCAAATTGTGCCTACATATGTTTCTGCAAAATAACCAATTTAACAGAAGAAATTCATTAAACAAAGAGCATGGTTGGAAAGTACTTGTTTTTCTGATTCCATTGATATAAAATTTACAAAATGTGGACGTGTGGATTGAAAGTTATGTAATTTACAAATTTGAACATCTAATAGAACAAATTCTATGTTTTAAAACAAATCACAGGCCACGCGTCGTGTTCTTACTGGCTGGTACCGGTTCGCACGGATCGGCCTATGCGGTGCGTTGGATATAAACAGATCGTGCGACACAGGATCAAGCGTAGCCCTTCGGGTTATGAATCTATCGCAAGCATTAGATCAAAATCCTACGGCTCACAATCACTGGCCGTTTACTGGCGGCGCTGGCGGCGGCAAGTGGCGGCGGCGCGGTTAGATGGCGAGGTAGCCGACGATACAGGAAGCAAAAGAGGCAGGGGAAAGGCTCACCGAGTTCGTCGTGGCGTGCTGATGCTCAACGATGCCACGGTTGTCGAAGGGGCGCTCGGGTTCGTCCTGAATCGCTCGCCGGAGTTGCGTTCGGGCTCGGGCACGGTCAGACGTTGTCGGAGACGAAGCTACGGGGCATGCGAAGACACGAGGTGAGTACGGTTAGATGCGCAAGGTTGCGGAGAGTGCACACATGTGAAAGAGAGGGAGAGGGGCGGTTAGATGCTACCTGGGGAACTCGCCGGAGTGGAAACAGGAGACGGCGGTGCTCAGTGATGATGTTGTCGACGATGCAGAGCACGCACGGCTGAACGGGCAACACTGGGAGGTGCGCCAGAGGCTAGGGAGTATGCTCGTATGCGCCAGGGAGCAAGGGGCGTGGGCTGGCCGGGATCGCCGCGGATGCTCATCGGAGGCAGGGGTGGTCTGAGCGGAAATTGGGGCAGCCTAGGGGCTCTCGAGGTGTGGCGTCTGGGGGAAAGGGAGGTGAGAGGGAGGTAGTTATACGAGCGTGGTCGAGGGAGTAATCGTCGTGGCAATAACTCGGATTGATTCGAGTTTTAAGACAGCAGAAACGGCCGGTGAGGGGGGCGTGGTCACCGCGGGGGGTGAGGAAGATGACTGGTGGGTGGGGCTGGCTTGTCAGCGAGAGGGGAAAAATAAAGGTGGGGTCCGGTCGTCATCGACTACGCGGGTTTGTTCTGCGATGAGAAATAAAATGCTTCGAGGGAGAGAGGTGGGCTTGCTGGGCTTAGTGGGCTAGCTGGGTTGTGTTGGCTCCTTTAATTTTTTTGTTCTGTTTATTTTTCTTTTTCCCTGTTTCTTTTATTCAGTTTTGAATTTGTTCAAACAAAACAAACAACCATTTGAATTTCAAATCTTTTCCAAACCTTGAGTATATTTCAATACTTTTTATTAACATATTCTAGAGTTAAACTTAGAATATTTCTTTTATTCTTTTAGGGTTTATTATATATTTATAAATAGACATTTGTCTTTATTTCAAAATAAGATTTAAATATGTTTTCAAAGTCTATTTGAATACTAAATTTACCAAACCTTTTTAGTAGGTTTTATTTATTCCATGGGGTGTTTAATAATTCACATTGAATTATTATTTAAAATATTTTAATATGATTATCAATCATTTAATTTGGGCAATTGTCTTTATTCCAATGAAATCAAATATGGTTTTAATTCCATATAACTTTGAATGATTCTTTTATTTCATTTAAGTTAATCAAATAACTTTTGTTTCACTTGGCAATTTAAATTATTATTTTTCCATGATTTAAGTAATCATTCTCATAAGGGATTTGTCTTTAGTCAAATGGAATAGAATTTGGTTAAGGCCATTTTAATTATTTGAATATGCTTTATCTATTTATTTTATTTGGATTTGGATTATATTCATTCTATTTGCTTATGGATTAGGCCATGTTTTAATTTGGCTTTTAAATACTCCTTATTTATTATTTCTTTCTTTATCTTATAAAATCCATATCTTTTTATTTAAAGATCTAAACTTGGTGATTCCAATTTGTAAAATCTTATTTAATATTTGTTTATCCTTTTATATCTCTATAGGATTAATTTTATCTCCATTTGGTATGGATTTTAGATAGGAGAATTATTAGCTTTGGAAAATTAATTTCCTTATCTTACTAAATTCATAAGATTTTATCTATGGTTCCAAATTAAGTGAAACCAATTTCTATGGTTTTATAATATTTCAATTTGTTATTCTTGATCATTTATAAATGTTTGTTGACAAATTTTATATGGATCAAATCCATAGTCTTAGAGATATCTTGGAAATCTCCCATTAGGGTTTTAGGGTTTTAGTTTATTTTTCAAGTGTTTAAATTTCAAGATGCATTTATGAAGAATGCATTTCACCTGATTTGAATTTAGTTGGATTTAAACTTTATTTAAAGTTTGTTGAAGATGGGTTTTTAAGTTTCCATTTAGAAACAAAAGTTTCTTTTCACCCTAAATTTCAACAATTATTTATTTATTTTTCACATTTCAAAATTTGGAAAATTTTGGGATGTGACACCTTTGGAATCTCGGGTCGAGATTCTCGTAAGGGGTATAGAGCTGTAACACCCTAGTTTTAGTTAATCTCGTATTAGGGTTTGTTTATGCATCATGAGCATCATCCTCTAAAAATGCAACCAATAAAATAAAATGCAAACCCTAATATTCCCCTCTCTCCCTTTGAAATACATCAAAATGGTTTTGGAACTTTGAAACTACCAAAACAATTGGTGCCCAAATTGAGTAAAAATGGCCCCACAGTATTTTACATATTTTATAAAAGCCTTTTGTGTTTTAAAAGTACTCAAAACATGTTTCGAATTCAAAATACAAAAGAGAAATTAGAAACAGAATTGGAAAATGTTTTAGAAAGAAAAATCAGAGCAGCCAATGCAGCCCAGCCGGCCCAGTTCCTTCCCTCTCCCTATTCTCCCTTCCTGCCGCCCACCCGCGCAGCAGCCAGCATCCGCCGCGGCCCAGCAGAAGCCCACCCCATCTCGTATCGCTTCGTCGGTCGCCTCGTCGTCTTCTTCGACAGCGAGAAGCAGCTCGTTGTAGTGTCGTAGGCCGTCGATCCCCTCCGCCTTCCCTCCACCATCCGCCGCCTCTAGAGATGGATAAGAGCCGCGACGTGTCCCCCTTGATCTTCCTCACCCTCGTAGTAACTCTCTTTCAACCTCCCTCTCTCGTTCCCCATTTGTGACCGAACCCTAGAGCCGTAGGTGCTGCCAGTCATCGCCGTTCCCGGCCTCTCCTTGTCCATCCGACAGCGCCAAGATCTCCGTCTCGTCTCCCTCATCCATCCCACGGAAGGAATCGGGAATGGGAGAGCCCAATCAACGTCGCGACCCGTTTCTTCTCCGCCGCCGATGACCACAGCCGACGCCATTACTACCGACCTAGACATCCTCTGGCCAAGCCGACCTCACCAATCAAATCACGGTGAGCCCATGGTCCCTATGGACCCCTCCTTTCTCTCCCTCCCTCTTGGTTTCGAGCCCGCGTCATGCGTCGTCGTGCTCTGCCGCCAGTGACCGCTGCAGATGCTACTCTGGCAACCATAAGAAAGCGGCGCCGCCCATTTTAGGTAGCCCTCGTAGCCCCAGTTCGAACGCATATGCCCGCTCTCCCCCGCTTTCTCTCCTCTGCCGCCTACCTGCGCCGTCTAGAGTTTATGCCAGCGAGCTGATGTGGTCCCGTGTGGCGTCTACATGGCAGCCGCGTGGAGTCGGCGTGGCCACCCCGCTACCTTCCATCGTGGTATGCTGACATGGCTAAAGGGGCCCAGTCGTCAGTAACTGATGCTAGCCTCAGCCTCATTGAGAAACAACCCTGACCCCCTAGCTGACGTCACAGTGACGCAGTAAACCTTTTTAAATTGGTTTAATAAATCCATAAAATGAATAAAACTTGTAAAATCAATAACTTAATATCTGTAATTTAGATGAATAATATATCAAAATGTTCAGAAAATGAGAACTATCTATATGAGCTATAATAATGCATTGTTCAACAACTGGAATGACAAGTTTAATTAGAAGAACAAACCAACCCCTCTCACATACATCCAGAGTTTCCCGAATTAGATTTTTCACCCCTCGGAACCCCGATTAAATTGTCAAGCATGTTTTAGGGTTTCAATTCAATACAATTTAACTTTTCGTATCATGATACTTGTTTGAGAATTGCATCGATGACATGTGTTCATTATTTCCCTTTCTTTCCGTAGTTTGGTTCTTCCCGGTAGAATACAATATCGAGACCGAGATCGATGACCGAGATCAAGACCATCGAAGATCGATGAACATTACTTGAACAACTGTAACCAGGTCAAGTACAAGGCTCCCGAAGATGTTCTTATTGGTTATCAACTGACAAAAGCAAGCATAGCCCCACCATGATATAATCCTATGATTTTGAAAGCATTTCAATTCTTGCCATGTTGCATACGATTATACTGTGGTATTTTATCGATAGATAGAGTATCCTATCTATTGCATACTCCCTTTGATCTTATATTACCTGATCCACTGCTCCTAGCATAACTAGGTTTGGCTTGTGTGCACTGCTAGAGCTTATATATGTGTTCTTCTTAGCCATGCATAGTTGTTGTGTCTGGTTCATCCAGATGATGTATCAGATGAAGAGAATTTAGTATGACAGGAGAACGTGATGAGATCAGATGTGATATGATATTAAACATGCTAAGGCTTGCATGGGAGGCCACGGTGGGATGTGGTTTTTCTAGTCCCATGCTCGCCACCACTAGGAATCGAGTTCTTGCCTTTGGAACCGAGACGAGCGTACAACCACAAGGGGCCTGGAAAACCTCAAAAGTGACTAACTTGCCTAGTCTGATCCATGATTCCGTAGTTAGATATTTGGCATCTGCATATTTGGATGGGTTGAAGATGGTGCATCATATAGGGTGGGACCAAGGAGGAAGGAGGCTCCGGGATTACTCCCGATCCTTGGACATCGAGATATGGGCTGATGGAACCCTTTCTTGGAGACTGATGGATTTAGGCGAAAGTAAGGTAAAAGTCATGTCTAACCGCCCTCTTCCGCCCTTCCAATGAAGAGGGCTTATCTAGTGGCATTAAGAGAAGGTTAGTACGTGTGGGTAAAGTTGTACACCCTTGCAGGGTTAAATCTTTTCGAAAGTGCGTGTTCACGGTTATGAACGCTTGGTGATAAGATTCTAAGATCATAGAGAACTATAACCTAATTGTAAAATTTGGCAGATCAACATGTGCTTAAGGATGCTTCCTCATGGGTACGAGGGGGTGATCCTAGTTAGGATTGAGATGATGATGATTTGGTGGATACCAAAAGATGATGATCAATACTTCAGAGATGCCGCTCTCTTATCCCTATTACAATACTCTGAATAGACAAGATTCTTCTCCCTCTTGTCTTATAAACAAAGATGGCTTTATGCAAAACAACTCCACTAGCTAGAAGTCGTGCGGAGTACACCCTGTACTCACCCTTGCTTTGTTGATACTTTTGGCAGAGTAAGTGTTCACCTGAAGACAAGTTTCGTACAACATCGACATCGATGAGTAGCTTGGCGTTTTTGCACCCCGGATTTATGGTCCAAGAATACCCATTATGCCTGCAATTCACGTTCCCATGATCAGTGAGCCGTGAGCATAACTAACAAGTATCATTACAACATCCATAATTAATGAATACAAGTACTTACACTTATGCCAGTATGGCGATACAACATCAATAGAGGAAGTCATCAGGTGCAGAGCCCATGTCATGACTTAACCTACATGTGACTGACTGGGAAGACAGCCTAGCTCCCATAGACATCAGCAACTCCATCCCCCCTCTTGCTTCTGAATGTCTAGCCAAGTAAATAGCCAGGGACAATGCCGATGAGTACTTTGAATGTACTCGCAAACCACCTTAAGAAGACAAAAACAAAATATATGCAATATAGCTGTGGTAGGATGGCTCCAAGAGAGGTTCTTTTGTAAACTATTTTCTCTTATAGATATAGCATGTCTCTATATCTTTGTTGAAAAACTTTTGTAAAGCATTTTGGAAAAGTTTTAAGAAAACATTAGGATTGGGTCACCCATTTTTTTCCTTCCGGTCATCTCATGACCAAAATCCTTCCTCCTTTTCCTGACCATCCCAAGTCCTTTTTGAAATCAAAAGACATCACCCCCGTACAGCAGCCATCACAACCGTCCATGATCGAGGACTCGGCTATTCGAATAGATTTACACTCTGCAGAGGTTGTACACTATACCCACACCATCCGTTTACCCGTCGCTGATCTACACCGATCGTGGGTCGACTAACCGGTCAAGACCTTCCGAATGCCCTCTCCGATACAAGTTCCTGCCCTATGAGGTTAATCCCCTCAAAACCGGGACGCCCTATATAGTCACAAGCCAACCGGAGCACGTTTTGCACCCCGTAGGGTGAGCCCTTTCAATGAGGGGCTCATAGTATCGTCTGGCCACCATTTAGACGGTATTTACCTTCCCTAGACCGATGTTTCACATGGGCCTTTATAGGGTAAAGCCCAGCCTCCGGGAATTTATTCTTCCCCATAGTAGTTTGAGACACCTATACCGGATTAGACAAACCTCCAGCCCAGCCCCGTCCCATTCCAGAGTAAAGTGGTTGCACGGTTTAATTGTTCAAGCATTAGGAACTGTCCAGCCGGGCGTGTTTTAGTAAACATTTTTCTTCCATCTCTTGTCCTCCTTTTTTTAAAACAAAACCCTTCTCATTTTACAAACCACTTGGTAGGCCGAGCCTCACCAAGGTTTCTCATAAAACATTTTTGTAAGTCTTTTCCCGGGGTCTTCCCATCCTATACTTTTGTTTAGGCTAAAACGGGGTCTCCAAGAGGTTATGGTGTCAAACACCATCTACCATGCTAAAGGAAGGTAGGTATTAGACAAAAGGGGTTGTAGCTAGTGGTACTAAGGGGGTAATTATTTGGAGGAGCCAAACATTCCCCATATAAAGCATATCATAGTAAAACAAATGCACTTTGCGTAAATCAGTAGATAAAAAATGCATAGATAAAATAATAGGACAAGGTGTATGAGCAAGAAGGTGGCTTGCCTGTGACCAGCGAGATGTCCCGTGAATTCTTTATAAAACCAGAATACCAAGTACAATAATAATAAGAGAAACCCGATCTTTCCTTCTTCTCGGCATCACACAATTGCAATATCGCTGTTTATCGAGCATACATGCCAGCAAACAATGCACCAATCAATACAAGCCATACATGCAACAAACCATACTGTCGGGGGGACAACCCCCGGTAGGGTCACAAGGGGTGAAGCATAGCCCATCTTGGCTAGCTCCGAGTAAAGAAAGAACCAGGCCGAGTAAGTACGGCCAGGAGAGAGAACCGTGTGTGGCCGACCTATTTTATGTCGGCCCGTATAAAAAAAGTTGCTAATCTTGCAGGAACCAACTAGCCGAGTCTTTCGAGGAAGGGCCGAGTCAGATAGGACGCGTGTCACCTTTCCTAGTGAGGTTCAGGAGGGACCAAGGTAAAGCGTGGTCAAAAAAGAAGGGAGACGCCGGGTGACACAAAAGGAGACGGGTGACACCCAAAGAAAGGGCTGACGTACAAAGTTACTACGTGATGCCAAAAGGAACATGAGGCGACGTACTAGAATACCGTTAGCTTTCAAGCTTTAGGGACTGGGCCATTTGGCTTAGGGCAAGCCCATGACCCGGCCCACATTGTAGGGACCAAGATCCAAACAGTAAACCCTAGAGCCCAAAGGGGTATAAGCTAGCTAGCGTTGCTTATATAAGGAGGGGCATAGAAGTAGTAGAAGGAGGTTGGACCAAGTAGGGAACTAGTGCCCAGAACACTAGTTCGTACAACTCAAGGAGCACATGTTCGGCGAGCGCGTCTACTCCGACCTCATCCAGAGGTTCGGAGCGCTCAACTTCGTCAGCGACAACACTGGGTGCTTCGGGACCAAGTCGTTCCCTAGGTGCGATCGCATCATCAAGTTCGGCGAGCACCAGGTCTACGTCGCCGTGCGCGTGGAGCGCGCATATCCAGAGCGCGTCGTCCTGGCGCTGGATCCGCCAGCGGTTTCTGTCACTGGAAAGATTCACCAACTCGTCTCCGTGGAGGTAATGATGACCGCTCCTAACCCGGCGGCTCCACCGATAGCTCCAGTAGTGAATGATAATGCTGAGGGAGGAAATCATGATGTCAACACCCGGATTTTTAATCCCAGATGCCTGTTATGCCATACATCGCAATCCCAGGATTACCATTTTTGCGAGACATAACAGAATTGGATACCATAGTACATCATCCATTACAAACCGTACATACGTTCTTACACAAATAGGGATCTCATGATCCAGTTCTTAATACAACATCAAGCACCGGAATACGTAAGAATAACGGTAGCGTAGGCGAAGCTCCATCTTCGGGGTTCACAGGCAATGCTGACTATGGGAGATGATCCTAGTTGTCGTAACCTTCCTGGGGTCCATCCTCCAGATACTCGTCTTCATAGTCTGGCCATGGGAATAGCCAGGGACAAAGCCATGAGTACTCTTTAAGTACTCGCAAACTAATACTAACAAGTGAGGAGAGGGTTTTGATAATAGGACACTAGGCTCTAGGGTTGGTTTGCAAAAGCCATATTTATCTCTACTAAGTTTAGAAGCAACGAATGCAAGTTGAAGTTATATAACACCTAAGTGGGAACTTGTATTTCATATCACAACCCTGTTGTGGTCAAGTCACAGTCTCAATTCATTTCACATGTCATTTTGAAAAGTCTGACGGGGGAACAATATGGCCACTCCAACTGTCCATAATCGCGGACGCGGCTATTCGAATAGTTTGACACTCTGCAGAGATGGTACACTTTCACCACAACATTCGATACATCCGTCAGCAACAAATCCTGAATTCACCATACTCAGTATGCAGATAATCAATCCTAACCTTTCAATTACACGACCTAGTATAAGCACCTCTCCTGTGAGTTTGGCCTCCCAACCATGACCAACTGTCATCCTGGGTACTGCACAGGTGGACAATCTTCACAAGGTAGCCTCAGCTCAGACCTTGGCCGTGAGGGAACTAATACTAAGGTATATAAGTTTCCAGTCAAGCCCTACCCAATCTTCGGGTATTGTGGTTGTACGATAAAATTGGAATGGTGTCGCATTCAGACAACCATCAGTTTTATAAAGGGCTAAGGCTCATGCCTCAACATTTTCATCACCAAAATCATCAGGTGTTCGGAAACACATGTCCAAAAAATTTCAATAGAATGATCCATCATTCCAAGGTTTTCATAACCATTTTTCCACCAAGTATTCCCATCTAAATATGATCAAGTTTTATGCTTAGCACTAGCATCTAAAAGTGGGGGTAAGCAATTAATGAGGGGTGGTAAACTAGTGGAGGTCTAACTAAGTTCAATCTCATGCCTTAAGATGACATCAAGACTATCTAGCTTAGGCCAAATTTTATGCTCTTTATGCAACCTTCACATATTCTTCTAGTATCTATCATTTACTTAGGTAACATCTAGGTAACATCTAGGTAAGAGTTTTGATAAAGAAACAAAGTAAGAGGCTTGCAAGTAAAACTAGGATTGGTTTATAAAGTGGTTATGATCATATATGCTTAAGGCATATAGTTGGCATGGTAACAAGCAAGTATTGGCTTGCATCAATATCAGTATAAGCTTGCTAAATTGCAAGTGTTATCTTGCACATTCAACTAGTAGTATTAGGCTTGCATTAGTGTCAATATAAGATTGCTAAATTGCAAGTGTTAGCTTGCACATTCAACTAGTAGTATTAGGCTTGCATTAGTGTCAATATAAGCTTGCCTTGTGCAGAGAAGTGGTTGAAGTTCTCCTCGGCTCCTTCTTCGTAGAATCCTCCTTCCTCCTCGTATCCTTGGTCGGTACTAGCGTCTATAAATAAATACGATGTACACAATCACCAAGCAATACTTTACTACTTGCATTCATCACACACAAGGGTCCTATAGATGATCTAACATCATCTGTAATCATTACAAGATTAAGGCTTGGTTTAATTCCTTTTATTTTTAGAAAAGTAATTTCGACTCAAAGTAATTTCTACTCATTGAAAAACTACTTAAGATTTAATATTCTCCAAACCAAACATGGGATCATGTTGACACATGTCATCACCACATATTTGAGTCCATGGGAATATGATTTAAAGTGGTGTCACAATTTAATGAAGTTTTACTCTTTTATTTTAATGCCTATGTGGCATTCTTTTATTACTTGAACATTATTTCTGCAAGTAAACCTATATATTTTTATATATGTTGAAAGGTATGGTTAAATGTGATTTTTGAGAGTTGGAATCAACTCAAAAGCAATTATGGTTTAAATTTGAAAAATGTTTGAATGCAGAAAAGCTTCTGCCTTGTTATTTTTACCATGGGTGATATATAGATCCAAATGAGTTGAATCCAATGGGCTTGGATTCAGCATTCCCAGACCTTTCTAACAAAATTGGTTTCATTCAATTTGGTGCACTGAATTGATCTGGGTTGATTTTTGAAGTTGGGTACAGAAGTGAGTTTGAAATAAAATAGAAAAGGTTTAATTGAAATAACTGGGCTGCGCGGGAAAGGTTAACTGGCCGGCCTGCTAAGTGTAGCGCTTCCGCGGGCTGTTTAAGTGGGTGTCCCCACTCGTCAGTGAGACAGGGGGTGCAAAGCGGTACGGGGCAACGTGGGACGTTCGACCTGGTTCTAATCCAACGGCTGGGAGTCATCGTCGACGTTGGGCAACGCCGGCGAGAAAGAAACCTAGCGCGGCCGGTGGGGGTTGCTGGGGGCTCACCGGGGTGCAGGCAAGGGTCGGCGAGGCGGGCGAACGACAAAGTCGACGACGGAGAATCTCCTGGTACCAGTGGCTCTTCCTGGGGCGGCTCCAATCGCTGGCTCCCTTCTTCTCCGGAGGCGGCGGGCTCCGGTGAAATTCCGGCAAAGTTTTGCTCGCCTTGCTCCAGGAACGGTGTGGCACGATCAGTGATGGGAGGGGGTAGAATGGTGTGAAGAATTCGAGCGGGGGTGGCCTCTATTTATAGTCTAGCGAGGGGACCGACGGGGCGCATGGTGAGCTCGTCGGGGGCGATGGTACAGGCGGCTATTGGCATGGGCGAAGGTAGGGGGCGGTGCGGTGTTCCCTGGCGATGCTCAACGACATGGTTTCGAGGCGTGGGGCGGTGCGGCTTGGTCTGGAACACGCGACGCTCTACGCGGCAAAGGCGGCGTCTTCGACAGCGAGCGGTGGCTGTGAGGCATGGGTGTAACACCCTCAGAATCGGCCCTATGCAAGTTTTAGCGAAACCCGCCAAACCCGCATAGAAACGATTCAAGGGTGCCCACCAGGCACTTTCGTGCGGGTGGAAAACGAAGTAATAACATTACACAACAGTCCTCGATGGGACCCACAGAACAGATATAAACAACAGCGACTCAACGAGTCAAGAATACAGATATAATATACAAAGATCCAAATCACCTTGAAAACGATACAGCGTCCTACTACGGACAAGATGCAAATGGGGCTAAGAGCCCTGAAGAATAACCAATGGCGTCCATAACCCTGCCCAGGCCAAGCCGGAAGGGTAACCCTGCTAACGACGTCGATCTCAAAACCTGCTTAAACAAAGGGGTGCCGACAAAGGGCAAAGGAAAAAGAGGAGCGTCAGTATTGAGGCCAGTACACGGCGAGACTAGAATTCGGCGGTCCTCGCCTACATAGGTATGGTGGACTGAAGCGGCAGCGGCAGCATGCACTAAACAACCTATAGAGACTCGATACAACTGGCGGCTATCAGAGAGGGGGTAAGAAAGACCTATTCGGACCCAACCTGGTGCTACCATCAAACAAACCCATCCTGGTGTTTCCCCCTCGAGACCAAACGAGGAAGTCAACCGAGGAACTCACACAGTTGGCAGTTTTACTTATTCAGTTATCGTTGCAGCAATTACTAGTCAGGTTTAGATAATCATCCTGATAAAGTAAGCAGTGGGCACTTTTAATTAACCATTCCGTTGTAGTTGCGACACTTACTAGTCAGATACAATTAGCATGAGATAACCCAAACCCAGCAGTTGTTGGTACTTTTATTTAGCCATTCCGTTGTAGTTGCAATACTTACTAGTCAGGTACAATGGTCGCAAGCGACACCCAAACAAGCAATTGTTGGCAGTTTTATTTAGCCATTCCGTTATAGTGAAGCTGATTACTAGTCATATCGAATACAAGTCAATTTATAACAGTAAACTTTAGTTATTGTTGTCTATGATCAAGCACTGTGCTCCAAGTCGTCCATAACCGCGGACACGGCTTCTCGAAAAGATTTAACCCTGCAGGGGTGCACCAAAGTATCCACAGGCACCTCGACCCTTTTTGCCAGATCAGTTAACATACACCCATCGGTATGTAGGCGGGGCCTAAGTCACGACGTTCCCAGACCCAAAGCAAGTACATGGGGGCCACCCCACCAAGTCGACACCCGCAACGAAGTCGGCCGGTCTTCGAGACGGACTTAGGGTTTGCGTCAGTGGCTGTAAACGACAGCAAATCCCCAAATGGGGACTGTCGATACAGCGAAAACACTCCGCTTCCTAAACAGTACAGTGTGCTCCTCGCACAAACGTAAATAAAGCAGTAGCATGGTATAAGTACAAGATAGTAAATAAAACCTCAAACTAGTTTGTGGCCCCCAGTACAATACTTTGAAATCAGGTAATAATCAATGGGGGGCCCATATCTCCCCACCTGTGGTTAGCGCGCTCGATCTCGGAACAGGTGTCAAGAACTCGGGGGTCCTACGGGACACAAGTGGGCGGTCGGAAACCAAATAGTATCTATCACCCACCGATGCCTCTGCTTACTTCAATTTTAGTGGTTAAACAGGAATTAAAGTGAACGAAAAGTAAAGCCATGATCATCTCCAACGATAAACATGCGGCACTTCTCCAACAACTGTGGTACTTGACGACAAGCAACAACACTTGAGCAAGCGACTACGACGCGCTGGTCCAACTATCTATCCAACATCAGGTAATAGGATGTGTCCAAGGCAATATACGGCTGCAAGGGATTTCACGGGTACGGAAACTAGAGCATTGCAACACAGATAGCAATAGATCAACAGGAGGGAATAAATACTATAGAAGTAAGATAGGTAGAAAGGGGAAGATGCTCGCCTGAAAACATTGTCGAAGGGTTCAACCGAAGATCGGGGCGACACTCGCATCAACTCAACGGCCTTATCCGCGAAGAAGCAAAACACTAGGAGAAACACCAGATGCAATATTTAATACTACGGCATAAGATCGAGCATGATGCATGTATGATGAATGACATGGCAGAAGTGCGATGCAATTAGGTCATGTTAAGCGGAACCGGGGTCCCGACAATTAATAAGGTGGTTCACGTTGTTTAGATACCCCGCATTTTAAATGTTGTTTTAACATGGCAGAAGATAGCACCGGTTCGCTACACAAATTTAAATGAGGCCAATATAAGGCTAGATTTGCCCGCATATGGGCCCCATATTTAATTATACGGTGAATCGGCGGAAGGCCCCCAAACCACACAATATGCATGCGAGATGAACAATTAATATGCAACAAGTTGTTATAACATTTATAAAATAGGGCTCGAGAAAAGGGGCACACATTGAGGGGGCTCGACGATCTTGGGGTTCCGGGGTTCGGGGTTGG
Organism: Avena atlantica; assembly: GCA_910589765.1. Taxonomy (NCBI): domain Eukaryota; kingdom Viridiplantae; phylum Streptophyta; class Magnoliopsida; order Poales; family Poaceae; genus Avena; species Avena atlantica. The sequence continues at coordinate 4,513,581 of OU342736.1, read as the reverse complement.
GTCTTGGGGGTTCAGGGTTCGACGGAACGTTCTCGGACAACGGAAGTCGTTCTCGGATTACTGGGGTCGATCTTGTCGCATCCGCGGTGGTCGGCCATGTTGTCGGTCTTGTCGTCTCACGCGGAGATCTTGGCGTTCCGGGAGGGAGTACTTGGTCTGGCGTCGGGGCATCGGACTCGCCCTGGTTGCTGTCGTTCTTGTCGTCGATGCCGGGCTTGAGTGGATCGGGTACCGGGGTCTTCGAGTCCAGGAGGAAGATCTTGACGCCTGTGACGAAGAACTCGGGTTCGGATGAAGGGCTTGGCGTTCCGATGGATCGATCCACGGGGTGGAAGAACTTGGCGCCCGAGACGGACTCGGCGGTCTCGGCACTGGAAGATCTTGGTGCTCTATGCGGTCGATCCTGCCGTTCCAGAATGGAGAACTTGTCGTCCGGGGGAGTACTTGGCATTACGGATCGGTCTCGAATCCATGTAGCAGATCTTGTTGAGGGTTCCCCTAGTGGCCAATGCATCGATCACCAAAAGGAGTTGATTCGCGGTTGCCACACACCACTTCGCCCATTGATGGGGATACACCTACTGGGGTATACTCAGCAGGACGTTTCCGACTGGCCCGAGGGCTGGCGAGTGGGCCTGCAGAACGGCGAGTGGATCAGAGCCCAGCGAGGTACCAAGCGACTGGAAGTTGAAGGCCCAGGCGAGCAGATAGGCCCAGTCGGACTAGGTTAAACAATTACCGAAGCTGTAACCGAATCGGTTGAGATATGTAAACCCTAGGGGAGGTGAGTCTATATAAACCTCCCTATGGGGTGAGTAGAGACACGTTCCCTCATACACCCAAGCGACTCGCCGCCTAGCCGCCGAGCTCGCCCATTGTAACACCTCCATAATACAATCTAGCAGGAGTAGGTCTTTACCCTCCGGGGTGCCGAACCTGGGTAAAACCCTGTGTCTTTGCCCTCATCTTGCACCGCAGATGGCTGGCCGCCCTTGCCCCTCGTTCTACTACTCGCTGCCGATTGCAGCATCTGCCGTGACCATTCCCACGACAGTGGCGCCCACCGTGGGGCCTGGCCGGTCTGGCCGGTGTTCTGCGGCGAGATCCAATCTGCCCATCAACGAGACGGTCGCCATCGGCCGCATGATAGCGATCGGCGAGATGCTCCAGATCTTGCCGAGCAACTACGTCCCGGCGGCGCGACCCGTCACGCACAGCGTGATCCTGCCAATCGGCACGATCAGCCTCTTCGTCGGCCTCACCGACGTCATCGTCTCGGAGGACTCGGCTCGCATCCGCGAGTCGCCGCCACGCGATCGGCTCTCCGAGAGCCAGGTTTGCACGATCCACCGCCTTGCCTCCGAGTACAACTCGGCCCACAGCAACGTGGCCGGGAACTCAGCGGCCGCAGAAGATGCGACCCTCACCGATGACGCCGACTCGGCGACCCCGGCGTCACTCGCAGGATCCATCACCGCGGCCTCATCCGCGGGCTCCATCGCCCAGGTCTCCAACGTGGGAGACTTCGAGGACCCCTCCATCCTCGGGATCTTCGAATTCGACTCCGGGTCGGAGAACTCCGCCGACCTCCGCGATGGTGCCAATCGCCATGCCGCGGCTTACATGGCCACCGGCACCGATCCACCGGAGGATCCTTTCTCCACCCCAATCCCTCCTAACGCCACGGCAACAGAGGTCGAGGAACTCCGCTTGAAACTGGCGGAGGCGGTACGCAGAGAGCAGGCCGAGCGCGAAAAATTTCGCCTCGAGCAGGTGACGGCGCAAGAGCTGTCACGCTACCACCAGCAGCGGATCAGGTCACGCTTGAACCCCACCGTTCAAGGGCGTGCCCTGAACTTCGACGACGAAAACGACCCGGCCCGCATAGCCGAGCGCGCGATCTGCGAGAACGCGCCACCAGGAGGAAGCGCCCGGCCCCCGCCAGGATCAACGGCGATGGGTGCCCCACCACCACCCAACCGCACCCCTCCCAGGGACCAACCGCGGATAGTTGTCGCCTCACGGGAGCGAGACGCAAACGGCCTCCCACTGTTCTCCACCCCAATGGACAACCTCGTGGCAGGCCGAGCAACAGCCGATAGCATCACGGCCACTGGCGACGGCGCCTTACAGATCCAGTACGTCAAGGCCCTGCTTGCGAAGGCTGTGGAGCAGCAAAAAGCGGGCGCCGACTCGCAAGGTCGAGTATACTCGCGTTCCTCGGGAAGCAGAGCGGCCTCAAGCGGCCGCCCAGCGGCGGCAAACACCCTCAATTGCCCGCCACCAGAGCCACTGCAGCTCCAACACCGACCCGCGAACGCGGCACTCTCCACCAACGATCCCAGGCCGGCGACCAACTTCGTCGCCGCTAACGGACAACCCATCGATGCCCGCACTCACATCATCAACAACCAAAACTGGCGCGCACGCCAGCCCGACGACTTGCAGCACACCCTAACTAATCGCCGCGATGGCGAGCCTCTGGGGTCGCTCAGCCGACTTGGGCCTAAGTGCTTCGGACCAATGATCCAAGGCGAGAAGTACCCGCCAAACTTCAAGGCGCCAAAGGAGATAGAAAAATACGACTCCTCGTACGACCCCACAGTCTGGCTCGACACATACCTCATGGCAATGGGGATCGCGGGTCACACTGACCTACTCGTCGCCCGTTACCTCCCACTGATGATGGAGGGGACGTGCAGGCAGTGGATCAACACTCTCCCCCAGGACAGTATCGACTCCTGGGAGGAAATGCGCGACGCCTTCGTCAGGCACTTCGAGTGCTCCTACACCCGCGCCACCACCATCGAGGACCTGGAACGATGCGTCCAGGGACCCCGTGAGTCGACCCGCAACTGGGTCCAACGGTGGCAAGAGCTCTGGTACAACGCGGTCGGCATCCACCCGGACACCGCGATCCATTGCTTCAAGACCTCGTGCCGCTACGAGCCTCTAGTCGCCAAGCTTAAGCGACACTCCCGCACACTCGACAACATCCCCGACCTCCTCGAGATCGCCAAACGGTATGCCGAGGAGGATCCAAACCAGGAAACCGACGACGAGTCAGGAGGGCAACGCCGCACGGGCGGCAACGACGGCGGACGCCGAACCGACCTACGCTACAGCGGCACCCGCCTCACTGGCAAGCGCCGCAGCGACGGGCGAGTCGACTTCGTCGCCAACGCTGGGCACGCACAGCGCGAGCCCAAGAGCTACCGCCACGACGGAGGGCAACGGCGCGACGGCGGCAATTACAAGAACAAGCCAAGGTTCGATCCTGCGGCCCTCCTTAACCAACCATGTGCGTTCCACAGCAGGGAAGGGAAGCCCGCAACGCACACCACCGCCGACTGCCACACCCTCAGGGAAATCGAGAAGGCACGGCACGCGCGGGAGGACACCGACAACGACCCGCCAAATGGCGGAAAATTCGGCAAAGTAGCCGGCTCGCTCCACACCTTCACAGGCTTCAACACGAAGCGCGAGAAGAAGGTCATCGCCCGCGCCGTCGCCGTCAATGCGGTGGCCCAAACAGACGTCCCCCAGTTCCTGAACTGGTCGGAACAGCCCATCACCTGGAGCCGGCAAGACCACTCGCCACGCATCGAGTACCCAGGACGAGTCGCCCTGGTGGTCAAGCCCAAGGTTGGCGACTACTGGCTCCCCAAGACACTGATGGACGGCGGCAGCTCCATCAACATCCTCTACCTCGACACCTTCAGGCGGCTGCGGCTCCCGCAGTCGATGATCGAGACAACCCACACCACATTCCACGGCATCGTCCCCGGTCGGAAGGCGTATCTGATCGGCAAAGTCACGCTGCCAGTCACTTTCGGTAGTCCGGCAAACTTCCGCACCGAGCGGATTGTCTTCGAGCTGGTGCCCTTCGACAGCCCTTACCACTGCGTCCTGGGGCGCCAGGCGTTCGCTAAATTCATGGCAGCGCCCCACTACGCGTACAACGCGATGAAGCTCCCCGGGCCATGCGGCGTCATCACCATCAACGGCGACCCCGACATGGCCGCCGAATGCGAGGCCAAAGGAGCCGAACTCGCCGACGCCGTCATCGCAGCAGAGACTAATCACGCCGACGAGCTCGCCAAATACGCGAGCGGGGTCAACAATGACGATCCCACAATACTCAAGAAGCCCAACTCAGAGGGCACAAACACCTCAACCTTCGAGGCCACGACGCACACCCGCAGCGTCGAGCTGGTCCCAGGCGATTCCAGCCAGACAGTGACGATCGGGACAGGCATGAGCCCAGCATAGGAAGGCACGCTCATCGAGTTCCTTCGTGAGAATAGGGACATCTTCGCATGGAAACCCTCCGACATGCCCGGTGTCCCTAGGGAGCTCGCTGAGCACAAACTAAACGCCGACCCCAAAGTGCGACCTGTCAAGCAGTCGCTACGGCCCTTCAATGAAGAACGCCGTCGAGCAATCGCCGAGGAAGTGCAGCGCCTACTCGCTGCCGGCTTCATCCGGCCAATCAAATACTCCAAGTGGCTGGCAAACCCAGTCCTGGTCGAGAAGAAAAACGGGACCTGGAGAATGTGTATCGACTACACAAACCTGAACAGCGCCTGCCCAAAGGAGCAGTTCGTCCTCCCGCGGATCGATCAGATAATCGATTCAACCGCAGGTTCGGAGTCGCTATGTTTCCTCGACGCCTACTCCGGATACTACCAGATCAAAATGGCTGTCGAAGATGAGGAGAAGACGGCGTTCATCACGCCATTCGGAGCCTTCTGCTACACCGCCATGACCTTCGGCCTCAAGAACGCCGGGGCAACCTACCAGCGGTGCATGCAAGAATGCCTCGCGAGCCAAATTGGCCGCAACATCCACGTCTACATCGACGACGTGGTCGTGAAATCCGCTCGCCAAGGCGACCTACTCGCCGACCTGGCGGAAACCTTCGCCAATCTGCGAAGGTATAAGATAAAGCTCAACCCAGGCAAGTGCACCTTCGGTGTACCTGCCGGACAATTACTGGGGTATGTCGTCTCCAAACGAGGGATCGAGGCGAACCCAACAAAGATCGACACGATAGCCTGGCTCGGCAAACCCGAGTGCCTGCGTGACGTCCAGAAGCTGGCCGGGCGGGTAGCGGCTCTCAGTCGCTTCATCCCCCGCCTAGGCGAAAAGGCGATGCCCTTATACCGCCTGATGCGCAAGAACCCCACCTTCCAGTGGGACAAGGAGGCGGACGACGCGCTCCGCGACCTCAAAAAGGTGCTACTCGCCGCACCACTACTCGCCGCCCCCGCTGACAAAGAACCTATGCTGGTTTACGTCGCGGCGTCCGAGCGCGTCGTCAGTGCTGTGATGGTCGTCGAACGACCAGAGGAAGGAAAGGAGCGCCCGGTTCAGTGGCCGGTGTACTATATCAGCGAGGTTGTCACCGAGTCGCGCCAGCGGTACCCACAGTACCAAAAGTTAGTATACGCGGTCTTCAGGGCTCAGCGGCGCCTGCCGCACTACTTCCAGGAGCACCCGATCACGGTCGTCTCCTCAGCGCCACTACAAGACATCATCCGCAATCGCGAGGCGACCGGGCGGGTCGCCAAATGGGCCGTCGAGATCGGCGTCCACAACATTAGATACGAGCCACGAAGGGCGATTAAGTCACAGGCACTGGCAGACTTCATCGCCGACTGGGAGGAGGCCCAGCAGCCAGAGAAGCTGCCGTACCTCCATTACTGGAGCCTGCACTTCGACGGTTCCAAGAACGCGGACGGTGCAGGAGCGGGGATAGTGTTGACTTAACCAAAGGGCGACAAGCTCCGCTACATCCTCCGCCTCGAATTCACGCCCTGCACCAACAACATGGCCGAATACGAGGCCCTACTCCATGGCATGCGAGCCGCCAAGGAGATGAGCGTCAATCGCCTCCGATGCTACGGAGATTCCGACCTCGTCGCGTGGCAAGTCGCCGGCACTTGCGACGCCATCTCCCCTACCATGGCGGCGTACCGCCAAGAGGTGGATAAGTTGGGCGGCCACTTCACCGGCTACTCTGTCGAGTGGATCGACAGGCGGAAAAACGAGGAGGCCGACGCCCTCTCTCGCATCGGGTCGGCTCGACTTGCACCACCCGCCGGCGTGTTCCTCGACACAATCTCCAAGCCATCAGTCTCTCCCCCGAGGGAGATCGACATCGGAGTCCCACTCCAACCAGAGGCAGCCTTGGTCGCACTCATCACCGAGCCAGACGACTGGACCAAGCCCTACATCGCCTACCTGGAAACCGGCACTCTGCCAGCAGACGAGACAAACGCTCGAATGATCGCTCGCCGATGCAAGTCTTACACCATCATCGACGGCGAGCTACACAAGCGCAGCGTCACCGGTGTGTTCCAACGTTGCGTCCAACCAGCTGAAGGACGCAAAATCCTCCACGACATTCACTCAGGAGACTGCGGCCACCACGCCGCCGCTCGCTCCCTGGTCGCCAAGGCTATGCGACACGGCTTCTACTGGCCCACCGCACACGCCGACGCCGTCGACATCGTCCAGCGATGCGCCGGGTGCCAGAAGTACGCCAATCAGACGCGCGTACCGAGCTCAGCGCTCAAAACAATCCCCATCACTTGGCCATTCGCCGTATGGGGCATGGACATGGTAGGCCCCTTCAAGAAAGCCCCCTCCGGCTACACCCACCTGCTAGTCGCCGTCGACAAATTCACCAAGTGGGTGTAGGCCAAGCCAGTCCGGAAATGCGACGGGAAGACCGCCACTAAATTCCTACGCGAGCTCATATATCGCTATGGGTTCCCAAACAGTATCATCACGGACAACGGCACAAACTTCGCCAAGGGAGCAATGGCCGAATTTTGCGAAGAGCACCACATCCGGCTCGATCTCGCGTCAGTCGCCCACCCGGAATCCAACGGCCAGGCGGAACGAGCCAACCAAAGCATCCTCCACGGCCTGAAGCCGCGACTCCAAGTACCACTCGAGCGCACCGCTGGATGCTGGGTCGACGAGTTGCCCTCCGTCATCTGGGGAATCCGCACCTCGGTTAACAGATCGACGGGATTCACTCCCTTCTTCATGGTCTACGGCGCCAAAGCAGTCATGCCCACCGACCTCGAACACGACTCGCCGCGGGTCGTCCATTATACGGAGGCCGCAAACGAGCTGGCCCGCCAAGATGGGCTCGACCAGCTCGACGAAGCACGCGACCTCGCTCGGTCACGCACCGCCATTTACCAGCAAGGACTCCGCCGCTACCACAGCCGACGGGTGAAAACCCGCACCTTCCAGGAAGGCGACCTGGTGTTACGCCTCATCCAGGACAAGAAGGGCATGCACAAGCTCTCCCCTCCGTGGGAAGGCCCATTCGCCATCGGGCGCGTACTCGGCAACGACGCCTACTACCTCATCGACGTCCGCGGGGACGGCGAACTCGACGTCCAGCGACCATGGAATGTAAATCTCCTCCGGAAGTTCTACTCCTAGAACCCCACACATGTACTCTCCAGTCGCTATGAAATAAAAGAAACGGTTACCGCCAATTGCGTCTACTCTCCATGCCTTGTGCCACTCGCACTCGTAAAAACAGCGTCATGCTAAAATGCAGAAGTCAACCTTTGGTACAGCGATCGGCACGGCTAAGTACTGCGATGTAAGAGCACTGAATCATTTCAGGTCTTGCGTCGTCCACGAAAAACGCCAATCCGGAGCCCCATTGGAGTCGCCTAGCTCGACTGGTTTTACGAACCAAGACAACTGCCCTCGCTTCTCACAGCGACCTTGGTCCTCCGCATCCTCGGCATAGCGACTCGAACGGCTAAGTACCACGCTCGGGGACTGAATACCAGTTCATCGCGATCGGTCAGGGAAAACGCCAAGTAAGAGAGCATGCCCAGGACTCGCCACGCGACTGACCCCACGGGCCAGGTAGGAGTGACGCGCTCACACCAACGCGCTGAGTCCTCAACCACCCTCAAGTCGCGCCTAGAACTACCAAGTACCACGCTCGGGGACTCGGCCACCCGACCCCGTTCGCGTACGGGAAAACGGTAAAGTACAGAGCACTAAAGGGAGTCGCCTTCGACTGCCTCTCCGAGCTCGGGCGAGTCGACTAAATCAACAAAACACATGATAACAACAAACATCATATACGAGGTAAACCCCACAAAAGGGCGGACGCGCTCAGGGACTCGTCCAAAATCAATCCAAAGCACACAAACAAATAGCAAAATGGACACGACGTCCCATTCAATCGCATATTGCATTGTCTTATATTACAAATTATGCCCGCGTGGCAGAACTGCTGCTAACACTTCAAGGCAAACTACCCTACTTTGCAGGCTTCGATGACGATTCGCCAGAATCCCGGCGACTACGGATAAACGCGGTGTACGGGTTTGATGGATACGTCGTCAGTTCACCCGCCATCGCCGCGCGAAAAGGCTGCTCGACCTTGAAGTCACGATGCGGCGGCTCGGGGTCGTTCGGCGCGACGACCGTTTCCTGGTAGGGAAGGAGGTCGCCCATCGCCCAGACACGCTCCGAGTACGCGGCGGCACGCTCCTGCAACTTGAGAACCTCGGACAGATCCACCGCGCCGGTCGACGATGGATACCCACTCGTCACATCGTCGAGGTCGAAATCCTCGGGGAAGTGGGCGAGTCCAAGGCTCAGTGCTGTCGACGCTCCACGCCGAAACGCCGACCGCGTCATGAACTCAACAACCGCGGGCGCCTTCTCCAAATATTCCCACACCTCAACGAGGTCGCTGGGAATAACCTCCGTGGGCGACATTTCTTGAAGGTACGCGCGGATGCACGTCGCCGATAGCGTAGCCGAGTCGACGAGCATGCTTACGCACTGCCTCGCGTCGAGCGAGCTCGCTTCTTCTTGGCTACCAATAACGCGACCTGCGAGAAGGAGACAATGATGAGTGCGACGGACACCACAAAAACCCCAACTAACGGAAAGGGAAGATGCACTCACCAAGCAACGGGCGGGCGAGCCCCGTGATGAAGCACTGAAGCGACATGTGGTCGTCCTGAAGCCCACCAATAAGGACTTCCGACACCTTGCGATCCTCCTCCGCGGCTGCAATGGCGGCCTTAGCCCGCCCGTCCGCCGAGCTCGCTTCTTCCCTCGCCTCCCGCAGCTCGCGCTCGAGGTCAGCGACCCGCTGTTCAGCAGCGCCCAGAGCAGATCGCGCCGCCTCCAACTCACCAGCAGGGACAAGCTCCTGGCGAGCTTCCTCTGCCTTCGCAGCAACAGCCTGGAGCTCTTTGTTCGCCTCCTGGATGGTGGTCAGCTCCTTCTCAGCACGCTGTTGTGCGGCCAATCAGTCCGCCGACTCGAGCTGCAGACCCTGCATATCATCAAAAAAGTCAGTAAAAACGAACCTCCTAAGTGCCCACCCGCTGAAATTTAGCGAGTGTGCACTCGGGGACTGGCGATCAAGAAACTCCCAAGTGCCCACCCCGCTAAAATTTAGCGCGTGCGCACTCGGGGACTGGATACGGAAATAAAAGACGAGAGAATAATAAGAATCAAGCCGCTGCAAAGCACCGACCTGATCCTCGGGGACTGGATATACCTGGATGGCTGCGCCAAGCATGCCATGAAGTTGCATCGCGTCCACGGACGCGAGTAACGCTGGCGTGTGCCCACGACGCTGGTCGACTTCAGCATCGGCGGTCCCTGGAGCGAGGCTCGGGGGCGTAGCCCCGCTCGCCGCGGCCGCCTTAGTCACGAAGCGAGGGAAGGTAGCGATAGAGGCACCCGCTCCAAAGGAAGTCGCCTCCGCCGTTCCAGGCAAGGAAACGCCCTCCTTCGTAGACGCGACTGCCTCCACCGCGGGGCCGGCCGGCGCGACCGCCGTGTCGTCAGAGACGGCGACGATGTCGTCGCCCTTGGCCTTCTTACTGCCATCCGCTGGGGCAACGACCTCGCCCGCTTTCCTCTTACGGGAAGGATCCTCCTCGCTGGCGGTGGAGGGTACCTGAGCCACGGTCGGGTGGCCCATCCTTTTCACTCCGGTCCTGCACATCAGTCAAATCAATAAAGACAATCGAAATAGCTGCGGAAAATAGGGAAGGACGAATGCACTCACTTGGAAACTGGGATGAAACGTAGCCCTGTGCGAAGGCCGGCCGGTTTTTCCAGTTCGGGGCCCAGTTGGCGACTGAGCTCTAGTTCCAGGACGTCGCGTGCCCAAGACACGGACGGCTTCTTCGTCGTTGAGGCCGCGGCTGGCGCCTCTGGGATACCCTCGGCAGGGGCTCTCTCGCGAATTGGAGCCGCTACAGCCGGAGCCTCCTTGCGGGGCGAAGCCGCCCCAGTCGGAACCTCCTTGCGAGGCGAAGTCGCCACAGCTGGAGCCTTCCCTAGCCCAGAGACTGTCGCAAATGGCAGGGGCATCGAGGCCAGCGGCACTTCCACAGTCGGCGCGTCTAGCACGGTTGTCGCTGGGGCCGCGCCGTCACCAGCCGAGCTATGAGCATCGGAACTGCTCGTCGAGTGCGGCGGCGAGGCCATCCTCGGCGGCTTCGTTTTCCTCTTCGGGGGGGCCCTCGCTTCCTTTTCCTTCTTCTTCTTCTTCGAAGGAGTGGCCTGGCGGCGCGAGGTGGTTTCTGGGAGCTCGTCATCGTCATCATGACGCTCGAGGCTCCTGCTCGCTTCGATTTCGCGTTGACGTTGCCCGCGGGTCTTTCGGACCAGCGGGGCGATTTCCTCTTCGGACTCGTCCTCGTCGTCCTCGCTGCCCTTCGCGGGTGGCGATTCGCCTGTATCCTGGGCGGATGGCCCCGGGCTCTCGTCATCAGAAGATGGGAGCCACCCTTCCACCACTTGGAACAGCTGCGATGAATACGAAACAGAGTCAGAATTACCGCGACTGCATACGCTGCGACTGCGAACAAGGTAAAGAAATTACCGTTGGAGCCGGACGCTTCGCGGTGTAGGGGGCGACCCCGGCCTGTGCATCCACGTACACCGCCTGGGTGATCTTCTTCAACGCTGGGAGATAGTCCTCCAGCTTCCACTCGTCGAGGCAGGCTTTCGTTGAGTCTCCCCGGCCCGTGTACTGATACATGTAGTGGTCGCGTTGGGCGAGCGGAACGAGCCGTCGCCCAAGCCAGCAATTGTACAAGTTTATCGTCTGAAGGCCCTTCTTCTTCAGACCACGGATGGCCTGGAGCATCTCGTCGACGACCATCCGTTGGTCGTCGGGGAGCTTGCCGACCTGGAGATGGCGCGGCTCGGAACGGTTGGCCGAGTACCGCGGGATCGCCGCCTCGTCCTCCGGGCTTGCCTCGGTCACGTAGAACCATGACTTCTTCCAGTCGCTCGCTGCTTTGGCGGGTAGCATCAGATCGAAGAAAGATGCTTTGGACTTGAGCTGGAACGTCAGGCCGCCCGCGGCTAGCATTGGGCCGCCTGCCTCCTCGCGGCTGATCCGTCCGTGGAACAGATCTTGCCACAAGGGAAAGTGGGGCCGGCAGCCCAAGTAGCACTCGCAGAACGCCACGAAGATGGCGAGCTGCTCGATGCTGTGGGGACCCAGATCTGAAGGCTGGATCCCGTAGTAAGCGCAAAAACGCCGGAAGAACAAAGACGTGGGAAACCCTAGCCCCCGCTCGAGGTGACTGGTGAAACAGACGAATTCCCTCTCTCGCGGGTTTGGGGTCGTTTCTCTGGCTGCGGGGATACGCCAACAGCCGGCTCGCAGGATTCCAGCCTCCTCGAAGGAGGCCAGCTGCGCCCTCGTGCACTTGGACCTGCCCCATGGTTCGGTGAGAAGGGCCATAGCCGAGGGGTTGGTTGGAGATTGGAGGATTTCGGGTCGATTGGATCAAGGAGCAAAGGAAAGAGAATGCGCGCACTCGGAAGAAGTGGTGGGCAGTTGGCTCTACGATTGCCTACCATTCCTCTTATATAGCGAAAGTTACCCGCCAAATCAGGGGGCCGTTACCGCGCGATGATTACGCCGAAAGTTACCGTTGAGTTGCCCTAACGGCTAGTTTGACCACGCCTGACGGTCCAACTCCAGCCACTCGGCTCGCTAGGTCACTCGCCGCGACCGCGTTACGTCAGCTCGGCTCGCCCAAGACGCGACTCGGTTCACCGGATTTTCTTCTTCATACAGGAGCCCGCCGACGATTCGACTGGATGCCTACTTTGGAGCCGTATACTCCGACTGCCAGCAGCCACTTACGCCTAATCGACGACGGCCTCGGGGACTACTGATGGGGATACACCTACTGGGGTATACTCAGCAGGACGTTTCCGACTGGCCCGAGGGCTGGCGAGTGGGCCTGCAGAACGGCGAGTGGATCAGAGCCCAGCGAGGTACCAAGCGACTGGAAGCTGAAGGCCCAGGCGAGCAGATAGGCCCAGTCGGACTAGGTTAAACAATTACCGAAGCTGTAACCGAATCGGTTGAGATATGTAAACCCTAGGGGAGGTGAGTCTATATAAACCTCCCTATGGGGTGAGTAGAGACACGTTCCCTCATACACCCAAGTGACTCGCCGCCTAGCCGCCGAGCTCGCCCATTGTAACACCTCCATAATACAATCTAGCAGGAGTAGGTCTTTACCCTCCGGGGGGCCGAACCTGGGTAAAACCCTGTGTCTTTGCCCTCATCTCGCACCGCAGATGGCTGGCCGCCCTTGCCCCTCGTTCTACTACTCGCTGCCGATTGCAGCATCTGCCGTGACCATTCCCACGACACCCATCTTCACAGCATCACCAACAAATGGCACTAGGCAAGCACGACAGCAACAAACCAGAAGAGCCTCACCAAACATCAAGGGAGACCGACATGGTAACACATGAACTGGGCGACACGGACATGGGGCACAAGCTACTGCTTGAGTGCTTGCGAGGCACTACAGCGATGCCAACGCGGGGTGAGGGACGCTGCAGCGGGGGCTTGCGGGCCGGGCGACAGAGGGCGAGAGGGGCGAGCAGAGGCGCGGCCTGGCGGTGGCGGTGGCCGACGAGGAGGACCGGAGGGCGCCGGAGGGGAGAGGAAGGCCGGCGGAGAGAGGGGGAGGCGCGGCGCGGCTGACGGACGGAGGAGGCGGTGGCGCGGAAGGCGAGCGGAGGCGCGGCCGGGGCTTGCTGGGGAGGTCCTCGGGGCGGGGGCGGAGGACGCCTGGCGGCGCCGGAGAAGGGGACGAGCGGCGGAGCGTGCAGAGGCGGCGGCGCGGGGGTCGGGGAGCGTGCGATGGCGTGGTTGGGCTCGCGAGGACGGGGAGGGAGGCGCAGAGAGAGGGAGGGAGAGGCGATGCCCAGCGAGCAGAGGGGTGGGGAGGGTGGTGGAGCGGGGCGACGGGGCGAGGCCGGTGAGGCGAGCTCGAGGGGGAGGAGGAGGAGGGACGGGGGCGAGCGCGGAGGGGAGTTCCGGCGAGGGGGAAGGCATAGGCGCGGGCGCGCGGCGCTCGCCGGCGCGGAGGCGGGCGGAGCACTGCAGGGGGGTTGGCCGCGGGGAGAGGGACCGGCGACGTGCGGCGAAGGTGGCGGTGGAGGCGCGACGCGCGGATGGAAGAGAGAGGGAGGAGCGGGCGAGCGGGGCAGGAGAGAGGGCGACAGGGGTGGGGCCTGGTCGGTGGGCCAAGGGAAGCGGGCCCACGGGACAGGGGCGGTGGGGCGGGGCAGGTGTCCGGGTTGGCTCGGGTGAGTGGCGTGCGGGGTGTGTGTGTGGGTGAGTTGGTTGGGGCTGGGTGTTGAGGTGGCTAGTTTTGATAGGAGGGGGGTGGCCAAGGGTGAGGTGGCGAGTTGCTATAGGGCGGGGTGATGTGGAGGGTTTGGGGGTAGACTAGGACTAGGTATAAAATGGTTTGGGGCGGACCGATTGTTGGACTGGGGGTGGTCGTTCGGGTCGAATCGGCCCGTTCGACTGCCCCCACTAAAATAATTGAATATTTTATTTGTTTTAAATGCACCGTTCGCAAACCGATAGCAGACAAAACAAAATAATCCGGAGACCCGGGGTTTTGTGTTTGAACAAAGACGGGGCGTTTAGAAAACAAAACTAGGTTCTTCCGAAATAGTTTTATGCAGGAAAATGCAAGATGATGACGATGCTCAAATGCAAAGTGCATGATGACATGAGCATGCGGTCATGATGATGCAATGCACAAAAACAACGCGATTTTCTAGTAGTGGTTTTGCGGGATGCCACAATTCGACACCACTAACAATGGATCTCGCCCTCGAGATCCGCCTCATGGTACCGGAAGGAATGTCGGCGATCTGCGTCTTCTCGCTTCGTGTAGATCTTCGCGACACCACTAACAAGAGGTCGTTGTCCGTGATCGTCGAGAGAGCACTCCGGAAACAAAAGGTCGAAGGTAGAGGTATCAGCAAATAAAGCCACCTCTAGCTTCCGTGGAAGGAGTAAAATTGCATCGATCCACCATTCAATATACAAAGCAAATGATAAGAGTAGTGGTATGGTCGCGACTCCATCCCGCACTCAAAGCATTACTATGTACTCGAATAACAGACTATACAACCAACTCGCAGAATTCAGACTGAAGATCTCGACAAGCGAGGTTCGGAAACAAAGGAGTGATGCAGACTCTGCATCGGATCTGGCGCAGATGATGTCGTCGCGTCGGAAAACACCGGAAGGCACAAACAAGGAACAAAGAATGATACCACAGTAGACGAACTCCTCAGGCAGCATGAACACCGGATGGTAGAGCACCGTTATCAAAGAAGGAAGCGAAACCCTGAAGGTACGACGGAACCCAACCACGAGAATTCCTGGACTCGAAGAAAGGGACGAGAGCGGATTCAAAACACGTAGAGGTAAGAGGAGAACAGCAGAGGAGTAAGGAGTAAAATCAGACCTAATCAGAACTATCCAACCGATTTTGCAAAAATAGTTTTGACACTCTACTTCGGCCGTTAGCTAGGTTATCCTACAGGCTGGACTTGTGGGGTATCGCAACTGCTGAGCTCTGATACCACTCTGTAACACCCTCAGAATCGGCCATATGCAAGTTTTAGAGAAACCCGCCAAACCCGCATAGAAACGATTCAAGGGTGCCCACCAGGCAGTTTCGTGCGGGTGGAAAACGAAGTAATAACATTACACAACAGTCCTCGATGGGACCCACAGAACAGATATAAACAACAGCGACTCAACGAGTCAAGAATACAGATATAATATACAAAGATCCAAATCACCTTGAAAACGATACAGCGTCCGACTACGGACAAGATGCAAATGGGGCTAAGAGCCCTGAAGAATAACCAATGGCGTCCATAACCCTGCCCAGGCCAAGCCGGAAGGGTAACCCTGCTAACGACGTCGATCTCAAAACCTGCTTAAACAAAGGGGTGCCGACAAAGGGCAAAGGAAAAAGAGGAGCGTCAGTACTGAGGCCAGTACACGGCGAGACTAGAATTCGGCGGTCCTCGCCTACATAGGTATGGTGGACTGAAGCGGCAGCGGCAGCATGCACTAAACAACCTATAGAGACTCGATACAACTGGCGGCTATCAGAGAGGGGGTAAGAAAGACCTATTCAGACCCAACCTGGTGCTACCATCAAACAAATCCATCCTGGTGTTTCCCCCTCGAGACCAAACGAGGAAGTCAACCGAGGAACTCACACAGTTGGCAGTTTTACTTATTCAGTTATCGTTGCAGCAATTACTAGTCAGGTTTAGATAATCATCCTGATAAAGTAAGCAGTGGGCACTTTTAATTAACCATTCCGTTGTAGTTGCGACACTTACTAGTCAGATACAATTAGCATGAGATAACCCAAAACCCAGCAGTTGTTGGTACTTTTGTTTAGCCATTCCGTTGTAGTTGCAATACTTACTAGTCAGGTACAATGGTCGCAAGCGACACCCAAACAAGCAATTGTTGGCAGTTTTATTTAGCCATTCCGTTATAGTGAAGCTGATTACTAGTCATATCGAATACAAGTCAATTTATAACAGTAAACTTTAGTTATAGTTGTCTATGATCAAGCACTGTGCTCCAAGTCGTCCATAACCGCGGACACGGCTTCTCGAAAAGATTTAACCCTGCAGGGGTGCACCAAAGTATCCACAGGCACCTCGACCCTTTTTGCCAGATCAGTTAACATACACCCATCGGTATGTCGGCGGGGCCTAAGTCACGACGTTCCCAGACCCAAAGCAAGTACATGGGTGCCACCCCACCAAGTCGACACCCGCAACGAAGTCGGCCGGTCTTTGAGACGGACTTAGGGTTTGCGTCAGTGGCTGTAAACGACAGCAAATCCCCAAACGGGGACTGTCGATACAGCGAAAACACTCCGCTTCCTAAACAGTACAGTGTGCTCCTCGCACAAACGTAAATAAAGCAGTAGCATGGCATAAGTACAGGATAGTAAATAAAACCTCAAACTAGTTTGTGGCCCCCAGTACAATACTTTGAAATCAGGTAATAATCAATGGGGGCCCATATCTCCCCACCTGTGGTTAGCGCGCTCGATCTCAGAACAGGTGTCAAGAACTCGGGGTCCTACGGGACACAAGTGGGCGGTCGGAAACCAAATAGTATCTATCACCCACCGATGCCTCTGCTTACTTCAATTTTAGTGGTTAAACAGGAATTAAAGTGAACGAAAAGTAAATCCATGATCATCTCCAACGATAAACATGCGGCACTTCTCCAACAACTGTGGTACTTGACGACAAGCAACAACACTTGAGCAAGCGACTACGACGCGCTGGTCCAACTATCTATCCAACATCAGGTAATAGGATGTGTCCAAGGCAATATACGGCTGCAAGGGATTTCACGGGTACGGAAACTAGAGCATCGCAACACAGATAGCAATAGATCAACAGGAGGGAATAAATACTATAAAAGTAAGATAGGTAGAAAGGGGAAGATGCTCGCCTGAAAACATTGTCGAAGGGTTAAACCGAAGATCGGGGCGACACTCGCATCAACTCAACGGCCTTATCCGCGAAGAAGCAAAACACTAGGAGAAACACCGGATGCAATATTTAATACTACGGCATAAGATCGAGCATGATGCATGTATGATGAATGACATGGCAGAAGTGCGATGCAATTAGGTCATGTTAAGCGGAACCAGGGTCCCGACAATTAATAAGGTGGTTCACGTTGTTCAGATACCCCGCATTTTAAATGTTGTTTTAACATGGCAGAAGATAGCACCGGTTCGCTACACAAATTTAAATGAGGCCAATATAAGGCTAGATTTGCCCGCATATGGGCCCCATATTTAATTATACGGTGAATCGGCGGAAGGCCCCCAAACCACACAATATGCATGTGAGATGAACAATTAATATGCAACAAGTTGTTATAACATTTATAAAATAGGGCTCGAGAAAAGGGGCACACATTGAGGGGGCTCGACGATCTTGGGGTTCCGGGGTTCGGGGTTGGGTCTCGGGGGTTCAGGGTTCGACGGAACGTTCTCGGACAACGGAAGTCGTTCACGGATTACTGGGGTCGATCTTGTCGCATCCGCGGTGGTCGGCCATGTTGTCGGTCTTGTCGTCTCACGCGGAGATCTTGGCGTTCCGGGAGGGAGTACTTGGTCTGGCGTCGGGGCATCGGACTCGCCTTGGTTGCTGTCGTTCTTGTCGTCGATGCCGGGCTTGAGTGGATCGGGTACCGGGGTCTTCGAGTCCGGGAGGAAGATCTTGACGCCTGTGACGAAGAACTCGGGTTCGGATGAAGGGCTTGGCGTTCCGATGGATAGATCCACGGGGTGGAAGAACTTGGCGTCCGAGACGGACTCGGCGGTCTCGGCACTGGAAGATCTTGGTGCTCTATGCGGTCGATCCTGCCATTCCGGAATGGAGAACTTGTCGTCCGGGGGAGTACTTGGCATTACGGATAGGTCTCGAATCCATGTAGCAGATCTTGTTGAGGGTTCCCCTAGTGGCCAATGCATCGATCACCAAAAGGAGTTGATTCACGGTTGCCACACACCACTTCGCCCATCTTCACAGCATCACCAACAGATGGCACTAGGCAAGCACGACAGCAACAAACCAGAAGAGCCTCACCAAACATCAAGGGAGACCGACATGGTAACACATGAACTGGGCGACACGGACATGGGGCACAAGCTACTGCTTGAGTGCTTGCGAGGCACTACAGCGATGCCCACGCGGGGTGAGGGACGCTGCAGCGGGGGCTTGCGGGCCGGGCGACAGAGGGCGAGAGGGGCGAGCGGAGGCGCGGCCTGGCGGTGGCGGGGGCCGACGATGAGGACCGGAGGGCGCCGGAGGGGAGAGGAAGGCCGGCGGAGAGAGGGGGAGGCGTGGCGCGGCCGACGGACGGAGGAGGCGGTGGCGCGGAAGGCGAGCGGAGGCGCGGCCGGGGCTTGCTGGGGAGGTCCTCGGGGCGGGGGCGGAGGACGCCTGGCGGCGCCGGAGAAGGGGACGGGCGGCGGAGCGTGCAGAGGCGGCGGCGCGGGGGTCGGGGAGCGTGCGGTGGCGTGGTTGGGCTCGCGAGGACGGGGAGGGAGGCACAGAGAGAGGGAGGGAGAGGCGATGGCCGCCGAGCAGAGGGGTGGGGAGGGTGGAGGCGAGCTCGAGGGGGAGGAGGAGGAGGGACGGGGGAGAGCGCGGAGGGGAGTTCCGGCGAGGGGGAAGGCGCAGGCGCGGGCGGGCGCGGCGCTCGCCGGCGTGGAGGCGGGCGGAGCACTGCAGGGGGGTGGCCGCGGGGAGAGGGACCGGCGAGGTGCGGCGAAGGTGGCGGTGGAGGCGCGACGCGCGGATGGAAGAGAGAGGGAGGAGCGGGCGAGCGGGGCAGGAGAGAGGGCGACAGGGGTGGGGCCTGGTCGGTGGGCCAAGGGAAGCGGGCCCACGGGACAGGGGCGGTGGGGCGGGGCAGGTGGCCGGGTTGGCTCGGGTGAGTGGCGTGCGGGGTGTGTGCGTGGGTGGGTTGGTTGGGGCTGGGTGTTGAGGTGGCTAGTTTTGATAGGAGGGGGGGTGGCCAAGGGTGAGGTGGTGAGTTGCTATAGGGCGGGGTGATGTGGAGCGTTTGGGGGTAGACTAGGACTAGGTAGAAAATGGTTTGGGGCGGACCGATTGTTGGACTGGGGGTGGTCGTTCGGGTCGAATCGGCCCGTTCGACTGCCCCCACTAAAATAATTTAATATTTTATTTGTTTTAAATGCACCGTTCGCAAACCGATAGCAGACAAAACAAAATAATCCGGAGACCCGGGGTTTTGTGTTTGAACAAAGACGGGGCGTTTAGAAAACAAAACTAGGTTCTTCCGAAATAGTTTTATGCAGGAAAATGCAAGATGATGACGATGCTCAAATGCAAAGTGCATGATGACATGAGCATGCGGTCATGATGATGCAATGCACAAAAACAACGCGATTTTCTAGTAGTGGTTTTGCGGGATGCCACAATGGGGCGGCGAACGGGGATGTCTGGCGGTCTCCTGGGTCGGTGGTCATCGTATATGCACGCGGCGAGGGCGGCGCGCGGTTTGTGGGCTTCGATCGAGGGTGGCGCTCTGGCGCACGCTCGGCATGGTCGCTGGCGGTCTGGGAACGGTCCGTGCTTGTGGTCCAAGGGTTGGCAAGGTTCGAGCGGTGGACAGGGAGTGGCGGTGGACGGTGGGCTGCCTCCCAGACATGCTGGCTAGGCTTGTTTCTCCTCCTAGCTTGCTGTCGACATGGGGGTGACAAGGTTGGCTTCGGCTGTTCACCATTGATGGTTTTGGCAAGCTCACAGTGGTGCTAGTGCTTGGTTAATCTTGCTAGATGATCTACTGAGCTGGTTGTGACCTAGATAGGGAACCAGTTAGGCAAGAATCACTGCTCACAATAGTGTTCTGATTTTGTTTGATTTGTGTCTGAAATGTGTTTGATGAAATGGTCGCATGAATTCAAGTTTTGAATTTTTAAAATATTTTTGGTGGGTGTGCTAGATTGGTGCTGGTGAGTCTGCAGATGCTTGGGTTTTGAAAGTTGAGTTGGTTTGAGTGGTTTTTGAAAAAGTGGGATCTTCCCATATGATAAGGATTTAAATTTGAATTGTCATTTAAACTATGCATTTGAAAGTTTCTAGATGGTCACAAAGTGGGCCTTGATACTTTGTTATGAGTACAATCAAGGGGTGCAAAGATCCAGAAAAGTTTATGTTAGGTTCTGAAAGTTTGAGACAGCCAAAGTAGGCATGGGAGTTAAATTGGTCAAAATGACCATTCACTCATTTACCTTTGTTTTGATTTTTTTGTCTTTGGGAAATGTTTAGATGATGTTTATTTCACCTAAGAAACATTTTACAAGCAAAGAAACACACAAACAAGGTGGTACAAAAGAATTTCAAATTAAATGCATACACATATGCATGCTTTCATAATTTTATTTAGAAAAGTTTTTGTTAACCCTAATTTTGATGATTAGAGTGTGATGATTTAAGTTTAGTATTTTTGGGATGTTACACATGAGGAGACACCAAAGGCCGATAGAACAGCAAAGGCACAGCTGGAGAAGCCGAAAAACATAGCTAAGAGTAGAAGGGCTAAGGAGCTACAAGATGCGATAGATAAGTTGGCAGAGCCAGTAGCGCAAGCAACTGACCCGGCACATGTGCAAGCCGAGTTAGAGGAGGCTAGAATAAAGGTTTTGGAGAAAGCCAAGGAATTAGCATAGTTACAGCAAGATGTGGATATCACAATCCGAGATCTCAACTCGGCAAACCGAGTCAAGGGCGCAAAGACTCGGCTTGATGCAACTAGATTAAGATGAAGAAACCTCAATGAGGAGCTGACGGATGCAACATCAAAAATAACACCAGAGAACAGCAACAAAACAGCTATGCGGCCAACATACAATACAGCAGCAGCTAACCTGTGAGCCGCAGAAGAAGCAATGGCAGAATTACCCCACTTGATGGGAGAAGCAAATAAAAGACAACAAGAGCGAGTCAATGAACTGGTAAGAGAAGCTAGTATGCTGAATGAAGCATACTACAGAGCGAATCCGGGTATAGCAGGGAGGTCACAACTGGTTCACTTGGCGACTCCTGTCCCGGCAAGATCAGCAGGTCACACGACATCCTCACCTGGAACGGCGCCAAGACCGAGAAAATAAAAAGTGTGGATTCAGGGAGAAACAAGCACATGATCACTTATGACCTCGCAATGGCTCAGGGAAACCCAGCGCATGCACAGGGAACGAGAAGGAATAATGCCCAGGGAGATGAGAACCAGGAAAATGCAGGCCGAGAAAGGCAAGAAGGGCAAAGAAACGACAATGAAGGGCAAAATTTTGCGCCTCAACCTAGGCGTGGAGCTCACTCGGCAGGAGGAGGAAATCCAGCGCCGAATAACGCACCAGTTCAACCCGAAAGAAGGCATCAAAGCGCGGGAAAAGAAGCACAACAGCCTGCTGACCTGAACGCGAACAGGTACAATGAAGGTTACTGGGCGATGGTAAACGACGGATATGAACTGCCGGATCATGCATATCAAGCGATGGGAGCTAGACTCGGAGGCAGGAACCTTCAACTGGATGATGCAAGGTTTAAGCTTGACCGAATAAAGATGGCAGAATTGATTGAGGCGCAAGGTCCGCAAGGTCCACCATGCTTCGGCCCAAGGATCATGAAGGAACCACCTGTACCAAATTTCCAGCTGGCCACAGGAACAAAAACATATGATGGAAGCACAAAGCTAGAGGATTGGCTCATACATTATGGAACCGCTTTGAAAATCGCGCAGGGGAATTTGAGATGGGAAGTACGATATGTACCACAAATGCTGGAAGGACCAGCTCGGTATGGCTGAACAATTTGCCACCTAGAAGCATTAACACATGGATCGATTTTCAAGATGCTTTTGTGAGCAATTTCACAAGCACCTACAAGAGGCCGAATCGCCCACAACAGCTAGAGATGTGCAAGCAAAGGCCGAATGAAACAGATAGGGAGTTCCTCACAAGATGGTGCACAATGCGCAACTCTTGTGAAGGGGTAATCGAGTCACAGGAAATCGCTTGGTTTGCTCAAGGTTGCAGACCCGGAAGCGTGTTGTGGCAGAGGCTGCAGAGATATATGCTGACAAGTTTGGCAGAAACAATAAGGATTGATGATTCGTATGCGTTGGAGATCCGACTCAGCCTCTACTCATGTCGGCAGATGGGATGACTGAGACTCAGATCTATGATGCTGCCGGGTTGCAAAGGCGCCAGGAGAGATCCGAATACAGAAGCAAGAGAAAAGACGAAAGGCCGGACTACAGATATGGTTTTACTCAGGTTGCGGCCGTGAGTCAGGATCATCCAGATGCTGGAAGTAGCCAACGTCAAAGGACAAATGGACAACACCAGTGGGTGCCAAAGAATGATGGCAAAAACCCATATGAACAAAGGAAGCAATACCAGGACCGACAAAATTATACCTATGAGATGATGTTGGACCACCTCCCCTTCCACAAGGCAATGCACTTGGTTTCAGAAAGGAGATATAGTGGATTCGCCGAATAAGCAGCTACCACCACCTCCCCCTCCACCACTTACAGGAGGAAATTCTCAAGCTATGGGAATAGATAACAAATACGAAAACAGGCAGCCAAGGTATCATAATCAAGAGAGAAGAGAAACTGTGCACCAGGTGCATAATCCAAGAGGTGACGATGCTCATGTCGGCCACGGAACTAGAAATGAGTACAAAGAACATCACCAGAGCTATGTCGTGTTCGTCACCGAGTCGAATGACAAAAAGAGTCTGCAGCGATGGATGATGAAGGTGAATGCCACAATGCCGGCAATTCCCAAGTACATGCATTGGTCTGAGCAAGAGATGACTTGGAGCATAAAGGATCACCCCAAGATCATGCATTGAATGCGGCACTGTTTCGTCCCTTCTATACTCAGGAGAAGCAATGCATGTATCACTCGAACTCTCATATGTCGAACACTTGTGCCGGCTATGTGCTGATAATAAAATGGTATGACTCGAAAAACTGACTCGGGGACTACCTCTTGTTTTTTCCCTTTCAATTATTTAATGTCGGCTGGCGTGACACCCAAAATTTATCTCGGAACAAGTAGTGTTTACTCAGAAAGAATCAACTCTTCGACTATGCTGTTGTTCGAAAACACGGCTTCATGGCAAGCGAGAGGAAAGGATGCATGATGAGTAAACATGAACGTCGAATAAATACAAGGAGAAATGTGAGTCGACCCTATGTCTTTGCCTAACCCACTGAAGGTCATATTGTATTGTGTGTTGAATGATCCTCGGCCAAGTGATCCAAGTTTCATACCCGCTAACTATATCCTTAGTACTTTGAGGCTCTAATGTCAAACTCCAAAAAAGGTAGACAGGAGCCAAAGTCGAGGAAAGGTGAAACGGCAAAATGAGACTCGGGGACTTGCCCTTGGATGATTCACACTCAGAACATAACAAAATATTTAAAGCCTTAACAAAAGGAACATAAGCAAACATAAGTGCAATGTATATTACATTTGTACCCAGCATACCGGGGATCTCATGAAAAGTTCAAGTACTTGTCCTATTCAGTCTAAGAAGCAGCGGGACTCAGAGAAGCAGCCTTGGATCTAGGAGCATCGCTTGGAGCATTTTCCGAGTCAGGGGCGTCAGTAGCCGAGTCTTCGGGATCATCTGACTCTGTGGCCTCGCTGTCGGCACCCTCTTCATCAGCAACTTCGACAAGTGGGTCACCGAGGTCGAGGAAGCTGGGCCCGTCGCACCAAGCGTGTACCATGGTGTACTCGATCATTTTTTTTAGGGTAAAACAGTAGGGTAAAGAACCCCACTGCAATTTTTATAAATCATATAAAGTTACAAATAAGTATTTACAAGTTTTAGGCCACCTGAAAAGAGGGATAACATTCTGAGCAGCTATCTCCTGTCTAAATTATTGCTAATCCAATCTTTGAGGCCCTGATAATTCTTTTTCTTAATTCTACGCAGGACCCATCTTAATTCATGAGCGACAATAGACCTCCATTCCTCAAGGGAAGCATGCTTGTTGTTGAAAATTTCATTGTTTCTGCACATCCATATGCCCCAAGCTCCTAGGATAATAATTTCCATTGCAAAAGGGACTTTAAGACCTTTTTATGGTGATCATGGCGTAGGCTCCCTCCTAGCGTCTCTTCATTAACTCAGGGTCATTCAGCTACTTGTCGTCTCCCCTTGTGCAAGCAAGAACATCAAGATTGATGTCCTCGTACCATGAAAGCACGAAGGAAAGAGCCTTGTCCGCTGCAGCTCAGCCAGCCGACTCCCGCCACTGATCCAGCTTGTCCTTAGTATGAAGCAATCTTTCAGCAAGGGGCGCGATAAGTGCAGGTTCATCTTCATCAGGCCAGAGCATGCGAAACGCATGAATAGTCGATTTGAGCAAATCCACGCCGCAGGACTTGAGGGTCTGGACCCGCTCCCATAGTGCTTCGAGGTGCTCATCGTTGGTCACCTCGCCATCAGCTGGAGCACCAGACTCATCTCTCACCTTCCTCATAGCCCGAATAGCGAACAAATTCGCTTCAGGAAAATTCTTTGCAAGAAAAAGAGAATCTTAGCAAAGTAACAGACAAAGATGACAAAGTCAAGAACAAGAAAGCACAATGCAAAAAAGAGTAAGAACTCACTACCGAGAAAAGAGTTGATGGTGCCGAGTCTGGTTTGCCAAGCCTTGGCTTTGGCTTGGAGTGCATCCAGATCCAGGTTCGCCGACTCAACCGCCGACTCGGCCTCCTTGAGAAGCTCCCTGGTTTTCTCGGTGCTTGCGGCATGCTGGTCATCTTTCTTGGCAAGCTCTTCCTTCAGCCCCTTCACCTCGGCCAGGTGTTTCTGCTCCATGTCGCCCATTAGCTTCTTCATCCGAGTCACCTCGTCTCGCTACTTCTGGAGTTTCGCTTGGTGCTTCTCTGCTTATTCGGAACAAATCACTCGTCAGCAGCGACAGAAATATCTTGATCTACCAAGATATTAAGGAAGAGAAAATGACACGAACACAAAATAGCGCAAGGAAGGCAAAAAAAAACTTACTCTCCATCTCGCTGATCTGCGAGTGGAGCACCTCGATGGTGGACTGAGCAGAGGCTATGGGAAAAGAGCGCGAAAGACTAAGAAAATGAACCAAAGGAAGATACGCCGAATAGAGATAGGGCGAGTAAGAAAGTTACCTTGGCCTTGGGTGTCAAATTTGCAGCTTTTCATACGCAAGTTCGAGCTTGCGATGCTCCAGGAGGAGACCTTGATGCACCTTGGTGCGCTCATTATGCGTGAGCTGCAAAGGGAAAAATACAGTGAATAAATGGAAAAAATCAAGCTCCCAGACAGATAAAGAACGACTCCTATCTAAGAGCTTACAGCCGAGTAAGTTTCTCATTCGGCAGTAACCTCGGGGACTAGGGATCGAAAGTCCAACATGTGAGCTTGGCATAAAAAAATAAAAATCTAAGTTATTTCTTAGAGCTTACAGCCAAATAAGTCTCTCATTCGGCAGTAACCTCGGGGACTAGGGATCGAAAGTCTAACATGTGAGCTTTGCATAATGAAATAAAAGGCTAAGATATTGCTTAGAGCTTACAACCGAATAAGTCTCTCATTCAGCAGTAACCTCGGGGACTAGGTGATATTGTATAACGAAAATACTCATTGACACAAAAGAGTAGAAGAATCATTTACCCCGTTCAATTCATCCACGCGAGTCATTAAGGTGATGGCTTGCTGGTTCATGTCAGAGATGGACTTGGGGCCCAGCTTAGTTTTTTGCCAGCGCGGGTGCTCACTGCTCGCCCGCTGCATTCCACACCAAAGCATAAGGCTCAGACGAACCAAGGCCTTTCCCGCTGAGCGTCCGAGTAGGAACTTGACCCATTTTCAGGGTAG
Source organism: Avena atlantica (assembly GCA_910589765.1). NCBI lineage: Eukaryota > Viridiplantae > Streptophyta > Magnoliopsida > Poales > Poaceae > Avena > Avena atlantica. The sequence goes on along the minus strand of OU342736.1, from coordinate 4,487,736 downwards.
TTCCTACATTGGCGCGGGTGGCAGCGGCACTAGTATGAAGGGCAACAGCTTTAGATCCATCACCTGACCCGGCAGCTGCGGACTCGCCCGGTTTCCCGTTGAAGCAAGAATTGTTTCCAACGTCAGGGGTCAGATCTGAGGATTAGTACCCGGAGCGCAAAGCAACGTTGTTTGCTTGGTGGAGGTGGTCTTGCTGGATGAAGAGTGAGCCGGACCAGAAGCCTTAGGCTGGTTCTAGATCTTTGACAGCAGAAGAGAGCTAGCAGGATGGTTCAGAGAAGAAAGTGGAGCCGACTGACTGGGCTCAGCAGTTTTGCTGGCACCAAGATCAAGAAGTTGTTCATTCACACCAGCTTGAGGGCTGATGCCAGAGGAACTGGTGGCGGAGGGTTTCTTGGTGCCAGTGTCACTGGCACCAAGATCAGGAAGTTGTTCCTGACCAGCGCCAGGGGTGCTAGGCCGAGTCTCCTTCGCCGGGTGCGCCACCGGGTCTGACTGACACTGAGAAGCATGAGCCTCAACAGTGGGAGCCTCAACTCGAACGGGGTTCTGCACCGTCGATTCAGTCGGATCAGGTGCGGGCCTTAGCGGCGAGGCGATGCTGGAAGCAGCTGGATAGCCGACAGAGGCACATCACTGAAAAATAACAAGACATGCATAAGAAAACAATACCGATGCTTAAGAAGGAAAAATATAATGTAAGCAGAACACGAAAGCTTACCCAGTGACAACCGGATCACGCGTTACGCGGCGTGTGACTCGGCGCCCAACGACTTTGCGAGTATCAGCTAGCGTGGCAGCAGCAGGAGCAGCGGGAGTGGGCTTGCTCTTCTTTGTTGGCTGAGTGCTGGAAGAGGCCCCGCGTCGCTTCGGCTTGGCAACGTGGATCTTGCCGACACCGCCCACGGTGAGAGGAGGAGTGTCGTGTACCTGGCCAGCTGCATAATTAAATGACAGGCTTACTCGAATAAGTTAGAAGGCTAAGGTCACAAGGCATGTACCTCCAAAATCGTACAATCATCATCCTCATCATCGTCATACCAATCTTACAAGGGGTTACGAGATTGACTATTACCCGAAGCTGAAGCAGCAGCTGCATGCGGGATGGGCATGAAGCACTCCAGATCGAACTCGACTTCGTCGGAGTCGGAGCTATCTTCGTTATAACCTCAAGGAGGGACAGTACTGTCGTCAACCTCGTGAACAAGGTTCTGCGAGAGACAAACAGAATGAGTATCAAAAACCAGACTAAGAGTGGCAAACAAGCTAAAGCTGACACGGCAAGGAAAATGACTTGGAAAACATAACTAGGGGACAGGCTTGACCCGTCTAAACAGAGGGCAGCTCCAAGCCCAATCATCCGACAAGTTCGGTTTGAAGATCGAGCTTACTCGGCGAGCAATGGAATCATGGGTGAGCTTCTTCGTAGAGTGTCGAGTGGGATCGTGGGATCCACTCATGAAGCACATCTTGTGGCTCCTATCTTGGATAGGGCTTACCCGGCGTGAGATGAAGGTGCACATGAGGTCTGTGTCGGCGAGAGAAAAGTTCTCATTCGGCAACAACAACCTTTCCAGGATCACATTGGCCTCGTTCACCGCAGCATCTTGGTCGCGTCGGTCAAGCTGCCAGAGCTTCTTACTGGGGACCTCGTCCGAGAAAGGGGGGAGTCGGATGTTATCGGTGGACCCGTTGTTTTTGACATAGAAGAAACTCCTATGCCATTTCTTGCAAGAATCAAGACCAGTAACCCAAGGAAAGATGGAGTCTCTCTTAGACACGATGCTAGCGGCACCACACCGAGTCGGCCTCTTCTCGGCTCGAGGAGCACCAGGCAGGGGAACAACTTGAACCCTAAAGCTAAAATATTGTTGGAATTATGCCCTAGAGGCAATAATAAAGATGTTATTATTATAATTCTTGTTCATGATAAAGTTTATATTCCATGCTAGAATTGTATTAAGCGGAAACATTAATACTTGTGTGGTTTGTGAACAACACCGTGTCCCTAGTACGCCTCTATGGACTAGCTCATTGATCAATGATGGTTAAGGTTTCCTAACCATAGACATGAGTTGTCAATTGATAATGAGGTCATATCATTGGGAGAATGATATGATGGACAGACCCAAACTAAGCGAAGCAATTAGATCGTTTCATCGTGTTCATCTTTGCGAAGCTTTTCCTATGTCAAATATTGTATTCCTTAGACCATGAGATAATGCAACTCCCTGGTACCGGAAGAAAGCTTTGAGGTCATCAAACGTCATCCTATGAGAGGGTGATCATAAAGGTGTCTCTCAGGTGATCGGAAAGTATCTGTTGGGTTGTATGTATCGAGATGGAATTTGTCCCTCCCAAGTCGGAGAGATATACTTCGGGCCCACTCGGTAATCGATATCAACACCGCTTGCAAGCATGTGGTTAAGGAGTTAATCACAAAGTGATATCGGATTACAGAATGAGTAAAGTACTTGTTGTGAACGAGATTGAACTAGGTATGACGGTACCGACGATCGAATCTCGGGCAAGTAAAATATCGCGAGACGAAGGGAATATATATATGGGATTGATTGAATCCTGGGATCGTAGTTCATCCGATATGATCATCAATGAATGTGTGGGAGTCAATATGGGTGCCCAGACCCCGCTGTTGATTATTGATAGAAGATCATGTCTGCATATTCTCGAACCCGCAGGGTCACACACTTAACGTATCTCGACGCTAGGATAGATTGGATAATTGGTTTATGAATTTTTTTTAGGAGTCTCGGATGGGATCCGGGATATCACGAGAGGTTCCGGAATGGTCCGGAGAATAAGATTCATATAAGGCAGTACAGTTTTTGGAGTTCAGAATTGTTCCGGGTTAATCGGTATTGTACCGGAAGCTTCTAGAACCTTCCGGAAGGGGACCAACGTGGCCCCACCTTCCGGGAGGGGGCATGGGCCTATGAGGGAGTGTCCTGGCCGCATTGGGCCAGGGGCACAAGGCCCCATAGGGCCCAGCCGATTCTAGAGAGATTTGACTCGTTTAAATCTCGGTATAGAATTTCTAGATAAGGGAGAGTTTAAATCGTTTAAACTAGAGATAGGATTTCTAGATAAGGGAGAGTTTAAATTGTTTAAACTAGAGATAGGCTTGGAGGAGGAGCAAGGGCTGGCCGCCCCCCCCTTTATATATAGAGGGGTGGTGCGCCCCCTCCCCCCCCCACACACACACCTCTCCTCCAAACCCTAGCCGCCTTGCTAGCTTTCCTCTCTCCCTCCCGACTGTTTGTAGGCGAAGCCCTGCTGCAGAAATTCTCCACCATATACACCACGCCGTCGTGTTGTAGATCCAATCCATCTCTCCACCATACTTGCTGGTCCGAGGAAGGAGGAGACGTCGAGGTGCTGCACGTGTGCATCTCACGGAGGCACCGCCACTTGTGGTGCTAGATCGGATCGGATCGCGAGGAGGAGAAGCGAGTACGACTACATCACCCACGTTCCGACGAACGTTCCGCTGTGCGAATCTTCAAGGGTATGAAGATCTAACCCAATATCTCTCGTTGTTTGCATCTCCTAGATTAGATCTTGGCTTTTCCTCTGTTCGCTCTGTAGAAAATTTTGATTTACTATGCCGCGAAACCCTTCAGTGGTATCAGAGCTAGATCTATGCGTAGATGTGTTTCACGAGTAGAACGCAACATGGTTGTTGCGGGCGTTGATGTTTTCTGTTGCAAGCCTCTTGTTTGTGTTCTTCTTATGACGCGGGATAGTGAGATTGAAGCGGTCCAGGCCAACCTTACGCGACATCGTTCGCGAGACCGGCTCCGCACTTGACGTGTGGCTTGTTCCACACATGCGGCTGGTGGATGTCAGTTTCTCTCACTATAGTTGTCATGGGATTAACACCGGAGTTTGGCAACCATAATATCACCGTTGTGGCTTTCCGTAGGTAAGAATCGTTCTTAGCATCTACTCCCATAAGCCACGTAAAACATGCAACAACAAAGTAGAGGCGTCTAACTTGTTTTTGCAGGGAGTGTTTTCTGTGATATGGTATGGCCCAAGATGTGATGTGTATATTGTATGTGATGATCATGTTTTGTAATGTTTCACGACTTGCATGTCGATGAGTACACAACCGGCAGGAGCCATATGGTTGTCTTTATAATTGTGTATGACCTGTGTGTCAACTTCTTATACGCCATGTAATAGTTTCACTTTATCGCTAAGTAGTTAGCAATAGTTGTAGTTGCTATTCGTGGTGGAGGCAATCATGGTGGAGTGATGGAGATCATGCCGGAACGCACAAGATGGAGATCATTGCGCGAAGATTGGCTATACCATATCACATAAAGTTATATGCATGTGATGTTTATCCTTTTATGTATCTTATTATGCTTAGATCGAGACGGTAGCATTATAAGATGATTCCTCACTTAAAGATCAAGATAAAAACTGTGTTCTCCCCAAGTATGCACCGTTGCGAAAGTTCGTCGTGTCCAAGCATCACGTGATGATCGGGTGCTATAGACTCTACGCTCACATACAACGGGTGCAAGCCAGTTTTGCACACGCGGAAATACTTGGGTCTAGCTTGACGAGCCTAGCATGTACAGACATGGCCTCGGAACACAAGAACCGAAAGGTTAAGCATAAGTCATATGAATGATATCATCGACACTTTGTTGTCCACCATTGAAACCACATCTCTTCTCGTGATGATCGGATTAGGTGTGGTGAATTTGGATCGTGTTCACTAAACAACTTGAGGGATGTTGAATTTAGTGGGAGTTCATCTAGTAATTTGATTAAGTTGAACTACTTATCATGAACATAGTCTAAATTGTACTTGCAAATACTGTAGATCACATGGCCAAATCCAACTTCAACTTCAACGTTTTTGCTGAGAAGGAAAAGCTTAGAAACAATGGGTCTAACTTCACCAATTGGTTCCACAATCTAAGAATCATTCTGTCTGGCGGACAAAAGGACTATGTCCTTGGGAAAGCGTTAGGTGACCCCCCTGCTGCAACTGCGCCGGCTGATGAGAAAGCTGTCTATCATTCGCGCAAAGATGATTATGGTGTGATTAAGAGCACCATGTTGTTTTCTATGGAACCGGAACTTCAAAATCGTTTTGAAGAGTATCCCGGGCCCTTTGAGATTCTCGAGGAGCTGAAAACCATGTTTCAGACTCAAGCCCGTTCTGAGAGATATGAGATATCTGAGAAGTTCTTTAACTGCAAGATGGAGGAAGGGAGTTCCGTTAGTGAGCACGCCATTAAGATGACGGGCTACACTCAACGCCTTGAGCCACTGGAATGCACGATTCCAGAGGAGCTCAAGATTGACACGGTTCTGCAATCACTCCCTCCCAGCTACAAAAGTTTTGTAGTGACTCATAATCAGATTGGCTCCACTGATACGATCACCGAGCTCTTCGCAAAGCTGAAGGCTGCGGAGGTGGACATCAAAAAGTATAATCATGTGTTGATGGTCAACAAGCCCTCCTTTAAGAAAGGTAAGGGAGCAAATAAGCCCTTCAAGAAGGGCGGCGGCAAGCGCAATGCTCCTGCTGAGAAGAAGCTCCAGTCTGGTCCTAAGCCGGACACTGAGTGCTTCTATTGCAAGGACAAGGGTCACTGGAAGCGCAACTGTCCGAAGTACTTAGCGGACAAGAAGGCTGGCACCATCAAAGGTATATTTGATATACATGTTATTGATGTTTTCCTTACTAGCCCTTGTTGTAGTGCCTGGGTATTTGATACCGGTTCAGTTGCTAATATTTGTAACTCGAAACAGGAGCTACGGAATAGACGGCGGCTTGCGAGGGATGAGGTGACGATGCGCGTTGGCAACGGATCAAGATTTGATGTGATGGCCGTCGGCACGCTCTCCTTAGTTTTACCTTCGGGATTAGTTTTAAACCTTAATAAGTGTTATTATGTGCCTGCGTTGAGCATGAACATTATTTCTGGATCGTGTTTATTGCAAGACGGTTATTCATTTAAATCGGAGAATAATGGTTGTTCTATTTATATGAGTAACATCTTTTATGGTCATGCACCTCTTGTAAATGGTTTATTTCTTCTAAATCTCGAAAGGGATGAAACACACATCCATAACATTGAGGCTAAGAGATGCAAAGTAGATAGTGATAATACTACTTATTTGTGGCACTGTCGTCTAGGTCATATTGGTGTAAAGCGCATGAAGAAACTCCATTCTGATGGACTTTTGGAGTCTCTTGATTCTGAATCATTTGACACATGCGAACCATGCCTCATGGGCAAGATGATCAAAACCCCGTTCTCCGGAATGATGGAGCGAGCAACGGACTTGTTGGAAATCATACATACCGATGTATGCAGACCGATGAGTATTTCGATGCGCGGTGGATATCGCTATTTCCTCACTTTTACTGATGACTTAAGTAGATATGGGTATATCTATTTAATGAAACATAAATCTGAAACATTTGAAAATTTCAAGGAATTTCAGAATGAAGTGGAGAACCATCGTAACAGAAAGATTAAGTTTCTACGATCCGATCGTGGAGGTGAATATTTGAGTTATGATTTTCTCACGCATCTTAAAGCAAGTGGAATCGTTTCACAACTCACGCCACCCGGAACACCACAGCGCAATGGTGTGTCTGAACGCCGGAATCGATCCCTATTAGATATGGTCCGATCAATGATGTCTCTTACTGATTTGCCGTTATCATTTTGGGGTTATGCATTAGAAACCGCTGCATTCACTTTAAATAGGGCTCCATCTAAATCCGTTGAGACGACACCGTATGAACTGTGGTTTGGTGCTAAACCTAAGTTGTCGTTTCTTAAAGTTTGGGGATGCGAAGCTTACGTCAAGAAGTTGATGCCGGACAAGCTCGAACCCAAAGCGGAGAAATGCGTCTTCATAGGATACCCTAAGGAAACTATTGGGTATACCTTCTATCACAGAACCGAAGGCAAAGTGTTTGTCGCAAAGAACGGTTCCTTTCTTGAGAAGGAGTTTCTCTCGAAAGAAGTGAGTGGGAGGAAAGTAGAGCTTGACGAGGTTATTGAACCTTCTCTTGAATTGGAGAGTAGCGCAGCACCTGAAATTGTTCCAGTGCCGCCTGCACCAACAATAGAGGAAGCTAATGACAAGGATCATGAAGCTTCGGACGATGCTGCTACTGAACGTCGCAGGTCGACAAGGTCGCGTGCCCCTCCTGAGTGGTACGGCAACCCTGTCTTGACTGTCTTGTTAGTAGAAGACAGTGAACCTACGAACTATGAGGAAGCGATGATGAGCCTAGACTCTGAGAAATGGCTAGAAGCCATGAAATCCGAATTGGGATCCATGAGCGAAAACCAAGTATGGACTTTGGTGGACCATCCTAGCGACCGAAAGGCCGTTGAGTGCAAATGGATCTTCAAGAAGAAAACGGACGCGGATGGTAATGTTACCGTCTATAAAGCACGGCTTGTCGCGAAAGGTTTTCGACAAGTTCAAGGTGTTGACTACGATGAGACTTTCTCTCCCGTAGCAATGTTTAAGTCCATTCGGATTTTATTAGCAATTGCTGTGTTTCATGATTATGAAATATGGCAGATGGATGTCAAGACTACTTTCCTCAATGGCAACATTGATGAAGAGTTGTATATGATGCAACCCGAAGGTTTTGTCGATCCTAAGGATGCTAGCAAAGTATGCAAACTTCAGCGTTCCATTTATGGACTGAAGCAAGCATCTCGGAGTTGGAACCTTCATTTTGATCAAGTGATCAAGAGCTTTGGATTTGTTCCAAATTGCTACGAAGCTTGTATCTACAAGAAAGTGAGTGGGAGCTCGGTGACGTTTCTGGTACTATATGTGGATGACATATTGATTATCGGAAATGACATCAACATGCTTAACGATGTGAAGAGTTATTTGAACATATGTTTTTCAATGAAAGACCTAGGTGAAGCTGCTTATATATTGGGCATCAAAATCTATAGAGATAGACAAAGACGCCTGATAGCTTTAAGCCTGAGTACATACCTAGACAAAGTTCTGAAAAGGTTCAGAATGGATAAGGCAAAGAAAGGTTCAGTGCCTATGTTGTCAGGTAAGATATTGAGCAAGGCTCAGTGTCCAGCTACGGTAAATGATAGGGAAGCTATGAGCAAAGTGCCTTATGCCTCGGCCATAGGTTCTATCATGTATGCCATGCTGTGTACTAGACTAGATGTGTCCAATGCTCTTAGTTTGACGAGCAGATATCAAAGTGATCCAGGAGTGGAACACTGGACAGCCGTGAAGAACATCCTAAAGTACCTAAATAGAACTAAAGAAATGTTCTTAGTCTATGGGGGTGATGAACAGCTTGTCGTAAAAGGTTACGTCGATGCTAGTTTCGACACCGACAAGGATGATTCTAAATCTCAGACAGGATACGTTTATATTTTGAATGGAGAAGCTGTGAGCTGGAGAAGCTGCAAGCAAAGCGTGATCGCGGGATCTACAGTAGAAGCGGAATACATGGCTGCTGCAGAAGCGTCAAGTGAAGGAGTTTGGATCAGAAACTTCATCACTGAGCTTGGCGTGGTTCCAAGTGCATTGGACCCACTGGAGATATTGTGTGACAACACTGGCGCCATAGCACTCGCTAAGGAACCAAGATATCATCCAAAGACCAAGCATATCAACCGCAAGTTTCATATAATCCGAGATTATATAGCAGATGGAGATCTGAAGATTAGCAAAGTACAAAAGGATCTGAATGTCGCAGATCCATTGACTAAACCTCTTCCACGTGTAAAACACGATCAACACCTCAGTGCCATGGGTGTGAGATTGTTGCGAGATGTAAACTAGATTATTGACTCTAATGCAAGTGGGAGACTGTTGGAATTATGCCCTAGAGGCAATAATAAAGATGTTATTATTATAATTCTTGTTCATGATAAAGTTTATATTCCATGCTAGAATTGTATTAAGCGGAAACATTAATACTTGTGTGGTTTGTGAACAACACCGTGTCCCTAGTACGCCTCTATGGACTAGCTCATTGATCAATGATGGTTAAGGTTTCCTAACCATAGACATGAGTTGTCAATTGATAATGAGGTCATATCATTGGGAGAATGATATGATGGACAGACCCAAACTAAGCGCAGCAATTAGATCGTTTCATCGTGTTCATCTTTGCGAAGCTTTTCCTATGTCAAATATTGTATTCCTTAGACCATGAGATAATGCAACTCCCTGGTACCGGAAGAAAGCTTTGAGGTCATCAAACGTCATCCTATGAGAGGGTGATCATAAAGGTGTCTCTCAGGTGATCGGAAAGTATCTGTTGGGTTGTATGTATCGAGATGGAATTTGTCCCTCCCAAGTCGGAGAGATATACTTCGGGCCCACTCGGTAATCGATATCAACACCGGTTGCAAGCATGTGGTTAAGGAGTTAATCACAAAGTGATATCGGATTACAGAACGAGTAAAGTACTTGTTGTGAATGAGATTGAACTAGGTATGACGGTACCGACGATCGAATCTCGGGCAAGTAAAATATCGCGAGACGAAGGGAATATATATATATGGGATTGATTGAATCCTGGCATCGTGGTTCATCCGATATGATCATCGATGAATGTGTGGGAGTCAATATGGGTGCCCAGACCCCGCTGTTGATTATTGATAGAAGATCATGTCTGCATATTCTCGAACCCGCAGGGTCACACACTTAACGTATCTCGACGCTAGGATAGATTGGATAATTGGTTTATGAATTTTTGTTCGAAGTCTCGGATGGGATCCGGGATATCACGAGAGGTTCCGGAATGGTCCGGAGAATAAAGATTCATATAAGGCAGTGCAGTTTTTGGAGTTCGGAATTGTTCCGGGTTAATCGGTATTGTACCGGAAGCTTCTAGTACCTTCCGGAAGGGGACCAACGTGGCCCCACCTTCCGGGAGGGGGCATGGGCCTATGAGGGAGTGTCCTGGCCGCATTGGGCCAGGGGAACAAGGCCCCATAGGGCCCAGCCGATTCTAGAGAGATTTGACTCGTTTAAATCTCGGGATAGAATTTCTAGATAAGGGAGAGTTTAAATCGTTTAAACTAGAGATAGGATTTCTAGATAAGGGAGAGTTTAAATTGTTTAAACTAGAGATAGGCTTGGAGGAGGAGCAAGGGCTGGCCGACCCCCCTCTATATATACAGAGGGGTGGTGCGCCCCCTCCCCCCCCACACACACCTCTCCTCCAAACCCTAGCCGCCTTGCTAGCTTTCCTCTCTCCCTCCCGACTGTTTGTAGGCGAAGCCCTGCTGCAGAAATTCTCCACCATATACACCACGCCGTCGTGTTGTAGATCCAATCCATCTCTCCACCATACTTGCTGGTCCGAGGAAGGAGGAGACGTCGAGGTGCTGCACGTGTGCATCTCACGGAGGAACCGCCACTTGTGGTGCTAGATCGGATCGGATCGCGAAGAGGAGAAGCGAGTACGACTACATCACCCATGTTCCGATGAACGTTCCGCTGTGCGAATCTTCAAGGGTATGAAGATCTAATCCAATCTCTCTCGTTGTTTGCATCTCCAAGATTAGATCTTGGCTTTCCCTCTGTTCGCTCTGTAGAAAATTTTGATTTACTATGCCGCGAAACCCTTCAAATATTTGGCCCACAGAAGAACTGTAGGCCAAATCCCGAGGTAGGCCTCGCAAGCGGAAATAAAGCAAGAAAGGGAGCCAATCGCGTTGGAAGGAAGATGATGGGTCTGTAGATGGAAAGTGGAGAGAAACGAGGAAAAGAACGTGCTCACTAGAAGAGCGAAACCTCGCTCAAAGTGAGAAAGAAGACCACCCGCTCATTGGCATCGGGTTTGGGAGAGATCTCACCAGCGGGAAGACGACAATCCACCTACAGCGGGATGCACCTGGTGGAGCGGAGCCATTTGACCTCGTCGATGGAGACCTCTGAGCCCTCCCAGCCGCCGCGCTCGCCGGCGGGCACCTCCTGCGCCTCAGCACCATCAGCACCGTCGCGTGCGTCCATGATCCTTCCAGACTCAATCTCCTCCGCCGTTGGAAGAGGTTTGGAAGAACAAGGACCCGTGGTGGAATGATAAGAGGAATGAGCAATCGCGAGTCAAGAATAGGAGGAAGGAATAACCGCAAAGGGCGAGGTTTAATTTCGCAGGCGCAAGGAAGAAGAAGAAGCAGGGGGAAAACTGAACGGGCGTGGGGGAAGTTGTAACCCCCTCACCCCTACTAAAGGGAAGTAAAAAAACCAATCGTGGGATCCCTCTGCGCCGTGCGGCCAGTGTCTGGCCGTGTACACGACCGAGTAAGCCAATCAGCGGGCTCCACGTGGAAGCAATACACAGAAAATCCCATGCCACGTCACGAAAGGACGGATAAGGCGCGCAGGCCGATGGGAATACCACAGTGACGGGGAATAACTGCGCATCCATCACTATGCCGCCAGAGCTTGGAACAAAATTTGAGGCAAGTAACCATGATTACCAGCTGTCAGTGACTGAAGCACGCCGAAAATGACTCGGAATTGGTCAAAGTGACTCGGCACGAGGCAAAAATGATGCAAGAACTCAAAGAGTGGATCTGAAAACTGTCAGATAGACTCGGCAAGGTGCAAGGTTGCGCCAAACAGTGCGCCCTAGGCGATCAATAAAGACAAAAATTAAGTTCCAATCACATTAAAGGAACCTGGAGACGCCTAACAGCTTGAACTCCTAGACCTCACCAGCTTCGGGGACTAATGTCGGGGGGACAACCCCCGGTAGGGTCACAAGGGTGAAACATAGCCCAGCTTGGCTAGATCCGAGTAAAGAAAGAACCAGGATGAGTAAGTACGGCCGGAAGAGAGAACTGTGTGCGGGCGACATATGAATTATGTCAGCCCGTATAAAACAAAGTTGCTAATCTTGCAGGATCCAACGAGCCGAGTCTTTCGAGGAAGGGCCAAGTCAGATAGGACGCGTGGCACCTTTCTGAGTGAGGTTCAGGAGGGACCAAGGTAAAGCATGGTCAAAAGAGAAGGGCGACGCTGGGTGACACAAAAGGATCCGGGTGACGCCCAAAGCAAGGGCTGACGTACAAAGTTACTGCGTGACGCCAAAAGGAACAGGAGGCGACTTACCAGAAGACCGTTAGCTGTCAAGCTTTAGGTACTAGGCCATTGGGCTTAGGGAAAGCCCATGACCCGGCCCACATTGTAGGGACCAAGATCCAAACAGTAAACCCTAGAGCCCAAAGGGGTATAAGATAGCTAGCGCTGCCTATATAAGGAGGGTCATAGAAGTAGTAGAAGGAGGTTGGACCAAGTAGGGAACTAGTGCCCAGAACACTAGTTCATACAGCTCAAGGAGCACTTGTAATTCTCAAGTATCAATCAAATCCTTATGTGTGGAGAGTTCATCTTGTTCTTCGTGCATGGCAAGACCGTGCACTCCCTCCCCGGTGACCACAAGCACCCATTCGGCCCCCAACTTAAGCCTACCCATGGCATCTGCCGTGACACCACCATGACACATACAACAAGTAAGGATAACTACAAGATATATATCAGTAAGATATTGAGGGTTTGATGTGATTGCATAGAGGAAGATTTGGAGGCATTTGGGAAAAATGCCTTTGGATTTAGAGTCTAGGGACTAACTATGAGAGGGATTTTGCTGAAGGATTTGATTTGTATGATACCATTGTATAAAAATGATACCATCAGAGAGCTATCGAAAAAATGAAACCAAGAAAAGTGGTTTCACTATTTTATCAATTTCCCTTGATTTATAATGGATTTTGTAGTGGATAAAAATCTAGTTTTATGAAATATTTCACCAAAACTTCTCTGGAGTTCCAACCATTATTTACGTGGGTGATTAGGTAGTATTTGATGGACTGATTCAATAGGAGTTGGATCACCTCAAAACAGTTGCCAGAATACCCTTGAGAAATTCCCAAAGGAAGTACTAGATGGGATTTGTCTTTTTAATCAGATTTATTTTACAGAAGCTTTTTAGTTGATTCCAAGGACACATGTTAATTACTGTGGATACCTTTCTGTACAAATTGTAATCAACCTTTTTGGATTTATAGAGTTACTGTAATGATTTTATTGGTGAATAAACCATCCACCGAAGAGATTAAATCACTAAAATTCAACAGAGACTCATAAAAATATGAGCTGCTGGATTTAGTAGTATATGAATGTGTGTGTCATCTGAGAGTTGGAATTAGGTCCAAACCTCATTTGGTTTGGCCTATAGAATTTTCTAAATGTAGAAATTCTCTGTTTTTCATATTTTTACCAGGGGCAAACTAAGAAACTAAACAGGGTTGGTCCAGTGGTACATGAGAGGTATGGTCAGTACCTTTCATCACAAATTGGAATTACTCCATTTGGAGATGCCAATCTTTCTGGAAGATTTATTAAGTGTTCTTGACAGATCTGAGGGGAAGATTTGTTATATTTGTTTTATATATTATTTTGGTGCAAAGCTTGGTCTGACTGTTGCGGAAAACCTCCAGGTACTTGGAGATTTTTGGATCTGGGCATAAATATCTACTTTTCAATTTATTTTGTATTTAAACCAACAGATGGTTTTTATGATGTATAAAAAGGATTTAGAGAAAAAGGAAAGGGGAGAGGAGGGGCTCCACGGGCTGGGATCTGAGATGGAGATGGGCTTCCAAGGGGGGGTTTGGCCCACCCGGGGCTGCTAGAGGCGCGGGTCAAGGCCCAGTGCGCGAAAGGGTATGGGGGTGCGGGGGTCGTCCGATCCGAACGGATCCGACGGCTGCCCGTCGTCTGCCCCCGCAAGCCCGAGGACGAGTGTGGAAACCCTAGGCCAGAGCTGAGGGGCATGGGGCGGTTCACCTGAGGGGAGAGGAGGGCTGAGGAGGGGTCAGGGAGGCACGGTGCACGACGAGGAGCAGATGGAGGGGTAACACGGGGTGGTGCGACGTTGGGAGGATGCTCGCGCGACGACGCCCGTTGGTGCACGTTCGGGAGCTCTCCGGGGCTGCTGCGGTGGTCCCTGCATGTCCACAATATGAGCACCATTAGCACTAGGGGAGTGTCAACACCCGGATTTTTAATCCCAGATGCCTGTTATGCCATACATCGCAATCCCAGGATTACCATTTTTGCGAGACATAACAGATTTGGATACCACAGTACATCATCCATTACAAACCATATATAAGGTCTTACACAAATAAGGATCTCATGATCCAGTCTTAATACAACACAAGCAGCGGAATACATAATAATAATGGTAGCGTAGGCGAAGCTCCATCTTCGGGGTCACAGGCAATGCTGATGATGGGAGATGATCCTAGTTGTCGTAACCATCCTAGGGTCCATCTTCCAGGTACTCCGCTTCATAGTCTGGCCATGGGAATAGCCAGGGACAAAGCCATGAGTACTCTTTAAGTACTCGCAAACTAATACTAACAAGTGAAAGGGGTTTTTGTAGTAGGACACTAAGCTCTAGGGTTGATTTGCAAAAAGCCAGATTTACCTCTACTAAGTTTGGAAACAACGAATGCTAGTTAATGTTGTATAACACTTAAGTGGGAACCTGTATCTCATGCCACAAATCTGTTGTGGTCAAGTCAAAGTCTCAAATCATTTCACAAGTCAATTTGAAAACATCTGACGGGGGAACAGTATGGCCACTCCAATTGTCCATAACCGCAGACGCAACTATTCGAATAGTTTGACACTCTACAGAGATTGTACACTTTCACCACAACATTCGATACATCCGTGAGGAACAAATCCTGAATTCACCATACTCAGTATGCAGATAATCAAAACTAACCTTTCAATTACACGCCCTAGTATAAGAACCTCTCCTGTGAGTTTGGCCTCCCAACCATGACCAACTGTCATCTTGGGTACTGCACAGGTGGACAATCTTCACAAGGTAGCCTCATCTCAGACCTTGGCCATGAGGGAACCAATACTAAGGTATATAAGTTTCCAGTCAAGCCCTACCCAATTCTCGGGTATTGTGGTTGTACGATAAAATTGGAATGGTATCGCATCCAGACAACCATCAGTTTTATAAAGGGCTAAGGCTCATGCCTCAACATTTTCATCACCATAAATCATCTGGTGTTCGGAAACACATGTCCAAAACATTTCAATAGAATGATCCATCATTCCAAGGATTTCATAACCATTTTCCCACCAAGTATTCCCATCTAAATTTTATCAAGTTTTATGCTTAGCACTAGCATCTACAAGTGGGGGTAAGTACTAATGAGGGGTGGTAAACAAGTGGAGTTTTAACTAAGTTCAATCTCATGCCTTAGGATGACATAAAGATATCTAATTTAGGCCAAATTTTATGCTCTTTATGTAACCTTCAAGTATCTCTCTAGAATATACAATTGACCTAAGTAAGCTCTAAGTACTAGCTTTGATAAAGAAATAAAGTATAAAGCTTGCAAGTAAAACTAGGATTGGGTATCATCAAATGTATCTAACCAAGCATGCTTAGTGCATTGCACAGGTTATTTAACTCTCATAATTGCAAGTGTTAGCTTGCACATTCAACTAGTAGTATTAGACTTGCTTAGGTAAAGTATCTTGAAAGTGTTAGCTTGCATTGCTCCACTTAGTTAGTAAAGCTTTTCTTATGCAGAGCAGTGGTTGAAGTTCTCCTCGGCTTCTTCTTCGTAGTATCCTCCTGCTTCCTCGTATCTCTGGTCGGTACTAGCGTCTATGAATAAATATGAGGTACACAATCACCAGACAATACTTAACTACTTGCAATCATCACACAAAAGGGGTCCTATGAATGATCTAGCATCATCACTAACATTACAAGATTAAAGCTTGGTTTACTCTCTTTTATTTTTAGAAAAGTAATTTCTACTCATTGAAACTACTTAATATTTAATATTCTCCAAACCAAACATCTCACCACATATTTTAGTACAAGGGAATGTGATTTAAAGTGGTGTCACAATTTAATAAGGTTTAACCTTTTATTTTGAATTAAATATAGTGATTAGAATTCTTATGTGGCATTCTTTTATTACTTGGTCATTATTTCTGTATGTAATCCTATATATTTTTATATATTCTGAAAGGTATGGTTAAATGTGATTTTTGAGAGTTGGAATCAACTCAAAAGCTATTATGGTTTAACTTTGAAAAATGTTTGAATGCAGAAAAGCTTATGCCTTGTTATTTTTACCAAGGGTGATCTACAGATCCAAATGATTTAAATCCAACGGGCTTGGATTTAGCACTTCAGGACCTTTCTAACAAAATTGGTTTCATTCAATTTGGTTCAATGAATCGAGCTGGGTTGATTTTTAAACTAGGTACAGAACTGTGTTTGAAATAAAATGGAAAAGGTTAAATTCAAATGACTGGGCTGCGCGGGAAACGATACTGGGCCGGCCTGCTAAGCACAGCTTTTATGCGGGCTGGTTAAGTTGTTGTCCCCACGCGTTAGTGAGATGAGGGGGTACAAAGCGGTATGGGGAAATATCGTGCGTTCGATCTAGCTCTAATCCAACGTCTGAGGGTCGTCGTCCACGTCGAGCAACGCCGGCGAGACTGAACCCTAACGCGGCAGGTGGGGCTCGTTGGGGGCTCACCGGGGCTCAGGCGAGGGTCGGCGAGGCGGGCGAACGACGAAGTCGATGACGGCGAACCTCCTGGTACTGGCAGCTTCTCCTGAGGCGGCTCCAATCGCTGGCTCCTTTCTTCTCTAGCAGCGGCGGGCTTCGGTGAAATTCCGGCGAAGCGCTGCTCGCCTTGATTCGGGAACGGGGTGGAACGATCAGTGAGGAGAGGGGAGTGAGATGGTGTGCTCAATTCGGCTGGGGGTGGCCTCTATTTATAGTCGCGACGACGAGACCAAACGGGATGGGCGAGCGATGGTGGTGACATGGCTACGGGCTGCGAGAGGCATGGCCCGCGGTGGCGATCGCTTGGTGGTCTCCTGGCGATGCTCTACGTCTTTAATGTGCATGTAGGGGCGGTGGCTAATGTTCTGGAACATGCGATGCTCTGCGCGGCCGAGGCGGCGTCTTCGACTACGAGCGGTGGCTACGTGGCATGGGCGGCGAACGGGGATGTCTGGCGGTCTCCTGGGACGGTGGTGATCGTGTATGCACGCGGCGAGGGCGGCGCGCGGTCTGTGGGCGTGTGTCGAGGGCGGCGCTCTGGCGCATGCTCAACATGGTTGTTGGCAAGCTGGGCACGGTCTGTGCGTGTGGTCCAGGGGTTGGAAACGCTCGAGCGCTGGACAGGGAGTGGCGGTGGGGTGTTGGATTGCTCCCAGACATGTTGGCTAGGTTTGTTTCTTCTCCTAGCTTGCTGTCCACACTGGGGTGACATGGTGAGCTTCGGCTGTTCACCATTGATGGCATTGCCAAGCTTACAGTGGGACTAGTGCTTGGTTTAGTTGGCTAGATGATCTACTGAGGTTGCTGTGAGCTAGAGAGGGAACAAGTTAGGCTCCAATCACTTATCACAATAGTGTTTAGATTTTATTTGATTTGAATCAGCAAGGTGTTTGATGAAATGGCCGCAAGAATTCAAGTTTTGAATTTTGAAAAGATTTTTGGTGGGTGTGCTAGGTTGGTGCTGGCGAGTCTGCAGATGCTTGGGTTTTGAAAGTTGAGCTTGTTTGAGTGGTTTTTGAAAAAGTGGGATCTTCCCATATGATAAAGATTCAATTTTGAATTGTCATTTAAACTATGCATTTGAAAGTTTCTGGATGATCACAAGATGGGCCTTGATACTTTGTTAAGAGTGCTATCAAGGGGTGTAAAGATCCAAACAAGTTTCTGTTAAGTTCTGAAAGTTTGAGACATCCAAAGTAGGCATGGGACTTAAATTGGTCAAAATGACCATTCATTCATTTTGTTTGTTTTGATTTATTTGTCTTTGGGAAAAGGTTTGGGAATTGTTTAGATGATGTTTATTTCACATAAGAATCCTTTTACAAGCAAAGAAACACATAAACAAGGCAATTCAAAAGAATTCAAAATGGGATGCATACTCACATGCATGCTTTCATATTTTTATTTAGAAAAGTTTTTGTTAACCCTAATTTGGATGATTAGAGTTTGATGATCCAAGTTTAGTATTTTTGGGATGTTACAAACCTTCCCCCCTTAAACAAAATCTCGTCCCGAGATTTGAAAAAGGACGAAAAGGTTACCTAGGATTTGAAGATATCGGGAAATTCCGTCCTGATGTGATCTTCGCGCTCCCAGGTAGCTTCCTCTTCTGTGTGGTTGCTCCACTGAATCTTGAGAAACTTTATGCTTCGGTTTCTGGTGGTTCGGAAAGCTTCTTCCAAAATACGGATGGGTACTTCGGGATAGGTCAGGTCATCGTTGATCTCTATGGTCCGGTGATCGATATTCTTGAATACTTCAGTCTTCTATGGAACTTCGAGGCACTTGCGAAGTAATGAGATATGTAACACATTGTGCACGGCTGACATCTCTTCAGGTAGTTCCAATTGATACGACACTTCTCCTCGACGGTTCAAAATTTTGAAAGGTCCGATATATCTGGGGGCTATCTTTCCTTTGAGTTGGAAACGCTGCATTCCCTTCAATGGTGACACTTTCAGATATACAAA
This sequence comes from Avena atlantica, assembly GCA_910589765.1. NCBI lineage: Eukaryota > Viridiplantae > Streptophyta > Magnoliopsida > Poales > Poaceae > Avena > Avena atlantica. The sequence goes on along the minus strand of OU342736.1, from coordinate 4,469,120 downwards.
ATCTCCTATGTTGAAGGCGAGGTCTCGACATCTCTTGTCGGCGTAACTCTTCTGTCTGGACTGGGCTATCTTGAGGTGCTCACGAATCTTGTGAACCTTCTCTTCTGCTTCTCGTAGAATGTCGGGTCCGAAGATCTGACTCTCTCCTACTTCCGACCAGTTCAAAGGGGTGCGACACTTCCTTCCGTACATGAATTCAAATGGGGCCATTTGCAAACTAGCTTGATAAACGTTGTTGTATGAGAATTCTGCGAACGGTAGACAGTCTTCCCACTTGGATCCATATTCTAGCACAAATGCTCTCAGCATATCTTCGAGTATTTGATTTACACGCTCCGTTTGTCCATCGGTCTGAGGGTGATATGCGGTGCTGAAATCTAGGCGGGTTCCTAAACCTTCTTGGACTTTCTTCCAGAATCTCGAGGTAAATTGAGTTCCTCGATCAGATACGATGTTCTTGGGGACTCCATGCAAACTAACGATTCTAGCGATGTATAACTCCGCTAGCTTCGAACTCTGATATGTGGTTTTGACGGGTAAGAAATGGGCGACTTTCGACAATCTGTCCACTATGACCCAGATAGAGTCATTTCCCTTACTAGAAGTAGGCAATCTAGTGATAAAGTCCATTCCAACGGAATCCCATTTCCATTCCGGAATCTGCAAGGGTTGCAACAATCCAGCGGGTCTTTGATCTCCTGCCTTGACTCGCTGACATATATCACACTTTGCGATATAGCTTCTGATTTCTCTCTTCATCTTATGCCACCAAAATTGCTCTTTCAAATCCTGATACATCTTTGTTCCTCTGGGGTGGATAGAATAAAGAGTATCATGAGCTTCCTTTAGAATAACTTCTTTCAACTCAGAATCTGTTGGTACACAAAGGCGTCTTTTGTACCACAGAACTCCTTCTTCGTCTTCAGTGAATCCAGGTACTTTTCCTGTACTGATACGACGCTTGATTCCATCAATACTAGCATTTCCTTTTTGCGCCTCTTTGATCTGGCTGATCAAAGTGGGCTGAAGTTCTATGCTAGACAAAAATCCTTCACTTACTAATTCCATTCGGAAATCATCCATCTCCTTGTGCAAACTTGGTTGCTCCTTCAAAATCATGGAGTTCAAGCGGCACGACAATCTGCTAAGGGCATCTGCTACCACGTTGGCTTTACCAAGGTGATAGTGAATGTCCAGGTCGTAATCCTTGATTAGCTCAATCTATCTTCTCTGCCTCATATTCAGCTCCTTCTGATTGAATATATACTTAAGGCTCCTGTGATCCGAATAAATCTCACAATGATTTCCCATTAGGTAATGCCTCCATGTCTTCAAGGCTAGAACTACGGCTGCGAGTTCGAGGTCATGGGTTGGGTAATTTTGCTCGTGTTGCTTAAGTTGTTGAGATAGATAAGATATAACTTTGCCTTCTTGCATTAGTACACATCCGAGACCGATCTTGGATGCATCACAATACACATCGAAGGGCTTCGTGATATCCGGCATGATTAAGATTGGGGCTGAAATCAATCTTCTCTTGAGTTCTTGAAAACTCGCTTCACATTTGTCGGTCCATTCAAACTTCTTGTCCTTCTTCAGCAATTGAGTCATGGGTCTGGCGATACTCGAGAATCCTTCTACGAACTTGCGGTAGTATCCCGCCAATCCGAGAAATGCACGAACTTGGGTTTGAGTGGTTGGGGCTTTCCAATCTTCGACATCCTTCACCTTTGCAGGGTCAACGGCAATTCCTCCGGCTGATACAATGTGACCGAGGAATCCTACTTCTTGTAATCATAATTCACATTTGCTAAACTTGGCATACAACTAATGCTCTCTAAGGGTTCCAAGAATGGTCCTTAGGTGTAGCTCATGTTCTTCTTCCGATTTGGAATAAATCAGAATGTCATCGATGAAAACAACGACAAAATTATCCAAGAAGTCCATAAAAATCTTATTCATGAGATTCATGAAATAAGCGGGGCATTGGTTAATCCAAAGGACATAACGGTATACTCGTATAATCCATATCGGGTGGTAAAAGCAGTCTTGGGAATATCCTCTGCGTGAATCTTGAGTTGATGATAGCCAGTTCTAAGATCAATCTTAGAAAACACTTTGGCACCGGTCAACTGATCAAACAAATCTTCTATCTTGGGAAAGGGGTACTTGTTCTTGATGGTGACGTCATTCAACTTCTGGTAATCCGTACACAAACGGTTACCTCCATCCTTCTTGTCCACGAACAATACAGGTGATCTCCATGGTGACGCACTTGGTTGAATCAATCCAATTTCCAACATGGATTCCAGTTGCTTCTTCAGTTCTTCTAGTTCAGACGGGTTCATACTATAGGGTCTCTGGGCTATGGGTCCTGTTCCAGGGATTAGTTCAATGATAAACTCGATATCCCAATCTGGGGGCATACCAGGCAAAACATCTGGAAATACATCGGGGTATTCACAGACTATCCGGACTTGGTCAATGGTAGGTTGGGCTATACTCTTGTTGCACTTGAATTGGCGAGGTAAGGTTTCAGATATATGCTCGACTGATATTCCGGCTGTACTGGTCATGGTGATGGCTTCCTTGGCACAGTCAATTAATCCTTTATGTTTGGACATCCAATCCATTCCTAGTACTACTTCCAAACCTTTAGTTCCGAGTACTATCAGATTAGCATAAAAATCTATGCCATGGATTCGGATAGGGACGGCTTTGCAAATTTGCCTAGCTTTGGTGGTTGAACCGGGAATTTGGAAGATCATAACATGCTTTAGTTTTGTTGGTTGAATTTTACTAGTGCATGCAAACTCTTCGGTGACAAATGAATGCGATGCACCAGAATCAAACAACACTCTTGCAAGTACTGCATTAACAGGAAACGTACCCAGCACGACGTCTGGCGCTTCCTGAGCTTCTTCAGCATGCATGAGAAAAAGACGGCCGTTGCGTTTGAGTGAATTCCCTGGGGCAAACCTTCTTCCAGGCTGAACACGAAGCTGCTGTTGCGCTGGGGCATTGGTATTGGGGGCTGTGGCATTCTTCTTGTTGGGGCACTCATTGGAATAGTGGCCCTTATTTCCATAGTCATAACAAGTCACTTGCGACTTGTCCTTTGCTGCAATAGGCACATCATTGCTTCCAGTCCTCGAGGCAGTGTTGGTGTTGGTGGCAGCATTGTTGTTGTTGAAATTGGGTGGTGCACGGTTGAAATTGCTAGAGTTGCCTAGGGTTTCCACGGTTGGGATAGGTCGGACTGTTCATTGGGGGTCTGTTGGTTCTTGGGGCAAATCCTGGGGATGGGTTAGGGCGATACTTTGGGGTCTGATGGGTTCCTGGTTGATGCATCATGCGACCCTTACGGTTCTCATTGGCTTGGTTGATCTTTCCTTCCATCTGGATGGCGAGTCGACAAGGGCTTCAATATCCATAACGGGAATATTGACCAACACAGTCTGCATCTCATCGTGCAGACCATTCAGGAATCTTTCTTTCTTCTTGGCTTCGGTGTCGATCTCATCCGGGGCATACCTAGCTAATGACAAAAATTTGTCACGGTATTCCACTACGGTCATCCTTCCTTGCTTCAGTTCTCTGAATTCGTATCTCATGCTATTGATCAAACCTGGTGGCACATGGGTTCTACTGAACTTGACCTTGAATTCCTCCCAGGTCATCATCTGGCCTCCGGTCATTGCGCGAACATTGTTCCACCATGCCCTGGCATCTCTGGCTAGATAATGGGTGGCGAACAGAACTTTCTTGTTAGCTTCCACTCCGGCGACTTCTAGGTTATTTTCCATGGTCTGCAGCCAATCATCGGCATCTAGGGGCTCTTCAGACTTAGTGAAAAATGGTGGGTTGGTGTTCTGGAAATCTTGAGCTTAGATCCATGGTTCTCCTGATTTCCGTGGCCTTGTTTGTTGTGGGCAAGCTGGGCTATTTGCTGAAGGGTGGCTAGGTTGGCTTGACGTTCCGCTCTTTCAGCTTCACGGTCAGAAGTCAACATTTGAAGGATTTGCAACATCGGGTCCGGGGATGAACCACTTCCTCCGAGTGGCATCTAAAGATTGAGATAGATCATGAGAAAAGAGGGAAATTTCTAAGGTTCTGGGACTTTGAATTTTTTTTTTAAAGTTTGACTCAGATTTTTCTAGCAACTTTATTTTCATTCATTCATTCATAGCACACGATACAAACACACACCACAAAACAAGAAAAACATATGGTTTTAGGAACCATTCTGGAAACTATCATACAGTGGGACCGAATACAACTCCCTACGCTAGTGCTCAAGTGCTACTGCTCCTCGGAGTTGGTGTAGTCGTCATCCTCATCATCATCGTCGTCATTGATGAAGGCGAAATCATCCGCATCGGTGAAGAAGTCCATGGCCTGATCCTCCAGAAAATCATCATCATCGCTGAGATAGGAGTAGGGGTCTCCACGAAGATCCTCTCCGGCATTCTCTCTTTCCTCCAATTGCATGTCTCTCTCGTGGATGGTCTCCTCCAAAGACGAGATACGGTGGCGAAGACGGGCAATGATGCGCTCCTTCTTGTCGAGATGACGACGGCGAGACTTTCGATCCTTCGCTAGCATGGCGATAGTTTGATCCTTCGTCTTGATGATGGCGGACTTGTGGTTGGAGTAGTCACGGCAGTTATCCAATTCTTGCTGACGATCGTACATCATGAAGCTAAGGTGATCCAATTGGGTCTTCAGCTCGTGGTGGTATGGGGCTTCCAGGGGTTGTCCATTAGAATCACGCCTTGGGCAAAACTCAAAGCGGGTACCCTTGATCTAGTTGATACTCTTCCCACACAGACAGGCAAGAGCTTCCTGCATGGCCCTGGCAAGTCCATCGAGCCAGTTGTTCTCTCTTAAGGTAAACTGAATTCCCTCAGTAGTGGGAGGTTCAATCTTTCCTCGGAGACTTGCAACAATTAGCCACTGCAGATCTTCTCCTCCTTGATCATTGAGCTGAGCTCCGAAGAACTCGGGGTGCGGACACTCCAGAAGTTTCGAAAGCTTGTCCAGATCCCTCTCAAAGATAAGGTCTCCTCCATTTCCCAACTGGTAAAACATGCTGTACTTCACGTCCATCTAAAAGAATATAAGATGAGTAAGTTAGTAGAGTGATCAAGTGTGTCAAATTTTATGTATTTTGCAAGAGTTTTTGAGGGACATGAATTTTTTTATGAAAGAATCAAGGTGATAAGAATGGGAATAAGTTTTTGTAAATAATTGCTTTCTTTGGTTTTGAAACTAAGTTTTTGATTGAAACGTCCAATCTAACTAGGGCCTGCTATGGTCAGGATGGCTCTGATACCAACTTGGCAACACCCGGATTTTTAATCCCAGATGCCTTTATGCCATACATCGCAATCCCAGGATTACCATTTTTGTGAGACATAATAGATTTGGATACCACAGTACATCATCCATTACAAACCATATATAAGGTCTTACAAAAATAAGGATCTCATGATCCAGTCTTAATACAACACAAGCAGCGGAATACGTACTAAGAACGGTAGCGTAGGCGAAGCTCCATCCTCGGGGCCACAGGCAATGCTGATGATGGGAGATGATCCTAGTTGTCGTAACCTTCCTCGGGTCCATCTTCCAGGTACTCCTCTTCATAGTCTGGCCATGGGAATAGCCAGGGACAAAGCCATGAGTACTCTTTAAGTACTCGCAAACTAATACTAACAAGTGAAAGGGGTTTTTGTAGTAGGACCCTAAGCTCTAGGGTTGTTTTGCAAAAATCCAGATTTACCTCTACTAAGTTTGGAAACAACGAATGCTAGTTAAGGTTGTATAACACTTAAGTGGGAACTTGTATCTCATGCCACAACTCTGTTGTGGTCAAGTCAAAATCTGAAATTATTTCACATGTCATTTTGAAAACATCTGACGGGGGAACAGTATGGCCATTCCAACTGTCCCTAACCGCGGACGCGGCTATTCGAATAGTTTGACATTCTGCAGAGATTGTACACTTTCACCACAACATTCGATACATCTGTCAGGAACAAATCCTGAATTCACCATACTCAGTATGCGGATAATCAAACCTAACCTTTCAATTACACGCCCTAGTATAAGAACCTCTCCTGTGAGTTTGGCCTCCCAACCATGACCAACTGTCATCTTGGGTACTGCACAGGTGGACAATCTTCACAAGGTAGCCTCAGCTCAGACCTTGGCCGTGAGGGAACCAATACTAAGGTATATAAGTTTCTAGTCAAGCCCTACCCAATTCTCGGGTATTGTGGTTGTACGGTAAAATTGGAATGGTATCGCATCCAGACAACCATCAGTTTTATAAAGGGCTAAGGCTCATGCCTCAACATGTTCATCACCATAAATCATCTGGTGTTCAGAAACACATGTCCAAAACATTTCAATAGAATGATCCATCATTCCAAAGTTTTCATAACCATTTTTCCACCAAGTATTCCCATCTAAATTTGATCAAGTTTTATGCTTAGCACTAGCATCTACAAGTGGGGGTAAGTACTAATGAGGGGTGGTAAACAAGTGGAGTTTTAACTAAGTTCAATCTCATGCCTTAGGATGACATAAAGATATCTAATTTAGGCCAAATTTTATGCTCTTTATGTAACCTTCAAGTATCTCCCTAGAATATACAATTGACCTAAGTAAGCTCTAAGTACTAGCTTTGATAAAGAAATAAAATATAAAGCTTGCAAGTAAAACTAGGATTGGGTATCATCAAATGTATCTAACCAAGCATGCTTAGTGCATTGCCTAGGTTATTTAACTCTCATAATTGCAAGTGTTAGCTTGCACATTCAACTAGTAGTATTAGGCTTGCATGGGTAAAGTATCTTACAAGTGCAGAGCAGTGGTTGAAGTTCTCCTCGGCTTCTTCTTCGTAGTATCCTCCTGCTTCCTCGTATCCTTGGTCGGTACTAGCGTCTATGAATAAATACGAGGTACACAATCACCAAACAATACTTAACTACTTGCAATCATCACAGAAAAGGGGTCCTATGGATGATCTAGCATCATCACTAACATTACAAGATTAAAGCTTGGTTTACTTTCTTTTATTTTTAGAAAATTAATTTCTACTCATTGAAAAACTACTTAAGATTTAATATTCTCCAAACCAAACATGGGATCATGTTGACATAGGTCATCACCACATACTTTAGTACAAGGGAATGTGATTTAAAGTGGTGTCACAATTTAATAAGGTTTAACCTTTTATTTTTAATTAAATAAAGTGACTAGAAATGCTTATGTGGCATTCTTTTATTACTTGGTCATTATTTCTCTAAGTAATCCGATATATTTTTATATATTCTGAAAGCTATGGTTAAATGTGATTTTTGAGAGTTGGAATCAACTCTAAAGCTATTATGGTTTAAATTTGAAAAATGTTGGAATGCAGAAAAGCTTCTGCCTTGTTATTTTTACCAAGGGTGATCTACAGATCCAAATGATTTAAATCCAACGGGCTTGGATTCAGCACTTCAAGACCTTTCTAACAAAATTTGTTTCATTCAATTTGGTTAACTGAATCGAGCTGGGTTGATTTTTGAACTAGGTACAGAACTGTGTTTGAAATAAAATGGAAAAGGTTAAATTCAAATGACTGGGCTACGCGGGAAACGATACTGGGCCGGCCTACTAAGCACAGCGCTTACGCGGGCTGGTTAAGTTGCTGTCCCCACGCGTCATTGAGACGAGAGGGTGCGAAGCGGTATGGGGCAATATGGTGCGTTCGATCTAGTTCTAATCCAACGGCTGAGGGTCGTCGTCCACGTCGGGCAACGCCGGCGAGACTGAAACCCAACGCGGCAGGTGGGGGTCGTTGGCAGCTCGCCGGTGCTCAGGCGAGGGTCGGCGAGGCGGGCGAACGATGAAGTCGACGATGGCGAACATCCTGGTACCGGCAGCTTCTCCTGGGGCGGCTCCAATCGCTGCTCCTTTCTTCTCCAGCAACGGCGGGCTCCGGTGAAATTCCGGCGAAGCGCTGCTCGCCTTGCTTCGGGAATGGGGTGGAACGATCAGTGAGGAGAGGGGAGTGAGATGGTGTGATCAATTCGGCTGGGGATGGCCTCTATTTATAGTCGGTGGCGAACGGTGGCGACATGGCCACGGGCTGCTAGAGGCATGGCCGGCGGTGGCGATCGCTTGGTGGTCTAATGGCGATGCTCTACGGCTTTAATGCGCATGTAGGGGCGGTGGAAAATAGTCTGGAACGTGCGATGCTCTACGCGGCCGAGGCGGTGTCTTCGACGGCGAGCGGTGGCTACGGGGCATGGGCGGCGAACTGGGATGTCTGGCGGTTTCCTGGGTCGGTGGTGATCGTATGCACGCGGTGAGGGCGGCGCGCGGTCTGTGGGCGTGTGTCGTGGGCGGCGCTCTGGCGCATGCTCGGCATGATTGCTGGCGAGCTGGGCACGGTCTGTGCGTGTGGTCCAGGGGTTGGCAACGCTCGAGCGCTGGACAGGGAGTGGTGGTGGGGTCTTGGCTTGCTCCCATACATGTTGGCTAGGCTTGTTTCTTCTCCTAGATTGTTGTCCACACTGGGGTGACATGGTGAGCTTCGCCTGTTCACCATTGATGGCATTGCCAAGCTTACAGTTGGGCTAGTGCTTGGTTTAGTTGGCTAGATGATCTACTGAGGTTGCTGTGAGCTAGAGAGGGAACAGGTTAGGCTCCAATCCCTGCTCACAATAGTGCTTAGATTTTATTTGATTTGAATCAGCAAGGTGTTTGATGAAATGGCCGCAAGAATTCAAGTTTTGAATTTTGAAAAGATTTTTGGTGGGTGTGCTAGGTTGGTGCTGGTGAGTCTGCAGATGCTTCGGTTTTGAAATTTGAGCTTGTTTGAGTGGTTTTTGAAAAAGTGGGATCTTCCCATATGATAAAGATTCAATTTTGAATTGTCATTTAAACTATGCATTTGAAAGTTTCTGGTTGATCACAAGGTGGGCCTTGATACTTTGTTAAGAGTACTATCAAGGGGTGTAAAGATCCAAACAAGTTTCTGTTAAGTTCTAAAAGTTTGAGACAACCAAAGTAGGCATGGGAGTTAAATTGGTCAAAATGACCATTCACTCATTTTGTTTGTTTTGATTTATTTGTCTTTGGGAAAAGGTTTGGGAATTGTTTAGATGATGTTTATTTCACATAAGAATCCTTTTACAAGCAAAGAAACACATAAACAAGGAAATTCAAAAGAATTCAAAATGGGATGCATACACACATGCATGCTTTCATATTTTTATTTAGAAAAGTTTTTGTTAACCCTAATTTGGATGATTAGAGTTTGATGATCCAAGTTTAGTATTTTTGGGATGTTACAGGGAGGAGGGGAGTTAGGGAGCGTGGCATGCAGCAAGGGGGGTGCAAGGGGGAGATGGGGTGCTCGACTTTTGGGAGGAGGCCGAAGCTCCAAGCTTCCTTTCTCTCGGGCAAGGCAGAGTAGGAAGAGGGAAAGGAAGGTGTTGGGGAGGTGAGTGGGAGTGGAAGGGGCAAATGAGAGAGGAGTGAGGCTTTGGGGTGGCTGTTGGCCTTATAAACCGAAGGGGAAGGGTGTTGGGTGGACTATGGCCATGTTGAGCATGGAGAAGGGGATGCTTCTCGGGGATTGGGCCTCAGGGGCGGTGGAGAGGTGAGAGAGAGGTACCTGCTCTTGCTAGGGGAAAGAGAGGGGGTGGGGTGCTGTAATAAGAATAGAGATGGCTAGACAAGACATTGCCTTTGTCTCCTTCTTAAATAATCATGTGGGCAAGGGATGCGGGGCATGCTACAGTGCTGGTCGACCAGGGGAGAGTGATGAGGTTAGGGATAAGTGCTGGAGAAGATTGGATCTGGTTTGGGTTTGATTTGAATCAAGATTTAATTGAGTTTGCAAAATCGATCAATTGAAGGCTTGTGAAGGAATTTGCAAAAGTTGCATTGAGCAAAGTGTAGAAATAGTGCTGGTAGGTGGTATAGGTCAGATAATCTCTCCATTTAAATGCACTTCTTCAAAAAGTGTAGAAATAGATTATGGAAGATAAGATGAAAATTATACATTGGGAAAGCTTGGTTTTTGATGTGATATGGTCCTAAATGCCTGAACACACATTGGAGGATTTTATTGGGATTTATTGAGGTGGAAAGTATTTTTGGGGAATTATTTCTTTTTTCTGCCATTTCTGGGTTTTAAAGATGGGATATGATATGGAGAACTCAATTATGCATTGAGTTGACAAAGTTATTTGGAGAAAAACCAACTTGCCTATGGTGACAAGGGTTTTTAGAATTTGGTAAGTAAAGGAATTAAAATAGTTTAATAATCCAAATAATTGGGGGAAATATTGGGGGATGTTTGTATCCAAGGTAGGTGATGTATACTTGATGTAGTCATCAAGGTCGACCTTGGTGTTGAAGAAAAGTGGTGAAAAGGATGGAAACTAGATAAGGAAGGATCTAGGGTTTAGTTATTCTGATGCCATCTAAACATGGTTGGATTAGGGAGCTCAGAGCTCACCTTGGTACAAGGGGTATATGTATGGATAGACCATGTCATATAGATGATCATGGAGACAAGAGTTGATCTTGGTTGCATTTGGGGTGATCTAGATGAGATGGCAAACTTTGTTGAAAATAAGGTTGTCATTATAGATACATCAGGTAGCCTCCTAAACCATGTGGGTTTGAGAAGCACAAGGCTTCAATGGAAACAAGTGAAGTGGTAGTTGTGAGTCTATGATTAGTAGGTCATAACCAAGAAAGAAGTTGGTCAAGTGGAGGTGGCATATAGAAGTGATCTTGTGCCAAGGTAGGCAAGATGATAAGATTTGCAGAAAAGATTATTATCTTGACTACAAAACCCTCATGGATGAGTGGGAATTAAATTTTCTTATCCAAGGGCAGGAGTGGTACTTGGTAGTACTAATGATGTACTACAAGATGCTTCAAGTACATTATAAAGAGTTCACATAGGGTGGAAGAGGTAGGGCTCCAAAGATTGAATCTAGATAAGAAATCCAGACTTAACAATTTTGGCAGTTTTGGGGTTTTAGACTAGAGTGCAAGTGTGGATGCTTTTGAAAGGATGATAGGTTCCAAACTCATGATCAAGGAGATGATGTTGAGGTATAGATTGAAGAGAGGGGATCCAAACTTTGATTGGGTCTCCACTAGGTTGGAAACCATCAAGAGGGATTATCCCTAGATTGGGATAAGCATAGGATGAAATGATCTCTTGAGTGGCTTAGGATAGATCCAGACTTGGATGCTTGCTTTGAGGTTGATGATCACATGCATAGATTGGGTCCTAAGGGATGAGCTACTATATTAGCTCATTCTAGTTCCTAAGCAAGCAAGGCAAATAGCAGATCCAGACAATTCATCAACCAGCAGATCGAGGCAATTCATGAGACAGCAAATCAAGGAAATTCATCTTATTCCTTATCCAACTAGTACTAGGGTTACCATCAAGCCTATCTTGAGTTAAGGATGGGTAATGTTAAAGGGGTTGTGCTTTGAAGTAAGATAAGTACCATCTTGGTTTCTCTACCAAGATTTGAGATGAAAAGGTTTTAATAAAGGTTTTTTTTTGGAAAATCTAGAGATAAGAGTAGTTGAAGGTTCTGTCTTGAAAACATAAGGAGATATATATATGTCTCAATAGTTTTGGCAATGGAAACTAGTAAAGTATTTGGTTGTGTCAAAGTCATCTTGGCTCAGGTTTTGAAATGCCAGAGCATTTGAGAATATGAAATATGAGCCAAGACATTTCTTTTGTAAATTAGTTTTTGTAGACTAGGGTTGACATGAGGAGTACACAACTAATACACAAACAGTTGCTTGAGCACAAGCAAGAAAGTAATCACACCTTGTAAGAAAAAGTTTTTGTTCCCCCTGATTTTTGCCTTTTGGACATTTAATCACGGTTGCTGAAGTTGAGATGTTACGGACCTTTCCCCCTTAAAGTAATCTCGTCCTGAGATTAGGGAGGTGTAGGGTTGGGGTGATAACATCCGCTTAACAATTTCAGCGGTGGAAGATAATAGGTGATAGCAAGTTTTATAAATACCCTACGTGGTTAGTTACAGCTCGGAGCTGAGTGGCTTTGGGGTCGGGCGGTTTAGCTTCAATCAAATGGAAAAGATGCAGTCTTTTCCACTTAGGGCAAGTCTAGGTAGGTTTAGCGTTGACGGGTACATTTTTCTGGAGGTGAGACAGCGGGTTGATTCTTCTTTGCTTCATTGCCTTGGGGTCGACGTTTCTTTCTTCAAGGCCTTGATACACCTAGATGTTGGCTAGACAGTCGAACTTGGAGTGGAGCACCTTCATATTCTGGAGGAGTGCCGAACGTTGTGTCTTCTTGCAGGGTCGATGATTTGGATTTGGAGGGGTGGTCATTGCTTAGTGCTAAGTAGTGGTCTATAGGGTTTTTGGGCGGGAAGGACGCAGTCTTTCCCCCTTAGAGCAGCACTAGGGGTTCTTGCTGAAGTTGCCGACTTTCATGATTGGAGTCTTATGCTGATGTTGTGGGATGGCTCTACACCTTTCCTTTGGGGTAGCTCTCTCCTGTCGACATCGTCGAAAGTTCTTCATGAGATGGAAGGTCTATCATAAAGGGCGTCTACTAGCTTCCAGGTAGTTAGTTCTGAGCGGGGTAAGGGTCCGACGGGTTGGAGGATGCCATTGGGGTTGTGGCGATCACAGAAACGAGGTCCTTCGGAATGGGGTCGCTCTGGATTTAGTCTGATGCAACGTCATGGGTAAAACATGCAAAGAAGGATATCATGCTTGCATAACATCCATACATTTAGCAGTTCTGGGGTTACAAAACAGGTTTGTACCACAGGATGACAGGTCACCTAGAGTTTTACAAACAGGTTCTGGGGTAATACATAGGTACTACATTATGCCACAAGGGGGAGTCAAGAGACGAAGACTAATCCAGGGGTATCGCTTGACCCTAGTTGTTCCTTCTTGAGTTGTTGCATTGGCTTCGGCTATTGCAGTTCCTCAGGGGTGTGAGGAATATTCAACTCTTCAGAAGTGAGGGTGAGGGTCGTATCTGCCTCTAGAGTTGTTTTGGTAGGTGGGTCTTCTACCGGGGTTGACAGGAAGATAGGTTTATACTCATAGAAGGACAACTCCTCATTCTCCATCTCAGAGTTAATGGCTTCAGAAGTTGAGGTAGTTAGGGAGGCCACTCTCCTTTCTAGGCGAGCGTTGGCGTCTTGAAGACTCTTCTCCTGGGTACGGAGTATGCCGAGATCCATACGCATGAGGATGTTTTGACGACGGGTCTTGTCGAGGTCTTCTTGATGGCGTTGCAGGAGATACTCCATATTCTCTAGCTGATTTCTAGTGCAGCAGGTGAGGAAAGATTCAATGGGGAGACCATCCATGTCGCGCTTCTCGAACAGGTGGGAAGGGGTATCCTTCAGCTCTTCTTCATGGATCTTGCAGAGGCGTGCCATGATTTGTTGTATCGCTCTCACGACTCCATCTACCCAAGTGTGGTCAATGAAGGTGAAGATCATGGGCTCTCGGTCGTTCTCATGTGCTAGAATGGTGGCCTTGATGTACCACTGAGCTATGCTTGAATTGCTGCAGGGAAGCTCTGTCCCTTCGATCTTAGGTTGGGGACGACGGATGATCTTTAGTAGCTCATGCAGTAGATCGTCAAAGGGCCAAAAGCTTTCTCTGACGATGATACTTTTTGTACGGTTGGGAGCCATCTGCATGGTTTTTCGGGTGGAGATGAAGTTTCCGGCTGTAGAAGGACATGGTGCCATGGAGTTAGTTCTCCGAGCGCAAGGGTAGAGGGGGTTAGAAAGGTATAAACCTAGGGTGGAATGCTATGGTTGGCGATGGCAGGTCAATGGGGTTTATTGGGGTTGAGTGGAAAGACGCAGTCTTTCCACCTTAGGGCTTTACTTGAAGTTGTCGAGGTGGCCATCCTGTTGAGGAGAGGTTTCTAGTTAAGGGTTTTGCGAGGGTTAGCATCAGGACACGTCCGCAAGGTGGTCGAAACTATAGGTTTGGATGCTCCAAGGCTGTCAAGCAACACATTCCAAGCATCAAACACACACAAGACAAGCAAACATGGCATACCATAAGTACTAAGGCGAGGTGAATACGCGCCATAGAGGGAATCCTATTTTTGGGATGATAATCTTCAGTACGGATGTTACGGGGGTCCTAACTTTTGCCTTGTCGTATTTTGTTGTTGGTGCCGTACTTGATTTATTTGGTGGTGGTGAAGGACTCCATTGGTAGGGTGATCTTGTAGTGTCTGACGTTGTTATTAGCTCCTTTATTTTGCTTGTCTTCGGGTTTCTTCGTTCCGGGATCTCCATCTTCATAGTCTCCCAGTTGAACTTGTTTGTTAAAACAGATTAGTTGAGATAGACGAGATATAGAGTAATCCATTTTAAAATTGTTTAAGTCAGAGAAGATGAGATAAGAAATATTTTGAAAAAATTTTGAGAAATAGTTTGGCAAAATCCATTTCTTTCATAAATAGGGGATTATCCTGTCTAACGTCCATGCTAACTAAGGAATCCTACAGTCAGGATGGCTCTAACACCAATTATGTGGCACCCCGGATTTATGGTCCGAGAATACCCGTTATGCCTGCAATTCACGTTCCCATTATCAGTGAGCAAAGCATAACCTACAAGTATTATTACAACATCCATAATTAACGAATACAGGTACTTACACTTATGCCAGTATGGCGATACAACATCAATAGCAGAAGTCTTCAGGCGCAGAGCCCATGTCATGCCTTAACCTACAGGCGACTGACTGGGAAGACGGCCTAACTCGCATAGACGTCAGCAACTCCATCGCTCCTCTTGCTTCTGAAAGTCTGGCCAAGTAAATAGCCAGGGACAATGCTGGTGAGTACTTTGAATGTACTCGCAAACCACCTTAAGAAGACAAAAACAAAATATATGCAATATAGCTGTGGTAGGATGGCTCCAAGAGAGGTTCTTTTGTAAACTATTTTCTCTTGTAGATATAGCATGTCTCTATATCTTTGTTGAAACACTTTTGTAAAGTATTCTGGAAACCTTTTCGCAAAAGTTTTAAGAAAACATTAGGATTGGGTCACCCATTTGTTTTTCCTTCCGGTCATCTCATGACCAAACTCCTTCCTCCTTTTCCTGACCATCCCATGGTCAAAACGTTTTCAGGCCAGTGCTTTTCTGAAGTCCTTTTTGAAATAAAAAACCATCACCCCTGTACAGCAGCCATCACAACCGTCCATGATCGAGGACTCGGCTATTCGAATAGATTTACACTCTATAGAGGTTGTACACTGTACCCACACCATCTGATTACCAGTCCCTGATCTACACTGATTGTGGGTCGACTAACCAGTCAAGACCTTCCGAATTCCCTCTCCGATACAAGTGCCTGCTCTATGAGGTTAATCCCCTCAAAATCGGGACGCCCTATATAGTCACAAGCCAACCGGAGCACGTTTTGCACCCCGCAGGGTGAGTGCTTTCAATGAAGGGCTCATAGTATCGTCTGGCCGCCATTTAGATGGCATTTACCTTCCCTAGACCGATGTTTCAAATGGGCCTTTACATGGGGAAAGCCCAGCCTCCGGGAAATTGTTCTTCCTCATAGTAGTCTGAGACACCTATACCGGACTAGACAAACTTCCAGCCCAGCCCCGTCCCATTCCAGAGTAATGTGGTTGCACGGGTTAATTGGTCAAGCATTAGGAACTATACAGCCGGGCGTGTTTTCGTAAACATTTTTCTTCCATCTCTTGTCCTCCTTTTTGTAAAACAAAACCATTCTCATTTTACAAACCACTTGGTAGGCCGAGCCTCACCAAGGTTTTCTCATAAAACATTTTTGTAAGTCTTTTCCCGGGGTCTTCCCATCCTATACTTTTGTTTAGGCTAAAACGGGGTCTCCAAGAGGTTATGGTGTCAAACACCATCTACCATACTACAGGAAGGTAGGTATTATACAAAGGGGGTTGTACCTAGTGGTACTAAGGGGGTAATTATTTGAAGAAGCCAAACATTCCCCATATAAAGCATATCATAGTAAAACAAATGCACTTTGCGTAAATGAGTAGATAAAACATGCATAGATAAAATAATAGGAGAAGGTGTGTGAGCAATAAGGTGGCTTGCCTATGACCAGCGAGATGTCCCGTGACTTCTTTAGAAAACAAGTATACCAAGTACAATAATAATAAGAGAAACTCGATCCTTCCTTCTTCTCGGCGTCACACAAACCCAACTATCGCCGTTTATCGAGCATACATGCCAGCAAACAATGCACCAATCAATACAAGACATACATGCAACAAACCATACAGCAAGTAAGGATAACTACAAGATATATGTCAGTAATATATTGAGGGTTTGATGTGATTGTATGGAGGAACATTTGGAGGCATTAGGGGAAAAATGCCTTTGGATTTAGAGTCTAGGGACTAACTATGAGAGGGTTTTTTCTCAAGGATTTGATTTGTATGATGCCATTGTATAAAAATGGTACCATCAGATAGGTATCGATAAAATGAAACCAACAAAAGTGCTTTCACTATCTTATCAATTTCCCTTGATTTATAATGGATTCTGTAGTGGATAAAACTCTAGTTTTAGGAAATATTTCACCAGAACTTCTCTAGAGTTCCAAAAATTATTTCCCTAGGTGATTAGGTATTATTTGATGGAATGATCCAATAGGAGTTGGAATCACCTCAAAAAAATTACCATAATACCCTTGAGAAATTCCCAAAGGAAGTACTGGATGGGATTTGTCTTTTTCATCAGATTTATTTTCAGAAGCTTTTTAGTTGATTCAAGTGACACATGTTAAGTACTGACGATACCTTTCTATACAAATTGGAATCAACCTTTTTGGAGTTATAGAGTTACTGTATTAATTTTATTGGTGAATAAACCATGCACTGAAGAGTTTAATTCACTAAAATTCAACAGAGACTCATAAAAATATGAGCTGCTGGATTTAGTAGGATGATGTGTGTGTCATCTGAGAGTTGGAATTAGGTCCAAACCTCATTTGGTTTGGCCTAGAGAATTTGCTAAATTTAGAAAGTGTCTGTTTTTCATATTTTTACCAAGGGCACACTAGGAAGCAAAACAGAGTGGGGCCAGTGGGACATGAGAGGTATGGTCAGTACCTTTCATCTCCAATTGGAATTACTCCATTCTGAGATGCCAATCTTTCTGGAAGATTTATTAAGTGTTCTTGACAAATCTGAGGGGAAGATTTGTTATATCTGTTTTATATATTATTTTGGTGCAAAGCATGGTCTGAAACCCTAGGGAAACCCTAGGGCCGAGGAGAAGGGCACGGGGCAACTCACCTGAGGGCGGAGGAGGGCCGAGGAGGGGTCAGGGCGGCGCGATGCACGACAGGGAGCAGATGGAGGGGCGGCACGAGGTGGTGCGATGCTGGGAGGACGCTCGCGCGACGACGCCCGCCGGTGCATGGGCTGCTGCGGTGGTCCCTGCATGTCCACAAGATGAGCACCATTAGAACCAGTGGGAGGAGGGGAGTTAGTGGAGCATGGCATGCAGCGAGGGGGAGTGCGAGGGGGAGATGGGGTGCTCGACTTTTGGGAGTAGGCCGAAGCTCCAAGCTTCCTTTCTCTCGAGCAAGGTAGAGCAGGGAGAGCGAAAGGAAGGTGCTGGGGAGGTGATTGGGAGTGGAGGGGGGCAAATGAGAGAGGAGTGAGGCTCTGGGTGGCTGCTGGCCTTATAAATCGAAGGGGGAGGGTGTTGGGTGGACTATGTCCATGTTGATCATGGAGGAGGGGGTGCTGCTTGGGTATTGGGCCTCAGGGGCGGTGGAGAGGTGAGAGAGAGGGCAATGGTCGTTCTAGGGGACAGAGAGGGGGTGGGGTGTTGTAATAAGCAAAGAGATTTCTAGACAAGACATTGCCTTTGTCTCCTTCTTAAATAATCATGTGGGGCAAGGGATGTGGGGCATGCTACTGTGCTGGTCGACCAGGGGAGAGTGATGAGTTGGTTTGGGTTTAATTTGAATCAAGATTTAATTGAGTTTGCAAAATCGATCAATTGAAGGCTTGTGAAGGAATTTGCAAAAGTTGCATTGAGCAAAGTGGGGAAATGGTATTGGTAGGTGATATAGGTCAGATAATCTCTCCGTGATTTAAATGGGATTTTTCGGATGATTATAATCGCATTTAAATGCACTTCTTCAAAAAGTGCAGAAATAGATTATGGAAGCTAAGATGAAAATTTTACATTGTGCAAGATTGGTGTTTGATGTGATATGGTCCTAAATGCCATAACACACATTGGAAGATTTTATTGGGATTTATTGAGGTGGAAAAGTATTTTTGGGGAATTATTTCTTGTTTTTGCCAATTAAGAAAAAGGGCAAAAAGAAATAATAAAGAATCTCAAAAAAATTGTTTTTGTGTTTGAAAGGTGGGATATGATATGGAGAACTCAATTATGCATTGAGTTGACAAAGTTATTTGGATAAAAACCAACTTGCCTATGGTGACAAGGTTTTTGAGAATTTGGTAAGTAAAGGAATTAAAATAGTTTAATAATCCAAATAATTGGGGGAAATATTTGGGGATGTTTATATCCAAGGTAGGTTATGTATACTTGATGTAGGCATCAAGGTTAACCTTGGTGTTGAAGAAAAGTGGTGAAAAGGATGGAAACTAGATAAGGGAGGATCTAGGGTTTAGTTATTCTGATGCCATCTAAACAGGGTTGGATTAGGGAGCTCAGATCTCACCTTGGTACAACGGGTATATGTATAGATAGAACATGTCATATATATGATCATGGAGACAAGAGTTTATCTTGGTTGCATTTGGGGTGATCTAGATGAGATGGCAAACTTTGTTGAAAATAAGGCTGCCATAACAGATACATCAGGTAGCCTCCTAAACCATGTGGGTTTCAGAAGCACAAGGCTTCAATGGAAACAAGTGAAGTGGTAGTTGAGAGTCTATGATTAGTAGGTCATAACCAAGAAAGATGTTGGTCAAGTGGAGGTGGCATATAGAAGTGAGCTTGTGCCAAGGTAGGCAAGATGATAAGATTTGTAGAAAAGATTATTATCTTGACTACAAAACCCTCATGGATGAGTGGGAATTAAATTGTCTTATCCAAGGGAAAGAGTGGTCCTTGGTAGTACTAATGATGTACTACAAGATGGTTCAAGTAAATTCTCAAGAATTCACATAGGGTGGAAGAGGTAGGGCTCCAAAGATTGAATCTATATAAGAAATCCAGACTTAGCCATTTTGGCAGTTTTGGGGTTTTAGACTAGAGTGCAAGTGTGGATGCTTTTGAGAGGATGCTAGGTTCCAAACTCACGGTCAAGGGGATGATGTTGAGGTATAGATTGAAGAGAGGGTATCCAAACTTGGATTGAGTCTCCACTAGGTTGGAAACCATCAAGAGGGATTATCTCTGGATTGGGATAAGCATATGATGAGATGATCACTTGAGTGGCTTAGGATAGATCCAGACTTGGATGCTTGCTTTGAGGTTGATGATCACATGCATAGATTGGGTCCTCCGGGATGAGCTACTATATTAGCTCATTCTAGTTCGTAAGCAAGCAAGGCAAACAACAGATCCAGGCAATTCATCAACCAGCATATCAAGGCAATTCATCAGACAGCAGATCAAGGCAATTCATCTTATTCCTTACCAACTAGTACTAGGGTTACCATCAAGCCTAGCTTGTGGTAAGGATGGATATGTTGAAAGGGGTTGTTCTTTGAAGTAAGATAAGTACCATCTTGGTATCTCTACCAAATGAAAAGGTTTTAATAAAGGTTTTTTTGGAAAATCTAGAAATAAGAGTAGTTGATGGTTTTGTCTTGAAAACATAAGGAGATATATATATATATGTCTCCATAGTTTAGGCAATAGAAACTAGTAAATTATTTCGTTGTGTCAAATTCATCTTGGTTCAGGTTTTGAAATGATAGAACATTTGAGAATATGAAAGATGAGCCAAGACATCTCTTTCGTAAAATAGTTTTTGTAAACTAGGGTTGAGATGAGGAGTACACAACTAATACACAAACAGTTGCTTGAGCACAAGCAAGAAAGTAAGCACACCTTGCAAGAAAAAGTTTTTGTTCCCCTGATTTTTTCCTTTTGGACATTTAATCAGGGTTGCTGAAATTGGGATGTTACAGGGTTCCTGGCCGGCAGCCTGGATTCTATGGTCTGGGACGTCATCGTTATGCTTCATGCCTCTTAGGCCATTTGTTAAGTTCGCTATATTTAATAGCATAATTTGCCTTCTGTTGTTTGATGTTTGTGGTCAGTGACCTCTGCTTGTAATATTTTTGTTCTCTGCTCAGTTATGAGCTTGTTGTAATAATCTTTGGGTCGTAGGGTCACTGCTGTGTTATCGATTATTCACCGGATATTCTCGAGCTCAAGGTTAAGCTTATGTCAGACAGAGGTCTGGGATTTTTTTATCCCTGATCCCGGGGGTGTCACACTAGTTAAGTATTGTTTGGTGATTGTGTACCTCGTATTTATTTATAGATGCTAGTACCGACCAAGGATACGAAGAGGAAGGAGATTACTACGATGAAGTATTTATTTCCCTGATCCCAGGAGTATTGCTTAGGCCATTTGTTTACTATGAGGAAGAACCCGAGGAGAACTTCAACCACTACAATGCACATGGCAAGCTAAGCTAAACCATGAAAGTCATACTTGCAAGCTTAAACCTACAAGATAACCTATGCAATGCATTAGGCATGCCTTGGTTATACCATTTGATGATACCAAATCCCACTTTTACTTGCAAGCTTTAGTATTTTATCTCTTTATCAAAGCTCTTTATTACTTTTACTTAGTGACTTGTGAATTTTTGGAAATATTTTAAAGGTAGCATAAAGAGCATAAAATTTGGCCTAAGTTATATAAATCTTGATGTCATCCTAAGGCATGAGATTGAACTTAGATAAGTCACACTTGATTACCACCCCTCATTAGTGTTTACCCCCAACTTTACTGGCTAGTGCTAAGCATAAAACTTGATCACTTTAGATGGGAATACTTGGTGAAAATGATTATGAAAACCTTAGAATGATGAGTCATTCTAATGAAATGTTTTGACATGTGTTAGTGAACACAAGGTGACTTTGATGATGAAAATGTTGAGGCTGAGCCTTAGCCCTTTATAAAACTCATGGTTGTCTGGATGCGATACCATCCAATTTTACCATACAACCACAATACCCGAATTTGGGTAGGGCTTGACTAGAAGTTTATATACCTTAGTATGGGTTCCCTTGCGGCCGAGGTTTAAGCTGAGGCTACCTCGTGAAGATTGACCACCTGTGCAGTTCCCAAGATGACAGATGGTCATGGTTGGGAGGCCAAACTCATAGGAGAGGTGCCTATACTAGGGCGTGTAATTGAAAGGTTAGGATGATTATCCACATACTGAGTATGGTGAATTCAGGATTGTTCCTGAGGGATGTATCGAATATTGTGTTGAAAGTGTACCACCTCTGCAGAGTGTCAAACTATTCGAATAGCCTCGTCCGTGGTTATGGACAGTTGGAGTGGCCATAATGTTCCGTTGTCGGATTTTTTCGGAATGACTTGTGAAATGAATCATGAACTTGACTTGACCACAACAGGGTTGTGAAAGTGAAAACGAAGATCCCACTTAGGTGTTAGAAAACTTTAAACTAGTTTTTGTTGCTTCTAAACTCAGTTAGAGATAAATCTGTCTTTTTTCAAAACAACATAGAGCTTAGCATCCCTACTCAAACCATTTACCTGTTAGTGTTAGTTTGCGAGTACTTAAAGAGTACTCATGGCTTTGTCCATGGCTATTCCCATGGCCAGACTATGAAGAGGACTATCAGGAGGATGGATTGCAGGAAGGTTACGACAACTAGGATCATCTCCCATCGTCAGCATTGCCTATGACCATGAAGATGGAGCCTCGCCCACGCTATCATTATTATATTATTCCGCTGCATGAATGTACTAAGATTGGATCATGAGATCCTTTATTTGTTGTAAGACCTTATGTATGGTTTGTAATGGATGATGTACCGTGATATCCAATCTGTTATGTCTCGCAAAAATGGTAATCCTGGGATTGCGATGTATGGCATAACAGGTATCTGGGATTAAAAATCCGGGTGTTGACAATTAAATCATCTACCTATAATTCAAATCGGACTTACTTCCTACTAATTCAGCAGGAATTTGTATTTTTCATGCGGGGTGGATGGAAATTTTTGAGATACCCTAGCTAGGACAGTTTACATGTAAGGTTGTCTAGTATTTTAAAAAAATGGGGTGGTATCATTTTGAAACTTTCATTTGGTGGTCGCTTCACAAAACAACCCTTTTTGGCGCTCGGAAAATAAAAATGGCTTTTCTGTGCAACGAAAAGGAAAACTTCCTCTTGCAACATTGTTCGTCATCCCAAGATACACATGAATGCATAATATGGGCACATTATTACAAACTATGTCGCAATTCAGGGCATAACATTGGTCGATTGAAGCCATGAAACCTCGAACATGATTGGTCTTTTCTGTGACGTTTTTTGAGATGTGATCAATATACCAACTTTCATATTTTATCTTGCAACTATGTCACATAATATGACACCCACGCGAATATTTTACATTGTTTGGATCGTTTTTAATTTAAAATGCCCGTTTCAAACTATTGTAAAAACGGCGGGCATAAAGATTCTTAGCTAGGGGTCGAGCCTCGCTAAACTTGGATTAGACATCTGATTGAAACATCATAGTTTGTTCCTAAAAATGATTTTTGCAAAAAATCATGAGCATTAGATAATGTACATGTAGTTCAAATCGGACCCACCTCCTACTGATTCACCAGGAATTTGTATTTTTCACGAGGGGTGTAAGGAATGGTTTGAGATACCCCAGTTGGGACATTGTCCATGAAAGATGGTCAAGTATTTTTTTAAATGAGCGGTATAATTTTGAAACTTTCATTTGAAGGTTGCTTCACAAAACACCCCGTTTTTGGAGCTCGAAAAATGGAAAATGGCTTTTTAGTGGGACGAAAATGGAAAATTTCTCCTGCAACATTGTTCGCCTTCCCAAGATGCAAAATGTGTGCACAATATGGACTTATTATTACAAAGTATCCCACGATTCTGGCCATAACATTGGTCATTTGACCTGAAAGCCATTAAACCTCAAACGGTCGTTTCTGAGAAGGTTTTTTCGATATATTTGCAATATACCAAGGTTGATATTTTTATTTGCAACTATGTCACATCATATGACACCATGCGAAGGTTTATATTATTTGGACCATTTTTTTAATTTCTTATGTCCATTCAAACTATGGTCAAACGGTGAGCATGCAGATTCTTAGCTACGGGATGAGCCTCGCTAAACTTGCATTGGATATCTGATAAAATCGCATATTTCGAATATAAAAATGATTTTTGTAAAAAAATAAAGAGAATTAAATCATGTATCTATATTTCAAATCGGACCCGCTTTCTACTAATTCGGCAGATATTTGTCTTTTTACAAGAGGTGGATGGAGAGCTTTGAGATACCTAGTTGGGACATTGTGCATGTAACACAGTACAGTATTTTTGAAAAAGGGGGTGGTAGAATTTTGAAACTTTTATTTGGTGGTTTCTTAACAAAATAATATTTTTTAACACTCTGAAAATGGAAAATTACTTTTTCATATGCATCCAATGAAATCACAGGGATCCTCCTCCCACAGATCAACAATGTCGGCGTCATCTAAACTGTTCAGCACCCATCCAATGCCTCTGTGCTTGCCTAAACAATCACTCCCGAGCCCCAAGGCGAGCCACTCACTTTGCTGCCCACCATGCCCGTCGTGATTGGCCTCCCGGAACCCTAGCATCTTTCCTCTCTCCTCCAATGTCCGATCCAGCTAGTTGGATATCCAAGTAACTCCTGATTTGGAGACCCTCTGATGATGAGGTATTTATATAGCTACGAAGCCTAGAACAGAAAAGGGAAATAAGCTAGGGTGTGGTAATTTTCTTTGATAGCCCAGTCATCCCAGCTGGGAGGTTATAAGTAGCCGAGTTCAATTATTACAGCGAGTTGGAGATGGTAAATGTTAAAATAAATATTACAACGGTCATTACAGGAACCCTTGGGGCAACTTTCGCCGGATTCATCTTGACCATTGATCCTCCAGGTCACCAAGAACCGTTGATCCTTAATAACTCAATCGAAATGTTATCTTGGTCTAACTGAAGAAGCAGGGTAGCGGATACTAGAAGAAGAGTATCTGACAATGCCTCCTTCTTTGAAACACACTTGTCCTCAAGTGTTAGTAGTGTGCCTTTACTGAAGAGTGTTAGCATAGAATTCAGGAATACCTTTTTGATGAAATTGGCATCCTCCCAAGATGTATCTTCAGGGGCTAGATTTTCCCATTCAACGAGCCACTGTGTAACCAGTGTTTTGTTTCGAGGGAGTCATCTTGTTTGCAGCACTTGAATTTGTTCTCTTTTGATATTGCCATCAGGACCTACTTGGGGTAAACGTTGATGTGGCAGTGCATGACATCCCAGATGTTTCTTGAGATCACTGACATGAAAAACTGGATGTATGTTCACCCCGTCAGGCAGTAGTAGTTTATACGCCAGTTGCCAAATTTGTCAATCACTTTGTATCGCCCATATAATTTGCTAGTCAACTTAATAGTTTGTCGGTGTCCAAAGACAGACATTCTATAAGATTGCATCTTTAAATCCACCATGTCTCCAATTTCCATTGTTCTCTTGGTTCTTTTCTTGTTTGAATGTTTCTTCATACTTGTTTGTTCTCGTGACAAGTTCTCCTTCAGTTTGGTGAGCATGTGTTGTTTCTCTGCAAGAAAATCTCTTGCCTCATAGTCTTCCTCAGGAATAGGTAAGTCAATTTAATTCACCATGGGTGGTGCATATCCATAGAGATCTTGGAAAGGTGACATTTTTAGTACAGTATGGTAATTAGAGTTGTACCACCATTCCGCCAAGGACAACTATATAGTGTTGGAGATATGCCCAAGAGGCAATAATATAGTGGTTAATATTATATCTTTGTGTTTATGATAAATTTTTACATCCCATGCTATAATTGTATTAACCGGAAACATTAATAATTGTGTGTTTTGTAAACATAAAAGAGTCCCTAGTAAGCCTCTTGTTAAGCTAGCTTATTTATTAATAGATGATCATGGTTCCCTGATCATGGACATTGGATGTTATTAATAACAAGTTCATATCATTAAGAGAATGATGTGATGGACATACACCTATAGTTAGCATAGCATAAGATCAAGTCATCTCTAGTTCATTTGCTACAAGCATTGAAATACATAGTAACCTAATCCTTCGATGATGAGATCATATTAATCACCATCACCGGATTGATAATTTGATGACATCAAACACCACTTCCGTAACTGGGTGGTTATAAAAGTGGCATTAGGTATTCTAAATGTATGTGTTGAAGCACATGCATCAAGAATGGGATTTGTCCATCCATATGATGGATAGATATACTCTGGGAACTCTTGGTGGAGTGTCAACCAATTGGCTTGCAAGCATGTGACAAGGTCACAAGGGATGTCACATCATAGTACGAGTAAAGAGTAATTATCGGTAATGAGGTTGAACTAGGTATAGAGATACCGACGATCAAACCTCGTATAAGTATAGTATCGCGTGACAAAGGGAATCGGTATCATATGTAAATGGTTCATTCGATCATGAAGTCATCATAGAAATATGCGGGAGACATATGGATTTCCAGATACCTCTATTGGTTATTGATCAGAGAGGTGTATCGATCATGTCTGCATAGTTCACGAACCGTAGGGAGACACTCTTAAGATATCAATGTTTTTTAGTAGATATGGAATATGAGTTGGAGATCCAATGTTGTTTGGAGTCTCGGATTGGATTTAAGACATCATGAGGAGATCTGGAATGGTCCAAAGAATAAGATTCATATAAGGAAAGTGGTTTTCCGGGATTCGGAAAAGTTTCGGTGTTTTGACCGGAAACTTCTATAATGTTCTAGAGGGACCACTAGTGGTTCCACCACCCCGGGTGGGGGGTCACTTGGACAGTGGCATGCCCTAGGGGCCAGCCACACCAAACCCTAAAGGGACAATTCGGACAAGACTAATAAAAGGGTCAAACCCTAGTTTGAATAGTCAAATCCTAGTTTCAAAAGTGAAACTCTCGTTTTTGGTAAGAAGGAAGACTTGGTGGAAAAGGTTTCAAGCTCTTCCCTTGGTGGCCGGGTTGGGGGACACAGCCTGGTCTAGGAACCCTTGGTAGGCCGCCTCCCTCCCCCCCTGACCTTGTCTATTGGCGCCTAACCCTAGCTGCCCCCTCTCTTCTCTCTAGTCCACCGTCTTGCTTCGGCCAAGGCGAAGCCCTGCACAAATCTCTCCTCCACCACCACCATACCGTCGTGCTGTTCGGATTCTAAAGGGATGCCTGCTGGAACAAGGTATAGGAAGGTCTTCATTGACTCCGTATGTGTGACCGACTGCGGAAGCGCTGCCGGAACGCATGTCACATCCCAAAATTTTCCAAATTTTGAAATGTGAAAAATAAATAAACAAAATAAATAATTGTTGAAATTTAGGGTGAAAAGAAACTTTTATATTCCAAAGGGAAACATCAAAACCTATTTTGAGCAAATAGAATCCTAGAGGGATTTGAAAAGATAAACAAATAATAAATAAAGTTATAAAAGTTGGAATCACCATTTTTGGATCTTTAAATAAAAAGATATGGTTTTTATGAGCAAAGGAAGACATAATAAATAAGGACTATTTTAAAAAGCCAAATTAAATCTTGGCCAAGCAAATAAAATAAAATATTTCTGTTTAATAAAAAGAGTAAAGGATTATTTAAATAAAATAATGAGGAATTATTATTATCCAATTTTTATTTAAGTAAAGACATTTCCCAATTTAAATGAACATTAAAGTGTTTTAAATTATAATTCAAAGTGAATTATTTTCAAATAAAACCTACTGAAAAGGTTTTGGTAAAATTTAGATTTCAAATAGAGTTTTAAAACATATTTAAATCTTATTTTGAAATAAAGACTAATGTCTATTTATTTTAATAAATAATAATCCCTAAAAGATTAAATTAATTATTCTAAAATGGTTTTTAGATTATGTTAAATAACAGTATTAAAATCTACACAAAGTTTGGTGGAGGTTTGAATTCAAATAGTGTTTGAATGAAAATCAAAAACAGAAATTCAAAATAGAAAAAGAAAAACATTCTGTATAAAAAAAAGAAACAAACCCAACCCACTAATAGGCCCAGTCCAGCCCAGCAAACGCAGCCCATCTCCTCCCCCTCTAGCGAATCGTTTTTCACTCAGAAGCGAACCCGCCCTGCCGCTGACGCCTGGCCCCCACACGCACCCTCTCTCTCTCACAGACAACGCGACCCCACTTGCCAGATCTTCTTCTTCACCCACGTCGACCGTTCTGCCGCGATTCGATTCACGTTAATTCGATTTATTGGCTAGATTAATTCCTCTAGAGACCACGCACCTTTAAACACCTTCCTCCCATCTTCCATTTCCCCCAGACATCGCCTCCTCTCTGCCCCCAGGCTGCCCCAATTGCAAGCTCGAGCCCCCTCTGC
Source organism: Avena atlantica (assembly GCA_910589765.1). NCBI lineage: Eukaryota > Viridiplantae > Streptophyta > Magnoliopsida > Poales > Poaceae > Avena > Avena atlantica. The sequence goes on along the minus strand of OU342736.1, from coordinate 4,441,421 downwards.
TCCGACGAGAGTATCGGCAAATTCCGGTGAACCGCAACCTCCCCACTGCCCCTAGCCACCACGAGCTTACTCCCCTCTCCCGTACGCACCTGCTAGTGCGTCCCATTCACCCACGCGCGTTCCCTAGGCTCGGCAACGACCAAGACCGAGAGCGCCGCCTGCTGCCTTGACTCCGGCGAGTTTCCCCGGTGAGTACTGACCGCCCCTGTACCTCTCGATGATGCTCCCGTGATCCCCAACACCGTACGCATCTAACCCCATGCTCTGTTTGCCTTAGAGCACTCTCAAACCTCGCCTCTGACGACGACCAGACGAACCCGACGCCGCCGCTAGCTCCGGTGAGGAATTCCTTGGGAACCCGTGCACCCCTTGGCCGACAAAGACCACACTGAGCATCAGCAACATGCTGCCAACTCGGTGAGCCCCCTCTCTCTCTTTATCGTATCCTGCATCACCGGCAAGTTCTCTTACATAGCCGCGCCGCCGTCCGCCGCCGCTAGCGCCGCCCAGTTTTGGTCTGGTTGTTGTACACCGTTAGATCTTGATCGCGTTGCTACAATAGAATCTTAGACGAAGGGGTATGCGACGATCTGTGCCGTGCGATTTAAATGAAATCCTGAGGCCTGCGCTGCTCGATCCAACCGAAGCGGTATGGACCAATAACATTAAGACATGTGGCTAGAGTTTGTTTTAAAATAGAAATTTTGATCTATTAGGTATGCAAACTTGCAAAATTCATAACTTTTAATCCACACGCCCAAATTTTACAAATTTTATATCAATGGAATCAGCATAACAAGTACTTTCCAACCATGCACTTTGTTTAATAAATTGCTTCTAGTAAAATAGATGTTTTTGCAGAAACTTGTGTAGGCATAATTTAAATATAAAAATTGTTCTAGAAATATTTTTATGGTAAAATCTTTGGCAAATGGAATGTTTTGAACCTACTGACCATAGAAACCAACTTATGGATTTAAAAGTGTATTTTGTTAAGCCAAATAATAAATCTTTGAATTAGAACATTTCTAGTCAAATAAAAATATTGTTTATGTGTTAAAAATGCTTTTTGAGTAAAACCTTTGAAAAATTATTAGATTTAAACTCTCTGACCCTAAACACCAAGTTTTGGGACTTTATAACATATTTTGTGAACCTTAGTCAATTATTACTTGTTAAAAACATTTCTAGCAAATAAAAAAAATATTGTTTGACTTAAAAAAATGGAATTTAGGTGAAACCTTTTTACAAATGGATTAATATTAAACCCTTAAATCTTAAACACTAACATTTGTGTTTTAAGAATATATTTGGCTAACCCTACAAATTATTACTTTGATTTAAACCATTTCTAGCAAAACAAAATGATTTAAATGGCCATTTTCACCAACTTAAATTTAAATGGTTTTACCACTTTTGTAAATCACCAATATGATCTTTAAAATGTTTAGATCCTACTAGAAAACAATTCTCGAAATAAAACAATCTTTTGCATGCTTGCATGCATTGCTTGATCTTATTGTTTCATGTGGTGAATTGTTTGAGTGTTGGTTTGAAAATGTGCTTGCTTGATTGATTGTAGTGAAATTAGAAGAGTGTGATATTTGCAAGATCAAGGAGTGAACCAATATTCTCTACTAAAAAGGCAAGTGACACTATCATCCATGTCCTACTATTTTCATTACACTTATTGTATTTTTGTAGCCTGCATGATAGGACTACTATATTTCTATGCTATGCTATATCATATGTAGAGGCCTCAACCTAATAAGGTAGATTCCTCCTGTGTTTTACAATGCTAGTCCCTGGATCAATAGCTAGCATCCACAGTTAAGATGTAATATCAAGAAACAAAGGTCATAATATAATTTTATAACCAGGAATAACATAAGTTTATTACATCAAACATAGCTCATTTGGCTATTACATTACATTGCAGCGGAATAACTATAATCATGGGGTCCTTCATCTTCAAAATGCCACAGGCAGATGTTGGTTGTAGACTTTGTAATCCTAATCAAACAATCTTCACTAAAATCAATCAAACCTGCAACATTACAAGTTACAGCCACAAGGTCAATACATTTGAATTGTATTGGCAAGTTTCACTACTTTGTATATTATGAGTGGATCCTACCATTACATGCATATTTGGCTAAGTAGAGTTTAAGGCTTATTTGCATAAAGCAATATTTATCCTATCTTTTCAAAATGGTTTTGGTCCTTTGTCAAATCTCTTTTCCAAGTTCCTTGAACTCCTTGGTAGAAACTCAAGTGTTCAAGTCCTTGTCAAAAAAATCCCTTGAGCTTCTTGGTAACCCCAAGTGCAACAAGTTTTATGAAATCTCATGAGTTCCTTGGTAACCCCAAGTACATCATGCTCTTGAGCACCTTGGTAACCCCAAGTGCAACAAGCTTAACAAAATCTCTTTGAATTCCTTGGTACCCCCAAGTGCATCAAGTTTTTTTTTATTAGAAGTTGGAATGTCGAGATCTCCCATGGTTCAAACTTTAGTTGCTCAGTATTGTCCATAACCGGGGACACGGCTAAGTACTTAGATTTTATTAACTTCTGCAGAAGGAGTACACTTTACCCACATGACACAATCCCATCTTGTTGCCACCAGTGGCCTACTGGATTAGTGCTCACCAAGATGGAGTACTGGCAGACTGAGAATGTGACGAAGTCTTTCCAAAAGGTCCTCCCATACATCATTGCTAGCTTGTCTTCAGCCCCCATGAAGCATTCCAGATCCCCATGTCCGGTAACTAAAGACAATGTATGGGTCTTCCTAATGTAGTTGACTAAGCCAGAGCCATAATAGCATGTGGTTGCACACGAAAGCCACAATTGGAGAAACATGTTCAATCTCTAAGTTTCCTAGGTGGTTTTCATTTGGAGCACAACACAAAGTGATTGCCATAGACATGGTTCCTTTTGTTGCCACCTTCTCCAAAACTTCAATTATCCTCCACCTAGGTGGTTCATTGAGTCCTTGTTTTATTATGTGAAAACACAAGTTCTTTTCTCAACCTTTGTAAAATCTCAACATGTATCTCTTTTCAAAACATAGCATGGCTAAGCATGTACAACTTCAATATTTTCACTAAGGAGAGTATAGGGAATCCTATTAGGATTTAGCATAGCATAAGTATAAAATATTTTCATACATGTTTTCAAAATCCACTAAGTATAATGAAAATAGTAGGACTTTTGTATGATAGTGTAACTTGCCTTTTTGGTAGGGAATGGTGGTTCTCTCCTTGATCTTGCTAGTCTCACACTTTGCTAAATTCACTACAAGTCAATCAAGCAAACACAAAATCAACTAACATTCCACACCAAAGTCAAACAAACAATTTCACACTCACAAAGCAAATGGAATCTAAGTCATGCATAAGTATTCAAAGGATGGTTCTATTGCAAGGTTGGTCTCCACTAGGTTTATAAACTTGGTAAGGTCCAAATTGGTCATTTACCAAAGTGGCCAAAGTCATTAGTTAGAGGGTTTTGCTCAAAATCTATTTTAAAATCAATTCAACATTTTATGTGGTGGAAAATAGTTTTATTAAATCTAAAACCTTTTAAGTTTTCATCAAAAGTTGCTAACTCTCTCAAGATTAGTTGTTTTGGGTCAGTAGCTTTGAATCAACATATTTTCTCAAAGTTTTATTCCAAAATATTTTTCATAATAAACCCATTATCTTTATTTGGCTAGAATTTGGCTAATTTAATTAATCCATTCTTAATCTTTCAAATTTTCATTTCCAAAACCATGGGTTGGTTCCTAGGGTCAGTAAGGTCACAACAAACCATTTTGCAAAATTTTTTTAATCCAAAAATCATTTTTAAACAATTTTTCTAATCTAAACAAGTACACAAATGTTTCTGTAAATTTAGACAAGCTAACAGATACTATTTGCCAAGCTAAGGCCATGGTTGGCTAGGGCTTGTTCTCCTGAATCCAACGACATAAAATTTGTAATTTTTGGACGTGTGGTTTGAAAGTTACAAAGGTTTGAAGTTTGCAAATAAATCTATTTTCAATTTCTTTTAAACAGATCTAGTGCCACGCGTCGTGTTCCTATTGGTCCATACCGGTTCGGTTGGATCGCGGCTGTGGGGCGTTGGATCTAGTTAGATCGAGTGGTCCAGAGGACATACCCCTTCGGTGTTTAAGTAATCTATCCGATTCGTTCGATCCAGATCTAACGGCTACTACTGCCTGGTCACAGATGGGCGGCGCTGCGCGACGGTAGACGGCGGCGGCGCTCTGGCGGTGGAGTTCCGGCTAACACAGGAAGCGAGAGAGAGGGAGGAGTGGCTCACAGTGATCGCCGAGGCACGGGGATGCTCAACCTGCTCGCTTCGGTCGAAGGGGCGCACTAGGGTTGCAGGAATTCCTCGTCGGAGTTGTGAACTGCGTCAGGTGGTCCTGGTTGTCGTCAGAGGCGACGCTGTCGATCACGAGAAGCCAAACGGAGGCATGATTAGGTGCGCAAGACCAAGGCATAATCGAGAAGTAGAGGGGCGGTCGGTTTCTACCTGGGGGTCGTCGTCGGAGAAGAAACAGGCGGCGGCGCTGTCAGAGCTAGTCCAAGCCGAAGCTCTGGGGCGCCCGCGGTCGAGTGAAGGACACGGGGAGAAGCGTCTGGGAATGGGGAAGCTGTCAGTGTGCTCATGGAGGCTCGGGGTTATGTGGTTTGGCCGGAGTCGGTACTGGACCTCGTCGGAGCAGAGGGTGCTCGGGAAGAAATTGGAGGCGGTCTGGGGCGTGCGAGCGCGAGGTGTCAGAGGGGAAATATAGAGGATGCTTGGGCGTTTCATCCTGCGTGATCAAAGCTGGTAATGGTGGTCCAGTTAAAGCGAATTAAGGCTGCGAAATCATCGGCAGAAGCGGTGTCGAAGGAGGGAGAAGAGGTCATGCGGGTGGGAAGAAGAACAGTAGAGGTGGGGTCCACCGGTCAGTGGGAAAAGAAATGAGAGTGAGGTCCACTGGTCAGTCTCGGTGCGGGTTAGATACTAGGTGTGAAACGTTTTCTTGCGGGGTGAGGAAACTGGGCTGGTTCCTGGGCCTGTTGGGTTGCTGGGTTGCGTTGGTCTAATCTTTATTTTTTTCTGTTTCCGATTCTTTTTCCTTTTTCTGATTTATTTCCTGTTTTGAATTTCAATTAACCAACAACATTCAAATCAATTTACATAATCAACAAACTTTGCAATTATGAACTTAGTTCTGTTCAGACACATGAACCAAAATCCAAAATAATATTTTAAATCTTTTAGGTTCCTTTTATTAATTAAATAAAATGGTCCATGGTTTATTAATAAAACAAGGTTTGGCTTATTTAATAAAATCTTCATTTGAAATCCAAATGCTTTCAAAACCCAAAACAGTAGGTTTTATTTGAAAATATAAGATACTTGAATTATTTGTTTAAAACAATTTAACCTTTTATTTAAGGGTCCTTTATTAATTAGATTCCCTAGACCTTAATTGATAAATCAATTATGATTTATTTTATTAATATCTTTATTTTGAAAACTCAAAGTAAAACCAAAACTTTTTAGTAGGTTTTATTTGAGAATATAAAATATTTGGGAAAACTTATTTTAAATAAATTTAATAAGTTTTGATGTTTCAATTAAATTGGTAAAACCTTTTATTTAAATAAAGTTGGATATTAAATCCTTATTAATCAATTTAATTAAATCTTTGCTAATTTTATAAAATGTTTTAATTCCAAAGCTTGGTCAAGGTTTAATTTGGCTTTATAAAATAATCCTTATTTGTAAAACATCTATTTCATTTGAAAACAAATCTTATTTAATTGTTTCAAAATAGTATTTCCAAATGTTTTATTTTTTTCTTTTATTAAATGTTTATCTTTTTAAATCCCTTTAGGTTTTATTTAATTCAAATGGGTTTAAAGTTCCAATTGAAATTAAAAAGTTTCTTCTGGCCTTAAATATCAAACAAAGTTTTATTTTATTAATTTGTTTTCACATTACAAGATTTGGAAAATCTTGGGATGTGACATCATATTAGGATATCCTTATATCCTCCTTAGTGAAAACATTGTAGTTGTAGTATGCTTAGCCCTGCTATATATTCGGGATGGGATACATGATATGATTATATAAAGTGTTGGAAAGATAAATGCTTCATATAATAAAACAAGTACTCAATGAACCACCTGAGTGTAAAGAGGATACTCCATTTTGGACAAGGTGGCAACAAAGGGAACCATGTTTATATGGCTATCTTTTTGTATGTGGACTAGAAGAAAACCACCCAGGGACTTAGAGTTTGAACAAGTTTCTCGTACAGTGGCTAAATGGGCTCTAGCTTAGTCAACTACATAGTGGAAGACCCATGCATTGGCATATTCAGGTTAACTAGAATTGTGTATGGAAATATATCCCTACATTGGTGCCTGGTAGACAAGCTAGCATTGTGTATTAGGAGGACTTCTATGGAAAGACTTTGTCACATTCTCGATCTGCCGGTACTCCATTTGGTGAGTACTTATCCAGCGGCCATTGGTGGCATCAAGACAAGATTGTGTCATGTGGGTAAAGTGTACAACTTCTGCAGAAGATCAATTTCTAAGTACTTAGCTGTGTCCCCGGTTATGGACAACTCTGAGCAACTAAGGCCTGAAGCAATGGAAGACATTCCAATTTCTCAAAGTAAAACTTGATGGTGACAACAAGGTATTAGAAGCACTTAGAGTTTTCCAAGGAGTTTAGAAAGATTTTCAAAAGATCAAAACTATTTTTGAAAAGTTAGGATAAAACTATATTGCTTTCTACAAATGAGCCTAAACCCTACTTAGACAAATATGCATGTAAGGATAGGATCCACTTATTTCTACATAGTAGTGAAACTTGCCAATACAATTCAAATGTATTGACCCTTGTGGCTGCAACTTATTATGTTGAAGGTTTGTTTGATGTTAGTGAAGTATGTTGAATAGATTACAAGTCTAAAACCAACATGATTGCCTGTGGCACTTTGAAGATGAACAACTCCTTGCTATATAGATATTCTGCTGCATTGTAATGTGATAGCCAAATGAGCTATGTAAGATGTAATGAATTATTTTATTCCTGGTGATAAAGTTGTATTATGACCTTTGTTTCTTGATATTATATCTTAATTGTGGATGCTAGCTATTGATCCAGGGACTAGCATTGTAATCACAGGGATCTCTACCTTATTAAAGGTTGGGACCTCTATAGATGGTATCAGAGCACTGTGTTTCCTGTAGGATTATAACCCTAGGATTGGACAAAACCCCTTAGAAAAATAGAAGTTGTATTTTTTCCAAAACTTATTTACAATCAATCTTGTAAACTCTTTCCTCAACCTTTTGGTTTTGATTCTACATCCCTTCTTTTTTCACTTGATGGACAAAGCCTCTACCATGGCCAAGGACTTCAACTTAGACATCACTAAGGACTACAAGTGAGAACCAAGAGACATTAGATTTCCTACCAAAAATAATGTTATCATGTTGTGTATGGATCATATTGACCTATGAGGTATGACTATACTAAGTTGATTATTTCAAGAAAACTTTTTGTTTCTTTCAACTCATGAGTTAAGCTCATAAGTTGTTAAGTGAATAGTTGCTTGTTGATTGTTTGATTGAGCTTGATTGTTTTGGGTGGTGTGTTAGAACTTCTTTAGATCTATCCATCATTACTTATCCCTATCAAACCAACAGATGCCTCCCCGTCGTGCCAACCCCAACCTAAACAATAACAATAACGTCACACCCGAGATGCAGCAGATGATGATAGATCAAGCTCAACTGATGCAGATGATGACGTAGTATGTGCAAAATTAGAATCAACATAACAATAACAACAACAACCATCAAAATAATCCTCCAGCACTTGACATGCTCACCAGATTTCGGAAACTAAGGCCTGCAAGATTCTCTGGAACAACTGACCCAATGGTAGCCAGTGATTGGTTACGTTCGGTGAATATGGACTTAGTGACTGTTGGCTGCACCGACGAGGAAAATGTTAGGTTTGTAGCATATATGCTTGAAGTCCCAGCAGCAACATGGTGGGACAACTTTCAGATCACCACTTCCCTTGAGGATGTGACTTGGGCTATTTTTGAGGATGGTTTCCGTACATCTCACATCTCATCTGGAGTGATGAACTTGAAGAAAAAGTAGTTCCACAATCTGAAACAACGCCACCTCAGTGTGGCTGAGTACATTGAAGAATTCAACAATCTGGCACGCTATGCACCGGATGAAGTTGATACAGATGCTAAGAGGAAGGAGAAATTCCTCGAAGGACTTAATGATGAGTTGAACCTGCAGCTGTCTGTTGCCTATGTCCCAACTTATCAATCACTTTGTGACAAAGCCACCATCTTGGAAAACAAGATGAATCAAGTTGAGAATAGAAAGAGGAAGCATAAACTCAAGTATCACTCAGGATCATCACAGAAGATTCTGAACCACATCAGTATCACCACAACAACAATGGAAGTGATAATAATGGAAATGATATTGACAATGGAGATGACCTTGGTCAGAACCAACATGACACTTTCAGGAAGAAAGACATTAGCCAGTTGCAGTGCTATAATTGTAAGGAACTTGGACACTATGCATTAGACTGTCCAGAGAAGAAAAACAAAAAGGATTCTAGAAACTGCAATGGAAATGACTCCAATGTGACCCAGAAAGGACATGTGAACCACATTGACATGGATGGGAACCTTGAAGAAATAGAAGAAGTGGATGTCAGGAATTAGTTAAACTCAGTTGAGTCAAATGAGGATTCCTTGTTTGGATATCAAGTATTGAACCCATAGTCAAGTGAACCATCAATGTAGCCCTATAAGACTTTCTTTTAAGGGTGGTATGTCAACACCCGGATTTCTAATCCTAGATGCATGTTATGCCATACATCGCAATCCCAGGATTGCCATTTTTGCGAGACATAACAGACTTGGATACCACAGTACATCATTCATTACAAACCATACATAAGGTCTTACACAAATAAGGATCTCATGATCCAGTTCTTAATACAACTCAAGCAGCGGAAATACGTAATAATAATGGTAGCATAGGCGAAGCTCCATCTTCGGGGTCACAGGCAACGCTGACGATGGGAGATGATCCTAGTTGTCGTAACCTTTCTGGGTTCCATCCTCCTGGTACTCCTCTTCATAGTCTGGCCACGGGAATAGCCAGGGACAAAGCGATGAGTAATCTTTAAGTACTCGCAAACTAATACTAACAAGTGAAGGGGGTTTTTGTAGTAGGACACTAAGCTCTAGGGTTGTTTTGCAAAAAGCCAGATTTACATCTACTAAGTTTAGAAACGAAGAAGGCTAGTTGAAGTTTGATAACACCTAAGTGGGAACTTCTATTTCATATCACAACTCTGTTGTGGTCACGTTAAAATCTCAATTCATTTCACAAGTCATTTTGAAAACATCTGATGGGGGAACAGTATGGCCACTCCAACTGTCCATAATCGCGGACGCGGCTATTCGAATAGTTTGACACTCTGCAGAGATTGTACACTTTCACCGCAACATTTGATACATCCGTCAGGAACAAATCCTGAATTTACCATAGTTGGTATGCGGATAATCAATCCTAACCTTTCAATTACACGCCGTAGTATAAGCACCTCTCCTGTGAGTTTGGCCTCCCAACCATGACCAACTGTCATCTTGGGTACTGCACAGGTGGACAATCTTCACAAGGTAGCCTCAGCTCAGACCTTGGCCGTGAGGGAACCAATACTAAGGTATATAAGTTTCCCGTCAATCCCTACCCAATTCTCGGGTATTGTGGTTGTACGGTAAAATTGGAATGGTATCGCATCCAGACAACCATCAGTTTTATAAATGGCTAAGGCTCATGCGTCAACATTTTCATCATCCAAATCATCTGGTGTTCGGAAACACATGTCAAAACATCTCAATAGAATGATCCATCATTCCAAGGTTTTCATAACCATTTTTCCACCAAGTATTCCCATCTAAAGTTGATCAAGGTTTATGCTTAGCACTAGCATCTACAAATGGGAGTGGGTACTAATGAGGGGTGGTAACTAGGGGAGTTTCAACTAAGTGCATTCTCCTACCTTAGGATGACATCAAGATTATCTAGCTTAGGCCAAATTTTATGCTCTTTATGCAACCTTCAATTGTCTTTCTAGTATCTACAATTTAATCAAGTAAACTCTAAGCAAGAGCTTTGATAAAGAAATAAAGTAGAAAGCTTGTAAGTAAAACTAGGATTGGGTATCATCAAAGGTGTCTAACCAAGCATGCTTAGTGCATTGCCTAGGTTATGTAACTCTCATAATTGCAAGTGTTAGCTTGCACATTCAACTAGTAGTATTAGGCTTGCCTTGTGTAGAGAAGTGGTTGAAGTTCTCCTCGGCTTCTTCTTCGTAGTATCCTCCTTCCTCCTCGTATCCTTGGTCGGTACTACCGTCTATGAATAAATACGAGGTACACAATCAGCAAACAATACTTAACTAATTTCAATCATCAGACACAAGGGTTCTATAGATGATCTAGCATCATCACTAACATTACAAGATTAAAGTTTGGTTTTTAGAAAAGTAATTTCTACTCATTGAAAAACTACTTAAGATTTAATATTCTCCAAACCAAACATGGGATCATGTTGACACATGTCATCACCACACATTTCAGTACATGGGAATGTGATTTAAAGTAGTGTAACAATTTAATAAGATTTAACCTTTTATTTCATTTAAATAAAGTGACTAGAAATGTCTATGTGGCATTCTTTTATTACTTGAACATTATTTATGTAAGTAAACCCATATGTTTTTATATATTCTGAAAGGTAGGATCAAATGTGATTTTTGAGAGTTGGAATCAACTCAAAAGCTATTATGGTTTCAATTTGAAAAATGTTTGAATGCAGAAAAGCTTCTGCCTTGTTATTTTTACCAAGGTTGATCCATAGATCCAAATGATTTGAATCCAACGGGCTTGGATTAAGAATTTCAAAACCTTTATATCAAAATTCGTTTCATTCAATTTGGTTCGCTGAATCGAGTTGGGTTGATTTTTGAAACTAGGTATAGAACTGTGTTTGAATGAAAATGGAAAAATCCAAATTCAAACGAGTGGGCTGCGCGGGAACTGCTAATGGGCTATCCTGCTACGCACAGCACTTACACGGGCTGGTTAAGTTGTTGTCCCCACGCGTCAGTGGACGGGGGGTGCGAAGCGGTACGGGGCAACGTTGTGCGTTGGATCTAGTTCTAATCCAAAGGCTCTGGTTCATCGTCCACGTCGGGCAGCGCCGGCGAGATAGAACCCTAATGCGGCAGGTGGGGGTCGTCGGGGGCTCACCGGGGTTCAGGCGAGGGTCAGAAAGTCTGGTGAACGACAAAGTCGACAACGGCGAACCTCCTGGCACCGGCAGCTCCTCCTGGGGTGGACGAAATCGACGGCGCCCTTCTTCTCCAGAGGCGGCCTGCTCCGGCGCAATTCCGGCGATGCGCTGTTCGCCTTGCTCCGGCTACTGGGTGGAACGATCAGTGAGGTGAGGGGAGTGAGATGGTTTGCTCAATTCGGCTGGGGGTCGTGTCCTTTTATAGGCCCGACAGTGAGACCAAACGGGATGGGCAGGTGATGGTGGCGACATGGCTACGGGCTGCTAGAGGCATGGCCGAGGATGGCGATCGATCGGTGGTCTCCTGGCGATGCTTTATGGCTTTAATGTGTGTGTAGGGGCGGTGGCAAACGGTCTAGAACGCTCGACGTTCTGCGAGGCAGAGGCGGCGTCTTCGACGGCGAGCGGTGGCTACGGGGCACGGGCGGTTAAATGGGCATGTCTGGCGGTCTCCTGGGACGATGGGGAGCATGCTGGCTGGCAGCAAGGGCTCGAGGTGGTCGGGTCGCGTGGGAACGGTGCGTGCTCTGCGGCGCACGTCGGCATGGTCGACAACGGCACGGGCGCGGCGTACCTAGCGGTTCTGGTTGTGATCTTCGAGCTAGGGCTGGTCGAGAGGGGGCGGTGAAACACGGGCTACCTCCCAGACAAGGTTGGCACGGCTAGTTCTTCCTCTAGCCTGCTGTCCACACTGGGGTGACATGGTGAGGCTCGGCCTATTCACCATTGATGATATTGGCGAGTTTACAGTGGGGCCCGAGCTTAGTTAAGTTTGCTGGATGATCTACTGAGGCTAGTGTAACCAGAGAGGGAACAACTTAGGCTCAAATCACTGCTCCAAATAGTGTTTGGATTTTATTTGATTTGCATCTGCAAGGTGTTTGATGAAATGGCCGCATGAATTCAAGTTTTGAATTTTGAATAGATTTTTGGTGGGTGTGCTAGGTAGGTGCTGGTGAGTCTGTGGATGCATGGGTTTTGAAAGTTGAGCTTGTTTGATTGGTTTTTGAATAAGTGGGATCTTCCCATATGAAATAGATTCAATTTTAAACTGTCATTTAAACTATGCATTTAAATGTTTTTGGATGATCACAAAGTGGGCCTTGATACCTTGTTATGAGCACTATCAAGGGGTGCAAAGATCCATACATGTTTTTGTTACGTTCTTAAAGTTAGGGATAGCCAAAGTAGGCATGGGAGTTAAATTGGCCAAAGTGACCATTCCCTTATTTTGTTTGTTTTCATTTTTTTGTCTTTGGGAAAAGTGTGGGGATTGTTTAGATGATGTTTATTTCACCTAAGAATCATTTTAGAAGCAAAGAAACACATAATCATGGAAATTCAAAAGAATCCAAATTCTAATGCACACTCATATGAATGCTTTCATATTTATAATTAGAAAAAATTTGTTAAACCTAAATTTGATGATTATTAGAGTTTGATGATTCTATTTTAATATTTTTGGGATGTTACAAACCTTCCCCCTTAAACAAAATCTCGTCCCGATATTTGAAAAAGGACGAAAAGATTAGCTAGGATTTGAAGAGATCGGGAAACTCCGTTCTGATGTTATCTTCGCGCTCCTAGGTAGCTTCCTCTTCCGTGTGGTTGCTCCACTGAATCTTGAGAAACTTGATGCTTCGGGTTCTGGTAGTTCTGAAAGCTTCTTCCAAAATACGGATGGGTACTTCGGGATAGGTCAGGTCATCGTTGATCTCTATGGTCCAGTGATCGATATTCTTGAACACTTCGGTCTTTTCCGGGACTTCGAGACACTTGAGAAGTAATTAGATATGGAACACATTGTGCACAGATGACATCTCTTCGGGTAGTTCCAATTGATACGACACTTCTCATCGACGGTTCAGAATCTTGAAGGGTCTGATATATCTGGGGGCTAACTTTCCTTTGAGTTGGAAACGCTGCATTCCCTTCAATGGCGACACTTTCAGATACACAAAATCTCCTATGTTAAAGGCGAGGTCTCTACGTCTCTTGTCGGCGTAACTCTTCTGTCTGTACTGGGCGGTTTTGAGGTGCTCATGAATCTTGTGAACCTTCTCTTCTGCTTCCCGTAGGATATCAGGTCCAAAAATCTGACTCTCTCCTACTTCCGACCAGTTCAAAGGGGTGTGACACTTCCTTACATACATAAATTCAAATGGGGCCATTTTCAAACTAGCTTGATAACTATTGTTGTAAGAAAATTCTGCGAACGGCAGATAGTCTTCCCACTTAGATCCATATTCTAACACGCATGCTCTTAGCATATCTTCGAGTATTTGATTTACTCGCTCCGTTTGTCCATCGGTATGAGCGTGATAAGCGGTGCTGAAATCTAGGCGGGTTCCTAAACCTTCTTGGACTTTCATCCAGAATCTCGAGGTAAACTGAGTTCCTCGATCCGATACGATGTTCTTGGGGACTCCATGCAAACTGACGATTCTAGCGATGTATAACTCCGCTAGCTTCGAACTCTGGTAGGTGGTCTTGACGGGTAAGAAATGGGCGACTTTGGACAATTTATCCACTATGACCCAGATAGAGTCATTTCCCCTACTAGAAGTAGGCAATCCGGTGATAAAGTCCATTCCAACAGAATCCCATTTCCATTCCGGAGTCTGCAATGGTTGCAACAATCCAGCGGGTCATTGATGTCCTGCCTTGACTCGCTAACATATATCACACTTGGCGATATATCTTCCAATTTCTCTCTTCATCTTATGCCACCAAAATTGATCTTTCAAATCTTGATAAATCTTTGTTCCTCCAGGGTGGATAGAATAAAGAGTATCATGAGCTTCCTTTAGAATAACTTCTTTCAATTCTGAATCTGCTGGTACACAAAGGCGTCCTTTGTACCACAAAACTCCTTCGTCTTTGGTGAATCCGTGTACTTTGCCTGTACCGATACGACGCTTGATACCGTTGATACTAGCATTTCCTTTCTGCGCCTCTTTGATCCGGCTGATCAAAGTGGGTTGAGGTTCTATGCTAGCCAAAAATCCTTCACTTACTAATTCCATTCAAAAATCTTCCATCTCTTTGTGCAAACTTGGTTGCTCCTTCAAAATCATGGAGTTCAAGCGGCACGGCAATCTGCTAAGGGCATCCGCTACCACGTTGGCTTTACCAGGGTGATAGTGAATGTCTAGATCGTAATCCTTGATTAACTCAATCCATCTTCTCTACCTCATATTCAGCTCCTTCTGAGTGAATATATACTTTCAGGCTCTTGTGATCCTAATAAATCTCACAATGATTTCCCATCAGGTAGTGCCTCCATGTCTTCAGGGCTAGAACTACGGCTGCGAGTTCGAGGTCATGGGTTGGGTAATTTTGCTCATGTTGTTTCAATTGTCGGGATAGATAAGATATAACTTTACCTTCTTGCATTAGCACACATCTGAGACCGATCTTGGATATGTCGCAATACACGTCAAAGGGCTTCGTGATATCCGGCATGATTAAGATTGGAGCTAAAATCAATCTTCTCTTGAGTTCTTGAAAACTCGCTTCAAATTTGTAGGTCCATTCAAACTTCTTGTCCTTCTGTAGCAATTGAGTCATGGGTCGGGCGATACTCGAGAATCCTTCTACGAACTTGCGGTAATATCCCTCCAATCCAAGAAATGCTCGGACTTGGGTTTGAGTGGTTGGGGATTGCCAATCTTCGACATCTTTCACTTTTGCAGGGTCAACGGCAATTCCTCTGGCTAATACAATGTGGCCGAGGAATCCTACCTCCTGTAACCATAATTCACATTTGCTAAACTTGGCATACAACTGATGCTCTCTAAGGGTTCCAATAATTGTCCTTAGTTGTAGCTCATGTTCTTCTTTCCGATTTGGAATAAATCAGAATGTCATCGATGAAAACAACGACAAACTTATCCAGGAAGTCCATAAAAAACTTATTCATGAGATTCATGAAATAAGCGGGGGCATTGGTTAATCCAAAAGACATTACAATATACTCGTATAATCCATATCTGGTGGTAAAGGCAGTCTTGGGAATATCCTCTGCACGAATCTTGAGTTGATGATAGCCAGTTCTAAGATCAATCTTACAAAACACTTCGGCACCGGTCAAATGATCAAAAAAATCTTCTATCTTGGGCAATGGGTACTTGTTCTTGATGGTGACATCATTCAACTTCCGGTAATCCGTACACAAACGGTTACCTCCATCTTTCTTGTCCACAAATAAGACAGGTGATCTCCAAGGTGACACACTTGGTTGAATCAATCCAATTTCCAACATGGCATCCAGTTGCTTCTTCAGTTCTGCTAGTTCAGACGGGTTCATACTATATGGTCTCTGGGCTATGGGTCCTGTTCCGGGAATTAATTCAATGATAAACTCGATATCCCGATCTGGGGGCATACCGGGAAAAACATCTGGAAATACATCGGGGTATTCATAGACTATCCGTACTTGGTCAATGGTAGGTTGGGCTATACTCTTGTTGCACTTGAATTGATGAGGTAAGGTTTTAGATATATGCTCAACTGATATTCCGGTTGTACTAGTCATGGTTATGGATTTCTTGGCACAGTCAATCAATCCTTTATGTTTGGACATCCAATCCATTCCTAGTACTACTTCCAAACCTTTATTTCCGAGTACTATCAGGTTAGCATAAAAATCTATGCCATGGATTCAGATAGGGACGGCTTTGCAAATTTGCCTGGCTTTGGTGGTTAAACCGGGGATTTGAACAATCATAACATGCTTCAGTTTTGTTGGTTGAATCTTACTAGTGCAGGCAAATTCTTCGGTGACAAATGAGTGCGATGCACCAGAATCAAAAAACACTCGAGGAAATACTGAATTAACAGAAAACATATCCAGCACGACGTCTGGCGCTTCCTGAGCTTCTTCAGCATGCATGAGAAACAGACGGTCGTTGCGGTTGAGCGAATTCCCTGGGGAAAATATTCTTCCGGGCTGAACACGATGCTGCTGCTGAGCTGGGGCATTTGTATTGGGGGCTTCGGCATTCTTCTTGTTGGGGCACTCGTTGGAGTAGTGTCCTTTATTTCCACAGTCATAACAAGTCACTTGCGACTTGTCCTTTGCTGCAACAGGTACAACATTGCTTCCAGTCCTTGGGGCAGTGTTGGTGTTGGCGGTAGCATTGCTGTTGTTGAACTTGGGTGGTGCACGGTTGAAATTCCCAGAGTTTCCGCGGTTGTTGTGATTTCCTCCGGGCCTTCGGTTTCCACCGTTGAGATCGGTCGGACGGTTCATCGGGGGTCTGTTGGTTCTTGGGGAAAATCCTGGAGATGGGTTGGGGCGATACTTTGGGGTCTGATGGGTTCCTGGCTGATGCATCATACGACACTTGCGGTTCTCGTTGGCTTGGTTGGTCTTTCCTTCCATCTGGATAGCAGAGTCGACTAGGGCTTCAATATCAGCAAAAGGGATATTGACTAACACCGTCTGCATCTCATCGTGCAGACCATTCAAGAATCTCTCCTTCTTCTTGGCTTCGGTGTCAATATCATCCGGGGCATACCTAGCTAATGACAAAAATTTGTCACGGTATTCCACTACAGTCATCCGTCCTTGCTTCACTTCTCTGAACTCATCTCTCATTCTCTTGATCAAACCTGGTGGCACATGGGTTCTACTGAACTTGACCTTGAATTCCTCCCAGGTCATCATCTGTCCTCCGGTCATTGCAGGAACGCTGTTCCACCATGCTCTGGCGTCTCCGACTAGATAGTGGGTGGTGAACAGAACTTTCTCGTTAGCTTCCACTCTGGCGACTTCTAGGTTATTTTCCATGGTTTTCAGCCAATCATCTGCATCTAGGGGCTCTTCTGACTTAGTGAAAACCGGTGGGTTGGTGTTCTGGAAATTCTTGAGCTTAGATCCATGGTTGTCCTGATTTCCGTGGCCTTGATTATTGTGGGCTAGCTGAGCTATCTGTTGAAGGGTGGCTAAGTTGGCTTGACGTTTGGCTCTTTCAGCTTTGCGGTCAGAAACCAACGTTTGCAGGATCTGCAACATCGGGTCCGGGGATGAACTACTTCCTCCACGTGGCATCTGAAGATTGAGATAGATCATGAGAAAAGAGGGAAATTTCTAAGGTTCAGGGACTTTGAAAAGTTTTTAAAGTTTGACTCACATTTTTCTAGCAACTTGCTTTTCATTCATTCATTCATTCATAGCACATGGTACAAACACACACTACAAAGCAAGAAAAGCAGATGGTTTTAAGAACCATTCTTAAAACTATGATACAGTGGGACCGAATACAACTCACTACGCTAGTGCTCAAGTGCTAATACTCCTCGAAGTTGGTGTATTCGTCATCCTCATCGTCATCGATGAAGGCAAAATCATCCTCATCGGTGAAGAAGTCCATAGCCTGATCCTCCAGAAATCATCATCATCGCTGAGATTGGAGTAGGGGTCTCCACGAAGATCCTCTCCGGCATTCTCCCTTTCTTCCAATTGCATGTCTCTCTAATGGATAGTCTCCTCCAAAGACGAGATACGGTGGCGAAGACGAGAAATGATGCGCTCCTTCTTGTCTAGCTGACGGCGGCGAGACTTGCGATCCTTCGCTAGCATGGCGATGGTCTGATCCTTTGTCTTGATGATGGCGGACTTGTGGTTGGAGTAGTCACGGCAATTGTCCAACTCCTGCTGACGATCGTACATCATGAAGCTAAGGTGGTCCAATTGGGTCTTCAGATCGGGGTGGTATGGGGCTTCCAGTGGCTGTCCCATAGCATCGCGCCTTGGGCAAAACTCAAAGTGGGTACCCTTGATCTGGTTGATACTCTGCCCACACAGACGGGCAAGAGCTTCCTGCATGGCACTGGCAAGTCCATCGAGCCAGTTGTTCTCTCTTAAGGTAAACAGAATTCCCTTGGCAGTGGGAGGTTCAATCTTTCCTCGGAGACTTGCAACAATTAGACACTGCAGATCTTCTCCTCCTTGATCATTGAGCTGAGCTCCGAAGAACTCGGGGTGCGGACGCTCCAGAAATTCCGAAAGCTGGTCCAAATCCCTCTCAAAAATAAGGTCTCCGCCATTCCCCAACTTATAAAACTTGCTGTACTTCACATCCATCTATGAGAATATAGGATGAGTAAGTTAGTAGAGTGATCAAGTGTGTCAAATTTTATGTATTTTGCAAGAGTTTTTGAGGAACATGAATTTTTGTAAAAGAATCAAGGTGATAAGGATGGGAATAAGTTTTTGTAAATATTTGTTTCCTTTGGTTTTGAAACTAAGTTTTTGATTCAAACGTCCAGTCTAAATAGGGTCTCCTATGGTCAGGATGGCTCTGATACCAACTTGTCAACACCCGGATTTTTAATCCCATATGCCTGTTATGCCATACATCGCAATCCCAGGATTACCATTTTTGCGAGACATAACAGATTTGGATACCAAAGTACATCATCCATTACAAACCATACACAAGGTCTTACACAAATAAGGATCTCATGATCCAGTTCTTAATACAACTCAAGCAGTGGAAATACGTAATAATAACGGTAGCGTAGGCAAAGCTCCATCTTCGGGGTCACAGGAAATGCTGACGATGGGAGATGATCCTAGTTGTCGTAACCTTCCTGGGGTCCATCCTCCTGGTACTCCTCTTCATAGTCTGGACACGGGAATATCCAGGGACAAAGCCATGAGTACTCTTTAAGAACTCGCAAACTAATACTAACAAGTGAAGGGGGTTTTGGTAGTAGGACACTAAGCTCTAGGATTGTTTTGCAAAAAGCCAGATTTACATCTACTAAGTTTAGAAACGAAGAAAGCTAGTTGAAGTTTGATAACACCTAAGTGGGAACTTGTATTTCATATCACAACTCTGTTGGAGTCACGTTAGAATCTCAATTCATTTCACAAGTCATTTTGAAAACATCTGACGGGGGAACAATATGGCAACTCCAACTGTCCATAACCGTGGACGCGGCTATTCGAATAGTTTGACACTCTGCAGAGATTGTACAGTTTCACCACAACATTCGATACATCCGTCAGGAACAAATCCTGAATTTACCATACTCAATATGCGGATAATCAATCCTAACCTTTCAATTACACGCCCTAGTATAAGCACCTCTCCTGTGAGTTTGGCCTCCCAACCATGACTAACGGTCATCTTGGGTACTGCACAGGTGGACAATCTTCACAGGGTAGCCTCAGCTCAGACCTTGGCCATGAGGTAACCAATACTAAGGTATATAAGTTTCCAGTCAAGCCCTACCCAATTCTCGGGTATTATGGTTCTACGGTAAAATTAGAATGGTATCGCATCCGGCCAACCATCAGTTTTATAAAGGGCTAAGGCTCATGCCTCAATATTTTCATCATCCAAATCATCTGGTGTTCGGAAACACATGTCAAAACATCTCAATAGAATGATCCATCATTCCAAAGTTTTCATAACCATTTTTCCACCAAGTATTCCCATCTAAAGTTGATCAAGTTTTATGCTTAGCACTAGCATCTACAAATGGGAGTGGGTACTAATGAGGGGTGGTAACTAGGGGAGTTTCAACTAAGTACATTCTCCTACCTTAGGATGACATCAAGATTATCTAGCTTAGGCCAAATTTTATGCTCTTTATGCAACCTTCAATTATCTTTCTAGTATCTACAATTTAATCAAGTAAACTCTAAGCAAGAGCTTTGATTAGGTATCATCAAAGGTGTCTAACCAAGAATGCTTAGTGCATTTCCTAGGTTATGTAACACTCATAATTGCAAGTGTTAGCTTGCACATTCAACTAGTAGTATTAGGCTTGCCTTGTGCAGAGCAGTGGTTGAAGTTCTCCTCGGCTTCTTCTTCGTAGTATCCTCCTTCCTCCTCGTATCCTTGGTCGGTACTAGCGTCTATGAATAAATACGAGGTACACAATCACCAAACAATACTTAACTACTTTCAATCATCACACACAAGGGTTCTATATATTATCTAGCATCATTACTAACATTACAAGATTAAAGTTTGGTTTACTTTCATTTATTTTTAGAAAAGTAATTTCTACTCATTGAAAAACTACTTAAGATTTAATATTCTCCAAACCAAACATGGGATCATGTTGACACATGTCATCACCACACATTTCAGTACATGGGAATGTGATTTAAACTGGTGTCACAATTTAATAAGATTTAACCTTTTATTTCATTTAAATAAAGTGACTAGAAATGTCTATGTGGCATTATTTTATTACTTGAACATTATTTCTGTAAGTAAACCCTTATTTTTTTATATATTCTGAAAGGTAGGATCAAATGTGATTTTTGAGAGTTGGAATCAACTCAAAAGCTATTATGGTTTAAATTTGAAAAATGTTTGAAGGTATAAAAGATTATGCCTTGTTATTTTTACCAAGGTTGATCT
Source organism: Avena atlantica (assembly GCA_910589765.1). Lineage (NCBI taxonomy): Eukaryota > Viridiplantae > Streptophyta > Magnoliopsida > Poales > Poaceae > Avena > Avena atlantica. The sequence continues at coordinate 4,420,602 of OU342736.1, read as the reverse complement.
ATAGATCCAAATGATTTGAATCCAACGGGCTTGGATTAAGCATTTCAAAAACTTTCTAACAAAATTGGTTTCATTCAATTTGGTTCAATGAATAGAGCTGGGTTGATTTTTGAAACTAGGTACAGAACTGTGTTTGAATGAAAATGGAAAAATCCAAATTCAAACGAGTGGCTGCGCGAGAACTGCTAATGGGCTTGCCTGCTACGCACAGCGCTTACGCGGGCTGGTTAAATTGTTGTCCCCACGCATCAGTGAGACGGGGGGTGCAAAGCGGTACGGGGAAACACGGTGCGTTGGATCTAGTTCTAATCCAACGGCTCTGGTTCATCGTCCATGTCGGGCAGTGCCGGCGAGACAAAACCCTAATGCGGCAGGTGGGGGTCGTCGGGGGCTCACCGGGGTTCAGGCGAGGGTCAGCGAGGCGGGCGAACAACAAAGTCGATGACGACGAACCTCCTGGCACCGGCAGCTCCTCCTGGGGTGGACGAAATCGACGGCGCCCTTCTTCTCCAGAGGCGGCCTGCTCCGGCGCAATTCCGGCGATGCGCTTCTCGCCTTGCTCCGGCTACTGGGTGGAACGATCAGTGAGGTGAGGGGAGTGAGATGGTTTTCTCAATTCGGCTGGGGGTCGTCTCCTTTTATAGGCCCGACGGTGAGACCGAACGGGATGGGAAGGTGACGGTGGCGACATGGCTACGGGCTGCTAGAGGCATGGCCGAGGATGGCGATCGATCGGTGGTCTCCTGGCGATGCTTTATGGCTTTAATGCGTGTGTAGGGGTGGTGGCAAACGGTCTGGAACACTCGACGTTCTGCGAGGCAGAGGCGGCGTCTTCGACGGCGAGCGGTGTCTACGGGGCACGGGCGGTTAAATGGGCATGTCTGGTGGTCTCCTGGGATGGTGGGGAGTATGCTGGCGGACGGCGAGGGCTCGAGGTGTTCGGGTCGTGTGGGAACGGTGCGTGCTCTGCGGCGCACGTCGGCATGGTCGACAGCGGCACGGGCGCGGCGTTCCTGGCGGTTCTGGTCGAGAGGGGGCGGTGAGACACGGGCTACCTCCCAGACAAGGTTGGCACGGCTAGTTCTTCCTCTAGCCTGTTGTCCACACTGGGGTGACATGGTGAGGCTCGGCCTGTTCACCATTGATGACATTGGCGAGTTTACAGTGGGGCTAGAGCTTAGTTAAATTTGCTAGATGATCTACTGAGGCTAGTGTAACCAGAGAGGGAACAAGTTAGGCTCAAATCACTGCTCCAAATAGTGTTTGGATTTTATTTGATTTGCATCTGCAAGGTGTTTGATGAAATGGCCGCATGAATTCAAGTTTTGAATTTTGAAAAGATTTTTGGTGGATGTGCTAGGTAGGTGCTGGTGAGTCTGTGGATGCTTGGGTTTTGAAAGTTCAGCTTGTTTGAGTGGTTTTTGAAAGTGGGATCTTCCCATATGAAATAGATTCAATTTTAAACTGTCATTTAAACTATGCATTTAAATGTATTTGGATGATTACAAAGTGGGCCTTGATACCTTGTTATGAGTACTATCAAGGGGTGCAAAGATCCATACATGTTTCTGTTAAGTTCTGAAAGTTAGGGATAGCCAAAGTAGGCATGGGAGTTAAATTGGCCAAAGTGACCATTCCCTTATTTTGTTTGTTTTCATTTTTTTGTTTTTGGGAAAAGTGTGGGGATTTTTTAGATGATGTTTATTTCACCTAAGAATCATTTTAGAAGCAAAGAAACATATAATAATGGCAATTCAAAAGAATCCAAATTCTAATGCACACTCATATGAATGCTTTCATATTTTTAATTAGAAAAGTTTTTGTTAACCCTAAATTTGATGATTAGAGTTTGATGATTCTAGTTTAATATTTTTGGGATGTTACATGGTAGTACCCTAGTTGCCTTGAAGCCAAGTTGTAACCTCTAGCCTTCCCAAATCTCGGGACGAGATTTCTTTTAAGGGTGGTAGCCTGTCACATCCCAAAATTTTCCAAATTTTGAAATGTGAAAAATAAATAAACAAAATAAATAATTGTTGAAATTTAGGGTGAAAAGAAACTTTTAGATTCCAAAGGGAAACATCAAAACCTATTTTGATCAAATATAATCCTAGAGGGATTTAAAAAGATAAATAAAGTTATAAAAGTTGGAATCACCATTTTTGGATCTTTAAATAAAAAGATATGGTTTTTATGAGCAAAGGAAGAAATAATAAATAAGGACTATTTTAAAAAGCCAAATTAAATCTTGGCCAAGCAAATAAAATAAAATACTTTTGTTTAATAAAGTGAGTAAAGGATTATTTAAATAAAATCATGAGGAATTATTATTATCCAATTTTTATTTAAGTAAAGACATTTACCAATTTAAATGAACATTAAAGTGTTTTAAATTATAATTCAAAGTGAATTATTTTCAAATAAAACCTACTGAAAAAGGTTTAGGTAAAATTTAGATTTCAAATCGAGTTTTAAAACATATTTAAATCTTATTTTGAAATAAAGATTAATGTCTATTTATTTTAATAAATAATAAACCTTAAAAGATTAAATTAATTATTCTAAAATAGTTTTTAGATTATCTTAAATAACTGTATTAAAATCTACACAAAGTTTGTTCGAGGTTTGAATTTAAATAGTGTTTGAATTGTTTGAATGAAAATCAAAACAGAAATTCAAAATACAAAAAAGAAAAACATTCTGTATAAAAAAAGAAACAAACCCAACCCACTAATAGGCCCAGTCCAGCCCAACAAACGCAGCCCATCTCCTCCCCCTCTGGCGAATCATTTTTCACTCAGAAGCGAACCCGTCCCATCGCTGACGCCTGGCCCCCACACGCACCCTCTCTCTCACACAGACAACGCGACCCCACTTGCCAAATCTTCTTCTTCACCCGCGTCGACCGTTTCCCCATCGCTCGTCATCGTTCTGCCGCGATTCAATTCGCGTTAATTCGATTTATTGGCTAGATTAATTCCTCTAGAGACCATGCACCTTCAAACGCCTTCCTCCCCTCTTCCATTTCCCCCAGACATCGCCTCATCTCTGCCCCCAGGCTGCCCCAATTGCAAGCTCGAGCCCCCTCTGCTCCGATGAGAGTATCGGCGAATTATGGCGAACCGCAACCTCCCCACTGCCCCTAGCCACCACGAGCTTACTCCCCTCTCCCGTACGCATGTCCCATTCACCCGCGCGCGTTCCCTAGGCTCGGCAACGACCAATACCGAGAGCGCCGCCTCGCCGACCCTCGCCTTTGAACTATTAGATATGCAAACTTGCAAAATGCATAACTTTTAATCCACACGTCCAAATTTTATAAATTTTATATCAATGGAATCAGCAGAACAATTACTTTCCAACCATGCACTTTGTTTAATAAATTGCTTTTGGTAAAATAGTTATGTTTGCAGAAACTTGTGTAGGCATAATTTAAATATAAAAATTGTTCTAGAAATATTTTTATGGTAAAATCATTGGCAAATGGAATGTTTTGAACCTACTAACCATAGAAACCAACTAATGGATTTAAAAGTGTAGTTTGTGAAGACAAAGAATAAATCTTTGAATTAGAACATTTCTAGTCAAATAAAAATATTGTTTATGTCTTCAAAATGCTTTTTGAGTAAAACCTTTGAAAAATGATTAGATTTAAACTCTCTGACCCTAAACACCAAGTTTTGGGACTTGATAACATATTTGATTAACCTAAGTATATTATTACTTGTTAAAAACATTTCTAGAAAATAAAATATTGTTTGACTTAAAAAATGGAATTTAGGTGAAATCTTTTTACAAATGGATTAATATTAAACCCTTAAATCTTCAACACTAACATTTTTGTTTTAATAATATATTTGGCTAACCCTACAAATTATTACTTTGATTTAAACCATTTCTAAAAAACAAAATGATTTAAATGGCCATTTTCACCAACTTAAATTTAAATGGTTTTACCACTTTTGTAAATGACCAATATGAGCTTTAAAATGTTTAGATCCTACTAGAAACCACTTCTCCAAATAAAACCATCTTTTGCATGCTTGCATGCATTGCTTGATCTTATTGTTTCTTGTGGTGAATTGTTTGATTGTTGGTTTGAAAATGTGCTTGCTTGATTGATTGTAGTGAAATTAGAAGATTGTGATATTTACAAGATCAAGGAGTGAACCAATATTCTCTACTAAAAAGGCAAGTGACACTATCATCCATGTCCTACTATTTTCATTACACTTAGTGGATTTTTGTAGCATGCATGATAGGACTACTATATTTCTATGCTATGCTATATCCTATTAGGATATCCTTATATCCTCCTTCGTGAAAACATTGTAGTTGTAGTATGCTTAGCCCTGCTATATATTTTGGATGGGATACATGATATGATTATATAAAGTGTTGGAAAGATATATGTTTTATATAATAAAACAAGTACTCAATGAACCACCTGGGTGGCAACAAAGGGAACCATGTTTATATGGCTATGTTTTTGTATGTGCACTAGAAGAAAACCACCCAGGGACTTAGAGATTGAACAAGTTTCGCGTACAGTAGCTTCCGTGTACAGACACATGCTAAATGGGCTCTGGCTTAGTCAAATAGATAGTGGAAGACCCATGCATTGGCATCTCCAGGTTAACTAGAATATCCCTACATTGGTGCCTGGTAGACAAGCTAGCATTGTGTATTCGGAGGACTTCTATGGAAAGCCTTTGTCACATTCTCGATCTGCCGGTACTCTATTTGGTGAGTACTTATCCAGCGGCCACTGGTGGCGTCAAGACGAGATTGTGTCATGTGGGTAAAGCGTACAACTTCTGCAGAAGATCAAATTCGAAGTACTTAGCCGTGTCCCCGGTTATGGACAACTCTGAGCAACTAAGGCTTGAAGCTATGGAAGATCTCGACATTCCAATTTCTCAAAGTAAAACTTGATGGTGACAACAAGGGATTAGAAGCACTTGGAGTTCAGAAAGATTTTCAAAAGATCAAAACTATTTTTGAAAATTTAGGATAAAATTATATTGCTTTCTTCAAATGAGCCTAAACCCTACTTATCCAAATATGCATGTAAGGATAGGATCCACTTATTTCTACATAGTAGTGAAACTTGCCAAATACAATTCAAATGTATTGACCCTTGTGGCTGCAACTTATTATGTTGCAGGTTTGTTTGATGTTAGTGAAGTGTGTTGAATAGGATTACAAGTCTACAACCAACATGATTGCCCGTGGCACTTTGAAGATGAAGGACTCCATGCTATATAGATATTCTGCTGCATTGTAATGTGATAGCCAAATGAGCTATGTAAGATGTAATGAATTATTTTATTCCTGGTTATAAAGTTGTATTATGACCTTTGTTTCTTGATATTACATCTTAACTATGGATGCTAGCTATTGATCCAGGGACTAGCATTGTAAACACAGGGATCTCTACGTTATTAAAGGTTGGGACCTCTACAACTCAACGCCGAAAGGATGGCCTACACGATCTTGATATTGGGAAGTGATCGACTACATCAACCATGAGAATCCGATCACGTTTAATGCTTTGGATCTACGAGGGTTAGTACTCTACAATCTCGTTGCACCGATCTCGTAGATTAGATCTTGGCTTGTCCACAATTGGATCTTGGTTTTGTCTGTTCTTACGGTAGAATTTTTGTTTTCCATACAATGAACCCTACAGTGGTATCAGAGCCATTTCTATGCGTAGATATGTTGCTCGAGTAGAACAAATGGTTTTGTTGGCGTTGATGCTTTTATTGTCGCTTGATTTTTCTGTACTTTGCATCTTGCGCTATGGTGGAATGAAGCGGCCTAGGCTAACCTTACATGTCATCGTACATGAGACTTGCTCCACGCTCAATGTGCAACTTGCATTGCACAAGTGGCTTTGCGAGTGTATGTCTCTCCCACCATAGTTAAGATTCAATTTACAATGGGAACTTGACAACACTTGTATCGGCGTTGTGGTTCTTGTTCGTAGGTAAGAACGGTTCTTATTCGAAATCCCCAAGCCACGTAAAACATGCAAAGAAAATTAGAGGCGTCTAACTTGTTTTTGTAGGGCATGTGATGTGATCTGATATGGCCATGATGTGATTATGATTATATTTGATGTATGCGATGATCCTTATTGTAATATGGCAACTGGAAGGAGCCTGATGGTTGTCTTTAAATTCCATAAGACTTGAGTGTCTATTCATCATGTAATAGCTTTATTCCAAGTTGTTGTAATAGTTGTTGTTGGTGATGGACAACCATGAAGAGGCGACATTGACCATGACGCCATTCTGGTGATGATGATATCATGTTCGTGCTTTGGAGATGGAGATCAAAGGCACAAGAAGAAAAGCCATATCATATCACATATTATGAATTGCATGTGAGGTTAATCTTTTTTATGCATCTTGTATTGCTTAGATCGTGAAGGTAGCATTACAAGATGATCCCTCCCACAAAATTTCAAGTAATAAAGTGTTCATCCTTAGTACAGACCGGTGCTAAGACTCGTCATTTCGAAGCATCATGTGATGGTCAGGTGTGATAGATTCTATGTGTGCATACAACGGGTACAAGCCAGGTTTGCACATGTGGATACTAAGGTTAACCTTGACGAGCCTAACATGTACAGACATGGTCTTGGAACATAGAATACCAAAAGGTAAAGCATGAGTCATATGGATGATATTATGAACATGTTGACTGTTTGCCTTTGAAGCTACATCATCTCTCGTGATGATCAGACTTGGTGTAGTGGATTTGGTTCGTGTAATCACCAAAACGACTCGAGGGATGTTGTTTAGGGTTTAGGGTTTAGGGTTTAGGGTTTAGGGTTTAGGGTTTAGGGTTAGGGTTTAGGGTTAGTGGAAGTTCAAATAGTAATATGATTAAAATTGAACACAATTTATCATAAATTAAATCAAAGTAAATTTGCATAATTTGTTGTAGTCATTGGCATCCGTTCACCATATTATACTTAGTTATAATTGAGATAATATATCTATAGAATTCTGGATAGTTACTTTACAAATTGGTATCATATTGTTTTGAGTGTTAATCTAAAGTTTAAAAGTCCTATTGCAAACATTTGGCAAACTCCATCTTACTCCATGAAGTTTAATAATTGGTATTAAATCAAGAGTAACAATTCCAGTGTTATATCTAAAGTATCATGTTTGTCTCCATGATTCTTGATATTCAAAATATTATTTTAATATCAATGTAATCGAGGAGCAGAAAGGATTGTTTCAGAAACCATCATGTGTGGAAGATATTGCGATATCTGAAACAATGTTTTGGTTGCAACATGATAGAGTATAATTTAGAAAAATATATGTTCTCATATTTGATGAGAACTTGTGAAGGTTGGAGATGCTAGATGTCCTCATCCTCCAAAAGGTTTTGGAAAGCAACTTTATACTCGCAATTTTCCGTTATAAGCTATGGTAGCTTGATCATGAAATTTATGTGATGAAGATGAATAAAAGATGTAGGTAAAATGATTACTGCACTAAAAGATTACTAAAGAATGGATTTCTAAAGAACACCAAACATTTGATGATGGTTATCTACTTGAAAGTGCAAGTCCAAAGATATTATTATTTGACTATACGCGCTTTGGACTATGTGTCATGTGTATGGCACCACTGTTGATGTTGATAGATTATTTTAAAAACAAAAAGGAAATGCTGAAATAGAATCTCAAAAATATTTGGCAGAAAAATAAAAGACTATAATTGTCCAGCTTAGGTATATAGATGATATGCATGTTATGGTTGTATTCTTTTCTTGTTAAACAAATTGGGTCTTGGGTATTGGATACCGAATTTGTTGGTGTGAATTATCATACAGAACAACACAATTCACGAACTAAAATAGCCTAAGTAACTAGCAAGAGAATATGTGATGATGTTCATCGAGAACAAATAAAGTGTTGTTGTGTTTCTTGTTGACATCAAAGCTTGCCTTCAAGATTAGTTTTAATAATCGTTATTTTAATCAAGTATTATGAGAACAAAAGGTTGTTCAAATAATTTCCGTATTCCATAATAGATGGATGATATACAAGTCTAGTTGGAGAAATCACATCCATAAAACTAATGCTAAAAATGTCAAAATACAAAAGATTGAAAGATCACTTAAGAAGTGACATCGCCATTTAAATTATATTGGAAAGAAAACATGAAGAAACTTCATGTTGATGGAATTTTGGAGACTTTGATTTTGATCAATTGATCCTTGTAAGACTTTCCTAGAGATAATTGAAACTTCGTCCAAAGGCCAAAGAAGAACAAACGACTAACTTATTGGAATTTGTACATATTGATGTATGTAGTCCAATATGTGTAGTCGTGAGCAATGGATTTCAACTTCATATGCTTTCTCCAGAATTTTGAGTGAATACATGTGTATATTTACTTAATGAGGATGAAGTATGAAATATTTGAAAAATGTTCAAACACTGTCAAGATGAAGTGGAAAATCATTTTAACAAGAAAATAAGAGTTTATGATTGGATCATAAAGGAAGATATTTGAGTTACAAGTAACAGCTAAGATTTGACGAATCGTTCCATAGATTTGCATTTCTCGTAAGACCATAGGAGTATGGATTGTTCGAGATATGAAATGAAAGCTTGTTTGACATGGTGAGATCAAAGGTGTCAGTTATAAAACTGCCATTGTATTTTAAAGATTAAATCTTTAGTGACTACCACTTTTACACTTAAAAGAGATCGATCATGATCCGTTGAAATCACACCATATAAGATATGATTTGGTATAAAACCCAAATTGTCCTTTTTTAAACATTGGTATGCTAGGCATAAGTAAAATGTCTATAACCAAAATCAGATGAGCAAGTCTTTGTATGTTATTTTCGATAATCGTTGAGTATTCCTCCATAACACTGAAGACAAAAGTGTTTGTCTCTTAGAACATAAAATTTCTTGAGAAGGAAATTTTCGTGAAAAGTTAAGTGGGAGTACAATAGAAATTTTATAAGTTTATTGAACCTTTGCTATATGTGGTGAGTTGCGCAGCGCCAGAAAGTGTCCCGTAGGCAACAACAATGCTCATGGATCACGTTCCTCAAAAGGTTGTGGTCACGAATGTCTAAGTTCCTATTGAACTAACTAGGTCGGGTAAATAATCAAATACCAAGATTTGAGAATTAAATCATTATTGTTTGACAATGATGAACCGACTACATGCAAAGAAGCGATGATGGTCCCTAACTCCATCAAATGGATTGAAGCCATAAAATCTGTGATATTTCCATACACGAAAAATAAAGTTTTTGAACTTGGAAGACCATCTGGAAAGGTGTAAAACCTATCGGTCGTATTTGGATCTATAAATAGACATGGGTGTATTCACATCTATGAAATTGTCGACATGTTGGTAAAGAGTTTACAACAACGTTCAAGAAGTTGACTATGACAAAGATTTGATCTTTCATAGCGATATTTAGTCTGGATGGATTAATTCCGCAACCACTGCATATAATTTTGTTATATGGTAGTTGAACAAACAAAACAAAGTTCTTCTAATAGAATAGTTACCTAGGACGTGCACATGACATGATCCAAAGGGTTTTGTTAATTCAAAGGATGCTAAAAGAGCATGCAAACTTCAATGGTTGAAGTAAGCATCGTTGAGTTGGAATCTTCACCGTGATGAAACTGTTAAAAGGTTTTAATTTCACTAGAGACGATGGAGATGCTTGCATTTGCAAGAAATTAAGTGGGAGCGCTAAGACATATTTCTAATACATTATCTGAAAGACATATTGTTGATTGGAGATGATGTATCTTTTATTCACACAGGTTAGGAATTTCATTTCAATAAAAGACTTAGGACAAACCTGAATATTTGGCATCAATGTCTATATGGATAAATTGAGACGCTAATATGGTTGTGCCAAATGTACATAGATGAGATATTGATTGAGTTCAATCTAGAAATGACAAGAAAGGTTCTTGCCACACAGAAAGGATTGAATCAAGATTCAAGTGTATTGACACTTGGTAAGTGAAATGAGAATCAAGTGTTTTGACACTTGGTGAGTGAAATCACAAGAATATTTCGATTAATCATACCGTGATATGTACACATCCAGATATGTCCTATGCTCTAAATGTTATGAGAAGATACCAGAATGATTCATAAGATGATCATTCGATGAAAGTAAGGATATTCTTATGACCTTTGGAAGAACTAAGAATATGGTATTTATGTAGAGGTGACATATAGATAGATAGTTTCATCGTAAAGTTTTACATTGATACTAGTTTTTTCACAAGATACAAATTAAGTTTATCTCAATTTAGAATATGGCTGTCACAATGTAATGGAAAGGAATTTCCATAATGGATTTGGATGAGTTCTAAAGTTAAGACATTATGACAGATACTACAACAAAAGGCTAAGTATATGACTGCCATTGTAGCAACAAAAGAGGGAATTTGTGTCAATTAGTTCATTATCAAACTAGGTGTGGTTCACAACGGGCTAGTACTATAAAGATATATTGTACGACAATTGTATCAACATGTTTTAACCCCAAGGAACTAAAGGTCTCACCAAAGTACCAAAGTTATACAATGCCATTGTAGGGTTCGCAGCATAGAAAACAAAAAAATTCCTACGATGGGAACAACTATGTACCAAGATCTATCTACTGGATACAAGCAACGGGTGGATATACATCCATAGAATACATACCCTCGAAGACCGAATAGCGTTAACAAGGTTGTACTCGTGGATGATGTCGTCGAACGCTTGTCGATCTAAAGATCGAGAAGAAGTCCATCCGGTCCAGCACCATCCAGTCGAGCACCGCAAAGCAGTGGTGAATCTATGATCGCACAAACGTCCGGGAACCCTGACAACCTCCGCGCCCTCGCTCCAGCGAAGCAGAGGAAGAAACAAATCCTTCCATAAAAAGCCATTGGGAACATGTATCTCACTAATCCGAGACCATGGGGAAATTCTAAAGGGGGAGAGAGATCCATCGTGAGGAGGTGTGCTTTGAGAGGAGAGGGATGCCTTTCATAGGGAGAGGGGGAGCACCCAAGGGGCATGGCTCCCAGCCCATGGTGGCTGCCCCCACCTATTCGACATTCATATGGGTGGAGCTCCCACTCAAAATGAAAAGCCTCCACTCACATAAACATGCCTCCACTCAAAAATCCACTCACATGCATTAAATTTCCACCAAATTTAATGCAAGCTCTCACTTAAATAAAACTATTTATTTATTTATTCAGAATTTTGTTAATTAATCTAATTAACAAACATTCACATAAAACCCCTTATAACATTTCAATTTCACATGTAGAAACACTTTCTGCAATTTCACCCGAAACAGTTTCGGTGTCTAGTGAAATAAATTCATGCGCTTTCCTTTTTCTTTCTCTGGCATATCATTTGCTCCAAATGGTGTCGGTATCCCTTAAGTGTGTCACCCGATGGTTCGTGAATAATGTAGACATGATTGAGACCCCTCTCCGATCAATAATCAGCAGCGGGACCTAGAGATATGTACTAACTCCCACATATACAACGATGACTTATGTGATCGTGTGAATCTTATACACATGTAACTCAATCCCTTTGTCTCGCGATATATTATATGACCGAGATTCCATCATCGGTATCTCCATACCTAGTTTTATCTCGTTACCGACATGTACTCTTTTCTCATCCCGTGATATAACATTCTAGTGATCAAATCACTTGCTTGCAAGCTAACTAATGTGATATCACCAAGAGAGCCCAGAGTATATCTCTCCATCATCGGGATGGACAAATTCCACTCTTGATCCATGAGCCTCAACATAACACCTTCGTAGCACTGAAACCATCTTTATAGTCACCCTGTTACGGTGTGACGTTTGATGTTATCAAGATACTCTTCTGGTGTTAGTGATTGACATGATCTCATGGTCTAAGGACTAAGATTACTTCGTATGATGTTATAGCAATATAAACACAATGACCTTGATCATAATACTATACTTAGGATGAATGTTCATCACATCATTCCAACAATGTTGTGACCTCGTTATTAACAACATCCAATGTCCATGATCAGGAAACCTTTGATCATCTTGTTAATCAACGAGCTATTTTATAAGAGAGGCATAACTAGGAACTTTATTTTTGTTTATTAAACACACATGTATTAACGTTTCCGTATTAATAAAATTATAGAATGCAAAATAAACATTTATCATAAATAAGGAATATGATAATAACCACTTTATTATTGCCTCTCGGGCATATTCCCCTCAGTCTCCCACTTCCACTAGACACAATAATCTAGTTTGAAAACTTTGCGTATTGAACACCTATGGCTTTCTGGTGTTCCATATACGCAATTGCAAGTGGTTAACATAATCTATGGATCTGACGCTTCAGGTCCGTGTGTATTTGCATGTCTCCAATGAGATGGCATTGTATAAATTTGGTCTTTTGGTGAGACTTTTAATCCCCTGGGGTTAAATCATGTCGATACTATTGTCGTACAATATATCTTTAGTGTTAGCCTGTTCTGAACCACACCTTAGTTTTATAACAAAGTACTTGACACAAATGCCCTCCTTTACTGCTACTATTGCATTCATATACTTAGCCTTTTGTTGTAGTATCGGTCACAATGTCTTAACTTTGGAATTCATCCAAATCCGTCATGGAAACTCCTTTCCATTTCATTATGCCACCCTAGTTTAAATTGAGATAAACTTAATTTGTATCTTGTGACAAAACTAGTATCAATGTAATGTTTTAGAATGAACTATTTGTAACTTATACAAATGTAATATATTCTTAATTATTCCAAAAGATTATAAGAATATCCTTACTATCGTCCAATGATCATTTTATGATTCATTCTGGTATATTCTCATAACACTTAGAGCATATGACATATTTGGATGTATACATATCATGGTATTATTGATCAAAACATTCTTGTGATTTCACTCATCAAGTGTCAAAGCACTTGAATCTTGTTTTACTTATCAAGTATAGGTACACTTGAATCTTGATTCAATTCTTTTCCATGCGACAAGATCCTTTTCTCGTCGTTTCTATATTGAACTCCTTCAATATCTCATATATGTATGTTTGGCATGGCCATATTAGCGTCACTCTCTATCCATGTAGACATTCATGCTAAATATCCGGGTTTTGCCTAAGTTTTTCATCAAAATAAAATTCTTAACCTTTGTCAATAAAATATACATAATTTCCAATCAACAAGATGTCCTCCACATAATGTACTAGAAATATGTCTCAGAGCTCCCACTTAATTTCTTGCAAATGCAAGCATCTTCATCGTCTCCTGATAAAATTAAACTTCTTTAACAGTTTCATCACGGTGAAGATTCCAACTCCGCGATGCTTACTTCAACCATTGAAGTTTTCATGCCCTTTTAGCAATCTTTGAATTTAACAAAACCCTTTGGATCGTGTCATGCACATGTCCAAGGTGACCATTCTATTAGAAGAACTTTGTTTTGTTTATACATCTATCATATACCCAAATTATATGTAGTGGTTGCTACATTAATCCGTCCAAACTAAATATCGCTATGAAAGATCAAATCTTGTCATAGTCAACTCCTTAAACATTGTCGTAAAAAATTTACCGAGATGTCGTTTATAGATCCAAATACGATCGATAGGTTTTTACACCTTTCCGGAGGGTCTTCCAAGTTTAAAAAACTTGATTTCTCGTGTATGGAACTATCACGAAATTTATGGATTCAAGCCATTTGACGGAGTCAGGGCCCAGCATCGCTTCTTTGCATGTAGTCGGTTCATCATTGTCAAGCAACAATGATTTACTCTCAAATCTTGGCATTTAATTGTTTATCCGACCTACTTGGTTCAATAAGAACTTAGACCTCTGTGACCACAACATTTGAGGCACGTGAGCCATGGGCATTGTGGTTGCCTCCGGAATGTTTTCCAGCACTGCGCAACTCAGCACATATAGATAAGGTTCGTTAAGCTTATCAAAGTTCTATTGTCCTCCCACTAAACTTTTGCGAAAAGTTTCTTTTTAAAGAAACTTCACATTTCAAGCGACAAACCATTTTTTCCTCGGTGTTATGGAGGAATACCCAATGGTTATTCAAAATAACCTACAAAGACATGCTCATCCGACTTTGATTGTAAACATCTTACTTATGCTTAGCATACCAAAATTTAAGAAAGGACAACTTACTTGGTGTCATTTCAATGGATCAAGATGGAGATCTTTTCAGTGTAAAAGCGGTAGTCTCTAAAGCTTTTAATCTTTTAAAACATAATGGCAGTTTTATAAATAACACCTTTGATCCAACCATGTCAAACAAGGTTTCATTACAAATCTCAAACACTCCATATTCCTATGGTGTTTCGGGAGATGTAAATCTAGGTGTTTTGCTAAACTTGCAACTCAAATAAATCCCTTTATGATAAAATCATCAATCATTTATTTTCTTGTTACACTTGCAACTCAAATAAATCTCTTTATGATAAAATCATAAATCATTTATTTTCTTGTTACAATGATTTTCCTCTTCATCTTGAAAGTCTTTGAATGTTTTCAAATATTTCATACTTCTCTCTCATTAAGTGAATATTCACTCAAATTTTCCGGAGAAAGCATATGAAGTTGAAATCCATCACTTATGACTACACATAATGGACTACATACATCGATATGTATAAATTACAATAATTTAATCGATCGATCTTCTTTGGCCTTTAAACGAAGTTTCAATTATCCCGAGGAAAGTCTCACAAGCGTCATTTGATCAAATCAAAAGACTTCAAAAAATCCATAAAATGGAGTTTCTTCATGTCACTACGTAAGTGATCTTCCAATCATTTGTCTTGCGACATTTTAGCATTAGTTATATGGATGTGATTTCTCCAACTAGATTTGTAAATCATCCATCTTATATGGAATACGATAATTATTTGAACAATCTTTGTTCTCGTAATACCTGATTTAAATAACTATTATTAAAACAAATCTTGAAGGCGAGCTTTGATGTCAACGAGAAATACAAACAATGCCTGGCTTCTTTTCGATGATCATCATCACATATTCTCTTGCTAGTAACTTAGGCCATTGTAGTTCATGAATTGCGTCGTTCTGTATGAAATTTCTTACCAACCAATTTGTTATCCAATACCCAAGAACCACATTTTTTAACAAGCAAAGAATACAACCATAACATGTATATCATCTATATACCTAAACTGGATATTTCCAGTCTTTTCTTTTCTTGCAAATATATTTTATAGATTCTCTTTCAGCATTTCCAATTCCTTTTTAAAAGAATCTATCAACATCAACAGTGGAGCCATATACATGACACATAGTCCAAAGCATATATATTCAAATACTAATACCTTTGGACTTGCACTTTGAAGTAGATCACCATCATCAAATGATCGGCATTCTTCGAAAATCCATTCTTTAGTAATCTTTTAGTGTAGTAAACACTTTACATACATCTTCTATTCATCCTTATCATTACGACTTTCATGATCAAGCTAATGTAGATTATAAAGGAGAATCGTGAGTATAACATTACTTTCCAAAACCCTTTTGGATGATTAGGATGTCTAGCATCTCCAAACTTTGCAAATTCTCATCCAATATGAGAACATATATTATACTCTATCATATTGCAACCAAAACATTATTTCAGATATCATTATATCTGCCACACATGATGGTTTCTGAAACAATTCTTTCAGCTCCTAGATAATCTTGATATTTAAATCAAGAATCATGGAGGCAAACATGATACTTAAGATACTAACACTAGAATTGTTACTCTCAATTTAATACCAATTATTAAATTTCACAGAGCAAATAGAGTTTGCTGAAAGTTTGCAATAGGACTTTACACTTTAGATTGACACTCAACACAACACGATACCAGTTCATAAAGTAAATATCCAGAATTCTATAGTTCTATTATCTCCCACAAATGCCAATGACTATACGTGGTGAACGAATGCCAATGACTACAACAAATTATGCAAATTCACTTTGATTTAATTTATCATAAATTGAGTTCTAATAATCCAAATTAGAAATAAACTCCCACTCAATAACGACATCTCTTGTGTCTTTTTGGTGATTAGATGAACCAAATCCACTACACCAAGTCCGATCATCATGTGAGTCATTATAGCTTCAAAGGCGAGCATCAAATGGGCATCATATCTTTCATATGAATCAAGCTTAACCTTTCGGTCCATGTTCCGAGGCCATCTCTGTACATGCCAGGTTCGCCAAGTAAGAACCTTAGTATTCGCTTGTGTAAACTATCTTACACCCGAAATATGATCGTGGATCCAAGAACACCCGATCATCACGTGATGTCTTGGAGAGACGAAACATAATCTTTGCATACTTAAGGAAGAACACATTTTTATCTTGATATTTAAATGAGGGATCATATTATTATGATAATAAAATGCCAAACTAGCAATATAAGATGAAACAAACATCACATGTTAATAAGTGAAATGATATGGTGCTTGCACTTGATCTCCATCATGTGCATCGTGGTATGATCATCATCATTCCTTTATATGTAAGGCCAAGGTCTATGGAACTTACACGTTATGTGTGTTGTAAGAGTATCGAGTTATACTTTTACTTACAACATCACCATATCATGACACTAGCCCAGCAACAGTCTAAACTAGACGCCTATAATTTATCCATTGCAAGTTTTACGTGGCTTAGGGCTTTCGAAGATAGAACCTTTCTTACCTACGAACATGAACCACAACGAGGATAACCAAATTGTTGACAACTTGCTGCAAATTAGATACTGACTATAGTAGTAGAGACAGACACCCACTAGCCACTTATGCAAAACTAGTTGCATGTCAAGCGTGGAACAAGTCTTATGTGTGAGGACATGTAAAGTTTGTCCGGGCCGCTTCATCCCACTATGCCACCAATATCCAAAGTACAACTAAGAAGCAATAACATGATCATCATCGCCCACATATACATATGTGTACTACCCGTGCAAAGCATCTATGCATAGATCCGGCTCTGATACCACTGTAGGGTTCGCAGCATAGAAAACAAAAAATTTCCTATGATGGGAACAACTATGTACCAAGATCTATCTACTAGATACAAGCAACGGGTGGATATACATCCATAGAATACATACCCTCGAAGACCGAATAGCGTTAACGAGGTTGTACTCGTGGATGATGTAGTCGAACGCTTGCCGATCTCAAGATCGAGAAGAAGTCCATCCGGTCCAGAAGGTCCAGCACCATCCAGTCCAGCACCGCAAAGCAGTGGTGCATCCGTGATCATACACACGTCCGGGTACCCCGACAACCTTGATGGCTCAGGTGTGAAGTAGCACAGTAGCAAGTCTTCCCATAGTAATAAACCGAGGTTATTGAACCAGTAGGAGGAAGGAAACGTCACACAGGTGTTGCAAGCAATGTGGAAACCTGCACAACACAAACTCAGGACTTTGCCTGTCACATCCCAAGATTTTCCAAATCTTGTAATGTGAAAATAAATGAATAAAATAAAACTTTGTTTGATTTTCAGGGCTAGAAGAAACTTTTTAAATTCAATTGGTACTCCAAACCCATTTGAATTAAATAAAATCCTAAAGGAGTTTAAAAAGATAAACCTTTTTAATAAAGAAAATAAAATGTTTTGGAAATACTATTTTGAAACTCTTAAGTGAAAAGATTCATTTTCAAATGAAATAGAAGTTTATAAATAAAGAATATTTTATAAAGCCAAATTAAACCTTAGCCAAGCTTTGGAATTAAAACATTTTATTATTTAAATTAACTAAAGTTTATTTAAATAAATTAATAAGGATTTAATATCCAACCTTATTTAAATAAAAGGTTTTACCAATTTAAATTGAAACATCAAAACTTCTTAAATTATTTAAAATAAGTTTTCCCAATTATTTGATATTCACAAATAAAACCTACTAAAGTGTTTAGGCTTTATTTTAGATTTCAAAATAAATAACTCAATAAAACAAATTCTATTTTAATAAGAAAGTCTATTGTATTTATTTAATAATGGACTCTAAAATAAGAGGGTATTTTGTTTTAAACAAATTTTCCAATTATTCTTTATTAAACCTACTGATTTGGTTTTGAAAATATTTGGATTTTAAATGAAGATTTTATTAATTAAAACAAACCCTATTTTATTAAATAACTAAAGGGCTATTTTATTTAATTATTAAATAGATCTTTAAAAAATGAATAAAGATATAATTTTTTATTTTTGAGATTTGGTTTATGTTAATAAACAGAAACAAAAACTCATTACAATGGTTTGAATTGTTTGAATTATTTGAATGCTTGAATAGTTAGATGAAATTCAAATCAGAAAAATAGAATTATAAATAGAAAAAGATTTAGACAGAAAAAAAATATAGAACAGCCCACCATCTGGCCCAACAGCCCAACTCGCAGCCCACCTCCTCTTTTCCCTGAAGCGTTTTCCTTCACCGCATAAACAACCCGCATAGCCTATGACTGGTGGACCTCCCCCTTTCTCTCCTTTTCTCACTGACACCAGACCCCACCACCGGCCCTCTTCTTCCTCACCCGCCGCGGACCTGTTCCTCCCCTTTTCTCGCCTCACCGTTTCTGGCCAAATAAATTCGGGTGAATTCGTTTAAATGCATGGTTAATTCTCACCCTGGACCCTGCTGTCTTAATCCCCCTGGTCTCCTCTTCCTTCTCCCGCAGACCACACCTCACTGGAGCCCCCAGGCTGCGCAAATTGCTTGCGACAACACCCCTGTCCCCGACAACTTCCCCGGCCGATTCTAGATGCCACACGCCGCCCCTTGCCTCGTCGACCTAGCACACATACTCCACGCGTCCAGACGCATCCGTCCATACCAACCATTCACCTGCGGGCGCTCCAGAACGTCGGCAACAACTCCACCTATACGCCGCCGTCGTCTGCTACTTTTCCGGCGAGTCCTCTAGGTAATATCTGACCACCCCCTTTCCTCTTGATGATGCATACATGACCACCGACCGCATGCGCAGCTAACGCAGCCCCTAACTTTTCTTAGCGTGGTCCTAAACGTCGCCAACGACGACAACCTGAGAGCACCGTCGCCCGCAGCTTCTCCGACGAGCAATTAGCAGCAACCCCTTGCGCGCCTCGAGTAGCCGACCCCACCTCGAGCATCAGCAAGTCTCTGCGAGGCTGGTAAGCCTTGCCAGCCTCTCCCTCGCTTCCTGCAACGCCAGCTCCGCCGCTAGCAGAGCGTCGCCGCCGCGCGCTGCCGCTAAGCGCCGCCAGAGTTAGGTCAGGCCATCTCCAGCAGTTAGATGCAGATCGTAGGGGTACGACAGAATCACTTAATGCGAAGGGGTATGGGTTCAGGGTCGCACGATCGGACTTGATCCAACGCGCCAGAATAGTCAATCCGAGCGAAGCGGTACTGGCGAATGAAAATAGGACGCGTGGCACCAGGAGAGTTAAAATAGAATTTGAAATCAGATTGAAATGCCATTTTGAAAACCCTATAACTTTCAAACCACACGTCCAAATTTTACAAATTTTATATCAATGAATTCAGGAGAACAAGCCCTAGCCAACCATGGCCTTAGTTTGACAAATAGTATCTGTTAGCTTGTTTGAATTTGCAGAAACATTTGTGTACTTGTTTAGATTAGAAAAATTGTTTAAAAATGATTTTTGGATTAAAACCTTTGCAAAATGGTTTGTTGTGATCTTACTGACCCTAGGAACCAACCCTTGGTGTTAAAAATGATTTTTGTAAGATTTAGGTTGGATTACTTGACTTAGTCATTTTCTAGCCAAATAAAAAGAATGGTTTTTGTTATAAAAATGTTTATGGAAAGAAAACTTTAAGGAAATGTTTTGGACCAAACCTACTGACCCCAAAACACCAAGTTTTGCAATAGCAACTCATTTGGTGAAAAACATAAAGTTTTTGCTTTGATAAAATAATTTTCACCACATAAAATAATGATTAGATTTAAAAATGGTTTATGGACCAAAACCCTTTTGCAAATGACTTTGTCACTATGGAAAATGACCACTTTTGACTTTACAAAGTTTAGAAGCCGAGTGGAAACCACCATTAAAATTAGAACCATCTTTTGCATGCTTGCATGCATTACTTTGACTTTGTCATTTTATGTGTTGTTTTGCTTGATTGGAAGATTGAGTTTGTGCCTTGCTTGATTGATTTGTAGTGACTGGAAGAGTGTGATTGTTTCAAGGACAAGGAGTGAACCCATACTCTACCAAAAAGGCAAGTGATGCTTCATACTTTTTGTCCCATTACTTTCCCTATGCATTAGTGATTTTGCTAAGTAAAACTTGCATGGATTTTGCTAAGTATAGACCTTGCTATAGGAAATCCTAGTAGATGTATCCTTGGTAGGATTTACCTAAGTTAAAGATTCCTACTACTATCAAGCTTAGCCTAGCTAATAGAAAACATGGGTGGAAAATATATTCACACTATGGAAAAATCTCTAAGTCTGAGGACTTATGTTTTTGCTTAATAAAACAACTAAGTTAATGAATCCCCTGGGTGGAATGGGCTTGCTTGGTGGAGATTGGTTGAGTGGTTCACAAGGCCATGGACTTGGCTTGTGTATCTCACTTGTGGTATGCCACCCAGGAACAAAGAGATTTGAGATGTCAAATGTTGAGAAGCTTCAAGTGCAACCACTTGGCAATATGGGCTCTGCCATGATCATATAGGTTGCAAGAACTTAGCCTTATGGACAGTGGGTGGTAGTGTTTGATAGGTTGGAGCGCGTCCATTTTGGTCTAAGGGAAAGCTTCTGAAAGATCTTGTCTTGGTGAAACCAAGTCTTGTGGGGAAAGTGCACAACCTCGGCAGAGTGTAAAATCTAAGTACTTTGCCATGTCCCTGGTAAAGGACAATTTGAGCATTAAGACATGGAAGCAATCAAGAATCTCATCATTCAAATTTCTAAGTTAAAATCTTGTGGATTGAACAAGGGTTGTTTGAAATCTTCAATCTTTGGTTGGTAGATGCCTTGGAAAGGATCTTCAATCTTTGATTGAAAAAAATGATTTTGTCAAGCAAAAACTTAGTATTTTCAAAATGATAAGAAAAATCTATTTTGAGCAATGCAAGCCTCAACTCCACTTAGCCAAAAATGCATATAGATGATAGACTCCACTATACTTCCATAGTATCACTTGCCAATACAATTCAAATGTATTGACCATTTGTGGCTGTAACTTGTATGTTGCAGGTTTGATTGATTTTAGTGAAGATTGTTTGATTAGGATTACAAAGTCTACAACCAACATCTGCCTGTGGCATTTTGAAGATGAAGGACCCCATGACTATAGTTATTCCGCTGCAATGTAATGTAATAGCCTAATGAGCTATGTTTGATGTAATAAATTATGTTATTCCTGGTTATAAAGTTATATTATGACCTTTGTTTCTTGATATTACATCTAAACTGTGGATGCTAGCTATTGATCCAGGGACTAGCATTGTAAACACAGGAGGAATCTACCTTACCAGGTTGAGACCCTCTACAGATGGTATCAGAGCATTGTGTTGCCTGTAGGATTTGTAAACCTAGGATTGGACTAAAACCCTTAGAAAATAGGAGTTGTACTTGTTCCAAAAACTTATTTACAAAAACACTTGTAAACTCTTTCCTCAACCATTTTGGTTTCAACTCTACTTCTCTTCTATTTCAACTTGATGGAAAAACCAACCCCATGGCCAAAGACTACACCATGTGCAAAGGACTACTTCAACTCTAATGACTTCAACATCTCCAACTCTAATGACTTCAACATCTTCATCATATTCACCAAGGGCTTCCAACTTGGATACCACTAAGGACTACAAGTGAGACAAGGAAATCTTGCTCAAGATTTAGAGACTGAGGGAATGCAAAAGTTAGAAGGAGCCTACATCATTTGAAGTATTGCAACCAAGATTTTTTCTCAAGGAAACCATGATCTCATACAAGAAGAATCAAGAAGGAAGGAAAGATCACAAGTGAACCATATAGATGGACCACCATAATTTAGTTAAGTCAAACACACCAACTTATGTGGTGTAACAAAAATATTTTGTTGCCTAAAAATGTGCTTGAACTTTGTTGATTGAGTGAAATGTTTGTTTGTGATTGCTTGCACATTGCTTGTGTGAATTGTGGTGTGTGTGATTAGAATTGATTCCTTAGAAATATTTTGCCTATTCTAACCCAAATCCAACCCAAACAGATGACTTCTCCAAGAGACTCCAACCTCAAGGTTGATGACACCAACACCAACCAAGAAGACAGCATGAAAGAGCTCATAGCAACCCAAAACCAGTTGAGTCAAGAGACAACTCAGCTTTTAGCCAACAACAATGGACTAGACCCAGCCATACAAAGGATTTTGAAACTTCAATCCCAACTGCTGCAAGGATTGGTTACTCAAATAATCAACATGGGAGAAAACTTTTCCCAAAGAGCTAATGACAACAAGAATGACAAAGATGCTAATCTAGAAGGAACCCAAGCTAGCAATATTTTTAGAGACAAGGATCATGCATCCAAGGAACATGAAGATCAATGCCCCAAGAAGAGAGAAAGATTTTCCACCTATGAAGAACATGAACTATAAGAACTCCTAGCTTTGGAGAGACCCAAGAAGAAGAAGAAATGCCCCAACCCTAACAAGAAGGACATTACTCAAGTGCAGTGTTACAATTGCAAAGAGATGGGACACTATGCCAATGAATGCCTAGAAAAGAAGAAGAATCAAAGAAACAAACAAGAGGCAATGATACCAAAGGAAAAGAAAGATATCAGCCAAGTGATGTGTTTCAAATGCAAGGAACTAGGCCACTATGTAAACTTCTGTCCAGGAAAGAGGAAGCCCATGATAAACCAACCTATAAAAGACCTCAGCCTTGTCACATGTTTCAAGTGTGAAAACAAAGGACACTATGCAGATGTTTGCCTAGAGAAAGTTTTCCCAGGATCCCAAGAAGGACAATATGTAATTTTTGTTTGAAAATTTTTAAGGGTGGCAGTACCCTAGTTGTTTTGAACCTGCTTGTAACCCTAGCCTCCCCAAATCTCGGGACGAGATTTATTTTAAGGGTGGTAGCCTGTCACATCCCAAGATTTTCCAAATCTTGTAATGTGAAAATAAATGAATAAAATAAAACTTTGTTTGATTTTCAGGGCTAGAAGAAACTTTTTAAATTCAATTGGTACTCCAAACCCATTTGAATTAAATAAAATCCTAAAGGAGTTTAAAAAGATAAACGTTTTTAATAAAGAAAATAAAATGTTTTGGAAATACTATTTTGAAACTCTTAAGTGAAAAGATTCATTTTCAAATGAAATAGAAGTTTATAAATAAAGAATATTTTATAAAGCCAAATTAAACCTTAGCCAAGCTTTGGAATTAAAACATTTTATTATTTAAATTAACTAAAGTTTATTTAAATAAATTAATAAGGATTTAATATCCAACCTTATTTAAATAAAAGGTTTTACCAATTTAAATTGAAACATCAAAACTTATTAAATTATTTAAAATAAGTTTTCCCAATTATTTGATATTCACAAATAAAACCTACTAAAGTGTTTAGGATTTATTTTAGATTTCAAAATAAATAACTCAATAAAACAAATTCTATTTTAATAAGAAAGTCTATTGTATTTATTTAATAATGGACTCTAAAATAAGAGGGTATTTTGTTTTAAACAAATTTTCCAATTATTCTTTATTAAGCCTACTGATTTGGTTTTGAAAATATTTGGATTTTAAATGAAGATTTTATTAATTAAAACAAACCCTATTTTATTAAATAACTAAAGGGCTATTTTATTTAATTATTAAATAGATCTTTAAAAAATGAATAAAGATATAATTTTTTATTTTTGAGATTTGGTTTATGTTAATAAACAGAAACAAAAACTCATTACAATGGTTTTAATTGTTTGAATTATTTGAATGCTTGAATAGTTAGATGAAATTCAAATCAGAAAAATAGAATTATAAATAGAAAAAGATTTAGACAGAAAAAAAAAATAGAACAGCCCACCATCTGGCCCAACAGCCCAACTCGCAGCCCACCTCCTCTTTTCCCTGAAGCATTTTCCTTCACCGCATAAACAACCCGCATAGCCAATGACTGGTGGACCTCCCCCTTTCTCTCCTTTTCTCACTGACACAAGACCCCACCACCGGCCCTCTTCTTCCTCACCCGCCGCGGACCTGTTCCTCCCCTTTTCTCGCCTCACCGTTTCTGGCCAAATAAATTCGGGTGAATTCGTTTAAATGCGTGGTTAATTCTCCCCCTGGACCCTCCTGTCTTAATCCCCCTGGTCTCCTCTTCCTTCTCCCGCAGACCACACCTCACAGGAGCCCCCAGGTTGCGCAAATTGCTTGCGACAACACCCCTGTCCCCGACAACTTCCCCGGCCGATTCCAGCTGCCACACGCCGCCCCTTGCCTCGTCGACCTAGCACACATACTCCACGCATCCAGACGCATCCGTCCATACCAACCATTCACCTGCGGGCGCTCCAGAACGTCGGCAATAACTCCACCTATACGCCGCCGTCGTCTGCTACTTTTCCGGCGAGTCCTCCAGGTAATATCTGACCACCCCCTTTCCTCTCGATGATGCATACATGACCACCGACCGCATGCGCAGCTAACACAGCCCCTAACTTTTCTTAGCGTGGTCCTAAACGTCGCCAACGACGACAACCTGAGAGCACCGTCACCCGCAGCTTCTCCGACGAGCAATTAGCAGCAACCCCTTGCGCCCCTCGAGTAGCCAACCCCACCTCGAGCATCAGCAAGTCTCTGCGAGCCTGGTAAGCCTTGCCAGCCTCTCCCTCGCTTCCTGCAACGCCAGCTCCGCCGCTAGCAGAGCGTCGCCGCCGCGCGCTGCCGCTAAGCGCCGCAAGAGTTAGGTCAGGCCATCTCCAGCCGTTAGATGCAGATCGTAGGGGTACGACAGAATCACTTAACGCGAAGGGGTTTGCGTTCAGGGTCGCACGATCGGACTTGATCCAACGCGCCAGAATAGTCAATCCGAGCGAAGCGGTACTGGCGATTGAAAATAGGACGCGTGGCACCAGGAGAGTTAAAATCGAATTTGAAATCAGATTGAAATGCCATTTTGAAAACCCTATAACTTTCAAACCACACGTCCAAATTTTACAAATTTTATATCAATGAATTCAGGAGAACAAGCCCTAGCCAACCATGGCCTTAGTTTGACAAATAGTATCTGTTAGCTTGTTTGAATTTGCAGAAACATTTGTGTACTTGTTTAGATTAGAAAAATTGTTTAAATATGATTTTTGGATTAAAACCTTTGCAAAATGGTTTGTTGTGATCTTACTGACCCTAGGAACCAACCCTTGGTGTTAAAAATGATTTTTGTAAGATTTAGGTTGGATTACTTGACTTAGTCATTTTCTAGCCAAATAAAAAGAATGGTTTTTGTTATAAAAATGTTTATGGAAAGAAAACTTTAAGGAAATGTTTTGGACCAAACCTACTGACCCCAAAACACCAAGTTTTGCAATAGCAACTCATTTGGTGAAAAACATAAAGTTTTTGCTTTGATAAAATAATTTTCACCACATAAAATAATGATTAGATTTAAAAATGGTTTATGGACCAAAACCCTTTTGCAAATGACTTTGTCACTATGGAAAATGACCACTTTTGACTTTACAAAGTTTAGAAGCCGAGTGGAAACCACCATTAAAATTAGAACCATCTTTTGCATGCTTGCATGCATTACTTTGACTTTGTCATTTTATGTGTTGTTTTGCTTGATTGGAAGATTGAGTTTGTGCCTTGCTTGATTGATTTGTAGTGACTGGAAGAGTGTGATTGTTGCAAGGACAAGGAGTGAACCCATACTCTACCAAAAAGGCAAGTGATGCTTCATACTTTTTGTCCCATTACTTTCCCTATGCATTAGTGATTTTGCTAAGTAAAACTTGCATGGATTTTGCTAAGTATAGACCTTGCTATAGGAAATCCTAGTAGATGTATCCTTGGTAGGATTTACCTAAGTTAAAGATTCCTACTACTATCAAGCTTAGCCTAGCTAATAGAAAACATGGGTCGAAAATATATTCACACTATGGAAAAATCTCTAAGTCTGAGGACTTATGTTTTTTCTTAATAAAACAACTAAGTTAATGAATCCCCTGGGTGGAATGGGCTTGCTTGGCGGTGATTGGTTGAGTGGTTCACAAGGCCATGGACTTGGCTTGTGTATCTCACTTGTGGTATGCCACCCAGGAACAAAGAGATTTGAGATGTCAAATGTTGAGAAGCTTCAAGTGCAACCACTTGGCAATATGGGCTCTGCCATGATCATATAGGTTGCAAGAACTTAGCCTTATGGACAGTGGGTGGTAGTGTTTGATAGGTTGGAGCGCGTCCATTTTGGTCTAAGGGAAAGCTTCTGAAAGATCTTGTCTTGGTGAAACCAAGTCTTGTGGGGAAAGTGCACAACCTCGGCAGAGTGTAAAATCTAAGTACTTTGCCATGTCCCTGGTAAAGGACAATTTGAGCATTAAGACATGGAAGCAATCAAGAATCTCATCATTCAAATTTCTAAGTTAAAATCTTGTGGATTGAACAAGGGTTGTTTGAAATCTTCAATCTTTGGTTGGTAGATGCCTTGGAAAGGATCTTCAATCTTTGATTGAAAAAAATGATTTTGTCAAGCAAAAACTTAGTATTTTCAAAATGATAAGAAAAATCTATTTTGAGCAATGCAAGCCTCAACTCCACTTAGCCAAAAATGCATATAGATGATAGACTCCACTATACTTCCATAGTATCACTTGCCAATATAATTCAAATGTATTGACCATTTGTGGCTGTAACTTGTATGTTGCAGGTTTGATTGATTTTAGTGAAGATTGTTTGATTAGGATTACAAAGTCTACAACCAACATCTGCCTGTGGCATTTTGAAGATGAAGGACCCCATGACTATAGTTATTCCGCTGCAATGTAATGTAATAGCCTAATGAGCTATGTTTGATGTAATAAATTATGTTATTCCTGGTTATAAAGTTATATTATGACCTTTGTTTCTTGATATTACATCTAAACTGTGGATGCTAGCTATTGATCCAGGGACTAGCATTGTAAACACAGGAGGAATCTACCTTACCAGGTTGAGACCCTCTACAGATGGTATCAGAGCATTGTGTTGCCTGTAGGATTTGTAAACCTAGGATTGGACTAAAACCCTTAGAAAATAGGAGTTGTACTTGTTCCAAAAAATTATTTACAAAAACACTTGTAAACTCTTTCCTCAACCATTTTGGTTTCAACTCTACTTCTCTTCTATTTCAACTTGATGGAAAAACCAACCCCATGGCCAAAGACTACACCATGTGCAAAGGACTACTTCAACTCTAATGACTTCAACATCTCCAACTCTAATGACTTCAACATCTTCATCATATTCACCAAGGGCTTCCAACTTGGATACCACTAAGGACTACAAGTGAGACAAGGAAATCTTGCTCAAGATTTAGAGACTGAGGGAATGCAAAAGTTAGAAGGAGCCTACATCATTTGAAGTATTGCAACCAAGAGTTTTTCTCAAGGAAACCATGATCTCATACAAGAAGAATCAAGAAGGAAGGAAAGATCACAAGTGAACCATATAGATGGACCACCATAATTTAGTTAAGTCAAACACACCAACTTATGTGGTGTAACAAAAATATTTTGTTGCCTAAAAATGTGCTTGAACTTTGTTGATTGAGTGAAATGTTTGTTTGTGATTGCTTGCACATTGCTTGTGTGAATTGTGGTGTGTGTGATTAGAATTGATTCCTTAGAAATATTTTGCCTATTCTAACCCAAATCCAACCCAAACAGATGACTTCTCCAAGAGACTCCAACCTCAAGGTTGATGACACCAACACCAACCAAGAAGACAGCATGAAAGAGCTCATAGCAACCCAAAACCAGTTGAGTCAAGAGACAACTCAGCTTTTAGCCAACAACAATGGACTAGACCCAGCCATACAAAGGATTTTGAAACTTCAATCCCAACTGCTGCAAGGATTGGTTACTCAAATAATCAACATGGGAGAAAACTTTTCCCAAAGAGCTAATGACAACAAGAATGACAAAGATGCTAATCTAGAAGGAACCCAAGCTAGCAATATTTTTAGAGACAAGGATCATGCATCCAAGGAACATGAAGATCAATGCCCCAAGAAGAGAGAAAGATTTTCCACCTATGAAGAACATGAACTAGAAGAACTCCTAGCTTTGGAGAGACCCAAGAAGAAGAAGAAATGCCCCAACCCTAACAAGAAGGACATTACTCAAGTGCAGTGTTACAATTGCAAAGAGATGGTACACTATGCCAATGAATGCCTAGAAAAGAAGAAGAATCAAAGAAACAAACAAGAGGCAATGATACCAAAGGAAAAGAAAGATATCAGCCAAGTGATGTGTTTCAAATGCAAGGAACTAGGCCACTATGTAAACTTTTGTCCAGGAAAGAGGAAGCCCATGATAAACCAACCTATAAAAGACCTCAGCCTTGTCACATGTTTCAAGTGTGAAAACAAAGGACACTATGCAGATGTTTGCCTAGAGAAAGTTTTCCCAGGATCCCAAGAAGGACAATATGTAATTTTTGTTTGAAAATTTTTAAGGGTGGCAGTACCCTAGTTGTTTTGAACCTGCTTGTAACCCTAGCCTCCCCAAATCTCGGGACGAGATTTATTTTAAGGGTGGTAGCCTGTCACATCCCAAAATTTTCCAAATCTTGTAATGTGAAAATAAATGAATAAAATAAAACTTTGTTTGATTTTCAGGGCTAGAAGAAACTTTTTAAATTCAATTGGTACTCCAAACCCATTTGAATTAAATAAAATCCTAAAGGAGTTTAAAAAGATAAACGTTTTTAATAAAGAAAATAAAATGTTTTGGAAATACTATTTTGAAACTCTTAAGTGAAAAGATTCATTTTCAAATGAAATAGAAGTTTATAAATAAAGAATATTTTATAAAGCCAAATTAAACCTTAGCCAAGCTTTGGAATTAAAACATTTTATTATTTAAATTAACTAAAGTTTATTTAAATAAATTAATAAGGATTTAATATCCATCCTTATTTAAATAAAAGGTTTTACCAATTTAAATTGAAACATCAAAACTTATTAAATTATTTAAAATAAGTTTTCCCAATTATTTGATATTCACAAATAAAACCTACTAAAGTGTTTAGGCTTTATTTTAGATTTCAAAATAAATAACTCAATAAAACAAATTCTATTTTAATAAGAAAGTCTATTGTATTTATTTAATAATGGACTCTAAAATAAAAGGGTATTTTGTTTTAAACAAATTTTCCAATTATTCTTTATTAAACCTACTGATTTGGTTTTGAAAATATTTGGATTTTAAATGAAGATTTTATTAATTAAAACAAACCCTATTTTATTAAATAACTAAAGGGCTATTTTATTTAATTATTAAATAGATCTTTAAAAAATGAATAAAGATATAATTTTTTATTTTTGAGATTTGGTTTATGTTAATAAACAGAAACAAAAACTCATTACAATGGTTTTAATTGTTTGAATTATTTGAATGCTTGAATAGTTAGATGAAATTAAAATCAGAAAAATAGAATTATAAATAGAAAAAGATTTAGACAGAAAAAAAATATAGAACAGCCCACCATCTGGCCCAACAGCCCAACTCGCAGCCCACCTCCTCTTTTCCCTGAAGCGTTTTCCTTCACCGCATAAACAACCCGCATAGCCTATGACTGGTGGACCTCCCCCTTTCTCTCCTTTTCTCACTGACACCAGACCCCACCACCGGCCCTCTTCTTCCTCACCCGCCGCGGACCTGTTCCTCCCCTTTTCTCGCCTCACCGTTTCTGGCCAAATAAATTCGGGTGAATTCGTTTAAATGCGTGGTTAATTCTCCCCCTGGACCCTGCTGTCTTAATCCCCCTGGTATCCTCTTCCTTCTCCCGCAGACCACACCTCACCGGAGCCCCCAGGCTGCGCAAATGGCTTGCGACAACACCCCTGTCCCCGACAACTTCCCCGGCCGATTCCAGCTGCCACACGCCGCCCCTTGCCTCGTCGACCTAGCACACATACTCCACGCATCCAGACGCATCCGTCCATACCAACCATTCACCTGCGGGCGCTCCAGAACGTCGGCAACAACTCCACCTATACGCCGCCGTCGTCTGCTACTTTTCCGGCGAGTCCTCCAGGTAATATCTGACCACCCCCTTTCCTCTCGATGATGCATACATGACCACCGACCGCATGCGCAGCTAACGCAGCCCCTAACTTTTCTTAGCGTGGTCCTAAACGTTGCCAACGACGACAACCTGAGAGCACCGTCACCCGCTGCTTCTCCGACGAGCAATTAGCAGCAACCCCTTGCGCCCCTCGAGTAGCCAACCCCACCTCGAGCATCAGCAAGTCTCTGTGAGCCTGGTAAGCCTTGCCAGCCTCTCCCTCGCTTCCTGCAATGCCAGCTCCGCCGCTAGCAGAGCGTCGCCGCCGCGCGCTGCCGCTAAGCGCCGCTAGAGTTAGGTCGGGCCATCTCCAGCCGTTAGATGCAGATCGTAGGGGTACGACAGAATCACTTAACGCGAAGGGGTATGCGTTCAGGGTCGCACGATCGGACTTGATCCAACGCGCCAGAATAGTCAATCCGAGCGAAGCGGTACTGGCGAATGAAAATAGGACGCGTGGCACCAGGAGAGTTAAAATAGAATTTGAAATCAGACTGAAATGCCATTTTGAAAACCCTATAACTTTCAAACCACACGTCCAAATTTTACAAATTTTATATCAATGAATTCAGGAGAACAAGCCCTAGCCAACCATGGCCTTAGTTTGACAAATAGTATCTGTTAGCTTGTTTGAATTTGCAGAAACATTTGTGTACTTGTTTAGATTAGAAAAATTGTTTAAAAATGATTTTTGGATTAAAACCTTTGAAAAATGGTTTGTTGTGATCTTACTGACCCTAGGAACCAACCCTTGGTGTTAAAAATGATTTTTGTAAGATTTAGGTTGGATTACTTGACTTAGTCATTTTCTAGCCAAATAAAAAGAATGGTTTTGTTATAAAAATGTTTATGGAAAGAAAACTTTAAGGAAATGTTTTGGACCAAACCTACTGACCCCAAAACACCAAGTTTTGCAATAGCAACTCATTTGGTGAAAAACATAAAGTTTTTGCTTTGATAAAATAATTTTCACCACATAAAATAATGATTAGATTTAAAAATGGTTTATGGACCAAAACCCTTTTGCAAATGACCTTGTCACTATGGAAAATGACCACTTTTGACTTTACAAAGTTTAGAAGCCGAGTGGAAACCACCATTACAATTAGAACCATCTTTTGCATGCTTGCATGCATTACTTTGACTTTGTCATTTTATGTGTTGTTTTGCTTGATTGGAAGATTGAGTTTGTGCCTTGCTTGATTGATTTGTAGTGACTGGAAGAGTGTGATTGTTGCAAGGACAAGGAGTGAACCCATACTCTACCAAAAAGGCAAGTGATGCTTCATACTTTTTGTCCCATTACTTTCCCTATGCATTAGTGATTTTGCTAAGTAAAACTTGCATGGATTTTGCTAAGTATAGACCTTGCTATAGGAAATCCTAGTAGATGTATCCTTGGTAGGATTTACCTAAGTTAAAGATTCCTACTACTATCAAGCTTAGCCTAGCTAATAGAAAACATGGGTGGAAAATATATTCACACTATGGAAAAATCTCTAAGTCTGAGGACTTATGTTTTTGCTTAATAAAACAACTAAGTTAATGAATCCCCTGGGTGGAATGGGCTTGCTTGGCGGAGATTGGTTGAGTGGTTCACAAGGCCATGGACTTGGCTTGTGTATCTCACTTGTGGTATGCCACCCAGGAACAAAGAGATTTGAGATGTCAAATGTTGAGAAGCTTCAAGTGCAACCACTTGGCAATATGGGCTCTGCCATGATCATATAGGTTGCAAGAACTTAGCCTTATGGACAGTGGGTGGTAGTGTTTGATAGGTTGGAGCGCGTCCATTTTGGTCTAAGGGAAAGCTTCTGAAAGATCTTGTCTTGGTGAAACCAAGTCTTGTGGGGAAAGTGCACAACCTCTGCAGAGTGTAAAATCTAAGTACTTAGCCATGTCCCTGGTAAAGGACAATTTGAGCATCAAGACATGGAAGCAATCAAGAATCTCATCATTCAAATTTCTAAGTTAAAATCTTGTGGACTGAACAAGGGTTGTTTGAAATCTTCAATCTTTGGTTGGTAGATGCCTTGGAAAGGATCTTCAATCTTTGATTGAAAAAAATGATTTTGTCAAGCAAAAACTTAGTATTTTCAAAATGATAAGAAAAATCTATTTTGAGCAATGCAAGCCTCAACTCCACTTAGCCAAAAATGCATATAGATGATAGACTCCACTATACTTCTATAGTATCACTTGCCAATACAATTCAAATGTATTGACCATTTGTGGCTATAACTTGTATGTTGCAGGTTTGATTGATTTTAGTGAAGATTGTTTGATTAGGATTACAAAGTCTACAACCAACATCTGCCTGTGGCATTTTGAAGATGAAGGACCCCATGACTATAGTTATTCCGCTGCAATGTAATATAATAGCCTAATGAGCTATGTTTGATGTAATAAATTATGTTATTCCTGGTTATAAAGTTATATTATGACCTTTGTTTCTTGATATTACATCTAAACTGTGGATGCTAGCTATTGATCTAGGGACTAGCATTGTAAACACAGGAGGAATCTACCTTACCAGGTTGAGACCCTCTACATTTCCCCAACTAACAGTGAGGTTGTCAATCTCACCGGTTGCTGTAACAAAGGATTAACTGTATGGTGTGGAAGGTGATGATGGTTTGAAGCAAGTAAACAAGTAACAGTGGAAGATGTATCAATGATAAATATTGGATCGGGATCCATAGTTCACTAGAGGTGCTCTCCTTAGATAAACAACATGGCATGAAGGGTAAACAAATTACAGCAGGGCAATTGATAGGAACTGAGCAAGGCATAACAATGCAATACTAGACAAAAAGATCCTATGAGATTCGATTGGGCAATACAACAATATACATAGACCACCATCCAACTGCATCTATGACTAGAAGTCCACCTTCAGGTTATCATCCGAACCCCCTCCAATATTAAGTTGCAAGCAATAGACAACTACTTTAAGCAAAGTGTGTAAGGTAAATAATCCACTTGTTCCATGTGTAAGAGATCGTTGTTTTCTCCCTAGTGGAAACAACACATCTACGACCGAAGAGATTTCTGTCACTTCCCTTCGAAACTAGAGGCATGAACCCACTATCGAGCATAAATACCCCCTCTTGGAGTCACTAGCAAATACTTGGCCAAGATAGCTACTAACAACGGAGAGCATGCAAGATCACAAACAACACAGACATGATAGTATTTGTAGAGGTCCCAACCTAATAAGGTAGAGATCCCTGTGTTTACAATGCTAGTCCCTGGATCAATAACTAACATCCACAGTTTAAGATGTAATATCAAGAAACAAAGGTAATATTACAACTTATACCAGGAATAAAATAATCCATTACATCTTACATAGCTCATTTGGCTATCTCATCACAATGCAACAGATATAGCTATATAGCATGGAGTCCTTCTTCTTCATATGCCATAGGCAATCATGTTGGTTGTATACTTGTAATCCCTACTCAACACACTTCACTAACATCAAACAAACCTGCAACATAATAAATTACAGCCACAAGGGTCAATACATTTGAATTGTATTGGCAAGTGATACTATGGTAGAATAGTGGTAGCTAACATCTATATGCATTTGGCTAAGTGTAGCTTAGGCTTGCTTTGCTCAAAATAAGGTTTTCCTTATTAGTTGAAAACACTAAGTTTTTATTTGTCAAAATCACCCAAGGAACTACCGATAGAAATTGGTGAACCTTTAACCCTTGTTCAACCACAAGTTTTTAACTTAGAAATTGGGATGAGGATATCCTTGATAGCTTCAATGACTTGATGCTCAAATTGTCCATTGCTGGGGACACGGCTAAGTACTTAGGTTTTACTCTCTAGAGAGGTGGTGCACTTTACCCACAAGACTCGACATGCATCGAGACAAGATCTTTCAGAAGCCTTCCCTTAGACCAAATGGACGCGTTCCATCCTATCACCCTACCATGTTCTATCTATCTAGCTAAGTTATTGCAACCTATATGATCCAGGCAGAGCCCATATTGCCATGTGGCTGCACTAGAAGCTTCCAACACTTGGCATCTCAAATCTATTTGTTCCTGGGTAGATTTCCACAAGTGTGATACACAAGGTAGACATATAAATGGGCCTTGTGTAACCACTCAACATAACCCATTCATATCATTCCACCCATGTGATTCATTCATATAGTTGTTTTATTAAGCAAAACACAAGTCATAGACTTAGAAATATTTCATAGCATGATTAATCCACCCTTGTTTTCTATAAGCTAAGCTAAGCATAGTAGTAGCAAGAATCTTAAATTATGGAAAATTCTAATAAAGCATCATCTACTAGGATTTCCCAAGGCATAGCTTATACTTAGAAAAATTCCATGCAAGTCCTACTCAAAATATCACTAATGCATAGTCAAAATAATAGCACAAAATATATGAAGCACCACTTGCCTTTTTGGTAGAGAAACTAGGTTCACTCCTTGATCTTTCAAATGTCACACTCTTCAAAGTTCAATACAAATCAATCAACCAAACACAAATTCAAACCTAGCATTCAAACAATTCACATCACATAAAATAATAAAAACAAAGGAATGCATGCAGGCATGCACAAGGTTGTTTTATTGAAAAAGTGTTTTCTAATAAGGCTATAAACATTTTAAAACACCTATTGGTCATTTATAAATGTGGAAAAATCATTTGAAACCAAGTTAGTGAAAATGGACTTTTTAAATCATTTTTGTTTTGCTAGAAATGATTTTATTCAAATAATAATTTCTAGTGTTAGCCAAATATGGTTTTAAACACAAATGTTAGTGTTTATGGTCATAATGTTTCAAAACAAATCCATTTGCAAAAGGTTTCACTCAAAAATCATTTTTAAATCAAAGCAACATTTTTGTTTTACTAGAAATGCTTTTATTCAAGGAATAATTCCTTTTGTTAGCAAAATACATTTTCAAATCAAAATGTTAGTTTTTAGGGTCAGAGAGTTCAGAACAAACCATTTGCAAAAGATTTCACTCAAAAATCATTTTTAGAATAATTTTTATAACCAAAATAGCCTTACAAATGTTTCTGCAAAAACACCTAATTTTTCAGAAGAAAAATACCAAACTAAGGCCACTGTTGCAAATTACACATTTTTCTGAATATATTGATATAAAATTTGTAAATTTTGGACGTGTAGAACAAAATTTATGAATTTTACAAAATCATTCATATAATAGATTCATTTCTGTTTTCGAAAACAACAGGCAGGCCACGCGTCAGATTCTTATTGGCTCATACTGTTTCATGAGGATCGCGCTACGTGGACCACAGGATTAAAAGTGAATTGCACGGTACAGATCATCGCATACCCCTTCACTAAATGATTCTATCGCAGCCACAGGATCAAAATGTAACAATCCAAAACGCCTTGACCAAAGTCTGGCGGCGCTTGGGGATGGCACGCAACGGCGGCACTCTGCCAACAGCGTTCCGGCCAATCTAGGAAGCGAGGGATAGGGAGAAGGGACTCACAGGGTTCACCGTGGCGTGGGGATGCTCGAGGTGGTCGTCGTTGACGAAGGGGTGCACGGGAGCGACGTCGATTGCTCGCCGGAGTTGTCCCTGGCGTCGGACACGCTCAGTCGTTTCTGGGGACGAGGCTATGGGCCACGAGAAGACAAGTGGAGGGGGGCATTAGACGCGCAAGAGAACATAGTGTATATGAGCGTCAATGAGAGGGAGAGGCACGGTCAGTGCTTATGAGGAGAGGTCGCCAGAGTAGAAGCAGACAGTGGCGGCGCTCAAACGTCGTCGTTGCCGAGCTTCTAGGGCGCGCGCATGCAAGCAAAGGGTACTGGAAGGTGCGCGAGGCAATGGGGGTCAAGTTCGTGGAAGCTAGGGGTAGGGAGGTGGCCAGAGTTGGCCAGAATCGGCGTGGAGGTTCATCGGAGGCAGTAGCGGTGCGAGCAGCAATTCTCACAGCTTGGTAGTAGAGAGAGAGTGGCGAGTGCGGGGAAAAAGAGAGGGGAGAGGGGCGTTTAAGAGGGCATGGTCGCGGGGCGGATTCATGGCGTCGTTAACGCGAATTTACGCGGTTCATCAATGGCAGAAAACAGCGAGGAGGAATGAGGGGGGCGGGTTTCACGCGAGGACGATGATGCCAGCTTGGCGTGGGGTTGCTATTGGAGATATGCCCTAGAGGCAATAATAAATGTAGTTATTATTATATCTTTGTGTTTATGATAAATGTTTACATTCATGCTATAATAGTATTAACAAGGAAACATTGATACTTGTGTGATTTGTAAACTTAATTTGAAGTCCCTAGTATAGCCTCTATACTTCACTAGCTTGTTGGTTGATTAATGATTGTGGTTTCCCTATCATGAACATTGAGATGTTATCAACAACAAGATCATATCGTTAGGAGAATGATATGGTGGACATACTCCTATAGATAAGCGTAGCATAAAGATCAAGTCATTTCATTAGTTCAATTGCTATATGCTTTCTGATACATAGTAACCTAATTCCTTCGACCATGAGATCATGCATATCACCTTTACCGGATGGATGCTTTGATGACATCAAACACCACACCGTAACTGGGTGGTTATAAAAGTGGCATTGAGTGTTCGGAAAGTATTGGTTGAGACACATGGATCAAGAGTGGGATTTGTCCATCCACATGACGGATAGATATACTCTGGGCCCTCTCGGTGGAATGTCATCCAATTAGCTTGCAAGCATGTGACTTGGTCACAAGGGATCACATATCACGGGAACGAGAAAAGAGTACTTATCAGTAACGAGGTTGAACTAGGTATGCAGAGATACCGACGATCATAACCTCGGATAAGTAACATATCGTGAGACAAAGGGAAATTGGTATCGTATGTAAGTGGTTCATTCGATCGCAAAGTAATCGTAGAAATATGTGGGAGCCATATGAATTTCCAGATTCCTCTATTGGTTATTGTTCGGAGAAGTGTCTCGATCATGTCCGCATAATTCACGAACCGTAGGGAGACACACTTAAGGATTCGACGTTGTTTGAGTAGTTATGGTATTATGAGAAAGAGACCGAATGTTGTTCGGAGTCTCGGATGGGATCCGGGATATCACGAGGTGATCCGGAATGGTCCGTAGAATAAGATTCATATAAGGAAAGTCCCGTTTCGGAGTTCGGGAATGATTCCGGTGTTTTCATCGGGAATGTTCTAGAAGGTTCCGGATTGTCCGGCACTCCGGGGGGGGGAGGGGTACATGAATGTGTCATTACATGTTGGAATGATTGCATCATGTACTTAGTGTTATCGCTGTTCCAAATAAGGGATTAATTCAAATCCTAGTTTGAAAAGTCAAACGGCAAGTTTGAAAAGTCAAACGGCCAAAATTGGAAGGTGGGAAAGAGGAGGAGCTCCAAGCCGAGTTGGGGAGGGAGACCTCCTACAACCGGCGGCCACCAAGCCGAGTTGGGGAGGGTCTCCTCCCCATGGCGCGCCAGCCCCCTCCCACCTATATAAGGAGGGGCAGGGCTCCCCTCCTAGACACACAACTTTCACCTCTAGATCTCCGGTTTAGAGCCGTTTTGGTTTAGAGCTTCTAATTGCTTTAGCCAACGGTTTAGAGCCTTCTAATTGGTTTAGAGCCTTCTAATTGGTGTGTCTAATTACTAGACCACTAATAGCCTCTCTCATAAGCTCCACCATACTCGCACCGGCTTAAGGCGAAGCCCTGCGGGATTTCCCCTCTACTTCCGGTACCACGCCGTTGTGCTGCCAGAATCGCGAGGAGAGTGCTACAACCTCCGCTGCCTGCTGGAACAAGGGAGAGGAAGGTCTTCATCGAGTACCGAACGTGTGACCGACTGCGGAAGCGCTGCCGGAACGTGGCGCTGGAAGGATCGTCTACACGATCTTGAGATCGGAAAGAGTACGACTACATCACCCACGAGAATCCGCTCTCGTTAAACGCTTTGGAATCTTCGAGGGTAAGTTATACCATCGACTCGTTGCTACAATCTAGTAGATAGATCTTGGCTTGTTTGTTTGTATGCGATAGAAAATTTTTGTTTTCCATGCTACGAACCCCTACAGTGGTATCAGAGCCGTGTCTATATGTAGATCTGTTGCACGAGTAGAACACAATGGTCATTGTGGGCGTTGATGCTTTTATTGTGGATTTCTTCTTGTGTACTTTGCATCTTGCGGTATGTTGGGATGAAGCGGCCCGGGCTAACCTTACATGACATCGTTCATGAGACTTGCTCCACGCTTGACATGCAACTTGTATTGATTAAGTGGCTTTGCGGGTGCCTGTTTCTCCTAGCATAGTAAAGATCCAATACACAACGGGTGATTAACAATACTTGTGTCAACGTTGTGGTTCATGTTCGTAAGTTAGAACGACACTTATAGAAAGCCCCAAACCACGTAAAATATGCAAAGAAAGTAGAGGCGTCTAACTTTGTTTTGCAGGGGTGTGCAGTGATGTGATATGGCCATGATTGTGATTATATTTGATGTATGCAATGTTCCTTATTGTAAGTCGGCAACCGGCAGGAGCCAGATGGTTGTCTTTAATTTATGTTAAGACCCGCGTGTCTATTCAAAGTAGTTGTAATAGTTGAAGCCGGTGGACGACAACCATGGAGAGGCGTCATTGACCTTGATGCAATGCCGGTGATGATGGAGATCATGTTCGTGCTTGAAGATGGAGATCAAAGCACAAAGAAGAAAGGCCATATCATATCACATATATATTGAATTGCATGTGATGTTAATCCTTTATGCATCTTGTATTGCTTAGTAGACGACGGTAGCATTATAAGATGATCCCTCATGCACATGAATTTCAAATCATAAAGTGTTCACCCTTAGTCAGCACCGTTGCTAAAGCTTGTTGTTTCGAAGCACCACGTGATGATCGGGTGTGTTAGATTCCGCAAGTGTATACAACGTGAGCAAGCCAGATTTGCTCATGCGGAAACTAAGGTTTGATCTTGACGAGCCTAGCATGTACAGACATGGTCTCGGAACACGGATCACCGAAAGGTAAAGCATGAATCATATAGTAGATATGATGAACATGACGATTGTTCGCCATTGAAACTATATCAACTCTCGTGATGATCGGTGTTGATGTAGTGGATTTGGTTAGTGTGATCACTAAAACAATGTGAGGGATGTTGTTTTGAGTGGGAGTTCACCTAGTTTAATTACATTAATTAATTTGAACTCAATTTAAATAAACTTAGTCTAAACTATTGCAAATATGTTGTAGATCAATGGCAGCCCCTACCATCAATTTTAATGCGTTCCTAGAGAAAGAAAAGTTGAAAAACAATGGAAGCAACTTCGCGGATTGGTTCCGCAATTTGAGGATTGTCCTCACAGCTGGTAATTTGACCTATGTGCTGGATGCACCGCTGGGTGACCCACCTGCAGCTGATGCTCCCGATGAAGTAAAGAATGTTTACCTCGCTCGGAAGAATCAGTACTCCATAGTTCAGTGTGCTATCTTGTATGGTTTGGAATCGGAGCTTCAGAAAAGGTTTGAGGATTCAGACCCATATGATATTGTCGAGGATCTCAAATTGATTTTTGAGACTCATGCGGCAATTGAAAGATATGAAGCTTCTGAAAAGTTCTTTAACTGCAAGATGGAAGAAGGCAGCTCCGTCAGTGAGCATGTGCTTAAGATGTCAGGGCACGCAAACAAACTTCAAAGCTTGGGTATAGTGATTCCTAATGCTTTGGGGATTTACCGTGTCCTCCAATCACTACCACCAAGTTACAAGAACTTTGTGATGAACTACAACATGCAGAACATGAACAAGACGTTGCCAGAACTCTTTGCCATGTTGAAATCTGCAGAAGTGGAGATCAAGAAAGAGCACCAAGTGTTGTTGGTCAATAAGACCACCAAATTCAAGAAAGGCAAGTCTAAGCAAAAGGGACACTTCAAGAAGGGTGGTAAGAAAGCTACCACGCCGACGAAGAAGACCAGGGCTGGACCTAAGCCTGATACTGAGTGCTTTTACTGCAAGGGAGAAGGTCACTGGAAGCGGAATTGCCCAAAGTACTTGGCGGATTTGAAGAACGGCAACATCAAGAAGAAAGGTATATCTGATATACATGTTATTGATGTGTATCTCACTAGTACTCGTAGTAGTGCCTGGGTATTTGATACTGGTTCGGTTGCTCATATTTGTAACTCGAAACAGGTGCTGCAGAATAAACGGAAGCTAGAGAAGAACGAGGTGACGATGCGCGTGGGAAACGGATCAAAGGTTGATGTGATCGCGGTCGGCACGCTACCCCTTCATCTACCATCGGGATTAGTTTTATACTTAAATAATTGTTATTTGGTGCCTGCGTTGAGCATGAACATTATATCGGGATCTTGTTTATTGCGAGACGGTTACTTGTTTAAATCCGAGAATAATGGTTGTTCTATTTATATGAGTAATATGTTTTATGCACATGCACCTTTGATAGATGGTCTATTCTTATCGAATCTCGATAGTGGAAATACACATATCAAAAACATTGAGGCTAAACGATTGAAATCAAGCGATAATTCGACCTATATGTGGCACTGTCGTCTTGGTCACATCGGAGTGAAACGTATGAAGAAACTCCATTCCGATGGACTTCTTGAATCACTTGATTTTGAATCACTTGAAAGATGCGAAGCATGTCTGATGGAAAAAATGACTAAGACTCCATTTTCTGGTATGATGGAGCGAGCTACAGACTTATTGGAAATCATACATACCGATGTGTGTGGTCCAATGAGTGTAGCATCGCGCAGTGGTTATCGTTATGTTCTTACCTTCACGGATGACTTGAGTAGATATGGGTATATCTATTTCATGAAACATAAGTCCGAAACTTTCGAGAAGTTTAAGGAGTTTCAAAGTGAGGTAGAGAATCAACGTAACAAGAAGATTAAATTTCTACGTTCTGATCGTGGAGGTGAATATCTAAGTTACGAGTTTGGCGAGCATTTGAAGAAATGCGGAATACTTTCACAATTGACACCGCCGGGAACACCACAGCGTAATGGTGTGTCCGAACGTCGTAATCGAACTCTCTTAGATATGGTTCGTTCTATGATGTCACTTACAGATTTACCGCTATCATTTTGGGGTTATGCATTAGAAACAGCCGCATTCACTTTAAATAGGGCACCATCTAAATCCGTTGAAACGACACCGTATGAATTATGGTTTGGGAAGAAACCTAAATTGTCGTTCCTTAAAGTTTGGGGATGCGAAGCCTATGTAAAGAAGTTACAGCCGGACAAGCTTGAACCCAAAGCGGAAAAATGCGTCTTCATAGGATACCCGAAGGAAACTATTGGGTATACCTTCTATCATAGATCCGAAGGCAAAATCTTCGTTGCCAAGAATGGATCCTTTCTAGAGAAGGAATTTCTCTCGAAAGAATTGACTGGAAGGAAAGTAGAACTCGACGAGGTTGTCGAACCTTCTCTCGATATTGCGAGTAGCGCAGCACCGGAAGAAGTTCATGTGGTGCCTGCACCAATAAGAGAGGAAGCTAATGATGGTGATCATGAAACTTCGGTTGAAGTTGCTACAGAGCCTCGGAGGTCAACGAGAACTCGTACCACTCCAGATTGGTATGATTCCGTTATGAATGTCATGGTGGTGGACAACACCGATGACCCCGAGACATATGAGGAAGCGATGATGAGCCCAGATTCCAATAAATGGCAAGAAGCCATGGAATCCGAGATTGGATCCATGTACGAAAACCAAGTATGGACTTTGGTGGACTTACCGGATGGCCGAAAGGCTGTCGAGAACAAATGGATTTTCAAGAAGAAAACAGATGCTGATGGTAATGTTACTGTCTATAAAGCTCGACTTGTCGCAAAAGGGTTTCGACAAATTCAAGGAGTTGACTACGATGAGACTTTCTCACCGGTAGCGAAGCTAAAGTCTGTGAGGATTATGTTAGCAATCGCTGCATATTATGATTATGAGATATGGCAGATGGATGTCAAAACAGCATTCCTCAATGGAGACATTGATGAAGAGTTGTATATGATGCAACCCAAAGGTTTTGTCGATCCTAAAGATGCTAACAAGGTATGCAAACTTCAACGGTCCATCTATGGATTGAAGCAAGCATCCCGAAGTTGGAATCAACGTTTTGATAAGGTAATCAAAAGTTTTGGTTTTATACAAACTTATGGAGAAGCTTGTATTTACAAGAAAGTGAGTGGGAGCTCTGTAGCATTCTTAATACTATATGTGGATGACATATTATTGATTGGGAATGATGTAGACCTTCTTAATAGTGTCAAGGAATATTTGAATAATAGTTTTTCAATGAAGGATCTTGGCGAAGCAGCTTACATATTAGGCATAAAGATTTATAGAGATAGATCGAAACGCCAAATATCATTGTCACAGAGTACATATTTGGACAAAGTTCTAAAGAGATTTGGAATGGAAGAAAGCAAGAAAGGGTTCTTGCCCATGTTGCCCAATACGACCTTGAGTAAAACTCAAAAGTCCGACATCGGCAGAAGATAGAGAAAGGATGAGTAAGACTCCCTATGCCTCAGCCATAGGATCTCTAATGTATGCCATGCTATGTACTAGACCCGACATTGCATATGCTGTTAGTTTAACTAGCAGATATCAAAGTGATCCAGGAGTGGATCATTGGACAGCGGTCAAAAACATCCTTAAGTACTTGAGAAGAACTAAGGATATGGTTCTTTCTTATGGAGGTGATGAACAGCTCGTTGTTAATGGTTACACCGATGCTAGTTGGAACACAGATCCGGATGATTCTAAATCGCAATCCGGATACGTATTTATTTTGAATGGTGCAGCAGTTAGCTGGAGGAGTGCAAAGCAAAGCGTTGTGGCGAGATCTTCAACTGAATCGGAATACATGGCTGCTTCGGAGGCTTCACAAGAAGCGATATGGATGAAAGAGTTCATTACAGAGCTGGGTGTGGTTCCTAGTGCGCTGGACCCAATGTCTATCTACTGTGATAACATGGGCGCCATAGCCAATGCGCAAGAACCAAGGTCACACAAGAAGCTGAAGCATATCAAGCTGCGTTTTCACGCTATTCGAGAACATATCCAGGATGGGGATATAAAGATTTGCAAAGTACACACATATCTGAATGTGGCGGATCCGTTGACTAAACCTCTCCCGAGGGCAAAACATGACCAACACCAAACTGCCATGGGTGTTCGGTATATTACCATGTAATCTAGATTAGATGACTCTAGTGCAAGTGGGAGACTGTTGGAGATATGCCCTAGAGGCAATAATAAATGTAGTTATTATTATATCTTTGTGTTTATGATAAATGTTTACATTCATGCTATAATAGTATTAACAAGGAAACATTGATACTTGTGTGATTTGTAAACTTAATTTGAAGTCCCTAGTATAGCCTCTATACTTCACTAGCTTGTTGGTTGATTAATTATTGTGGTTTCCCTATCATGAACATTGAGATGTTATCAACAACAAGATCATATCGTTAGGAGAATGATATGGTGGACATACTCCTATAGATAAGCGTAGCATAAAGATCAAGTCATTTCATTAGTTCAATTGCTATATGCTTTCTGATACATAGTAACCTAATTCCTTCGACCATGAGATCATGCATATCACCTTTACCGGATGGATGCTTTGATGACATCAAACACCACACCGTAACTGGGTGGTTATAAAGTGGCATTGAGTGTTCGGAAAGTATTGGTTGAGACACATGGATCAAGAGTGGGATTTGTCCATCCACATGACGGATAGATATACTCTGGGCCCTCTCGGTGGAATGTCATCCAATTAGCTTGCAAGCATGTGACTTGGTCACAAGGGATCACATATCATGGGAACGAGAAAAGAGTACTTATCAGTAACGAGGTTGAACTAGGTATGCAGAGATACCGACGATCATAACCTCGGATAAGTAACATATCGTGAGACAAAGGGAAATTGGTATCGTATGTAAGTGGTTCATTCGATCGCAAAGTAATCGTAGAAATATGTGGGAGCCATATGAATTTCCAGATTCCTCTATTGGTTATTGTTCGGAGAAGTGTCTCGATCATGTCCGCATAATTCACGAACCGTAGGGAGAC
This sequence comes from Avena atlantica, assembly GCA_910589765.1. Classification (NCBI taxonomy): domain Eukaryota; kingdom Viridiplantae; phylum Streptophyta; class Magnoliopsida; order Poales; family Poaceae; genus Avena; species Avena atlantica. Next base: position 4,376,097 of record OU342736.1, on the reverse strand, counting down.
ACACTTAAGGATTCGACGTTGTTTGAGTAGTTATGGTATTATGAGAAAGAGACCGAATGTTGTTCGGAGTCTCGGATGGGATCCGGGATATCACGAGGTGATCCGGAATGGTCCGGAGAATAAGATTCATATAAGGAAAGTCCCGTTTCGTAGTTCGGGAATGATTCCGGTGTTTTCATCGGGAATGTTCTAGAAGGTTCCGGATTGTCCGGCACTCCGGGGGGGGGAGGGGTACATGAATGTGTCATTACATGTTGGAATGATTGCATCATGTACTTAGTGTTATCGCTGTTCCAAATAAGGGATTAATTCAAATCCTAGTTTGAAAAGTCAAACGGCAAGTTTGAAAAGTCAAACGGCCAAAATTGGAAGGTGGGAAAGAGGAGGAGCTCCAAGCCGAGTTGGGGAGGGAGACCTCCTCCAACCGGCGGCCACCAAGCCGAGTTGGGGAGGGTCTCCTCCCCATGGCGCGCCAGCCCCCTCCCACCTATATAAGGAGGGGCAGGGCTCCCCTCCTAGACACACAACTTTCACCTCTAGATCTCCGGTTTAGAGCCGTTTTGGTTTAGAGCTTCTAATTGCTTTAGCCAACGGATTAGAGCCTTCTAATTGGTTTAGAGCCTTCTAATTGGTGTGTCTAATTACTAGACCACTAATAGCCTCTCTCATAAGCTCCACCATACTCGCACCGGCTTAAGGCGAAGCCCTGCGGGATTTCCCCTCTACTTCCGGTACCACGCCGTTGTGCTGCCGGAATCGCGAGGAGAGTGCTACAACCTCCGCTGCCTGCTGGAACAAGGGAGAGGAAGGTCTTCGTCGAGTACCGAACATGTGACCGACTGCGGAAGCGCTGCCGGAACGTGGCGCTGGAAGGATCGTCTACACGATCTTGAGATCGGAAAGAGTACGACTACATCACCCACGAGAATCCGCTCTCGTTAAACGCTTTGGAATCTTCGAGGGTAAGTTATACCATCGACTCGTTGCTACAATCTAGTAGATAGATCTTGGCTTGTTTGTTTGTATGCGATAGAAAATTTTTGTTTTCCATGCTACGAACCCCTACAGTTGCGTTGTCAGCGAGAGTGAGGGTCGAGTGCGCGGGAGAAAAGTTCAGGGGGGAGAGGGAAGTGCCGGGTGGGCTGGCTAATGGGCCTGGGGCTTTGCTGGGCTGCGTAGGTTAGTGGGTTGGTTATGTTTTCATTTTTTCTTCTATTTTCTTTTTCTTTTTCCATTTCTGAATTATGTTTTAATTCAATCCAAATGATTCAAACTTCTATTTGAATTCAAACTCTTGCCAAACCTTTTGAGTAGGTCTTAAACTGTTTAAAGTGTGTTTAAAAATCCATTTTAAAATATTTCAAACATTCTTTTATGGTTTAATATTTATTTAAATTAGGCCTTTTGTCTTTATTTAAATAATTTGAATATGGTTACGAACCATATAATTTTGTTTAATTAATCTTTTATTCTTTTTAAGTTAATTAGATAACTTTTAATCCATTTTGGCAATTTCAATTATTTTTCTCATGATTTAATTAATCATTTATTATTAGGAATTTTGTCTTCATTTAAATTGAATATTGTTTAATCCCATATAATTTTATTTAAATAATCTTTATTCCCTAATTTTTATTTGGATTATCTGTATTCCATTTTCTTATGGATTTGGCCAAGATTTAATATTTCTTTTAAATATCTCTTATTTATTTATTTCTTTCTTTGTCTTATAAAATCCATATCTTTTTATTTATAGTTCCAAAATTGGTGACTCCAATTTGTATAATTTTATTTAATATTTATTTATCTTTTTAAATACTTCTAAGATTATTTTGCTCCCAATTTGGCATGGATTTTGGTTAGAAGCTTTATTAGCTTTCGAAATTATTTCCTCTTATCTTATTAAATTCATAAGTTTTTATCCATGGCTCCAAATTGAATGAAACCAATTTCTATGGTTTTATAATATTTTTGTTTACCATTTTTGATCATTTGTAAATGTTTTTTGCTAAATTTTTATATGGAACAGATCCATAGTCTTGGAGAGATCTTGAATATGATTTCCTTGTTTAGGGTTTAGGGTCTTGGTTTATTTTTCCAAGTGTTCAAATTTCAAGATTATTTGCATGCATAAATGCATTTGATCTTTGATGAAATATTAGTTTATTTCTTTCTTATTCATATTTTTTTCAAGTAGGGTTTTGGTGTTTCCATTTAGAAGCAAAAAGTTTCTTCTCACCCTAAATTTCCACAATTAATTCTTTTATTTATTTATTTTTGACATTTCAAAATTTGGAAAATTTTGGGATGTGACAGGCTACCAACCTTAAAAGGAATCTCGTCCAAAGATTCGGGAAGGCTAGATGTTACAAGTTGGCTTCAAGGCCACTAGGGTACTACCACCCTTAAAAGATTTATAAGTATATTACATCTTGGCTTACTTGGGATCTTGATGTAACTTCTCTGGACAGTTGTTTGCATAGTGTCCTTTGTTACCACATTTGAAACGTGTGATAAGTTGATGTCCCTCATAGGTTTGCTTGTCTTGTCTTTCTTCTTTTCTGGACAATGTGATGCATAATGGCCTAGCTCTTTGCATTTGTTTCACATAACTTGGCTAATATCCTTCTTCTTATTGGGTTTCTCCAAAGCTAGGAGGGATCTTAGTTCATGCTCTTCATACTTCACCACAAAGGTGGGAAAACTTCCTCGGTTCTTAGAACGATTCCTAGGATAACGTCCATGTTTCCTATTTTGTCAACCAGGGTGGGTCACAATGTATGGAGGTGCATACTAAGATTTGACTTTGTCTTCATCCTTCTTGGTATGGAGGTTTCCAAACATTTGATGTTTTCCATCCTGTTTCATCTATTAAACTATATGATAGATGGGGCATTGTATAGGGACATGATCCTTTCCTTCACATAGGAAACAAGAAACTTGAGATGTGGGGCATTGTTTAGTTGGATGTTTCTCTTCAGAATTTGGGCATTGGTCCACATGCTCTTTGTAAGTGTGCTGTATGTCTCCACAAATTTTGCAAGCTTGATTTCCTTATATAATATCATCCTAGATATCATTGTTGTCATAATCACTTTGGAAAAGGTTGCTTCTCATGTTGATCATTTGATTGGTCATCCTTTGCAACAATTGGGATTGGGTTTCCAAGAATTTTTGCATGGATGGGTCTAACTCAATGTTGTTGGCTAAAAATTGGGTTGTCACTCGATTCAACTGGGCTTGGGTTGATAGAAGTTGTTCTCTCATGTGCATCTCTTGGTTGTTGTTGTCACCATTCTTGATGTTGGAGTCTCTTGGAGAAGTCATTTGTTTGGGTTGGATTGGGATTAGAATAGGCAAAAGATTTCTAGAGGAAGAATTCTACTCACACACAACAAATCACACAAGAAATGTGCAAGCAATCACAATCATGCATTCCACTCAAACAACCAGATTCAAGTATATTTTTAGGCAACAAAATATTTTTTCTACACCACATAAGTTGGTGCGATTGATCTAAACTAAAACACTAGTATGGTGGTCCAACTATAGGATTTCACTTGAGATCATTCCATTCTTCTTAGTTGTTTCTTCATGAATAAGATCATGCTTTCCTTGGGAGAAAATTATTGCATCTTGGTCACAAGGCTCTAAGTCAATGTCTACAATGTTTCCTCGTGAGTTGAGTTTCCTTAGTCTTCCAAGTATTGGGTAATATTTCTTGTCTCACTTGTAGTCCCTAGCGATGTACAAGTTGGAGTCCTTGGTGAAACTGAAGTTGAAGTCATTAGTGATGGTGAAGTCTTTGCTCATGTTGAAGTTTTTGTCCATCAAGTTGAAAAGGAAGAGATGTAGAATCAAATCAAAATGTTGAGGAAAGAGTTTAAAAGATTGTTTGTAAATAAGTTTTACCAAATTCAACTCCTATTTTTCTAAGGGGTTTTGTCAAATCCTAGGGTTACAATCCTACAGGCAACACAGTGCTCTTATACCATTTGTAGAGGTCCCAACCTGATAAGGTAGAGATCCCCGTGTTTACAATGCTAGTCCCTGGATCAATAGCTAGCATCCACAGTTTAAGATGTAATATCAAGAAACAAAGGTCATATTACAACTTATAACCAGGAATAAAATAATTCATTACATCCTACATAGCTCATTTGGCTATCTCATTACAATGCAGCAGATATAGCTATATTGCATGGAGTCCTTCATCTTCATATGCCACGGAAAATCATGTTGGTTGTAGACTTGTAATCCCTACTCAACAAACTTCACTAACATCAAACAAACCTACAACATAATAAGTTACAGCCACAAGGGTAAATACATTTGAATTGTATTGGCAAGTGATACTATGGTAGAATAGTGGTAGCTAACATCTATATGCATTGGGATAAGTGTAGCTTAGGCTTGGTTTGCTCAAAATAAGGTTTTCCTTATTAGTTGAAAACACTATGTTTTTATTTGTCAAAATCACCCAAGGAACTACCAATAGAAATTGGTGAACCTTTAACCCTTGTTCAACCACAAGTTTTTAACTTAGAAATTGGGATGAGGAGATCCTTGATAGATTCAATGTCTTGATGCTCAAATTGTCCATTGTCAGGGACACAGCTAAGTACTTAAGTTTTACTCTCGAGAGAGATGGTGCACTTTCCCCACAAGAATCGACATGCATTGAGACAAGATCTTTCAGAAGCCTTCCCTTAGACCAAATGGACGCGTTCCATCCTCTCACCCTACCACCTTCTGTCCATTTGGCTAAGTTATTCGAACCTATATGATCCAGGCAGAGCCCATATTTCCATGTGGCTACACTAGAAGCTTTTTGAACACTTGACATCTCAAATCTATTTGTTCCTGGGTGGCTTTCCACAAGTGTGATACACAAGGTAGCCATAGAAATGGGCCTTGTGTAACCACTCAACATAACCCATTCATATCATTCCACCCATGTGATTCATTCACATAGTTGTTTTATTAAGCAAAACACAAGTCATAGACTTAGAAATATTTCATAGCATGATTAATCCACCCTTGTTTTATATTAGCTAAGCTAAGCATAGTAGTATCAAGAATCTTAACTTAGGGAAAATTCTACTAAGGCATCATCTACTAGGATTTCCCAAGGCATAGCTTATACTTAGAAAAATTCCATGCAAGTCCTACTCAAAATATCACTAACACATATTAAAATAATAGGACAAAATATATGAAGCACCACTTTCCTTTTTGGTAGAGAAACTAGGTTCACTCCATGATCTTGCAAATGTCACACTCTTCAAAGTTCACTACAAATCAATCAAGCAAACACAAATTCAAACCTAGCATTCAAACAATTCACATCACATAAAATAATAAAAACAAAGGAATGCATGCAAGCATGCAAAAGGTTGTTTTATTGAAAAAGTGTTTTCTAATAGGGCTATAAACATTTTAAAACACCTATTGGTCATTTATAAATGTGGCAAAATCATTTGAAACCAAGTTAGTGAAATTTGCCTTTTTAAATCATTTTTGTTTTGCTAGAAATGATTTTATTCAAAGAATAATTTCTAGTGTTAGACAAATATGGTTTTAAACACAAATGTTAGTTTTTATGGTCAGAATGTTTCAAAACAAATCCATTTGCAAAAGGTTTCACTCAAAAATCATTTTTAACCCATAGCAACATTTTTGTTTACTAGAAATACTTTTGTTCAAGGAATAATTCCTTGTGTTAGCCAAATTCATTTCTAAATACAAATGTTAGTTTTTAGGGTCAGAGAGTTCAAAACAAACCATTTGCAAAAGATTTCACTCAAAAATCATTTTTAGAATAATTTTTATAACCAAAATAGCCTTACAAATGTTTCTACAAAAACACCTAATTTTTCAGAAGCAAAATACCAAACTAAGGCGAATGTTGAAAATTTCTCATTTTTCTGAATCCATTGATATAAAATTTGTAAATTTTGGACATGTAGAACAAAAGTTATGAATTTTACAAAATCATTCATCTAATAGATTCATTTCTGTTTTTGAAAACAACAGGCAGGCCACGCGTCAGATTCTTATTGGCCCATACCGTTTTGTGAGGATTGCACTACATGGACCGCAGGATTAAAAGTGAATCTCACGGCACAGATCGTCGCATACCCCTTCACTAAATGATTCTATTGCAGCCATAGGATCAAAAATATAACTATCCAAAACACCTTGACCAAAGTCTGCCGGCGCTTAGCGACCCCACGCGGCGGTGGCCCTCTGCCAACAGCGTTCCGGCCAATCTAGGAAGCAAAGGAGAGGGAGAAGGGACTCACAGGGTTCGCCGTGGCGTGGGTATTCTCGAGGTGGTCGTCATCGACGAAGGGGCGCACGGGAGCGACGTCGATTGCTCGCTGGTGTTGTCCTTGGCATCGGGCACGCTCGATCGTTGTCGGGGACGAGGCTACGGGCCACGAGAAGACAAGTGGAGGGGGCGTTAGACGCCCACGAGAACATAGTGTATACAAGCGTCAATGAGAGGGAGAGGCGCGGTCAGTGCTTACGGGGAGAGGTCGCCGGAGTCAAAGAAAACAGCGGTGACGCTCACACGTCGTCGTTGCCGAGCTTCTAGGGTGCGCGCGTGCAAGCAAAGGGCACTGGAAGGTGCGGGAGGTGATGGGGGTCAAGTTCGTGGAAGCTAGGGGTAGGGAGGTGGCCGGAGTTGGCCGGAATCGGCACGGAGATTCGTCGGAGGCAGGCATCAATTCTCGCAGCCTAGTTGCGGAGAGGGAGTGGTGAGTGAGGGGAAATAGAGAGGGGAGAGGGGCGTTTAGGAGGGAACGGTCGCGGGGCAGATTCTTGGCATCGTTAACGCGAATTTATGCGGTTCATCAATGGCAGAAAACGGCGAGGAGGAATGAGGGGGGCAGGTTTCACACAAGGACGATGATGCCAGCTTGGCGTGGAGTTGCTTTGTCAGTGAGAGTGAGGGTTCAGTGCGCGGTGAGAAAAGTTCAGGGGAGAGAGGGAAGTGCCGGGTGGGCTGGCTAATGGGCCTGGGGCTTTGCTAGGCTGGGTAGGTTAGTGGGTTGGTTCTGTTTTCATTTTTTCCTTTTGTTTTCTTTTTCTTTGTCCATTTCTGAATACTGTTTTAATTCAATCCAAATGATTCAAACTTCTATTTGAATTCAAACTCTTGCCAAACCTTTTGAGTAGGTTTTAAATTGTTTAATAGTGTGTTTAAAAATCCATTTTAAAATATTTCAAACATTCTTTTATGGTTTAATATTTATTTAAATTAGGCCTTTTGTCTTTATTTAAATAATTTTAATATGGTTCCAAACCATATAATTTTATTTAATTAATATTTTATTCTTTTTAAGTTAATTAGATAATTTTAATACATTTTGTCGATTTCAATTATTTTTGTCATGATTTAATTAATCATTTATTATTAGGATTTTTGTCTTCATTTAAATTTAATATGGTTTAATCCCATATAATTTTATTTAAATAATCTTTATTCCCTTATTTTTATTTGGATTATCTTTATTCCATTTGCTTATGGATTTGGCCAAGATTTAATTTGTCTTTTAAATATCTCTTATTTATTTCTTTCTTTCTCTTATAAAGTACATATCTTTTTATTTATAGTTCCAAAATTGGTGATTCCAATTTGTATAATTTTATTTAATATTTATTTATCTATTTAAATCCTTTTAATATTATTTTGCTCACAATTTGGCATGGATTTTGGTTAGAAGCTTTATTAGCTTTGGAAATTATTTCCTCTTATCTTATTAAATTCATAAGTTTTTATCCATGGCTCCAAATTGAATGCAACCAATTTCTATGGTTTTATAAAAAAAATTACCATTTTTGATCATTTTTAAATGTTTGTTGCTAAATTTTTATATGGAATTGATCCATAGTCTTGGAGAGATCTTGAATATGATTTCCTTCTTTAGGGTTTAGGGTCTTGGTTTATTTTTCCAAGTGTTAAAATTTCAAGATTCTTTCCATGCACAAATGCATTTGATCTTTGATCAAATATTTTTTATTGCTTTCTTATTCATATTTTGTTTAAGTAGGGTTTTGATGTTTCCATTTAGAAGCAAAAAAGTTTCTTTTCACCCTAAATTTCAACAATTAATTCTTTTGTTTATTTATTTTTCACATTTCAAAATTTGGAAAAATTTTGGATGTGACTGTATCAAATAGACAAATCCATTAATCAATCTGACATAGTAATATCAATATCCATCAGATCCCTGCAAACACAACATACATGATTACAAATAGATTAGATCTTGATCATGAACGGAGCTCACATGATCTATACATGAAAGCACAAAGGAGGAGATACAACCATCTAGCTACTACATGGACCCGTAGTCCAAGGTGTAACTACTCATGCTTCATACCGGAGAAGAAGGCCTCCGGGATGATTTCCCCTCCGGCAAGGTGCCGGGAAGAACTTCAGATCCCCCTGATCTAGGGACGATGGTGGCGGCGACAACAGAAGGTTTCGTGGAGTTTTGATCGGGTGCCTAGGGTTTCTATATCGGGGGCTTCTCATAGGCGAAGAGGCCAGGAAAGGGGGCCGCCAAGGGGGCCACACCCTGCCTAGGCACGGGCTGGGCCCACCCGCGCCTAGGGGGTTTGGCCGCCCTGTTGCGCCCCTCTGTCTCGCCTTCTGGCTTCGTGTCGCCCACGGTAAAATATTGACTTTGGATTTTGTCCCGTCCAATTCCGAGAATATTGATTTTCTGCCTTTCTGGAACCAAAAACAGAACAAAACAGGCAACCGGCACTATGGCAACTTGTTAATAGGTTAGTTCCGGAAAAGATATAAAAACACCTCAAAGTGTCGATAAAGAAAAAGCAAAGTAGATACTAAACAAGCATGGAGCATCAAAAATTATAGATACGTTTCCGACGTATCAAACCTCCACGCCCTCGCTCCAGCGAAGCAGCGGAAGCAATAAATCCTTCCAGAAAAAGCTACTGGGAACATGTTTCTCGCTGATCCGAGACCATGGGGAAATTCTAAAGGAGGAGAGAGATCCTTCGTGAGGAGGTGTGCTTTCAGAGGAGGAGAGGGAGTCCTTTTATAGGGAGAGGGGGGGCACCCAAGGGGCATGGCGCCCAGCCCATGGTGGCTGCCCCCACCTCTTCCACATTCATGTGGGTGGAGCTCCCACTCAAAATTAAAAGCCTCCACTCACATAAACATGCCTCCACTCAAAAATCCACTCACATGCATTAAATTTCCACCAAATTTAATACAAGCTCTCATTTAAATAAAACTCTTTTATTTATTTATTCAGAATTTTGTTAATTACTCTAATTAACAAACATTCACATAAAACACCTTATAACATTTCAATTTCACATGCAGAACGAGTTTCAGCAATTTCAACTGAAACAGTTCCGGTGTCTAGTGAAATAAATTCCGCGCTTTCCTTTTTCTTTCTCTGGCATATTATTTGCTCCAAAAGGTGTCGGTATCCCTTAAGTGTGTCACCCTACGGTTCGCGAATAATGTAGACATGATCGATACCCCTCTCAGATCAATAATCAGCAGCGGGACCTGGAGATCCGTACTGACTCCCACATATTCAACGATGACTTCTATGATCGTGTGAACCTTATATGCAGGTAACTCAATCCCTTTGTCTCACTATATATTACATGTCCGAGATTCGATCATCAATATCCCCATATTTAGTTTGATCTTGTTACCGACATGTACTCTTTTCTTGTTCCCGTGATATAACATTCTAGTGATCAAATCACTTGCTTGCAAGCTAACTAATGTGATATCACCGAGAGGCCCCAGAGTATATCTCTCCGTCATGGCACTGAACCCATATTATAGTCACCCTGTTACGGTGTGATATTTGATGTTATCAAGATACTCTTCCTGTGTTAGTGATTGACATGATCTCATGGTCTAAGGACTAAGTTTACTTCGTATGATGTTATAGCAATATAAACACAATGACCTTGATCGTAATTCAATACTTCGGATGAATGTTCATCACATCATTCCAACAATGTTGTGACCTCGTTATTAACAACATCCAATGTCCATGATCAAGAAACCTTTGATCATCTTGTTAATCAACGAGCTAGTTTATAAGAGAGGCATAACTAGGAACTTTCTTTTTGGTTTATTAAACACACTTGAATTAACATTTCCGTATTAATACAATTATAGCATGAAAAATAAAAATTTATCATAAATAAAGAATACGATAATAACCACTTTATTATTGCCTCTCGGGCATATTCCCTGCAGCCATCTCATTGGAGAATGAGTGATGCGTAGAGACGCAAAGTCATGCAAATACACATGGACCTGGAAGTGTCAGAGCCAAAGATTAAGTTTACCACTAGCAATCGTGTATATACAACACGAGAAAGCCATGGGTGTTGAATGCACTAGTTTTTCCAAAGTAGATTATTGAACCTAGTGCAAGTGGGAGACAGTTGGAGATATGACCAAGTGGCAATAATAAAGTGGTTATTATTATATCTTTGTGTTTATGATAAATTTTTACATCCCATGCTATAATTGTATTAACCAAAAACATTAATACTTGTGTGTTTTGTAAACATAAAAGAATTCCTAGTAAGCCTCTTATTAAGCTAGCTTGTTGATTAATAGATGATCATGGTTTCCTGATCATGGACATTGGATGTTATTAATAACAAGGTCATATCATTAGGAGAATTATGTGATGGACACACTCCTAGAGTTATCATCGCATAAGATCATGTCATTTAGAGTTTGTTTGCTACAAGCTTTCAAATACATAGTAACCTAATCCTTCGGCTATGAGATCAGGTTAATCACCATCACCGGATGGATACTTTGATGACATCAAACACCACTTCTGTAACTTGGTGGTTATAAAGGTGGCATTAGGTATTCTGAAAGTATGTGTTGAAGCACTTGGATCAAGAGTGGGATTTGTCCATCCATATGACAGGTATATATACTCTGGGCCCTCTCGGTGGAGTGTCATCCAATTGGCTTGCAAGCATGTGATAAGTTCACAAGGAATGTCACTTCACGGTACGAGTAAAGAGTACTTATTGGTAACGAGGTTGAACTACCAGATATCGAAAATCAAACCTCAGATAATTAAAGTATCGCGAGACAAAGAGAATCGGTACCGTATGTAAATGGTTCATTCGATCACAAAGTCATCGTAGAAATATGTGGGAGCCATATGGATTTCTAGATCCCTCTATCGGTTATTAATCAGAGAGGTGTCTCAATCATGTCTGCATAGTTCACGAACCGTAGGGAGACACGCTTAAGGAATCGATGTTGTTTAAGTAGATATGCAATATGAGTTGGCGGCCGAATGTTGTTAGGAATCTCGGATTTGATCTAGGACATCAAGAGGAGATCCAGAATGGTCCGGAGAATAATATTCATATAAGGAAAGTGGTTTACAGGGTTCAAAAAAGTTTTGGTGTTTTGACCAGAAACTTCTAGAATGTTCTAGAGGGACCACCAGTGGTTCCACCACCCCGGGAGGGGGTCACTTGGACAGTGGCATGCCCTAGGGGCTAGATGCACCAAACCCTAAAGGGACAATTCAGCCAAGACTAATAAAAGGGTCAAACCCTAGTTTGAAGAGTCAAATACTACTTTGAAAAGCCAAACTCCAGTTTTTGGTAAGAAGGAAGACTTGGTGGAAAAGGTTTCAAGCTCTTCCCTTGGTGGCCGAGTTGGGGGGGGACACGACCTATAGGCTGGGAACCCTTGGTCGCCCCCCCCCCTATATAATGAGGGGTGTGTTGTGGATATACTTTCCTGGTATACCCACAGGACTCGCTGACCAGGGTGGCGCACCAACGGGTTGGAGCTTTGCTTCATGAGCGGCCCAGTTAGAGAAAGAGGAGGAGCCAGTTCTGGCTACGACAAGGCCCAGAAGAGTTACCGACTTAGGCCTATAGTATTACTTGTAGTCCAAGCTATACATAGTTACTGACTTTGTAACGTAGCCGGATAGGTCTCTCCTATAACCCTAGGCCCCGGTGACTATATAAACCGGCCCTATGGGAGCCTTTAGGGCACAACTCTATACACAACCACAACCAACTCGCACAGGCGAACCTCTCTTGTAATCCGCTGTAACATCCGGCTTACGGCGATATATTACTGGGTTGCTAGGAGGAGTAGGATCCGATCACCGCAGTCGGATATGAACATGGGTAAACTTGTGCTCACCACTCCTGGAACATCCGACGTCTCACATCCCATACTTCCAACGCCACTAGGACCCCCTATGGCATACTTGTCGACAATCCTACGACAGTTAGCGCCCACCGTGGGGCTGGTGACATTTGGAGCATCGTTCCAGGCGGAATCTGCGCGTGCAGGAATCGGCAAAACAATCGCCATTGGTCGCGTGGTCTACGCCAGTGATGTCCCTCTCATCCTCCTCGATGAGACTTGTATTCCGGCTTCTAAACTCGTGACGACCTACACAATCATGTCAATCGGCGAGATCAATATTTATCTCGGTTTCGCTGAACCCGCCCAACCCACCCTTGAGGTGATGACCATGGCGGAAGAAAAATACGGATCTACTTTATCCGCAGAGGCAGAAGAGTTCAGGGTCCCAGAGAAAATCAAACCCACCCAACCCTCTACTGTAGTGGAAGAAGAGGTGGAAGAAGAAACTAGATCCGACCTCTACGGATCCAGCAAGATCGGATACACAAACGAGGAATACATCCTCTACGGATATAGCTTTGCTGACGACGAAGCGGAAACCAAGTTATACAAATACCTCAAGAACATGAGCAAGAAGAAGCACTGTTTCATATACCACATAAGCACTAGATCCGACTTTGTCGATGCTGGAGCTGGTAGTGATTCGGTCCTAGACGCAATCAAAGAAAACGCCGACTTACCCGGCTCCCCAGCAGATTCAATCACGTCGCAGGAGCTTCAAGACATCGACAAAGAGATAGAGGAGTACAAGCAAGAGCACGTCTCCAAGCAAACGCAAGGTGAGCCGGAAACTCCTCCTAGTCCATATGAAAGCATGGATAAAAGCTACACCTCGCAGGATGACATGGACACCAGAGATTCCTCCGAGGTCCACAAACCAACCATGACGGAAAGTACCGACAGAAGTTTATCCCCCGGTACTGGACCAAAAGCCGTCTTTGCCACTGGTACGCACGTTAAGGCTACTGGGCGGTCAAAGAAGAAGAACAAGAACAAGAATCCGACACTGGTAGAGCCGGATGTCGAGGAAACCAACGAAGAAAAATTTGATGAAGAGATCGAGGTGGAGAATCAGGACGGAGATCCGATTAATCCCACCCCGATCGATCCTCTAGTGGATGGACACGTTGTCACCAAGGGTGCACATGAAATTTACGGAGAAGCCCTCACAATTCCAATACCAACAGCTTCAGATCTTACGCCGGAGGCATCAGAGAAAAGGGCTGAGGACCTGGAAAAGCACCGCCTGTTTCTACTTGAAGAGGCCGCGCGCCTCGTCGAGATGAGACAGCAGTTAGACAGTTATCCTGCCAGATACCAGTCAGATTTCAAGCGACATCCAAACAAAACAAGGGGAGGTCCGTTTCTTGCAAACAAGAATCCGGATATCCACAAAGATCTATTCAATGGAAAAGATGGAGAGAAGATCCGAGTCTACAGCACGTCGGTGGAAAACGCTGTTGTAGCTCGTGCCATCCTCACCAACAATCTGTCTCCACAGCAGGTCCAGCAATGCATCGTGTTGCTGGACAAAGGATTAAAGCAGCAGAAGATGGCCGCGTCATTTAGTGGCAAGCTATCCTCAAAGTCTGAGTTTTGCCACACTGGCGCTGACTAAAGCGCTGATATAAGACTCCATAGGGATACGACTCAACGCTATCGTCCCCTTGGAGAAGAAGAAGAGAATTCAAGAACCATCTCAAACAACCACTTCCACCGGCCGACACATGACTGGGCAAGAGTTATTCCGGTTGCGGCCAAAGACACCATCAGGGCAATGGTTCCCCATCAGGACCATCGTCGGCAAAACAATCGCTATAGAGAAGACCCCGAAACATGCCACCAGCGAGACGAGCAAGATCGGCTAAGGATGCCACCGCTGAGCCGTCCGGCTGGCAACGCCAGACGAAGAGATGATCCGGATCGTCCTAAATCTAGTAGGGACGGTGCCCGAAGAAACAGGCATCGGAGCCAGCATAATAAGGCGCCACCACCACCACCAAGAAACCCAGCCGAAAATAATCCACCAGGGCCCCCATCGCCTCCCAGCAGCGGCCATGAAGGATCACGTCGTAGCCATGGGAGCCGCAGGGGTGGTGGCGGCAATGGTGAGAGAATAAGCAGAAATCCGACTCCGTCGTGCAGAAGCCGCAAGCCTCCAAGGCATAGATCTCTCTCGCCAAATGACGCTCGCCATCGCATTGAATCAAAAATAGAAGAACGGCGGTACGAGGAAGAAGATGTGTACGTAGGACCCAAATGCTTTGGACCACGAATACGTCAGACAAAAATTTTGGTTGACTTTGGCATTGCCAAACATATTCAGCCCTATGACTTTCCAGGCTTGCTACATCGCCAAAGGAGGAAACAGCCTGGTTGCGGTTTGATATCTCCCACAGATGCTGAGGAAAATGGCTCTATCATGGCTCAATGAACTGCTAGAGAATTCAATTCATAACTAGTATGATATGCAAAGTGCGTTGATTTCAAACTTCGAGGGAACATGCAGGAGGCCCTGCACAGTCGGAGACTTACAATGTTGCAACCAAATACCCGAAGAAACTTGCTGGGATTACCTCGGATGATGGATTGATACGAAGAACTCCTGCGAAGGAGTAAACGAGCAAACTGCGATAGAAGCTTTTATTGCAGAACTTCCAGTCGGACTTTTACGTCACAGGATGAAGCGTGACCACGTCACAGATTTGGGAGAAATGATAGAGATGGCAAGCAAATATGCTGACGCCGATGATGATTCAGAAGGGCTGCTAAATATTTTGGCCAATCCCAATGCGGCCAAACAGCCAAAGCAAACTCACAAGCGCAAAAACACCTCGTACGAAAAGCCAGATCCAGACAACGCAGTTGTCAACGAAATGTTCGGATCTGGAGGACGAGGATGGCGCGGAGGAGGACATGGTAGAGGCAGAGGAACTTCCCGAATCCAGGGAAGAGGAGACCAACAACCCGGAAGAACCTATACCTAGGCTAACATTGCCAATAATCCCTGTGTCCACCACTTGGATAGTAACGGAGGATCTACACATACAAATGCTGAGTGTCGTTTCAATGATGATATCAAGAAAGATGAATCCGCTGGATACAGAGCCAAGCAACGAAAAGTAAAGAAAAATTCTGAGAAAGGAAAGGAGCCTAAGGAAGATTCCGACATGGAAGAGGCGGAAGCCACCGCAGTACCCAAGTCGGATGGAAAGAAAACTTTTCCAACTAAGAAAGACGCATATGTCTGCTTCCTTGGATCCCAACCAGCTAAGGGAAAAAAGGCGGTTCTTCATGAGCTCAACGCCATGGTTCCAGCTGTTCCACAATTCCTGGACTGGTCAGAGATAACCATCACCTTTGATTGTTCAGATCACCCGAGGAAAACACATCGTCGGGGAAAGTACCCTCTAGTCATCAATCCTCTTATTGATGGATATGAGTTCTCTAAAACACTCATGGACGGTGGGAGCAGCATCAATGCCCTCTATATCGAGACGCTCCACCGCATGAAGCTACACGAGAGCCAGTTGAGTTACAGCAGTGTAACTTTCCATGGCATTGTATCAGGGGGACAGACGGATTCCCTGGGTGAGATTACTCTGGACGTGACATTCGAAAACCGACATAATTACCAGACTGAGCCACTCTCCTTCGAGGTAGTACCGTTCAAAAGTGCTTACCACGCCATCTTCGGACGTTCGGCTTACTAGGTGTTCATGGACCGTCCCTGTTACATCTACAACATGATTAAACTTCCAGGTCCAATAGGCGTAATCACCGTACGAGGAAATCCGAGGAAGGCATGAGAGTGCAACGAAGGATCTGCTGCATTCGCCAAAGCTGTGCTACACGCCCAGGAGTACCAGGAGATCAAGAAGACCATCAATCCGTCTGAGATGCCCGCTACGAAGAACGAGGTGCTGAAGCCAAGTTTGCAGTTCAAGGCGTCGAAAGAGACGAACAAGACGTCGCTGAAGGAATATGATCCCTCCAAGACGACGAACATACGGGTAGGCTTAGGCCACGCATAGGAAAGCGCGCTCGTCGAGTTCTTCAAAGTTAATAGTGATATCTTCGCATGGCAGCCATCTGACATGACCGGAGTACCTAGGGAACTTGTTGAGCACTCTCTTAATGTGATATCTTCGCATGCAGCCATCAGATTTCATAACAGAGGTCATCCATACAGATTGGGTGGCAAATCTTGTACTCGTCCCTAAAAAGGACACCATTGATTTAAGGATGTGTGTTGATTATACCGCTTTGAACAAGGCATGCCCAAAAGATCCGTTTCCTTTGCGAAGAATCGATCAAGTTATTGACTCAACGGCAGGGTCGAAATTACTCTGTTTTCTCGACGCATATTCTGGATATCACCAAATACCGATGAAAAAGTCGGATCAAATTAAGACGTCTTTCATCGCTCCTTTCGGAACCTTCTGCAACAAAATTATGCCTTTTGTCTTAAAGAACGCAGGAGCAACATATCAACATACCATGCAACATTGTCTCAATGACCAAATCGGACGCAACGTCCATTTATACGTAGACGACATAGAGGTTATGTCCAAAAAGAAGAAAACTTTAATTTCCGACTTGGATGAAACATTCGCTAGTCTACGAAAATTTAATATGATGCTAAATCTGAAGAAGTGTTTCTTTGGAATTCCAGCCAGAAAATTGTTAGGTTTCATCATCTCTGAGCGAGGCATCGATGTGAATCGGGACAAAATCAAGCTATCTTAAACATTACCAGGACGACTCGCCTGAAGGACGTACAGCGCCTCACTGGTTGCATTGCAGCGGTGAGTCGGTTCGTCAACTAGCTCGGTGAAAGAGCCGCACCTTTGTATAAACTCTTAAAGAAAACCGAGAAATTTGTCTGGACCCCAGAAAATCCGAAACTGCCCTGCAAAGTTTGAAAGATCTTCTTTCAAATCCACCAGTTCTCGCAGTGCCAGAACCTCAGGAACCTATGTTACTCTACATTGCAATAACCAATAAGGTCATAAGCATGGTAACAATAGTTGAGTGCAAGAAAAAGGCCATGAGCATAAGGTGCAACAGCCAACTTATTATCTAAGCGAGGTCCTGACAGAATCAAAGCAACGGTATCCAGATCATCAAAAGCTAGCCTATGGAGTGTTCTTTGCATCCAGAAAGCTACGCCACTATTTTCAAGAGCACAAGATCACAGTAGTGAGCACAGCTCCTCTGCGAGATATAATCAATAACCGCGACACCACAGGACGTATCGCAAAGTGGGGAATAGATCTTGTAGCTTTCAACATTGAGTACAAACCACGTACAGTGATCAAGTCCCAAATTCTAGCCGACTTTGTCGTTGATTGGACAGAAACGACAGAAAACTCAGGCCCTCTAGACTTCGAATTTTGGACCCTTCACTTTGACGGATCAAATTCACAAAGAGGCTCGGGGGCTGGCGTGGTGCTCAAATCACCCCAAGGAGATAAGTTGTTCTATGTGTTGCAAGTACACTTCACGGCAACCAATAATATTGCCGAGTACGAAGCACTGCTACATGGAATACGCATGGCCAAGAACATTGGCATATCAAGACTCATGTGTTATGGAGACTCGGATTTAGTTGCTCAGCAAGTATCCGATATCTACAACGCAAACAAACACATGGCAGCATACAAAGCTATTGTGGATGAACTATCTAAATCGTTCGAGGGCTTTGAGGTTCAACGCATCCCTCGAGCAGAAAATGAGAAAGCAGATGCACTATCAAGGATAGGCTCTGCGCAGAAACAAGTAGTGGATGGAGCTTTTTTAGAGCATTTAAGGGTCCCCTCCATAGTGAGAATTGATGAGGACTATCCGACAAAATCCGACTCACCATTAATAGCAGTTCTGGCTGTAATTCCCACATGGACAACACCCTATCTGGATTTCCTGATAGACAGAAAACTACCCAAGCGAAGACAAAGTCTTGAGCTGGCAGATTGTCCTACGAGCAAAAGCCTATACTATAATAAATGGTGAGATCTATAAACGGCGTGTTTCAAAGATGTATTTCTTCGGAAGGAGTGGAAATCTTAAGAGAAATCCACGAAGGCGAGTGTGGTCACCACGCTGTAGCCAGATCCTTAGTGGCAAAAGCTTTTCGACACGGATTCTTTTGGCTTACAGCTAAGGCGAATGCCGACAAACTGGTCAAACGTGCAAGGCCTGCCAAAAGTACGCTCATCAGGCACATGTTCCGGCTGAACAGCTGCTAACAATCCCTATTACATGTCCATTCGCGGTCTAGGGGCTTGATATGGTAGGGCCGTTTCACACGGCGAAATGTGGATTTACTCACCTACTAGTGATGGTGGATAAATTTACAAAATGGATTGAGGCTAAACCCGTAACAAGTTGCGATAGAGCCAAAGCCAGACGATTTTTCGTGGACGTAGTCATAAGATTCGGATATCCGCACAGTATAATTACTAAGAACGGGAGCAAATTTTCCATGGGTGAACTTGCCGAATTCTGCGAAGAAAAAGGGATCCGACTTGATATTGCATCAGTCGCACATCCACAAGCTAATGGGCAAGTCGAAAGAAGTAATGGCCTTATTCTACAAGGAATCCGACCTCGCCTCGAGGAACCACTTCGTCGGGTCGGGGGACTTGGGCGGAAGAATTACCGTATGTGATTTGGAGCTTACGTACAACTCCTAACAGGTCAATCGGCTATACTCCTTTCTTCTTGGTCTATGGTGCAGAAGAAGTTCTTCCAAGTTATCTGATTCATCAGGCTCCACGAGTCAAAGCGTATATCAAAGAAGATGCAGAAGTTTCTCGGCAAGATGATCTAGATATAATCGAAGAAGTATACGTCGTTGCTGAGCAGAGATCTACAGCCTATCAGAAGAAGTTACGCAAGTATCATAGTCAGAGAGTGCAAAACCGTTCTTTCAGAAAAGGCGATTTAGTTCTCCGACTTGTGCAAAAGAGAAAGCACAAACTTTCCCCAATTTGGGAAGGACCTTTTATGGTTAGCATAGTTCTGTATAATGGGTCATATTATTTAACCGACATGAGACCAATCAAGGAAAGACCTCATACTCGGATAAGAAAGAGAGCTGGTTGCAGCAATGACCCGGATGAAATAGATCGTCCATGTAATATTGCACAGCTACGTCCCTTTTATTCTTAGTTATATTTCCTTGTAATCATACATGTACATGTTCAAAGTGAAATAAAGTATTGGTTTCCTCATATTGTTATTTTTGAGACGTTTTTGCCATCTTAGTTCCAAAAGAGCATGTAAATTTTTCGAAAATCCCAGAATACTTGAAAGTACTTTATGCTTATGTTCGTTCTGGTTATGATTTTTGAACAATCTAAAAATGTTACCTTAGGGTACAAAGTTTAAATTATTGTCTATACTTTGATTCTTTATATGATTTCTTAGACACAGGCATTTTCCGAGTAATGAGTTGTTGGTACTAGAAGCCGGCTTTGTTTCCGAGTTTAAACTGGTTTAGCAATTGCGCTCCGTTGATCAACAAAGTTTCCGTGCTAAAGGTTGGTCGACCCATGAAAGGGACGAGGCAGAGAGCTAGATAAATTGATAAGTATAGGCATATATATAAACGCAAAGTGCTTTTGAAATTTTTAAGCACAAAGCATGAAAATATATAAACAAAAAGCGCTAAGATAGTAAAAGCATCAGTTTTTACAGACCAGCACAAAATAAACATTGCATCCACCATTACATTGTCATAAGTTTAAGACACAATGCATAGAAATTGTTTATGCTGCAGGAGGTGGTGATGAAGCAGGTGGAGCATTGGAGTCAACAGCAGTGTCACCCTCGATCTCAGACTCGGAAGCATTGCTGGCTTCAGGCTCTTGGGGCAGCGACGGATTCGAAGAATGGCGTCGTGTAGTTGGTCATCTCCGCCACCCGACAAGCGTAACCTGCACAATATTCTTGGATGGTCTTGATATCTTGCGGGTTACCCTCATCATCCTCCTCGGCAATGCCCTTGGTGACGTGCCAGATTTCCATCTCACTATGGTGCCTCATCACCATGGTTAGAGTTGTTTGCGCAGCAGTCCGAGCATACGAGATCTTCCAGTCCTCGATCAACTTCGGAATCTACTTCACTTTGTCCCTCACCTCATGCACTGACATTGTGTGCAAGTCGGAAAGCTTGAAGGCTTCACCAGCCTCTTCTAGAGTTTGGAGGAAGTCGAACAAGACATCTCCGATGAGCTTAATGCGCTCGAGGCGAGGTTCGGAAGTGGAAGAGTCGGAAAGATTCCGGGGGGCTGGGAAAGAACCAAAAAGTCAAGATTCAGCTGAAACGGAAGTCGAAAAATAAACAACACAAAGTAAAAAGATTCAGAAATCTTACCAAGCACGGAGTGATTCCATTCAGCATGCTCCTTCCGGAGGCTGTCTAGTTCACTTGCTGAGGCCTGGGAAAGATCCTTCTAGATATCAAAGTCCTTCTTGAGATTAGCAAGTTCTTTATCTCGGAGGGCTAGGAGCTTCTCGAGCCTCATAGTCTCGTGGTTACTTGACTCTAGGACAGCGGCTATGGATTTCTCCGATTCCACAGTTAGTGTCTCAAGCTTTTCCTGGAGTTCAGCATTCTCTGCCTCCAAGACCTTGAAGTTTTCGGCCTGCTCCACCATCTTGCTTGATTGGCATAAAAATTCTGCAAAGACAAAAATATCAGTCGGATAAAGCAAATTCGACTATGAAAAACATTTAACTGACAAAGAGGAAGCCGGAAAAGTTTACCTTCTGCTTCATATTTTTCAACTTTCAACTTTGAATTCTCAAAGCGCAAAGCTTTGATTTCTTTGCGCTTATTGGAAATATTCTTGAGCAATTCCTGGTTGGAAGATGCAATTTTCTATAAGTTTAGAGATGGAATACCATCAGACGGCTACTAAGACTCGGGCTGCAAATTTAGCTAAGTAAAATTACAACACGAGCCTTGGGGGCTACACTATATTGTTCTTTTGCAACCTAAAAGCATCCACCCGAATCAAATGTTGTTTATCCGACTTTATGCTTGGGGGCTAGAGGATATGATAATAAATGCAAATAAGAATCGGAAACTTACAATGTGTTCCAGGTGTAACATTTCAAATCCGAGTTTGGTGCTGTTGAACACCTTCTCGATAAGGGTGAGGGACGGAACATCCGTCGCTGGAAGCTCGCCGGATGCGACTTTAGCGTCCCGGACCAAAATTTGGTCCAGGAGGCTAACCAGCTTGATGTCTTCCTCCTCTTGGCTCGCTGCCTCTAGAGTCAAGATTTGCTTCTCAAGACTGGATTGAGCCAGCCTGATGATTTCCTCCTTCTCTTTCCTCTTGAGAATAGGGACAGCTGAGTCAACCACTTTAGCCACCGTACCTTTGGCCATTACCATGGGATCATTACCCTTTACGGGTTTACCATTGTCAGTTGCCTGGTCATTAACGGTGACCAGGGCTTTCGAGATCTTGCCAGCGTTAGGGGATGTAGAAGCTCCCTGTGCTGACGGAGTATTGGATGGGGTCGATGGCGGCACAGCTGGAGAAATGACAAGCTTCTGTTGACGCATCTGCTTGCCTGGCTTGTTGTCCGTCTTTATCTTGCTCTTCAACACTGATTTAGCTCTAGAACATGGAAATCCTAAAATTTAGGTGTGCTCTAGAAAGATAAAAAAGGTACAATAGTACTAAAAACAAAAGGTGAGGTGCTTACTTTTTAACCACTAGTAGCACTTGGCTACGCATCAACAACTTCCTTTGCCTTGAGCTTCTTGGAGGCAGGGCGGCAACTTCTTGCACCTCACCATCCTCTATCGCCTCCGGGTCGTCTGAAGCATAGCACTCTTGAGGAGCTAGCTTGGACTCGGAGAGTATCTCGAGCTGACAGAGTCAAAAAAACATCGATTAAAATAGAATCGGAGAGACAACAAAAAAGAATGACAAAACGCAAAAACAGAGTCGAAATATTTACCGGAGTCAGAGGACGGTTGGTCGTATACATCTTCAGGGAAACTTCCGGAACTTTCCGTTCCACTATTTCCTTGATCAGGTACTGCATGAGGGTCTTGTAGTCCTTTGGCGCGAGCCGGCTAGAACTGACCCTCATCTTGTCCTTCTTGTTGCTCGTAATCGGGTGCATGAGGCGATCTCCATGGTGCTGGAGAGGCTAAATCCGGCGCTCCAGCCAGCAGTGGATCAAGTCGGATCCACGAAGCCCCTCATGCTTCATCAAATACTCGATCCACCTCTTGGCGAGGATCAAAATATCCGATAGCTCCGGCGCTTCCGCATCCCATGAATCTTGGTAGGGAGCGGCGCCGTTGACAAATGGCAGAAGACCTTCTGCCTTTCCCGAATCCGGAATATCCTTATGATATAAGAATGTTTTGGCCCAGCGTTTGAGGGACTTGCTAGCGTTAATCCTAGGATAGATTCGATTCCTCCTAAGGACTAAGCTAAGAGTGCCGGTGACATAAGGCACACCGGAACTGGTGGAATTCTTCCGAGTACCATAGTAGTGTCGGAAAAGGATGAGACTTGGCCTAATGCCAAGAAACCCCTCGCACAGAGTTGCGTGATCACTAAGCTCAAGCAGAGAGTTGGGAGGAAGATTATGGAGTTGCACACCGTAATGGTTGAGGACCTCGACGAAGAAGTCTGACAGAGGCAAGCTAAGGCCGCGGTCGACGTGAGTGCCAAACAGCACCCTCTCGCCATCGAGTGGCATGGGGACGGCATGTCCTGAGGCGCTCCACCACGTGCCGGTGACGATGAACCACTCATCCTCCATGACTTGGAGCTCCGCGGTATCCATGGCGCTGTGGATCCAAAGACCCCGCATCTTCTTCTCATCCGCCGCCGACAAGCCCGCCGCCGCCACCGCCGTTCCTGAGGACGATTTAGATGCCATAGTTCTTGGAGGAAGAAGGGATGGTGGGGGAAGGAGAGACTTTTCTCAACGGTGTGCAGATGGGAATTGGTGCAGAGAGCTCGAGGAGTACGAGGAATCAATGAATGAATCGACAGAGAGATGAATCTAAGAAGAAGGGTTTTCTCTCCTCTTTATTTGTCTATGTGTAAAGATTTGTGCGGTGAGACGCGTGATTATCACCACGCGTATAGGAGAGGGGGGGTTAGCTTCCTCGCGACTCTTCCGCCCCCTCGATTTTCGCGTAGGCATTGAAACGGAGTTCTGTTCCGTAAGGAACGGACCCACCAACGGTCATGCTGATGGAAATCCTATCAGTGATAGGACTTGGACTGTAAAGTTGTCAATCAACACGCCGCTGAAAAATCCGGCTTATGTTTCAAGCAAGGAAAACATCAAGGTCAGAGCAAAATATATCCGACTCGATTGACTCGGAATCCTACATCAATGAAAGAATTTTTCGGGAACCCTTCAAGATTATCAAAACAAAGAAACCATCAAGCTAGACGATTTATCTGACTTCAGATCTTGGAGACTTCCGGGGGCTACTGTTGGGGATATACTTTCCGGGTGTACCCATAGGACTCGCTGACCAGGGTGTCCCACCAATGGGTTAGAGCTTTGCTTCACGAGCGTCCTAGTCAGAGAAAGAGGAGGAGCTGGTTCCGGCTGTGACAAGGCCCAGAAGAGTTACCGACTTAGGCCTATAGTACTACTTCTAGTCCAAGCTGTACATAGTTACCGACTCTGTAACGTAGTCGGATAGGTATATCCTATAACCCTAGGCCCCGGTGACTATATAAACCGGCCCTATGGGAGCCTTTAGGGCACAAATTGATACACAACCACAACCAACTCGCATAGGCGAACCTCTCTTGTAATCCGCTATAACATCTGGCTTACGCCGATATATTACTGGGTTGCTAGTAGGAGTAGGATCCGATCACCGCAGTTAGATCTGAACCTGGGTAAACTTGTGCTCACCGCTCCTGAAACATCCGACGTCTCACACCCCATCCTTCCAACGCCACTAGGACCCCCTATGGCGTACTTGTCGATAATCTGACGACAGGGTGGGGCGCACCCCCCCCCCCCACAACCTTGTCTATTCGCGCCTAACCCTAGCCGTCCCCTCTCTTATCTCTCATCCACCGTCCTGCTCCGGCTTAGGCGAAGCGCTGCAGAAATCTCTCCTCCTCCACCACCACCACCACCACACCGTCGTGCTGTTGGGATTCCCAGGGGATCTACTACCTCTGCTGCCTGCTGGAACAAGGGAGAGGAAGGTCTTCATCGACTCCGTATGTGTGACCAACTGCGGAAGCGTTGCCGGAACGCGGTGCCGGAAGGATCGTCTACACGATCTTGAGATCAGCAAGTGATCGACTACATCAACCACAAGAATCCGATCTTGTTAAATGCTTTGGATCTATGAGGGTTAGTTCTCTGCAATCTCATTGCACTGATCTCGTAGATTAGATATTGGCTTGTCCGCATATTGGATCTTGGTTTTGTCTGTTGCAGTAGAAATTTTTCGTTTCCATGCAACGAACCTTACATGACGCCCATTTTTTGGTTCTTGGAAAACCATGCATCTCAGATAAGATCCAGGCACTGGTTGACTCTTTCTAACTGCCCATCTATCTGTGGGTGGTAAGAAGTTCTAAATTTCAGTTTAACATTGGGGATTTGAACACTTTTTGCTAGAGATTGCTTGTGAATATTCTGTCTCTGTCTGTCACAATGCTAACCAGAGGTCCATGCAGTTTAAAGACATTATTTATGAATGCTTGTGCCACTGAATGCACTGAGTAGGGGTGAGATAGGGGAAATAAGTGAGCAAGTTTAGTCATTTTGTCCACTACTACTAGGATTACTTCTTTTCCATTTGATTTAGGTATCTCCTCAATGAAATCCATTGTGATGTGTTGCCAAGCCATGTCAGGTCTGTCAAGAGGTTCTAGGAGACCCGGGTAGGACAATGCTCAGCTTTGGCCCTTTGGCAAGTTGGGCATTCAGAAATGTACTTGGGAGTGTCTTGCTTCATTCCTAGCCAATAGAATAATGTAACATCCCTCCTTTGTAAAGGAAAAGGATCCCTGTGATTGCAATGCTAGTCCCTGGATCATTGCTAGCATCCATAGTTTAAGATGAAGTACACAGATACAAAGGTCATTTATTACATCCATTCCAGAGATAAAACATAGTCTTTTACAACTCAAGGCCATAGGCCTAATAAAAGAGTTTGGAATAAGTAAATAAACATAAGTCTTCATCTTCATGTGCCATAGGCAAGGATGTTGAGTGTAGACTCATGACACCTAATCATCATCGGAGTAACCTGCAACATCACAAGTTACAGCCACAGTGGGTCAATACTTTGGAATAGTATTGGCAAGTGATACATTAGTAAATTTTAAGTGGACTATATTACTATATGCATTTTGTCTAAGTGTAGCTTGGCTTGCTTTGCTCAAAATAGGTTTTTCCTATTAGTTGAAATCACTAAGTTTTTCTTTGTCAAAACATTTCCCAAGAAACCACCAATAGACATTGGGGTCCTTCACCCTTGTTTCCCACAAGTTTTTACTTAGAAGTTGGAGTGATGAGATTCTTGATATCTTCCATGTCTTGATGCTCAAGTTGTCCATTGCCATGGACTTGGCTAAGTACTTAGATTTTCCATCTGCAGAGGTTGTGCACTTTCCCCACCAGACTTGGTTTCCCAATACAGGACCTTTCAGAAGCCTTCCCTTAGTCAAATGGACGCGTTCCAACCTATCATTCCCACTACCACCAACTGTCCAAATGACTAAGTTCTAGCAACCTATGTGATCAAGGCAGAGCCCATATTGCCAAGTGGCTGCACTATAAGCTTCTCAACACTTGGCCTCTAAAATCCCTTTGTGCCTGGGTGGCATACCACAAGTGAGATACACAAGGTAAACCATGTCCATGGGCCTTGTGTAACCACTCAACCAAAATCCACCATTCAAGTCCCATTCCACCCAGGAGATTCATTGACTTAGTTGTTTTATTAAAAAAACATAAGTCCAGAGACTTAGAAATATTTTCATCATAGCATGTATATACTTTACCAACCCTTGTTTGCTACTAGCTAGACTAAGCATGGCATAGTATCTTAACTTAGGAATTTCCTAGCAATTCTATAACTACATAGGATTTCCCAACATAGCATTTGGCAAAAATATTAACATGCAAGACTTAGCAAAATATTTCTAATGCTTGTACAAATATAGGGATGGAAATATTCATGAAGTACCACTTTCCTTGGTAATGGGTAGAGTAGCACTCTTCACAATCACAATCACTAGCACCAAAATCTACACAAAATTGGTAGCATAAAATTACACACAATTCATATACAAACATAAATATATGCATGCATGCAAAAATGCTAAGTGATGACTTTTAAAACTCCACCAAGCAAGTGCACAATACTGAATCAATACTAAGTTGAAAACTTGCCAAACCAAACTTATTTAGCACTAAAACAAATTACTAAACAAATTCTATACTCAAAATAGTCCTAAACAAGTTTCTGCATAAAAAGTCATTTTAACAGAAACTTTTCACTAAACACATTGCATAAACAGAAAGGGCTTGTCTCCCTGATTCCAACGGTATAAAATTTGCAAAAATCTAACGTGGGAATCAAAAGTTATAGCCATTTCAATTTTGGATCTAAATCTGATTTCAAATCTGTTTTTGAATCAAACCCTAGCCACGCGTCATATTCTTACTGGCGCGTACCGCTTCGCTCCGGATCACGCTCATGAGCCGTAGGATCTAACTAACGATGCACGTTTCAGATCTAAACATACCGCTTCGCTAAGTGGTTCTATCGCACGCGTTGGATCTAGATCCAAGGGCTCTCGATCAAGCGACCACGTTCTGGCGGCGTGCGGCGACGGCGAGCGGCGGAGCGCTCTGTCAGTGGCGGCGCTAGCGTTCTAGATCGCTCGGGAAGGGGAGGGTGTGCTTACCAGAACCGTGAGGTCGAGGCGAAGCTCAACGTGTAGGTGTCTGGGCAAGGGGCGCACGGTTGGGGCTGCTGGAGCTCGTCGGAGTTGTGCACGGCGTCGGGAGGTTGCTGTCGAGTTGGTTGCCGAGGTTTTGCGTCGCCCTAGCACGAACCAAAGGGATTAGGAGATGCACAAGATGAAGGCGAACATCCTCGTATGCAAGAGGGGGCAAGGGGCGCTCGGGACTTACCGCTATTGCTCGCCAGAGTCAAGCGGCGCGCGGTGCTGGTGGTTGCGGGCGTGAACGGAAACGACGACCTGGGTCATGAGCAAGCAAACCAGAGGCGTCAGCAGATGCACAAGATCATGCTGGACGTGATAGTTTGAACCAGAGAGAGGGGGCGGTCGAGGCTCACCGGAATTAGTCGCCGGAGTCGTCGGTACTGCGGGGTTTCGAGGTCAAATGCGCGCATCCTGGTGGCGGAGTGAGCGAGGAGAGTGGGGGAAATGACCGCGGTGCAGAGGGGGTTTTGTAGGCGAGAGGGGAGCGGCGGTTAAGCGCGGAATCAAGGGCAATTAAGCAAAGAATCAATCGCGGCAGTGATGGGCGGAGGAAACGGCCGGCGACGGGGTCGGGCGCGATTTGGGGAAGACGAGGGTGAGCTGGCGAGGTCCACCAGTCAGTGAGTGAGACGGAGAGGGGGTGGGGTTAGGGTGTCAGCGACCGCGTGGGTGCGTCCGCGCGTGCGAGCGAGCGAGAGAGTGGCCGGGTGGGCTAGTTGGGCCGGTTCTGCTGCTGGGCTAGAATAGAAGCGCCTGGCCATTTTCTTTTGTTTATTCCTTTTTCTTTTTCTGTTTTGATTTTCAGGAATGGTTTTTAAATGAATTCAAACTCCTTTTGAATTCAAATCTTTCTGGGGTTTTTGTAGTGTGCAACAGTCTCAAAACTAGGCATAAAACCAAGTGGTTACTTTGGTAAAGGCTTGGTTATTTTGGAGAAACAAAATAACAGGAACTTTGCACTTGTTTGCAAATGTTTGAAAAAATGGTTTTTGAAACCATTTCCATTTTGTAAAGCTTGGTTCAAAATCCACACTCAAAAAATTCAATAAGGAAGACAAACAATCTAGGTTTAAAACATTCAAACTCTCAAATGGGGATGGCCATTTGACTTAAGTTTGCTCACGTAAAATGATAGCACTATGTGCTTCTGTTTTTCTGAAATGAGTTTTGAAATTTGATCTCAATTCTATATGCATGCATGAATGATATGCAATCTTTGAAATCATGATTTTAGGGATGTTACAAATCTAACCCCCTTAAGGTGAATCTCGCCCTCGAGATTCGGATTGGCTAGCAAATAGGTGAGGGTGGTCTTTCCGAAGATCATCTTCTCTTTCCCATGTTGCTTCCTCTTCGGAATGATGATTCCACTGCACTTTGCAAAACTTGATAGTCTTTGTCCTTGTGACTCTTTCTGCAGTCTCAAGAATCTTGATAGGTTTCTCTTCATAAGTGAGATCACTTTCTAGTTGAACCTCCTCCAAAGGTATAGTATTCTTCAAAGAAGTTTCTTCCATTTCTGGGTGACATTTCTTAAGCTGACTCACATGAAACACATTATGGACAGCTGACAGAGATTCTGGTAGTTCTATTTCATAGGCAACTTCTCCTTTGCGACTCAAAACCTTGAATGGCCCAACATATCTTGGTGCCAATTTTCCTTTGACTCCGAATCTTTTCACTCCGCGAAGCGGTGACACTCTAAGATAAGCTCTATCACCAACTTCGTAGGTGACTTCTCTACGCTTAGGATATGCGTATCTTTTCTGTCGGGACTGTGCTATCTTCAACCTGTCCTTAACCAATTTGACCTTCTCTTCGGCTTCTTTGATAAGATCTGGCCCGAATAAACTTCTTTCCCCCACACCATTCCATAGCAATGGGGTGGTACACTTTCTTCCGTAGAGAAACTCAAACGGTGCCATCTCAATGCTGGCTTGATAGCTATTTGTTAGACCCCTCCTTTGTAAAGGAAAAGGATCTCTGTGATTGCAATGCTAGTCCCTGGATCATTGCTAGCATCCACAGTTTAAGATGAAGTACACAGATACAAAGGTCATTTATTACATCCATTCCAGAGATAAAACATAGTCTTTTACAACTCATGGCCACAGGCCTAATACAAGAGTTTTGGAATAAGTAAATAAACACAAGTCTTCATCTTCATGTGCCACAGGCAAGCATGTTGAGTGTAGACTCATGACTCCTACTCATCATCGGAGTAACCTGCAACATCACAAGTTACAGCCACAATGGGTCAATACTTTGGAATAGTATTGGCAAGTGATACCTTAGTATATTTTAAGTGGACTATATTACTATATGCATTTTTGGCTAAGTGTAGCTTGGCTTGGTTTGCTTGAAAATAGGTTTTTCCTATTAGTTGAAATCACTAAGTTTTTCTTTGTCAAAAACTTTCCCAAGAAACCTCCAATAGACATTGGGGTTCTTCACCCTTGTTCACCCACAAGTTTTATTTAGAAGTTGGAGTGATGAGATTCTTGTAGCTTCCATGTCTTGATGCTCAAATTGTCCATTACCATGGACTTGGCTAAGTACTTAGATTTTCCATCTGCAGAGGTTGTGCACTTTCCCCACCAGACTTGGTTTCCCAAGACAGGACCTTTCAGAAGCCTTTCCTTAGTCAAATGGACGCGCTCCAACCTATCATTCCCACTACCACCAACTGTCCAAGTGACTAAGTTCTAGCAACCTATATGATCAAGGCACAGCCCATATTGCCAAGTGGTTGCACTATAAGCTTTCTCAACACTTGGCCTCCAAATCCCTTTGTGCCTGGGTGGCATACCACAAGTGAGATACACAAGCCAAATCCATGGCCTTGTGTAACCACTCAACCAAAAACCACCATTCAAGACCCATTCCACCCAGGAAGTTCATTGACTTAGTTGTTTTATTAAGAAAAGCATGAGTCCCAAAGGACTTAGAATTATTTCATCATAGCATGTACATTCTTTACCAACCCTTGTTTTCTACTAGCTAGGCTAAGCATGGCATAGTAACTTTACTTAGGAAAATTCCCTATCAATTCTACAATTCTACACTACATAGGGTTTCCCAACATGGCATTTGGCAAAAGTAGCATGCAAGACTTAATAAAAAAAATTATAATGCTTATTCAAAATAAAGGGTGTAAATATCATGAAGTATCACTTGCCTTGGTAATAGGGAGAGTAGCACTCTTCACAATCACAGTCACTAGCAAAATCTACACAAAAAATTTGTAGCATACAATTACACACAATTTATATACAAGCAAAAATATGAATGCATGCATGCAAGAATTTAGTAAGTGATGATTTTGAAAACCCTACCAAGCAAGTGCATGATACATAATCATAACAAGTCACAAAGTTTGCTAACTGAACTTATTTAGCCCTAAAACAATTTGCTAAACTAAAACTATACTCAAATTGGACCTAAACATGTTTCTGTATATAAAGTCATTTTAACAGTTACTATTTGTTAAACACATTGGAAATTCAGAAAGGTCTTCACTCACTGAATCCAACGGTATAAAGTTTGCAAAATTCCAACGTGGGAATCAAAAGTTATAGCCAATTGAAAATTTGATCCAAATCTGATTTTGAATTCTGTTTTTGAACTAACCCTAGACACGCGTCGCGTTATAACTGGTGCGTACCGGTTTGCACCGGATCACCCTCCTGCGCCGTTGGATCTAACTAACATTGCACGGCTCAGATCTGTCCATACCCCTTCATTAAGTGAACTGTTTCTACGCGTAGGATCCAGATCTGACGGCTACAATCTATTAACCAGAAACGGGCGGCGCTAGCGGCGTTGACCGGCGGCGGCGCGTCTGACTACGGTGGCGCCGGCGCTCTAGGTCGCCGGGGAAGCAAGAAGGCGCTTACCAGGACCGCGGTGGCGTGCTGAAGCTCGAGGTGGCTCTGGTTTGTCAAGGGGCGCGCAGATACGGCGATGATTGCTCGTCGGAGTAGAGACAGACGTCGGCACGGTCAGTCGTCGTCGTTGGCGAGGTTGTCGATCACTAGGAGGCAAACAAAGGGCGTGGTCTGATGCAGGAGATCATGGAGGAGATATGTGTGTGAAGGAGGAAGCTTGGGGCGGTCTGGACTTACCACTGGAGGTCGTCGGAGTAGGAACCGAAGACGGTGGCGGCCAGTCGTCGACGTTGCTGGAGCTACGGTTCATGCGGAGGCAAATGGGGTGTGTCAGTAGGTGCGCAGAGACTCACTGAACAAGATAGCATCAATGAGAGACAGAGGGGAGCTCGGAACTCACCGGAATTCGCTGGCACAGTCGTCGGAACAGCGGCGGAGTCGTGCGAGTCGTGGGCAGCCTGGTGGCGTGAAGGCAAAATTGATTGGGGGAAATGGTCACGGGGAGGGGGAGATTTTATAGCCCGAGGCTCGACAGGAAACGCTCGTCGTATCAATGCTAATTAAGATCGCTGTATCAGTGCTGCAACGGCCAGCGGCGGAGATCATGCGTGGAATCAGGGGGAAGACAAAGACGACGTGGACGGGGCCCGCTGGTCGGTGAAATAGACAGAGGGGGCGTGGGGTCTGGCTGTCAGTGACTGAAGGAGTGCGCCCGCGCGTGAGAGAAGAAAGGAAATGTTCCGGGTGGGCTTGATGGGCTTGATTCGCTGCTGGGCTAGAATTCTGGCGCGCGGCCTTTTTCTTTTGTTTACTCCTTTTCCTTTTTCTATTTCGATTTTCTGAATAGGTTTTCAAATGGTTTCAAGTTCAATTTGAATTCAAATCTTTATGAGGTTTTGTAGTGGTGAATTGGTCTCAGAAATAGGTCAAAACCCATGGGGTTACTTTGTATAGGCTGGGTCAAGCTTGGATTTAAAATAATCAGAGACTTTGCATCTAGTTTGCAAATGTTTTAAAAAAAGGTTTTGAAATTATTTCTAAGTTGAAAACTTTGGTCCAAATTCTACACACAAACTATCCAACAATGAAGATAAGCATCTAGGTTCCAAAACTTTCAAGCTTTCAAATGGTGATGGCCATTTGAATTTAATCTGCCCACATAAAATCATAGCATCAAGTGCTTCTGTTTTCCTGAAATGAGTTTGAATATGATCTCAAATCTATATGCATGCATGAGTGATATGCAAACTTTGAAATCATGATTTTAGGGATGTTACAAATCTAACCCCCTTAAGGTGAATCTCGCCCTCGAGATTCGGATTGGCTAGCAAATAGGTGAGGGTGGTCTTTCCGAAGATCATCTTCTCTTTCCCATGTTGCTTCCTCTTCGGAATTATGATTCCATTATACTTTGCAAAACTTGATGGTTTTGTCCTTGTGACTCTTTCTGCGGTCTCAAGAATCTTGATAGGCCTCTCTTCATAAGTGAGGTCACTTTCTAGTTGAACTTCTTCCAAAGGTATGGTATCCTTCAAAGAAGACTCTTCCATTTCTGGGTGACATTTCTTAAGCTAACTCACATGAAATACATTATGGACTGCTGATAGGGATTCTGGCAATTCGACTTCGTATGCAACTTCTCCCTTGCGACTTAAAATTTTGAA
The DNA here is from genome assembly GCA_910589765.1 of Avena atlantica. Taxonomy (NCBI): domain Eukaryota; kingdom Viridiplantae; phylum Streptophyta; class Magnoliopsida; order Poales; family Poaceae; genus Avena; species Avena atlantica. The sequence goes on along the minus strand of OU342736.1, from coordinate 4,343,327 downwards.
TGGCCCAACATATCTTGGTGCCAACTTTCCTTTGACTCCAAATCTTTTCACCCCACGAAGTGGTGATACTCTAAGGTAAGCTCTATCCCCAACTTCGTAGGTGACTTCTCTACGCTTAGAATCTGCGTAGCTTTTCTATCGGGACTATGCTATCTTCAACCTGTCCTTAACCAATTTGACTTTCTCTTCAGCGTCTTTGATAAGATCGGGTCCAAACAAACTCCTTTCTCCCACACCATTCCATAGCAATGGGGTGGTACACTTCCTTCCGTAGAGAAACTCAAATGGTGACATCCCAATACTAGATTGATAACTGTTATTGTAAGAGAACTCTGCGTAAGGCAGACTTTCATCCCAACTTGCTCCATAGTCTAGGGCACATGCCCTCAACATGTCTTCAAGAATTTGATTAGTCCTTTCTGTTTATCCATCAGTTTGAGGATGAAAGGCAGTGCTGAATTCCAACCTCGTTCCCAAAGATTCATGAAGCTGTCTCCAAAAGTGAGAAGTAAACTGAGTTCCTCTATCAGACACAATACTCTTAGGCACACCGTGAAGGCATACAATTCTGCTCATGTAGATTTTGGCTAACTTGGCACTTGTATAAGTTGCCTTCACGGGTATAAAATGAGCCATTTTAGTTAGGCGATCCACTACTACCCATATGGAATCATACCCTGACCTGGTCCTTGGTAATCCGGTAATGAAATCCATACCGATATTTTCCCACTTCCATTCAGGAATAGGCAGTGGTTGAAGCAAACCTGCTGGTTTCTGATGCTCCGCTTTCACTCTACTACACACATCACACAAAGCAATATGTTCGGCGATGTCCCTTTTGAGATTGTTCCACCAAAATCTTTCTTTCATATCCATGTACATCTTGGTGTTTCCTGGGTGGATAGAATACGGAGAGTTGTGTGCTTCTTGCAAAATCAGTTTTCGTAACTCTGGATCTTGTGGAACACAGATACGTTTCCCATGCCATAAAGTACCCTGTTCGTCTTCATGGAAATTTTTAGCTCTCCCTTGGCCAATATTTTCCTTAATCCTTTCAATTTCCTTATCGGTCTTCTGAGCTTCTCGAATCTTGTCCAACAAAGTGGGTTGAACATCCAAAGACATGAGATGTCCTTCAGGCACAATTTCCAATCTGAGTTCTTTGAATTATTTACACAAATCATCTGGCAGTTCTCCTTTGGTAAGGCCATTTACAAACACCTTACGACTTAGAGCATCTGCTACCACATTTGCTTTACCGGGGTGGTATTGCAAACTCAAGTCATAATCCTTGATAAGCTCTAACCATCTTCTTTGTCTCATATTGATTTCCTTTTGGGTAAGGATATACTTCAAACTTTTGTGGTCCGTGAACACTTCACAACGCTTTCCCAAAAGGTAATGTCTCCATGTTTTGAGTTCATGGACGACAGAGGCTAACTCTAAATCATGAGTAGGATAGTTTACTTCATGAGTTTTGAGTTGTCTCGAGGCATAGGCCACAACTTTACCATCTTGCATAAGTACGGCACCCAAACCTTGATGAGACGCATCACAATATACTTGGAAATCCTTTTCCAAATCTGGCAGACATAGAACTGGTGCTGTCACAAGTCTCTTCTTCAATTCTTGAAAGCTGACTTCATAACCTTCAGGCCAAGCAAATTTCTTGTCCTTCTTTAACAATTCAGTCATTGGCTTAGCTATCTTTGAGAAATTTTCAATGAATCTTCTGTAGTAACCTGCTAAGCCGAGGAAACTACGAACTTCTTTCACATTCTTGGGAGATTCCCATTCCGTCACAGCTGAAACCTTAGCAGGATCAACTGCTACACCTTCCTTTGTCATAAAATGACCAAGAAAACCAACTTCCTCTAACCAAAACTCACACTTGCTGAATTTGGCATAAAGTTTATGCTCTCTTAACTTTTCAAGTATCAAACGCAAGTGTCTCTCATGTTCTTCTTTGCTCTTAGAGTAGACTAAGATGTCATCGATGAAAACGACAACAAACTTGTCAAGGAATTCCATGAACACCTTGTTCATCATATTCATGAAGTATGCTGGAGCATTGGTTAAGCCAAAAGGCATCACGGTATACTCATACAATCCATACCATGTGGTGAATGTTGTTTTAGGTATGTCTTGCTCTCTTATCTTAAGTTGAAAATAGCCTGACCGGAGATCAATCTTTGAGAATACACATGCTCCTTCTAGTTGATGAAATAAGTCGTTGATTCTAGGCAAAGGATATTTGTTCTTGATAGTTACCTCATTGAGTGAACGGTAATCTATGCATAACCTTTGGCTTCTATCCTTCTTCTCCACAAACAATACTGGGGCTCCCCAAGATGAACAACTTGGTTGAATAAATCCTTTCTGCAACTGTTCTCCTAGTTGCTTTTTGAGTTCCTTCAGTTCATCAACTGACATTTTGTACGGTCTCTTTGCTATTGGTCCAGAACCTGGTACCAAATCTATCAGAAATTCCACATCTCTATCTGGTGGCATCCCTGGCAACTCTTCTGGAAAGACATCCGGATACTCACATACAATTGGCACACTGTCCATGCTAACCCCCTTAAGAGAATTCAGCTTACTTCCTTTGGATTCAAAGTTTGACCTGAATTTTATTCTTTTTCCTTCTGGGGTTGTGAGTGCAATAGTACGATTAGCACAATCTAGTACTCCTTCATACTTAGCCATCCAATCCATTCCCAATATTACGTCTAGTCCTTGGGAATCTAGGATTATCAGGCTCACTGGAAACTTATGCTTTCCAAACTCTATGACAAGATCCCGGCATCCAAGACTTACTATCATATCTCCACCCGGAGAACTAACTTTTATTGGACACCCAATGTTTTCAGATGCAAACCCATTTCTATCAACAAATGCTTTTGATATGAATGAATGAGATGCACCAGTGTCAAAGAGTACAAATGCTGGAATGGAATTGAGTCTGAACTTACCAGCAACAGCGTCAGGCTCCTCATAGACCTCCTCCACATTGATGTGGTTAACATGTCCTTTCTGGAAAGGATTGGGCTTGTTAGGTCCTTCAACTTTCTTCTCAGGGCACTCATTAGCATAATGCCCCAGCTTCTTGCATTTGAAGCACTCAACCTGACTGATGTCCCTTTTAGCAGGCTGACTTCCACTTCCACTACCATTTCCACTGTGGTGGCTCTTATGTCCACTCTTGTGGTTCTTGTACTTGTCATTCTCATGACTGCGGTGATGCTTGTTGTCATGACGGTTGTGGTTGTGGTGTTTGTTGAATTTCCCATGCTTATGGGATCCTGAGCTTCCACTGTCATCATAGTGTGATCGTTTGTGAGACGACCCCGAGCTGTGTTTGTCGGAGTGTTTCCTCTTCCTACTCTCGACTTGCTTCATTTTATTCTCCAAAATAGCAGCCTTGTCACACAGAGACTGATAAGTTGGAACATATGCCACTGACAACTGCAAGTTTAACTCATCATTCAAGCCTTCCAGAAACTTTTCCTTTCTTTTGGCATCTGTGTCAACCTCATCCGGTGCATAGCGCGCCAGATTGTTGAACTCTTCTATATATTCAGCCACGCTGCGGTGGCGCTGCTTCAGGTTGTGAAACTCCTTCTTTTTCAGGCTCATCATCCTTGATGAGATATGAGCAGTGCGAAAGCCATCTTCAAAGATAGCCCAAGTCACCTCATCTAAAGGAGTGGTGATTTGGAAGTTGTCCCACCATGTGGCGGCTGGCCCTTCCAACAGATGAGCTGCGAACCTGACCTTTTCAGCATCCGTGCAGCCCACGGTCACTAAGTCCTTGTTCACAGAACATAGCCAATCATTGGCCACCATGGGATCAGTTGTCCCTGAGAACTTAGCTGGCCTCAAACGCAAAAATCTGGTGAGCATATCAAAACCCGGAGGGTTGTTGTTGTTATTATTGTTGTTGTTGTTATTGGGGTTGTTGTTGTTGTTATTCTGGTTTTGGATGAATGTTGTCATCATCTGCATAAGCTGTGTTTGAGAATTCATCATCTGTTGCATTTCTGGAGTGATGTTGTTGGGGTTGGGGTTTGCGCGACGGGGAGGCATCTGTGGTTTGTTCAAATAGAGATAAGAATGAGATACCCATAGATGTTTTATGCACAATACATCACAAACAATCACATAGCATGCAACTCAAGGATAAAAGCTCAAAAACAGAATAACAAAGTTCTCGAAATAAAACACACAAGTGGCAAGCCATCCACATGTCGGATGGTCCAATAACAAGTTCAAAAATAACAAGTACGATAATGAAAGATAAACGAGTAGTCAAGTCTACTCATCAGCATCAATCTCCTCCTCGACGAAGGTAAGACCTACGTTCTCCATCGCGGTCTTGTTCTCCTCAATCGTAGTGGTCAAGGAATCGATCTTGGCCTTGAGAGCCCTCTTCTAGGAGCGAAGCCTCTCGATCACCATCTGCTGCTGCTCTAGCTCGAAATCCTTGGACTTCAGTTCTTCAGTCATGTCCCGGATCTTCTTGTTCCTATCCTGGACGCGTTTCTCCTGACTCTTGAACTTCCGGTCCTGGGCCTCGAACTTCGTCTCCATTTCCTTGGCTATCTCGTCCTGCTGTGTGAAAAGCTTGTCCTTCTCGCGAAGCTGCACCTGGAGCTCGTCATTGCTGAGCATGACGTTGGTCCTGTCCGTGTCCACGTGCCTGATGAGAGACTCTAAGTCCTGGAGATAGAGGCGTATCGGCTCTGCTGTGTCCCTCGAGTCGTCCTCAAAGTCGATGAACTCTCCATCATCATCACGTCTTCGGAAGACGTGAAAGTGGGTGCCTCTAACCTGTCGGGAGTGACGGCCTAACAGACGTCCTATCAGGTCCTGCATGACTACCTCCATGCCTCTCTCCCTGTCGTCGTGCATCAGCTTGAAGACGATGGCCTCTGTAGTAGGCTTTGTCTGGCGTCCGGGCTGGTTCACCTTGAAGCCCCAGAGGTCCTTCCTCTCGAACTTGGTGAGTGGGTGCACCATGATGGTGGGAAGAGGGAGATCGAGCAAAGTAGTAAGCTCAACGATACGAGGACCAAAACGGGTAACCTGGAACTCCTCAACAGTGATGATGGTAATAGGCATCTATTTATAAGATAAAAAAGTTAGAACAACATTATTTAAGATAAACAAAGACAACATCACATACACATCCTTGGAACACAAAATCACTCAAGTCATGCATACATGAATCCATTACATCAATCAAGGTCCAAACTTATTTAAGGTATCATTTTGGAAAATAAGGTGATAGGTGGTGGTCAAACTAACGAAGTGCTTTTACAATCCTATCTCACTGGATCTATTGGAAAACACAATGTTCCTAGAGGCAATCCACCTATCTTGTTCACTTGATTCCATCACTAAGTCTATAATATCTCCCCTTAATTCTTGGTTGGTGGCCTCCAACTCTTGGGTAAGTTCCTTCTCTTTCTCTAAGTCTTTTTGGAGATTGAGCATCCTGCACTTGACTCTAGCACTAAGTTCTTTGATAGTCCTCCAAGCTGCTTCTCTGGCTGACTCAAAGAATGTGGTGTGCATCACAGTGTTGGTGTACATGCAGAATCCCCTTTCTTTGTGGTTGTCTTCCTTGTATTTGTACAAGTGAAGTTGCACCCACCAATACTCCACTCCTTCATCCATCACTGGAAAGCCCTTGTACACAGCTGCACCATGTGCTTCCATTGCCACCATGAGGTCCTTGAGAATTTTGGGATTTTCACACTCCAAGGTCATGGTCATGAGTGGTCCTTTCTTCACGGCTTCGTTGATGGAGTTCATCTACAAATAGAGACGAGAATGAGAAGATTAGAAAATTTTACGAGGAGAATAGAAAAGTGTAGAAGTAGTTAAATAATTTTCCTTAGTGGTTTCCAATCCTAGGGTCATAATCCTACAGGCAACACAGTGCTCTGATACCATCTGTTAGACCCCTCCTTTGTAAAGGAAAAGGATCTCTGTGATTGCAATGCTAGTCCCTGGATCATTGCTAGCATCCACAGTTTAAGATGAAGTACACAGATACAAAGGTCATTTATTACATCCATTCCAGAGATAAAACATAGTCTTTTACAACTCATGGCCACAGGCCTAATACAAGATTTTTGGAATAAGTAAATAAACACAAGTCTTCATCTTCATGTGCCACAGGCAAGCATGTTGAGTGTAGACTCATGACTCCTACTCATCATCGGAGTAACCTGCAACATCACAAGTTACAACCACAGTGGGTCAATACTTTGGAATAGTATTGGCAAGTGATACCTTAGTATATTTTAAGTGGACTATATTACTATATGCATTTTTGGCTAAGTGTAGCTTGGCTTGCTTTGCTTGAAAATAGGTTTTTCCTATTAGTTGAAATCACTAAGTTTTTCTTTGTCAAAAACTTTCCCAAGAAACCTCCAATAGACATTGGGGTTCTTCACCCTTGTTCACCCACAAGTTTTATTTAGAAGTTGGAGTGATGAGATTCTTGTAGCTTCCATGTCCTGATGCTCAAATTGTCCATTACCATGGACTTGGCTAAGTACTTAGATTTTCCATCTGCAGAGGTTGTGCACTTTCTCCACCAGACTTGGTTTCCCAAGACAGGACCTTTCAGAAGCCTTTCCTTAGTCAAATGGACGCGCTCCAACCTATCATTCCCACTACCACGAACTGTCCAAGTGACTAAGTTCTAGCAACCTATATGATCAAGGCAGAGCCCATATTGCCAAGTGGTTGCACTGTAAGATTTCTCAACACTTGGCCTCTAAATCCCTTTGTGCCTGGGTGGCATACCACAAGTGAGATACACAAGCCAAATCCATGGCCTTGTGTAACCACTAAACCAAAAACCACCATTCAAGACCCATTCCACCCAGGAAGTTCATTGACTTAGTTGTTTTATTAAGAAAAGCATGAGTCTCAAAGGACTTAGAATTATTTCATCATAGCATGTACATTCTTTACCAACCCTTGTTTTCTACTAGCTAGGCTAAGCATAGCATAGTAACTTTTCTTAGGAAAATTCCCTATCAATTCTACAATTCTACACTACATAGGGTTTCCCAACATGGCATTTGGCAAAAGTAGCATGCAAGACTTAATAAAAAATAATAATTTTAATGCTTATTCAAAATAAAGGGTAGAAATATCATGAAGTATCACTTGCCTTGGTAATGGGGAGAGTAGCACTCTTCACAATCACAGTCACTAGCAAAATCTACACAAAATATTTGTAGCATACAATTACACACAATTTATATACAAGCAAAAATATGAATGCATGCATGCAAGAATTTACTAAGTGATGATTTTGAAAACCCTACCAAGCAAGTGCATGATACATAATCATAACAAGTCACAAAGTTTGCTAACTGAACTTATTTAGCCCTAAAACAATTTGCTAAACTAAAACTATACTCAAATTGGACCTAAACATGTTTCTGTATATAAAGTCATTTTAACAGTTACTATTTGTTAAACACATTGGATATTCAGAAAGGTCTTGACTCACTGAATCCAACGGTATAAAGTTTGCAAAATTCCAACGTGGGAATCAAAAGTTATAGCCAATTGAAAATTTGATCCAAATCTGATTTTGAATTCTGTTTTTGAACTAACCCTAGACACGCGTCGCGTTATAACTGGTGCGTACCGGTTCGCACCGGATCACCCTCCTGCGCCGTTGGATCTAACTAACGTTGCACGGCTCAGATCTGTCCATACCCCTTCGTTAAGTGAACTGTTTCGACGCGTAGGATCCAGATTTGACGGCTACAATCTATTAACCAGAAACGGGCGGCGCTAGCGGCGTTGACCGGTGGCGGCGCGTCTGACTACGGTGGCGCCGGTGCTCTAGGTCGTCCGGGGAAGCAAGAAGGCGCTTACCAGGACCGCGGTGGCGTGCTGAAGCTCGAGGTGGCTCTGGTTTGTCAAGGGGCGCGCAGATACGGCGATGATTGCTCGTCGGAGTAGAGACAGACGTCGGCATGGTCAGTCGTCGTCGTTGGCGAGGTTGTCGATCACTAGGAGGCAAACAAAGGGCGTGGTCAGATGCAGGAGATCATGGAGGAGATGTGTGTGTGAAGGAGGAAGCTTGGGGCGGTCTGGACTTACCGCTGGAGGTCGTCGGAGTAGGAACCGAAGACGGTGGCGGCCAGTCGTCGACGTTGCTGGAGCTACGGTTCATGCGGAGGCAAATGGGTGTGTCATTAGGTGCGCAGAGACTCACTGAACAAGATAGCATGAATGAGAGGCAGAGGGGAGCTCGGAACTCACCGGAATTCGCCGGCGCAGTCGTCGGAACAGCGGCGGAGTCGTGCGAGTCGTGGGCAGCCTGGTGGCGTGAAGGCAAAATTGATTGGGGGGAAATGGTCGCGAGGAGGGGGAGATTTTATAGCCCGAGGCTCGACAGGAAACGCTCGTCGTATCAATGCTAATTAAGATCGTGGTATCAGTGCTGCAATGGCCAGCGGCGGAGATCATGCGCGGAATTAGGGGGAAGACGAAGACGACGTGGACGGGGCCTGCTGGTCGGTGAAATAGACAGAGGGGGCGTGGGGTCTGGCTGTCAGTGACTGAAGGAGTGCGCCCGCGCGTGAGAGAAGAAAGGAAATGTCCCGGGTGGGCTTGATGGGCTTGATTCGCTGCTGGGCTAGAATTCTGGCAAGCGGCCTTTTTCTTTTGTTTACTCCTTTTCCTTTTTCTATTTCGATTTTCTAAATAGGTTTTCAAATGGTTTCAAGTTCAATTTGAATTCAAATCTTTCTGAGGTTTTGTAGTGGTGAATTGGTCTCAGAAATAGGTCAAAACCCATGGGGTTACTTTGTATAGGCTGGGTCAAGCTTGGATTTAAAATAATCAGAGACTTTGCATCTGGTTTGCAAATATTTAAAAAAAAGGTTTTGAAATTATTTCTAAGTTGAAAACTTTGGTCCAAATTCTACACACAAACTATCCAACAATAGAGATAAGCATCTAGGTTCCAAAACTTTCAAGCTTTCAAATGGTGATGGCCATTTGAATTTAATCTGCTCACATAAAATCATAGCATCAAGTGCTTCTGTTTTCCTGAAATGAGTTTGAATATGATCTCAAATCTATATGCATGCATCAGGGAAATGCAAACTTTGAAATCATGATTTTAGGGATGTTACACTATTGTTATAAGAAAATTCTGCGTAAGGCAGCCTTTAATCCCAACTGGCTCCATAGTCCAAGGCACATGCTCTCAACATGTCTTCAAGGATTTGGTTTGTTCTTTCTGTTTGTCCATCTGTTTGAGGATGAAAGGCAGTGATGAATTCCAACCTTGTTCCCAATGACTCATGTAGCTGTCTCCAAAAATGGGAGGTGAATTGAGTTCCCCTATCTGACACAATACTCTTGGGCACACCATGTAGACATCCAATTCTACTCATGTAGATTTTGGCTAACTTGGCACTTGTATAAGTTGTCTTCACGGGTATGAAATGATCCACTTTAGTTAGGCAATCCACTACTACCCATATGGAATCATATCCTGATCTGGTCCTTGGTAATCCGGTAATGAAATCCATACCAATCTTGTCCCACTTCCAATCAGAATTAGGTAGTGGTTGAAGCAAACCTGCTGGTTTTGATGCTCCGCTTTTACTCTACTACACACATCACACAAAGCAATATGTTCGGTGATGTCTCTCTTGAGATTGTTCCACCAAAATATTTCTTTCATGTCAACATTTTGGTGTTACCCGGGTGAATAGAATACGGAGAGTTGTGTGCTTCCTGCAAAATCAGTTTCCGTAACTCTGGATCTTGTGGAACACAGATACGTTTCCCATGCCATAATTTTTAGCTTTCCCTTGGCCTAAGTTGAGCATTCTGCACTTGACTCTAGCACTAAGTTCTTTGATAGTCCTCCAAGCTACTTCTCTTGCTGACTCAAAGAATGTGGTATGCACCACAGTGTTGGTGTACATGCAGAATCCTTTTTCTTTGTGGTTGTCTTCCTTGTTTTTGTACAAGTGAAGTTGCACCCACCAGTACTCAACTCCTTCATCCATCACTGGAAAGCCTTTGTACACAGCTGCACCATGTATTTCCATTGCCACCATGAGGTCCTTGAGAATTTTGGGAAACTCGGTCTCACACTCCAAGGTCATGGTCATGAGTGGTCCTTGTCTTATGGCTTCGTTGATGGAGTTCATCTACAAATAGAGATGAGAATGAGAAGATTAGAAAAGTTTACGAGAAGAATAGACAAGTGTAGAAGTAGTTCAAAAAATTTCCTTAGTGGTTTCCAATCCTAGGGTCATAATCCTACAGGAAACAACCTGGCTCTGATACCATCTGTAAGATCCCTCCTTTGTAAAGGAAAAGGATCCCTGTTATTGCAATACTAGTCCCTGGATCATTGCTAGCATCCACAGTTTAAGATGAAGTACACAGATACAAAGGTCATTTATTACATCCATTCCGGAGATAAAACATAGTCTTTTACAACTCAAGGCCACAGGCCTAATACAAGAGTTTGGAATAAGTAAATAAACATAAGTCTTCATCTTCATGTGCCACAGGCAAGCATGTTGAGTGTAGACTCATGACACCTAATCATCATCGGAGTAACCTGCAACATCATAAGTTACAGCCATAGTGGGTCAATACTTTGGAATAGTATTGGCAAGTGATACCTTAGTAAATTTTAAGTGGACTATATTACTATATGCATTTTGGCTAAGTGTAGCTTGGCTTGCTTTGCTCAAAATAGGTTTTTCCTATTAATTGAAATCACTAAGTTTTTCTTTGTCAAAACATTTCCCAAGAAACCACCAATAGACATTGGGGTCCTTCACCCTTGTTTCCCACAAGTTTTTACTTAGAAGTTGGAGTGATGAGATTCTTGATATCTTCCATGTCTTGATGCTCAAGTTGTCCATTGCCATGGACTTGGCTAAGTACTTAGATTTTCCATCTGCAGAGGTTGTGCACTTTCCCCACCAGACTTGGTTTCCCAATACAGGACCTTTCAGAAGCCTTCCCTTAGTCAAATGGACGCGTTCCAACCTATCATTCCCACTACCACCAACTGTCCAAATGACTAAGTTCTAGCAACCTATGTGATCAAGGCAGAGCCCATATTGCCAAGTGGCTGCACTATAAGCTTCTCAACACTTGGCCTCTAAAATCCCTTTGTGCCTGGGTGGCATACCACAAGTGAGATACACAAGGTAAACCATGTCCATGGGCCTTGTGTAACCACTCAACCAAAATCCACCATTCAAGTCCCATTCCACCCAGGAGATTCATTGACTTAGTTGTTATATTAAAAAAAACATAAGTCCAAAGACATAGAAATATTTTCATCATAGCATGTATATACTTTACCAACCCTTGTTTGCTACTAGCTAGACTAAGCATGGCATAGTATCTTAACTTAGGAATTTCCTAGCAATTCTATAACTACATAGGATTTCCCAACATAGCATTTGGCAAAAATAGTAACATGCAAGACTTAGCAAAATATTTCTAATGCTTGTACAAATATAGGGATGGAAATATTCATGAAGTACCACTTGCCTTGGTAATGGGGAGAGGAGCACTCTTCACAATCACAATCACTAGCACCAAAATCTACACAAAATTGGTAGCACAAAATTACACCCAATTCATATACAAACATAAATATATGCATGCTTGCAAAAATGCTAAGTGATGACTTTTAAAACTCCACCAAGCAAGTGCACAATACTGAATCAATACTAAGTTGAAAACTTGCCAAACCAAACTTATTTAGCACTAAAACAAATTACTAAACAAATTCTATACTCAAAATAGTCCTAAACAAGTTTCTGCATAAAAAGTCATTTTAACAGAAACTTTTCACTAAACACATTGCATAAACAGAAAGGGCTTGTCTCCCTGATTCCAACGGTATAAAATTTGCAAAAATCTAACGTGGGAATCAAAAGTTATAGCCATTTCAATTTTGGATCTAAATCTGATTTCAAATCTGTTTTTGAATCAAACCATAGCCACGCGTCATATTCTTACTGGCGCGTACCGCTTCGCTCCGGATCACGCTCGTGAGCCGTAGGATCTAACTAACGATGCACGGTTTAGATCTAAACATACCGCTTCGCTAAGTGGTTCTATCGCACGCGTTGGATCTAGATCCAAGGGCTCTCGATCAAGCGACCACGTTCTGGCGGCGCGCGGCGACGGCGAGCGGCGGAGCGCTCTGTCAGCGGCGGCGCTAGCGTTCTAGATTGCTCGGGAAGGGGAGGGTGTGCTTACCAGAACCGTGAGGTCGAGGCGAAGCTCAACGTGTAGGTGGCTGGGCAAGGGGCGCACGGCTGGGGCTGCTGGAGCTCGTCGGAGTTGTGCACGGCGTCGGGAGGTTGCTGTCGAGTTGGTTGCCGAGGTTTTGCGTCGCCCTAGCACGAACCAAAGGGATTAGGAGATGCACAAGACGCGAACATCCTCGTATGCAAGAGGGGGCAAGGGGCGCTCGGGACTTACCGCTATTGCTCGCCGGAGTCGAGCGGCGGCGCTGGTGGTTGCGAGCGTGAACGGAATCGACGACCTGGGTCATGAGAAAGCAAACCAGAGGCGTCAGCAGATGCACGAGATCATGCTGGACGTGATAGTTTGAACCAGAGATAGGGGAGCGGTCGAGGCTCACCGGAATTAGTCGCCGGAGTCGTCGGTACTGCGGGGTTTCGAGGTCAAATGCACGCAGCCTGGTGGCAGAGTGAGCGAGGAGAGTGGGGGAAAATGACCGCGGTGCAGAGGGGGTTTTGTAGGCGAGAGGGGAGCGGCGATTAAGCGCGGAATCAAGGGCAATTAAGCGAAGAATCAATCGCGGCAGTGATGGGCGGAGGAAACGGCCGGCGACGGGGTCGAGCGCGATTTGGGGAAGACGAGGGTGAGCTGGCGAGGTCCACCAGTCAGTGAGTGAGACGGAGAGGGGGTGGGGTCAGGGTGTCAGCGACCGCGTGGGTGCGTCCGCGCGTGCGAGCGAGCGAGAGAGCGGCCGGGTGGGCTAGTTGGGCCGGTTCTGCTGCTGGGCTAGAATAGGAGCGCCTGGCCCTTTTCTTTTGTTTATTCCTTTTTATTTTTCTGTTTTGATTTTCAGGAATGGTTTTTAAATGAATTCAAACTCCTTTTGAATTCAAATCTTTCTGGGGTTTTTTTAGTGTGCAACAGTCTCAAAACTAGGCATAAAACCAAGTGGTTACTTTGGTAAAGGCTTGGTCATTTTGGAGAAACAAAATAACAGGAACTTTGCACTTGTTTGCAAATGTATTAAAAAATGGTTTTTGAAACCATTTTGTAAAGCTTGGTTCAAAATCCACACTCAAACCATTCAACAAGGAAGACAAACAATCTAGGTTTAAAACATTCAAACTCTCAAATGGGGATGGCCATTTGATTTAAGTTTGCTCACATAAAATGATAGCACTATGTGCTTCTGTTTTTCTGAAATGAGTTTTGAAATTTGATCTCAATTCTATATGCATGCATGAATGATATGCAATCTTTGAAATCATGATTTTCGGGATGTTACAAATAATCTCTTGATTCTTTGATTAGTAGCAACCATGCCTGAATGTTCTGCTATTAAAGAAGAGTGAAATGATTCTATCAGTTGTGGTTTCAACTCTTGGTCATCCCCAATGTATATTCTTTCCTGATATCTGATGATCCTTGCGTGTAGTGTGTACAAACCATTAGTATCAGCAGCTTTGCCAATCTCTGCAGCAGAATCTTGCATTTCTCATAAGACACCTATCTTTGTTCAACAGATTCAATCCATGATGGTTGAATAACAGTCAAAGTTTGGACTGAACAATCTCTTCTGCTGAGAGCATCAACAACCTTATTTTATTTCCCCTTCTTATAGCAGATTGTGTAATAGAATTCCAACAATTTCATCAATAACTTGTGTTGGATTCCTTCTGCCACTTTCTGTTCTGTTATGAACTTGAGGCTCTTCTGGTCCGTTTTGACGTGGAGATCACCACCAAGGAAATAATGCCTCGTTTTTATAGAGCCTCTAAGATGGCTAGTGCTTCTTTGTCATATGTGGACATAGCACTAGGTCTTGGGCCAAGAGCTCTGCTGGAATAGGCAATTGGTCTGCTAGACTACATAAGGACAACTCCCACATCTGATCCACAAGAATCTGTTTCCAGTTGGAAGGTGAGGGAGAAGTCCGGTAAGGCCATGACAGGAGTTATGATTAAGTTGTGTTTGAGGTTATTGAAGGAAGTGGTTTGCTCTTCTGTCCATTTGAATGAATCTTTCTTCAGCATATTGTGTAGTGGTCTACAAATTAAGCCAAAATCTTTCACAAACCTTCTGTAATAACCAGCCAACACAAGAAATCCTTTTAGTCGATTAATGTTAGTTGGTACTGGCCAATCCTTGACATCAATTATTTTCTGAGGATCTGTGACCACTCCTTTGTCTGAAATAACATGACCTAGGTACTCGACTTGTCTTGTAGCAAAGACACAGTAGCTTATTTTAGAAAATAGCTTTTTCCCTGAGGACCTCAAGGACAATCTTAATGTGTTGGAGATGATCTTATTTTGTCTTGTGATGACCCACAAGTATAGGGGGTGTATCGTAGTACTTTCGATAAATAGGAGTGTCGATCCCAACGAGGAGCAGAAGGTGTTGAATAGTGGTATGGAGCAGGAAATCCCTATGAATACTTAGCAAACAGATTTTTAGTGGTTTTCTGATAAGGCAACAAAACAAAGAACAAGTAATAAAAGTAACAAACAAACAGAGCAAGTGTCCCAATCCTTTCTTAGGAAAGGACAAGCCGGTGGAAATACTTATAAAGACCAAACGTTCTCGAGGACACATGGGAATTGTGTCAAGTTCTTTCGCTTCAAATAGCTGAGTACTCTTCTCTGGTGTTGTAAGTGTTGTGTGGGTGAACCTGTGCTAACATACCACCCTTACTTGGACTAATACATAATTGTGATTAAACCCCCTGCAAACATCCGTAACTACAGGAAAGTAATTATGATATAAATCTAACCACAGCCTTAAACTCTGAGATCCTGCGCTCCCTTGTGCAAAGGTGTCCTAACGGGGATTCAGGTTTCTGTCACTCCGGCAACCCCACAATTAGTAGCCAAATACACAATGCATTCCCCTAGGCCCATAAATGGTGAAGTATCATGTAGTCGACATTCACATGACACCACTAGAAGAATAGCACCAGAACTTAAATACTAAACCATTGAATAATAACTCATCACAGATTCACTACTAACAACATGACTTCTCCCATGTCCTCAAGAACTAAACGAACTACTCACAAGACATCATATGGATCAAGATCAAAGATGATATGATAATGGATAACAATCTGAACATAAACAATAATCCAATGGTTCCACTCACAAGCATCAACTACAATAGTAATTAACACCGGGAAAGTTTCCCCTAAGAACTAAAGCAATATCCAACACAATTGTTACAGCAGAACGGAGTGGTGATGATGGTGCGGGTGGAGATGATGGTGTGGATGATGATGATGATCCCAATGAAGCCTAGCTTGATGATGGTGTTGATGGCGACGGTCTCCCCTCTCCGAGAAGGAATTCCCCCGGCAGAAATCTGTCTGCCAGAGAGATCTTTCACTCTCGGTGTTTTCGTCCCCGCTGTGGCGATGGAAATCTATCTGTGGTCACTCCTCGAGGCTTAGGGTTCCGTAGGGAAGATATAGGCGAAGGGGCGGAGTCGGAGGCCAAGAAGGTGGGCCACACCTTCCCTAGGTGCGGGGTCAGGTGGGCCCGCACCTAGGGGGTGTGGGCCCCCTGCGGCCCCTCGTCGCTCCTCCTTCTGGCTTCCTTGGTCTTCTGGGAAAATAATATGTTTCCATATTTTTCTGGTATTTTTCTGATGTTCGCGAAATTGCATCGAAACGCCCTCTTTTCCATCAGAATCCAGACTCCGGCAGTCCATCCTCCAAGAATCATCCAACATGCATAAATAGTGGAAAAGACATAAGTAATACCTCATAATAAGACAAATATCAATGAATAGAGGTAAATTATGATATAGAAAGGTGATGCAAATTGGGCGTATCAACTCCTCCAAGCTTAGAATTCGCTTGTCCCCAAGCAAAAACTGATCTCGGTAAACATGTCCACAGGTTTATGGAGTGAAGTGTCGATAAAATAATACGAACAAGAAGCATCACACTTACTGTTGCACAACTCATAGAAGAAAGCAACTCACCATTATATAACTTAGTTTGCAACCAAGTACAACAGTCACAATAGATATGCATAAAGATAAATCATAATTGGAATTGGCAAACTTGTTCTTGGTCAGAGAACACCTGGCAAACAGTTTCACAAAAGCTTTTTGTAGAAGTTTCAAAATAGGAGCACTCTTTGCTCAAAAAGGTTTTTCACAAGTGAAGGCTTTCAAAATAATACTCAATAGATAAGGGCTTTGTGCAAACAAGGAAGATAAAGAACATGATTGAATAAACTACCATATGAATGCTTGAAACACAATAACTCAAAAGCTTGCTGGAGATAGAGAGGAAGTAGGTTTACTGACTCAAACTGGTAACTAGGAGAAAGGTCCCTTCTTAGAGGGAAGCAGGGATTACAAGTCATAAAGAGATTTCAAAATATTATGGTACTCACTAGCTTTGAGCCCTCATTGCCCCTATCATATGCATCTTGATATGATTAAGGTTAAAGTGCACAAAGATGGAGTATATGCTTGACGAAATATAAGTTGGCAATCTCATGTCCCTTGAATATGAGGTCCACTCCTCATGCTACTCAACTTTGGTCACAGGTAAGTTCTTGTCATTGTAAGTATTTGCATATTTGAGAACCGCCAACGGGTACCCCTTGCACATGGTACAGGAGCTTTCCCATAACCAAAATGACAAGGCAAGCAGACAGTGAGCATCTAGCTGTTGGGGATATGCTATATGGGTATCCTCATAGCATGTCACTTATCCGGATAACCCGGGTGGCCCACAGTTAGTAGCATGTCCTATGGTCTGCTGGGCGGCCCAGTTAGATGGATCCAGAAGGAAGGCCCATGCCGGATAAAGGAAGGCTACGGTTGGAGTCACCGACATACCCGGAGCCTTGGAGTGCAAGATACACAAGACTAGTAATAGACGGTGTAGGACTCTATAACCTGTCCGGCTAGGACTTTTCCCTATAACCCTAGGACCTGGCGACTATATAAGTCGGGCTTATGGGAGCCTTTAGGGCATCGATTCATACAACCTAGCACAGCGAACCTATCTCTGTAACTCGGCGTATTTCCCTTATGGTGATTTATAGCAGGAGTAGGATTCAGCCACCGTCGTGGGATCTGAACCTGGGGAAGCTGTGTTACCTCATACTCGTCAACCGTCCGCCTTCCCCCACGTCTCTGAACACGCACTGTGAGGACCCCTCCATGGCGTACTCATCAGCAATACCACGACAGTTGGCGCCCACCGTGGGGCAAGAGGCGCTTCAGGCTCTTCAGCGGGCGAGGACCAAGATCTTCGCGGGAATCGGCAAAACCGTAGCCATCGGTCGTGTTCTCTTCTCCGGCAATGTTCTGATCGTCCCTCCTGATGAGTTCTGGATCCGGCGAACACGAACCCTACGCGGTGTTCGGTCGTTCCTATCGGAGACATCCACCTCTTCATCGGCTAAACCTACTCGGGCACTAGTTCCCTAGGAGTCGGAGGAGCATCAAGGCCTGCATGGACCGCCTACGGGCAGGATACGTTCGCGGAAGGATCGATGTCGGATCTCTCTTCGGAGTTTGCCGGCAAAGATCGGAAAAATTCAAGGCCCACCCAAACCTCCCCTGTGCAGGATATAAAGGTGGAAGATCACTACAAATCCGCCGGCTTCTCCCGCGCGTCTGGACAGCAGAGATCCAAGTTCGTCAGCGTGGTTACCATCTTCGATCTGGCGCGCTGCGTTTAGATAGAAGGCGAAAACCCCCGCGATTACCTGGCCAGGTGGCTCCGTATACGAGGCGATCTGGCCCAATACCCCGATGATAACGCTTTGTATCACTTCGTGGAAGGACTGGACCGTGGCACGCTTCTTCGACATTATTTGAGACGTCAGCAGGCAACAGGACGCCTTACCCTTGAACAGATGGTGAGCACCGTCAACAACTACGCGGAAGCTGACGCGGAAGCCCAGAAAGCACTCACGCTCATCGACAGAGAACCTCCAATTCAGCCACCACCACCACCTCCGGCCGCCATTGTCGCAGCTGCACCACCACCCTCAGTCATCGTCGCCGCCATTGCACCTCCACCGCCCATCATCGAGGAAGTCCTGGCACCCTCTGACTCTTTCATTGACGCGCTTTATGCTTACTTCAGTCCAGATTCTAAGGAGATAGATTTCAGTCCAGAAGAGCTAGACTCCGCTATGCAGGAGATGGAGGAGGAGTACTCGTGCGACGAGCAAGCCAACAACGCCATCACGACTCGAGGGGTGTTCGTCACCATTGGGACGGCGATGGATGAAGATCAACCCGGACGAGCTCCGCCTACAACACTGAAAAAGGGGAAGGGGCCACTTATTGCTGCTAACGATGATCGCGCAAAGGTCATGCCTCCTCCACCTAACCCAGTGCAGCAACCGCAGGAACTAGGCACTGGCCCGAGCAATAACAACACCGAAAACTTGCCGCCTCCAGCATCTACGTCTGCAGTAGCCCAAGTTACTCAAGCTGATAGAGTGATGTATGGTAATCTCCTCGTTGAGCCACTGACCGTTGCTCATATCCGGAACGTGACCTAGCTTGACGAGAAGCGCCAGCAGCTGCTAGAGGAAGCACGGGCCATCGCGGAGCAAGGCTCTAAGCTAGATCGAGATCTGTTCAACGCGCAGAAGTCCATAGAGAAAGCTAGAGCAATGGAGGCCGAGTACAAGACTTTGCTGTAGCAGCATAAGGCCAAGAAAGCTCCGGCTCGCGTCATCAACGATCCTGGTGTACGGCACAACCTAGGATGGGCTCCCCCGAAGCCAGCACAATCCAAGCCATACATTGACAGTGAAGGCAAGCAGGTGATGCCCACCCCACTCCTTAACCTCGCCTTCGCCAAGACCCTTCTGGAGCAGGATAGATCGCCCGAGGCAGTGGAACAGGTCTATGACCTAGTGGCCAAGGCGGTGAAGCAGCAGGAAAAGGCCACCTGTCAGAGGCTCGAGTCCGACCCAGCGCTTTACCAGTCTAGCCAGTATAAGCCGCCAAGGAACAGATCTCCTCTTGATGTCGGGTCCCAGACGGGTTCATCAGAACAAAGACGGAGGGATGCGCGCAACAGGAAGGATACCATCCCCATATCCTCCGACCACGGAGAAAAGACCCGACCTTGTCGCCCATTGCCACCACCCCGGTCCCCCCGACATCGCGAATATTACAAGGCTCACCATCATACGGATATGCCCCCACCAAAGCAGTGCAGCATCCTCATCCGCGACAACGCGGAGCAGACCCGTCATGACAGAGAGCGCAACCAAGGACACAGGAGCAGGTCACACCATGACCCTCCGTGTCCGACAAGCAACCGTGACAGGCGTGAGGCATCGCAGGAGGGTAACAACAAGAAGGCTAACCCACCGCCACCTCCGCCTCCGTCACAACCAAGCAGTCACCATGGCGGAGGAGGCCCGCGTCGTTCACGCAGCCCATCCCTTGTTGACAAGAAGAAGAACCCGGAGCCGTATGATGCACGTTCGCGGATCGATAAGATCCACGAGGCCCGGGAAGGACCATACCTAGGACCACGTTGCTTTGGACCTGCAATACGGTCCGCAACTTACCCCAAAGGTTTCCGGATTGACAAGACCATCAAGCCCTATGACGGCACCGCCAAGCCAGCCACATGGTTGCAGGACTACGGCAAAGCGGTGGAGATTGTCAAAGGCAACCCCAACATCGCCGTCAAGTACGTCCCATTAATGTTGGCAGGCACGGCCCATCAACGGATCGACGACTTGCCGGAGAAATCTATCTACAACTGGTTGGACATGCAAGAAGCATTCACCAAAAACTTTGAGGGTACATACAAGCGTCCCTGCACTTTGGGCGATCTACAGCGGTGCATGGAAGAGAAAGACAAGTCATCTCGCGCCTACCTCTCCCGCTGGCTGGACACGAAGAATTCCTGCGCAGGAGTGCATGCTCATACCGCCATGGCCGCCTTCATCGACGGGTTGGAAAGGGGCACGTTGCTCCGACATAAGCTAAAGCGCTTGCAGGACATCACTGGCTTGATTTGAATCAGATGATCTAGTTGGCCAATGAGTTCGCAGCTGCTGACAACGATGCTCGCGGCTCCTTGTCGGCAACAGCCGTTCCAACTCAAGCTCGGAGGAACAGCAGTACAAAGCGGAAAACCGCTCCAGAAGAACATCAATCTACCGACATGGTCGCTATGACTTTTGCAGGACGAGGTGATGGCGGACAACGTCACCGAGGAAGGGGACTTGGTCATGGGCAGCAACGAGGAAGTGAAACCACCTCGGTGCCGCTCTG
Source organism: Avena atlantica (assembly GCA_910589765.1). Taxonomy (NCBI): domain Eukaryota; kingdom Viridiplantae; phylum Streptophyta; class Magnoliopsida; order Poales; family Poaceae; genus Avena; species Avena atlantica. The sequence goes on along the minus strand of OU342736.1, from coordinate 4,322,765 downwards.
CATTCCCCAAACCTACAAGGAGTACCGTGATATGCCGTGCCTCGTACACCTCGATGTCAATGGCAAAGCCACCCATACCAATCGACACTGCAAGTTCGTCAACGACCTCAAGGAAGACACGGAGTCCGGCTACAAGCGAAGTCGGAAGAACAGACCGCGAGGAAAGAGCAAGGGGAAGAAGAAGGAGGAGGAGTCCAAGGATTCAAGTGACATGGATGAAGACGTTGACCCCAAGCACGCCGCCAAGAGCGACAACAAGGGCAAGAACCCCTTCGCGAAGAAGGCTCCAGTTTACCACACTTTCCTTGGCACCCCCACCGTCCGACAACAGAAAACCTCTCTGAGGATCCTGATGGCTACTCTCCCCCTAGTTCCCTAGTACCTGCGCTGGTCGGAGGTTCCAATCACTTGGGACAGGACGGACCACCCAGACCTTATACCTACGGAGAACCAGTACGACATGGTCATCAACCCCTTGATTGACGGCGTGGAGTTCACCAAGTGTATGGTGCATAGTGGAAGCAGTATCAACATCATGTACCTGGATACACTGCAGAAGATGAACTTGACGGAGGCAAACATAAGGCGGACCAACACCATAATCCACGGCGTAGTTCCTGGTCGGGAGTCTCGGTCCCTTGGGTGCATTACACTTCAGGTTGCCTTTGGCGATGTTAATAATTACCGCCAAGAGTGCATGACCTTTGACGTGGTCCCCTTCAAGAGCGTGTACCACGTCATATTCGGTCGCGACATATTCCACACGTTCATGGCCAAGCCATGCTTCATCTACAACAAACTCAAGATACCCGGACCAAACGGTGTCATCACCGTATCCGGAAGCTTTACCAAGGCAAGGGACTGCGAGCTCAATGAAGCAGCCGTTGTAGAAGCTATCCTCTACAGTGAAGAATTCAAAGAGATCCAGAGCAAGGTCGATGACTCAGAGATGCCCGCGTCGAAGAAGCAGATCTCCGACTCCGCTCCTGCGTTCAAGGCCACCATCGAGACCAAGCCGGTGGAACTTGTGGTAGGCGATGCCTCCAAGGTCACCGCCATTGGGACGAACCTGGATCCCAAATAGGAAAGCGCGCTCGTTGAGTTCCTCCGTGAGAATAGGGACATCTTTGCCTGGCAACCTGCCGACATGAAAGGTGTACCTAGGGAACTTGCCGAGCACATCTTAAACATTGATCCAAAATGCAAACTAGTGAAACAACCTCTATGACGCTTTGGAGATGAGAAGAGACGCGCCATTGGCAAAGAGATAGCTAGGTTACTTAAGGCTAGATTTATCCGAGAAGTCCTTCACACCCGATGGGTGGCCAATCATGTACTTATCCCCAAAAAGGGAACCAATGAATTAAGAATGTGCATTGATTGCTCCGGCTTGAACAAAGCATGTCCCAAAGATCCGTTTGCTTTGCCTCGCATTGACCAAGTCATTGACTCGACGGCTGGCTCAGAGCTTTTGTGTTTTCTCGATGCATACTCAGGATACCACCAGATCAAGATGAGGAAGTCGGACCAATTGGCCACTTCGTTCACTACCCCATACGGCACGTTTTGCTATGTTACTATGACCTTTGGGCTGAAAAATGCAGGTGCTATGTACCAGCGGACAATGCAACGTTGCCTCCACGACCAAATTGGACAGAACGTTCATGCCTATGTGGACGATATCGCGGTGATGTCTAAAAAGTCAAACGACTTAATCTCCGACTTAAAAGAAACCTTTGGTAATCTCCGGAAATACAACATGATGCTTAACCCTAAGAAATGCGTCTTCGGGGTTCTAGCCGGCAAATTGTTGGGTTTCATCGTTTCCCAACGCGGAATCGAGGTAAACCCGGAGAAAATCAAGGCCATCTTAAACATAAACCGTCCGACATTCGTAAAGGACATTCAACGACTAATAGGTTGTGTTGCAGCAGTTAGTCGGTTCGTTAGCCGACTTGGAGAGAAGGCTCTGCCGCTGTACAAGTTGCTGAAGAAGGCAGACAAATTCACGTGGACAGACGAAGCAGATGCAGCATTGAAGCAGCTCAAGGAGATTCTTTCCTCAGCGCCCATCCTTGCAGCGCCCGAGCCTAGAGAGCCCCTGTTAATCTATATGGCGGCAACCAACCGGGTAATCAGCATCGTCGTCGTGGTAGAGCGGAAGGAACCAGGCCATGAGCACGGAGTTCAACGACCAGTTTACTATGTGAGCGAGGTCTTGACGGAGTCCAAGCAGCGTTACCCGCACTACTAGAAGATAGCTTACGGAGTATTCCTTGCTTCTCGAAAGCTGAGGCATTACTTTCAGGAGCACCCAATCACAGTGGTGAGCAAGACTCCACTGTCCGACATAATCAACAACAGCGACACTACAGGAAGGGTCGCGAAGTGGGGCATTGAACTTGCCGCCTTCGAGATCACTTACAAGAGACACGACGCTATCAAGTCACAAGCCTTGGCGGATTTTGTTGCAGATTGACGGAGATGCCAGATGCTACTCCGTTGCCGGAATCAGAGTACTGGGTGATGCACTTTGACGGATCAAAGTTGCTCAACGGCTCGGGGGCTGGTGTGTTGCTACAGTCACCAACAGGAGACAAGCTACACTACGTTCTGCAGATCCACTTCGAGGCTACAAATAACATGGCGGAGTATGAAGCACTCATTCACGGACTTCGTGTAGCCAAGGATATTGGCATCAAGCGCATAGTTTGCTGTGGAGATTCCAACTTGGTTGCCCAGCAGGTGGCTGGCACCTAGAATGCGTGGAACCCTATGATGGCGGCATATCGAGACGAAGTGGATGAGATAGCCAAGAGCTTCTTGGGCTACGAAGTCAAGTATGTACCTAGGGAGCAAAACGAGGCGGCTGATCTGCTGTCTAAGCTTGGATCAGGATGCAAGCAAATTCCGCCAGGAGTTTTCCTAGAGCATCTGCGCACAGCATCTGGGAAGGGAGCCGACATCGACAACCCGGATAGAGCTGATTCTTTCGTCAACATGGTGACTAAGGTCCCTCCGGCTTGCACAAAACCGTTCATGGAATATCTCGAACACGAAACTTTGCCTGACGACGAAGTCGAAAGACAGCAAATAGTATGACGAGCAAAGGGTACCATAATCAATGGGAAACTCTACAAAAGGAGCACTTCTGGTGTATACCTAAAGTGTGTTTCCCAGCTAGAAGATATGGAAATCCTGCGCGAAATTCATCTCGAAGACTGTGGGCATCACGCCGCTCCTCGATCATTGGTCGCGAAAGCCTTCCGGCAAGGATTCTAATGGCTGACCACGAAGGCGGACGCCGACAAGCTGGTTGAGACATGCATGGGATGCTAGTATTATGCCCGACAACCACATGTTCCTGCTAAAGAACTGCGAACAATACCAATAACTTGGCCGTTTGCAGTCTGGGGGTTAGACATGGTGGGACCGTTACAGACGGCACCTTTTGGATATACGCATCTGCTTATAGCAGTTGATAAATTCACTAAATGGTTAAGCTAAACCCATTAGAAAGCTTGATGGGGCAACTGCCCTCAGGTTTGTCCGGGATCTGGTGGTGAGATTTGGTCTCCCACACAACATTATCACCGACAACGGCAGTAATTTGTCACTCGGAGAAGTGGAGGCTTATTGTTGGGAAAAAGGCATCCGACTTGATCTTGCATATGTGGAACACCCATAATCCATCGGTCAGGTTGAGCGAGCCAATGGGTTAATTCTGCAGGGAATCAAGCCACGTCTGGAGGCACCGCTACATAGAGCAGTTGGAGCCTGGGTGGAATAATTGCCATCTGTGCTGTAGATTTTACGAACTACACCCAACAGATCCACCGGCTACACCCCTTACTTCATGGTATATGGAGCAGAAGCCGTCCTGCCTTCCGACATCCTTCACGATGCACCAAGAGTTGCCGCCTACGACGAAGATGACGCTGAAGAATCCAGACGCCTAGATGTGGACATTCTCGAGGAGGAGCGCGTTTTGGCATGCCAAAGATCTGCCATCTACCAGCAGAAGCTACGCAGCTACCATAGTCGCCGCGTTCGTCATCGCTCGTTTAAAGAGGGGGATTTGGTGCTCCGACTTAAGCAGAAGAAGTCACACAAATTATCCCCGCCATGGGAAGGACCGTTCATCATAAGCAAGGCGCTACTCAATGGGTCTTACTACCTTGTTGACAATCGTGAACTGAAGGATAGACCCAACGAGGATCATAAGCGTAAGCGACGTGACCCGGATGATGACTACCCGGAGCTTGATCGGCCATGGAACATAGCACAGCTACGTCCTTTTTACACTTAGCATTTTTATCTAATTGTGTACCTCTTATATGATCAATGAAATAAAGCTCTCTGGTTCACTCATATTTCTGAGTCTTTTACCTCCTTTAGTGTTCATTTTTGGATCATGTAAAACCTCTATGCACAAGCTTTGCGATTGAACTTGTGAAAATTCCGCCTACGGGCGTTAGCTTAAGTTTTGGGTCTACACGTACTTTGTCGTTTTTATGTGGATTCTAGAGTACTGACTTTTGGCACTTATTGTCGGCGATTTTGTGCTTAGGTTATTGACGGTGCCATTGGGCATCATCACCTAAGAGCATGGTTCCAGCAACGAGTCTTCCGACTCACAAAAAGTCAAGCATAAGAACCAAAGTAATGGATAAGCCAGCACTTTCTTAAAACAATATATACATGATGGAAACTAGTTCTTGAGCAGCAGGAAATAACAACCATTATTTTCCACCTTAAGTTACATAAACAAGTTTCTTCCCGCATATGCACCAAAGGTGAAACAAATATTACAAAGTTGTTCTTCACTCCTTTGGCGCAGGTGACTTGGAAGCAGCATCATCACCAGCCGGAGAACCACCCTCGAAGTCGGCGTTGTGGTGGGACTCGGAGGAACCGTGGTTGCCGCTGTCGATGGTGTTCATGGGCACGAAGACGTCGATGTCCACCAACTCGGCAACTCTGGTGTCATAGCCCGCGAGTGACGACAAGATAGCTTCATGGTTAATCTCTTTGCCATCATCGTCTACGTCGGGGATGCCAGAAATCACCGTGTCGATGTCGGCATCTTCATAGTGTGCCTTCACCATTGACAGCGCCATCCTTGCGCCAGCCCGTGCACATGAAGCTTTCCAACTTGTGATACGCTCGGGGGCTTGGCGCAGAATCTCCGAGTACTTCACCACGGAGTCCGATGCCTTGATATTTATCTAGAGGGGTTGGCGATCTCCTTGGCTTGCGTGATGGCGGTGTTGATGAAGTTGCCGGCAAGAACCATGCATTCCTTGGCTGGAGGAGGCGATCGGGTTAAACCCATAGGAGCTGCAAATTCGGACAAGGAGCGCGTGACTTCAAAAATTAAGAGTACCCAGACTACAGAAATCCAAGACGGAGAAAACTTACTGAAGATGCTGGCCTCAGCTTGCCAGAGGGTGTCCGCCAAGGATTCTTTCTCTTGTTGGAGGAGCTTATACGCCTCGCTATGGCGTTGATTTTGCTCATCGGCAGCTTGCTTCTGATCTTTTAAGATCACAATCTCCTCCTTCAAGCGATTGATTTCCTCGGTGGCGGAGTCCTGCAGGACCTTCATCGACTCCTCATGCATTTTTAGCATGTCCTTCCTCTCCTGCTTAAGAATTTTGTTCTCGCTATCCAGCTCTTGAATGTGCTTGGATTGCTCGACAATATTCTTGGCCTTGGTGATGGTGTCTGCAAGTCGGAGAAAGCAAAGTACACAGTGAGTACTCAGAGAATGTGGGCACAATACCCAAGTCGGAATGCCAAAAAGAAAACAGACGCTTTCTCCTGGTGATCTGTTCCTTCAAGAAGGCAGTTTTACCCTTTTCAGCTTCCAGGTCTGCGCGCATCTTCTGGTACTTGTCATTGGCCATGCCCCTCCGAGCACTCTTGTTCTGTGGAGAAAAGTTCAAAGTTAAAACATTGTTTCCTCTGTTTGGAGCATCTAGACGGAAATTTTCCACCTAGACGCTTGGGGGCTACAGCAAGAATTTTTGACTTAGTAATATGCTTAGATTTCTTTAAGCATCTAGTCAGAACTAATTCAGTTCTCGATTAGAGGCTGGGGGGCTACAGTATAAAGTTTTTTAACTCGTATATATGCTTAGCTTTTCTTTAAGCATCTAGTCGGAACTAATTCAGTTACAAATAGAAGCTTGGGGGCTACAGTATGGAAATTTATAAACACTGTGTATGCTACTCTTAAAGCATCTAATCGGAACATTTCATTCCATCTACATTCTTGGGGGCTATAGTGGGAGTTTTTTCTAACTTAGTCACTCTTAGAGCATATAGATGCAAAAACCTATGGTTTTTCCGTCTACATCCTCGGGGGCTACAGTGGGATACTCATATGAAATGCAAAAGTCAAAGAAAACTTACAAGTGCGATGATCTTGAGGTTCGTATCACTCTCGGCCAGCAGCTTGGCAAAGGATTCGCTGTTTCCTTGCAAGATTTCTGCTTGCCGGCGGAGCTCCTCTAGACCGCACGTCGGAGATGTCGACGCCGCACCAGGGACCAAAGCAGTGCTACCCTGTATAAGTACCGGATAGAATATCTTTGGATAGGCTGTGGTTTTCTTGGGTACAGGGGCGCCGCCAACGGCAGAGGAACCTGCTTCCACCACCGCCTTACCGCCACAGATGGCATCCTTAGCTGGAGCTTCAGCCATTTGGTGGGCGGCACTCTCCTGCGTCGCCTGCTCGCCGACGACTGCAACCTCGGTAGAAGCACCTGAGTCCACTTCCATGGCGGAAGGGCTAGATACCTCCTTAGCTTGTGATCTTGTCGGGGCAGACGAAGGCTTGACGGAGGGAGTGGTAGGGGCGATGGCGGGAGATGCGTCGTGATGCAGCATGTCCTTGATAGTTCTAGAAGCCCCCAATTTGGAGGTATTCTTGAGGCTGGTCGTGGCTTTCTTCCTGAAACGTGCAACATGCATAAGTACAGGAGCAAGACAGATAAATAGACAATGTCGGAGAGAAAGAATCTTACACAAGTGGGGGTGCTTTGGCAAAAGGGATCCCGGTAGTCTTTCTTTTCTCCGCCTCCAGGGCGGCGGTAGTCTTTTTGGAGGCTCCACCCTCCGTCTTATTCTTCTTGCCTCCGTCGGCAGCGTCAGAGGTGGAGCTCTTCCTCTTTCACACCAACGTAGCCTCGTCGTCGGACACGACCGTGACTTCCTTCATCTTTGGATCGTAGATTTGGGCAGCCAGTTTGCCCTCCTCTAGATTGCTAAGCTATTAAGTGAGAAGTCACCGTGTTAGATAAGATGAAACTTGCAAGACGGAACTGGAGTATATGTCATACACGGAAAATAAATACCTACCTTTGGGAACTTGCCGTCTACGAACATGTCATAGGTGATGGTGAAGCCACGCTTCTTATCCTTCACCTTGATGATGTCCTTAAGGCGGAGCTTGACGGAGTCGCTCGAAAAGTTGTCCACGGAGATGCGGAGGCTATCCCTTCTGTCGCTGGTATACTCGTGCATGAGCTTCACGCGGTGCTGCAGAGGTTGGATTCGCCTGATGAACCAACACATGGCTAGGTCCAAGCCGGTCAAACCCGTCTCTACGAACCATTGTATCCGCCTTATGGCGCGGGAAGCATCGAGGTCGGAGGGAAGGGAGGCCTAGGATCTCCATGACGAGGATTCAGCGGCGGCTCCGTCAACGAAGTCCGGGTACGTTACTTGTCGGCCAGCCAGAGGGATGTCTGGGCCGTAGAAGTACGTATGTTGCCAATTTTTGCATGACTCGTGGCCGGCGATGTCGTGGAACCGCCGGACAGGTCAAATCTTGAAGCTTATGGTGCTGCAGCTCATGAGTTCTTCCTTGCTATGTCCGGCTTCATGTTTGACGGTGAAGAAGTACACAAAGAGGTCTAACCTAGGCCTTATCCCTAAGTATCCCTCGCAGAGAGCCACGTAGTTGCTAAGCACTAAGATACTATTGGGGGAAAGATTTTGGGGCTGGACTCTATAGTGATTCAAGACGGAGAGGAAGAAGTTAGAGATGGGCAGGGAGACGCCGCATACCAGTTGGGCTTTGAGGTACACCTTTTCTCCGGCTTGGGGAGAAGGTGTAACCTCGCCAGACGGCATCGCCCGCTAGGCGAGCCCCTCCGTCGCAGGGAGGTATACCTCGGCGATCATCTCTTGGATATCACGGTCCGTGATATCTGAGCCGCGCCATTCGCCCTTGTGCTAATCTGGCTCCTCCTCCAACGGCTCCAGCGCCGCCAGATTAAGGTCGCCGCCGGTGGACTTGACCATCGTCGATGCGGGGATGACTAGACCCTCTGGAGGCACGACAATGGAGCTCGCCGGCTTCGCCGCGGCTTCGTTTGACGCCGCCATGGAGGGAGAAGTGCTGCTGCAGTCCATGGAGTGAGGTTGGGTGTGTGGATTGGAGGCTAGGGTTTTTTCGCGAGTTAGGCGCGGAGAGCTTGAGGGGGCGCGCGCTGGAGGAAGAAGACGATGCGAGGAGAATGAGGTAAAAAGTGGAAATTCCACCGCGGTTACTATTTATCATCTCCAGCATCAAGATTCGTGCAGCTTGATCGGACGGTTGCCGCGTAGACAACGTGTTCGCGAACGTGCGTGGAAATTTCGCCACGTCTCCAACCGTCGCTGCCAACGGTTCGTATCGCTTGCGCGGTAAAATCGGACATGATTGTGTTCTCTGCATGTGTGAGTAACGAGGCGTCGCATACCTAATCCTACGTCGTCCTAGCTGGCATAGGCAGATGAGCCGTCACATCGGAAGATTCTGGCATGGACGGATCTAGTCCGGCTACGGAAGAGTATGATGGAAGATTCAGCTTTTCTCTTACTTACATACTGAAGACGGAGAAAGTCTTGCAGGGTTCTTTGGGAGGACTACAAGATATTGCTTGATGATTTGTCGACATCCATTTAGACGGAGCATTCCACACGGAGAGGCAAGATGGCGCAAGATCTCGGAGTTCTCCGGGGGCTACTCTTGGGGATATGCTATATGGGTATCATCATAGCATGTCACTTATCCGGATAACCCGGGTGGCCCACAGTTGGTAGCATGGCCTATGGCCTGCTGGGCGGCCCAGTTAGATGGATCCAGAAGGAAGGCCTATGCCGGATAAAGGAAGGCTACGGTTGGAGTCACCGACGTACCCGGAGCCTTGGAGTGCAAGATACACAAGACTAGTAATAGACGGTGTAGGACTCTGTAACCTGTCTGGCTAGGAATTTTCCCTGTAACCCTAGGACCTGGCGACTATATAAGTCGGGCTTATGGGAGCCTTTAGGGCATCGATTCATACAACCTCGCACAGCGAACCTATCTCTGTAACTCGGCGTATTGCCCTTATAGTGATTTATAGCAGGAGTAGGATTCTTCCACCATCGTGGGATCTGAACCTGGGTAAGCTGTGTTACCTCATACCCGTCAACCGTCCGCCTTCCCCCACGTCTCTAAACACGCACTGTGAGGACCCCTCCATGGCGTACTCGCCGGCAATACCACGACATCAGCGAACTTTTTATTTACTATGTGCATAGCTTTTTATTGAGGATGCTTCATATATGGCTCACTATAGTGATGCTGCAAGTTTCCACCGTGATTAGGCATGGCTTAGGCTAGCGGCCCAGGCGTTTCTCTAACATAGGATACAAACTCCATGGACTTACAAGTTCCCTCTTTATTTCACACTGCGGACATCCATAGACAAAAGAGCACGATATCAACTATGTACAGAGTACAAGTGCAATGTTGAAAATGTTCCCCGTGACAACACGGTTTTGCTAATTCCAACGTATAGATGCAAGCATATACAACTTCGATGGCACAATGGTTCAGGTCTATTAGGGGCAAGAAATAAAGTGTGCCATCAAGTTCGTGAAAGCTTTACTAACTAGTTTTCTCATAACAAAATTCTTTTTAATTTGAAAGGTAGATGAAGCTTCAGAATTTTCTTGGAATAGCAATTGCTAATAGGTAGATATGGTGGACACAAATGGCAAAGGTTTTGGTTCAAAGGGTTTGGAAACATGAGAAGTATGTCTTCTCAAAATAGGTTTTTTTGCTAGCAAGGCTGGGCAGCAAGCAAGAGAGTTGAAAGAAACAAGCAAACATACAAGTAATAAAGCCAAACATGCAATCTTCCTTGAAGACACAAAAGAAACTTAAATAAAGAATACTAAGCTTATGAGCCAACAAGAAAGAAAACAAATGATACAAAATACCTGTAATCTTTTTTCTTCTTTCTCTTTCAAAGTAATGCTACTGACCAGAACTCGGTTTGCCAAAACCAATTTAGATCCACTTGATGATCCCAAAGTGGTGCCAATACTGATCAACAAGATCCATCATATAATAGATATTGCAAAGTAAAAATAAGAAGTGCCAAAAGTAAAAGATGAGACTTCTCATTAATATTCAATAAAGGCACTCACACCAAGGGATACATAGATAATCAACTACAGGAGAGATACTTCCACATGCAAACCAAACTATAAGATAACCTCTCTACCACAGATATGAATCCACTAAAAAGGTAAAAGATAAAAGATAATGGTGGTGATACCGTGGCACTCCCCCAAGGTTGGAACAAGCCAAGGGGATGCCAAACCTGATGATGAATTAATCCTTTGGTGGTGGTGGTGTTCTATTAATAATATCTTCAACAAGTTTCTTCAAATCCTCCATATCGAAGGTCAGAGTACGAATTAACTCCGAATTATGCTCAATGCAGCCCATGATCAACTCGGACCGAGGATCCCAGTCCTTGTTATTCTTTCTCCATTCTTCCCTATTAGAGTGTTTCTTCCCTACACTGTTAGAACAAGGAGTACTAGGAGGAAGTGTCCGTGGAGAAAGGATATGACGCGGAGTTCTCCCTCCTGTAAACATCCGTGCTGTCCTCTTAAGCTTGGTAGGTTTTGCCACCAATCCAATGCTTGCGACGGTAGCGCGAGTGTCCGGTTGCTTGTCCTCCTCCATGTCACCTTCATACCCTACCAACATCTCCTCCTCCTTGGGGATTTGAGGTTCTTCTTCCTCGGGCTTCTCGCCTTTGTCGTTGGCGGACACCATGGTACTCTAAACTTGAGAAAATTTCCTGAAAGAAACAGATCGAAACGAAAACACGATGAGAACACGATGCACAAACCTCGGGGGATCCGTGGGATTATATATTACGAAGTTTCAATGCATACGGAAGGTTTTGACATGGAAACGAGGCGGAGACGGAGTTCGGGGGAGTCAAACCCCCTCCAGGCGCGACCAGGCTGGGCCCACGCCTGGGGTGGGTTTGTCCACCCCGGACTCTGTTTCCTCTTCAGTTTCATCTCGTAGCTTTCCTTATGTATTAAAAACAGAAAAAATATAAAAATATTGGGGTTTCACGAGCCTTCTATTTTCACCACTTTTACCTATTCAAAGATGAACTCTGTAGATTCCTTTTCTCTTTCTCCTAAGAATTTCCTTCATACAAAAACCTTGCACAAACTCAATGACAACATTAGTGTAAGCAAAAACAATAAACCTTTGGGTACACACTTAACTGAAAAACCATCAAAACAAAAGCTTCTGTAAGAGGCAAATGCAAATGATGGCAGAAATCTGTCAAAACAGACCAGCAGGCAAAGATTGATTTTTTCGAAGAACTTCTGTTGCTCAAATCAAAAAGCGCAGAACTGATGAAAGTTGGGTAACAACCTGGAGAACAATCATAGAAAAATGCAGCTCCATTAGACGTACTGAGCTTCCTCATGAATTTTTACAATACAACACAAAAATCTGTCCCAGGACAGCCACTTTTCACAACTCCTCTACTTTACAAAAGTAGTTGAACTTGACACAAAAACCAAAACAAAAAGGATAAGGAGTGCTTATTACTGGGGTAATAACTTCCAAGACTTGACAAAACTCTTGGGTTATCTCCCAACAAGTACTTTTCTTTAATGCCTTTAAGTTAGGCTTCAAACTTCTAAAGATGCTCACATAGGATATATATATCTGAAATGAAAGAGAGCATCAAGAAGCAAATAACCAACACACTTGAGTCTAACCCACTTGCTATACATGGGGGTATCATGAGAAAACGGATTGGTGAAGCAAAAGGCCACTAGCGCAGGAAGACAAAACAGATGTAACTTCAAAGCTTTCAACATAAAACGGGGAAACTTAACATCATTGAGATGTATAAAACCCCGTTTCCCTCTCTCAAAATAACTTTCGGTAGCACTTTGAATAAAGTTGAAAATATAACTGTCACTAGCAACAACTTTATCATCTGAGTAAGCATACTTACTGTCACCAAAAAGAGGTCCAAGGTCATAGACTGGATTAATAGAAGCAAGTTGTTCCATCCCGAAATCTTTACCAGGCAAGCTATTTTCACAAGGATATTTAGAAAATTTGGAAAAGTTAAACTTATAGGAATATCCATCAAACTTAGTTAAAACTCTTTCCTTCTTGCAATCAATAATAGCTCCACAAGTGTTCAAGAAAGGTCTACCAAAAATGATAGGACAAGTTTTGCTAGCTGCTGAATTAAGCACTAGAAAATCAGGAGGATACTTAATCTTTCCACAAAGAACCTCCACATCTCTTACAATGCCAATGGGGAAAATGTTTTCCTTATTAGCAAGGTGAATAACCACATCAATGTCCTCAAGATCACAAGGACCAATCTCATGCATAATTTCCCTGTAAAGCTCATAAGGAATAGCACTAGAACTAGCACCAATATCACGTAAACCATAGTAGCAATGATCACCAATTTTAACAGAAAGCATAGGGACACTAGCTTTTCTAGCTTTACTAGGATGAGAGATAATATTAGAAGCATGTTCATAGAAGACAATATGCTCATCCTCTATATTTCTAGTGACAGTGTCTTTCATAATAGCTACCACAGGTATATCACTCAAATGCTTACCAAGCTCCACATTTTTCATTGTACCTTTGTTATTTGCACTAATAATCATAGAATACTCCTTTACCTTAGCTGGGAAAGGCATTTTCTCAACATGAGGTTCGGGCACAATATGATTAGTCGTACAAACTTGATTACTTCTAACTGGAACATGATTAACAACATCTTTATAAGGAGCATGGTACTTATTCCACTTATTTTTGGGAATTTCTATGTAAGAGGCAAAGGCCTCAAAACAGTTGGCAATACTTTGGGAATCAAGACCAAACTCATTGCTAATATCACGAAAGTTATCAGTTCCCATAAAAGATTTAATGCATTCATAATCATAGTTTATACCTAACTTTCTTCCTTTGTCATTCTCCCAAGCTTCAGTGTTCTCTTGAATATGGTCTAAGAGATCCCATTTAGCTTCTTCCTTCATAAGTGTGAATGATCCAGCATAAGAATCATCTAGTAAATCTTATCATGAAGAGAAAGCCTAGCATAAAATTTATTGAGAATAATATTGTTAGGGAGTTAATGAATAGGACATTTAAGCATTAGTAACTTCAATCTCCCCCAAGCTTGAGTTGTACTCTCTCCATCAAGAGGCCAAAAGTTATATATAAGATTTCTATCCTTATGAATTTCACTGGGAGGATAAAATTTAGAGTAAAAGAGAGATGCCATCTCCTCCCATTCCATGGATTGCCCATTATTCAGCAGCTTATACCATTCTTCAGCTCTCCCTTTCAAGGATATGGAGAGTAACTTCTTCTTCACATGTTTAGTTGTGATACCTGCACACTTAAACAACCCGCATAATTCATGGATCAAAATAAAGTGATCACCAGGATTGACAGTTCCATCCCCAAAATAATAATTATCCATAACACGATTAACAATACTTGTAGGTATCTTAAAAGGATCTATCTCAACTGGAGGTGGTTCATCTACTACCCTAGTAGTGGTAGTAGTTTTCCCAAACAGGAAACCAAGTGGGTTATCCATATTGGAAACAAAGTAACAAGCAGTAACAAAAGCAATACTCACAGTAAAAGTTTCCCTTACCAGTTCCACTCTTCAATAGCGCTTCACTCCCCAGCAACGACGCCAGAAAATAGTCTTGATGACCCACAAGTATAGGGGGTGTATCGTAGTACTTTCGATAAATAGGAGTGTCGATCCCAACAAGGAGCGGAAGGTGCTGAATAGTGGTATGGAGCAGGAAATCCCTATGAATACTTAGCAACCATATTTTTAGTGGTTTTCTGATAAGGCAACAAAACAAAGAGCAAGTAATAAAAGTAACGAACAAACAGAGCAAGTGGCCCAATCCTTTCTTAGCAAAGGACAAGTCGGTGGAAATACTTATAAAGACCAAACGTTCTCGAGGACACATAGGAATTATGTCAAGTGCTTTCGCTTCAAATAGCCGAGTACTCTTCTCTGGTGTTGTAAGTGTTGTGTGGGTGAACCTGTGCTAACATACCACCCTTACATGGACTAATACATACTTGTGATTAAACCCCCTGCAAACATCCGTAACTACAGGAAAGTAATTAAGATATAAATCTAACCACAGCCTTAAACTATGAGATCCTGCGCTCCCTTGTGAAAAGGTGTCGTAACGGGGGTTCATGTTTCTGTCACTCCATCAACCCCACAATTAGTAGCCAAATACACAATGCATTCCCCTAGTCCCATAAATGGTGAAGTATCATGTATCGACATTCACATGACACCACTAGAAGAATAGCACCACAACTTAAATACTAAACCATTGAATAATAACTCATCAGAGATTCACTACTAACAGCATGACTTCTCTCATGTCCTCAAGAACTAAACGAACTACTCACAAGACATCATATGGATCAAGATGAAATATTATATGATAATGGATAACAATCTGAACATAAACAATAATCCAATGGTTCCACTCACAGGCATCAACTACAATAGTAATTAACATCGGGAAAAGTTTCCCCTAAGAACTAAAGCAATATCCAACACAATTGTTACAGAAGAACTGAGTGGTGATGATGGTGCGGGTGGAGATGATGGTGTGGATTATGATGATGATCCCAATGAAGCCTAGCTTGACGATGGTGTTGATGGAGTCGGTCTCCCCTCTCTGGGAAGGAATTCCCCTGGCAAAAATCTATCTGCCGGAGAGATCTTTATCTCTCGGTGTTTTCCGCCCACTAGAGGCGGCGGAAATCTATCTGCGGTTGCTCCTCGAGGCTTAGGGTTCCATAGGGAAGTTATAGGCGAAGAGGTGGAGTCGGAGGCCGAGAAGGTGGGCCACACCTGCCCTAGGCGCGGGGTCAGGTGGGCCCGCGCCTAGGGGGTGGGCCCCCTACGGCCCCTCTATGCTCCTCCTTCTGGCTTCCTTCGTCTTCCGGGAAAATAATATGTTTCCATATTTTTCTGCTATTTTTCTGATCTTCGCGAAATTGCATCGAAACGCCCTCTTTTCCATCAGAATCCAGACTCCGGCAGTCCATCCTCCAAGAATCATCCAACATTCATAAACAGTGGAGAAGACATAAGTAATATCTCATAATAAGACAAATATCAATGAATAGAGGTAAATTATGATATAGAAAGGTGATGCAAATTGGGCGTATCATCTTGTTGTAGATGAGTATGTCATCAAAGAAGACTAGCATGTTCTTTCTCATTAGTTTGGAGAAAACGTTTTTCATCGGAGATTGGAAAGGGGTAGGAGCATTAGTTAGCCCAAATGGCATAACCAAATATTCGAAACGTCCAAAGTTTGTCTTGAATGCTATTTTGTGCACATCTTCTTATTTCATTCTAATTTGATGGTAACCGGACCTGGGATTTAATTTGGTGAAGTATTTGTCTCCATTCAATTCATCCAAGAGATCTTCTATTACTGGTATGGAAACTTATCTTTAATTGTTTGCATATTCAGTTTCCTATAATCTATGAAGAGCCTCCAAGATCCATCATTTTTCCTCACTAGTATTGCTGGTGAGGCATATGGGCTTTGGCTTGGTCTGATTACTGAGTTTTGTAGAAGATGTTTTATCTACTCTTCCATCTCTATCTTCTGTTTGTGTGGGACCCTATATGGTCCGAAATTTGGTGGTTTATTACCCTGTTTGAGTGGGATAGAGTGATCACAATCCCTTGTTGGTGGCAGTTCACTTGGTTCCTCAAAAACATCCAGGAAGTCAGCTAATAATTCTTGCAATTCTTTGTCTTCCTGTACTAAAGTTGGACGGGTAGAACTGATGGTAAAAAGGCAATAGCCAGTTGCTCCTTTTGAGAGTGCTTTTTGCATTTTCTCTATAGACATCAACTGGACACCTTTCTTTAATGATTCATCATGGAGAGTTACTTTGTCTTATCCATGTAGTTTGAGTTTCAGTTGCTTGGACTTGTAGTCAAACTTGACAGGGCTATGTTGTGACATCCAATCTCCTCCTAGGACAATATCATAACCTTTTGTAACACCTCCGGTCACTCCGGACCGATGGCTGTCACTTCTGGAAGTTCAATAGGATCTCTAGACTAACCCCATAGACCAACACTAGTCTTTTCTGCGCACTTTATCCTCACTCTTGCGCACCTGGTACCCACTTCCCGGTCGGTCACCCATCCTAGGATTGCTCTAGGCCAAGCACGCTTAACCTTAGAGTTATTTTCGAATGAGCTTCCGAAAAAGAAGTTGCAACTTGTTGGTATGGGTTTCCTATTAATCCTATTGAGCCATGCGTCAGGGTCTCACATACACCCACCCTTAGAAGATCGATGTCCTCATAGATCAACCACAATCCAGGAACGTCCCCTCTTGGCACACGTCTGTGCGTCTAGTGCCGACACATTGCCATGCCGTGTCCAATCCGGGCCACACGCGCCATGCTCCACATGTCCACCACTAACCCGCACACACCCCTGTAACCGCAAGGGTCAGCTCTGATACCACTTGTAACACCCCTGGTCACTCAGGACCGACGGTTGTCACTTCTGGCAGCTCAATAGGATCTCTAGACTATCCCCACAGACCAACACTAGTCTTTTTTGTGCACTTTGTCCTCACTCGTGCGCACCCGGTACCAACTTCCCGGTCGGTCACCCATCCTAGAATTGCTCTAGGCCAAGCACGCTTAACCTTAGAGTTATTTTCGAATGAGCATCCGGAAAAGAAGTTGCAACTTGTTGGTATGGGTTTCCTATGAATCCTATTGAGCCATGCGCCTGGGTCTCACACCTTTCAAGGGTGGAATCTTGAAGGAGTTTTGGAACTTGATAGTGTATGGTAAGTCTGCAACATGTGCTCCTGTTTGTAGTTCTCGCCCATCAGCAACTAGGACTTTTTCTAAGTTGTTGCTTGTAGTTTTGCAGTTTATCTTTGTAGAGAACTTGAGCTCAATAAATGTGTGTGTGCTCCCAGTATCAACTAGGGAAATAGCATGTTTCCCCCCTACTAGTGCTGATAGGGTGAATGTATGGCCATAGGTTCTTCCCTTTACAACATGTACTGAAATCTGCATGAGTTGTTCTGTTGTATTTGTGCTAGTAACAGGGGTGTCAGGCTCATTAGAGGTGTTACTTGCCAAGCATTCTTCCTCTGATAGTTGTTCACCATTCTCTTCAGTTGTCATTAGGTTGATAAACTTGTACTGCTGGCACCTGTGACCAAAGAACCACTTAACACCATAATATCTGCACATGTTAGGTTTCTTGAATTTTGGTTCAGGTTTGGTAACAGGTTTTTCTCCCTCTTTCTTTGTTGGTGGTTCACTACTTGTTCTTGGACTATATGAGGTCTAGCTGCTGAAGTTTCCTTTGTGGAAGGAAGAAGAGCTGCTAAATTTCTTTTTCTGCTGAGCATTTGCATTGACAACCTTTTCCATGTCCCTAGCATGATCCACTGCGTCATATAGGCTTTGTGGCTTCAAAGGTTTCATGTAATGTTTGATCTCTGCTCGTAAGCCATTGATGTAACACTTGACGTAGTAGGATTCTTTGACATCTAGGTTTTCCTTCTTGTAGATAGACATCTTATCCTCGAATCTGTCTGTATATTCAGAGACAGTATTGGTTCCTTGTTTGATTATATTGAATTCGTCAACAACACCATAGGAACTGATTTCAGTGAACCTCTTTGTCAGAACATCACAGAATTGTTTCCAGTTTAGGTGTTCATCTAGTACTTCTGAATTTCTGAGCCAGGTGTCAGCCCTCCCTGTGATATACATCTGAGCACAATGGTAAGGAAACCGGTAATCTTTAACTGATCGGTTGGCTTGTGATTAGCGACTAATCATAATTTGGATGATTAACTGATTTAATCAGTCGATTATTAATCGGTGCAACCCACAAAAATTAGCACCTAAAACACGTATGACTCCTCTTGCACCTCAACCACCTACCCTATTAAAGGCAGCCTCGAGCTCCCGGATGAGATCCTCAAGGCGCTCGAGCTCTTGTATCTGAGGTCTGGTCGGCAACTACGAGGAACTTGTCAACAACGATAAGGAACTAGTTGGTGATGGCGGAAATTGAGCTCCTGGAGGCAGGGATCGAGCGGGAGCTTCGCAAAGCCTACTTCATTGGGGAGGGCTAGCGGATGAATGGGCAATATGTGTTGATAATTTTGCAACTTTTTTGACCAAGTGTAATAACTAATAGGGAACATATCTAGTAATCGGAGTGTCAAAGCTATTAATCAGGCTAAACGATTAACACAAATGATTAGTGCTAATCGACACGGTCAAGTCCCTAGTAGCGATTAATCGGCCTATTAATCGCTAATTCGGATGATTTTTTGAATAGTGTCTGAGCATAGTCAAATTTGGCCTCTTCAGGGACATACACCATGGTGAAATATTTCTCAGTGGTTCTCAACCACTCATGATGATTTGTGCCATCAAATTTGGGAAAGTCCATTTTAGGGGCTTTGGCAAATGATCTATAAACTGAGCATCTCTGTCCTGCGCATAGGGTATGTGTCCTCTCTGATTGTTTCTGTCATGGAGTTCAGGTGGCCTACCGTTGTGGTGATCATTATGAACCTGTGGGTGTTGGTTGTTTGGTTGTGGTTGTGGGATGGGTGGGTTTTGGTTGTAATGGTTGTGTCCTAGGGGCATTTGTGGTGGGAAGTTGTAAGGGTCTGGGTGGGGAAATTGATTGTAGTTGGGATTTGGTGTTTGGTTCCACTTGGGAAAGGGTTCAGGTTGTGGGATGAAATGGTATTGATATGGAGGAGCTTGTGGGAAAGGGTAGTAATAAGGCTGTGGGGGAGGGTGGAAGTAGGATGGGTATTGTGGTTCCTGGTAATAGTGTGGATGCTCCTGGTAGCACTGTGAATCATCAACTGGAACTTGCTTGCCCTCATAGTTCTCTATAAAAGAGTAATCATACCTAGGCTGGTCAACTGCTTCACTTTGTCTCCTCCAGTGGGGAGGTTGAGAATGGCCGCGAGGTTGATCTGTCTCGGTAGTGTTGTTGAAGGACCCCTCTGTGTGAGTTGGTGTCCTTTCAGCAGCACGTCCTCTGTCCGCTGTCAGCAGAGCTTCCAAGCGAGAGCCATTAACCTTGGTGTCAATTCCTTGATTCGTGTGTTGACATGCTCCATATCAAGCCTCAACGCTGCTAGTTCGGCTACGTCTGTGCTCTTCGTGGTCTTGGACTTGGGCATGGTTGGAACTTCTCCTGTCCACCACTGCAGAGCTTGCTGTCGCCACCGAAAAGCACACGAATTGGCCCTGTCACCGGAATTTTACGCCTAGGAGAATTGTTCCCTAGGAACCGTGACAAGTCGTCCAATTTGTGTCTGAATAGTGCTGCCACCAAGCCGCCGTCGTCGACTACGCCAAGATGGGCGTCACCGCCTCCAGCGCCTCCGTCAACCGTAACCCCGCCGCCGCGATTAGGGTGAGGAGGGTGGGATTTTACGAGAGTCCCATCCACCCCCGTCACGCCCGATCGATTCGCCGCCGTGCTACGATCTTGATCTGGTGTGATTTGGTGGTAGGAAAAAAATTGGCCGAAGCATTCGACTGCTCTGGTACCAATTTGTCAGATCCCACTAGTCGGTGATCCAATTAACTCCTTATTTGGAGACCCTCCGATGATGAGGGATTTCTACAGCTATGAACCCTAGAACGGAAAAGAGAAATAAGCTATGGGTTTGGTAATTTTCTTCGATAGACAAGTCGACCCAGCTGGGAGGCTATAAGTAGCCGAGTTCAATTATTACAACGAGTTGGAGATGGTAAAAAATAAAATAAATATTACAACAGTCGTTACAGGAAGGGCAGTACTACGCGTCCCCCGGGGGATTTGTGTTTTTTATCCCCGGGTCCCCAGCCAACCACGTGTCCTCTTTTTGGTTCAAAATCCCGCTTTTGCTACAGACATACTCGTTTTTGCTACAAATAGTCCCGCTTTTGCTACAACGTAGCAAAAAACGGTTCGATCCAAAAAATAGAAAATTAGACTGGACCTCACCGGAGAGTTCGCTGGAGACATCGCCGGCGACCGTGTAGCAAAAAAGTTATGCTAATGTAGCAAACCCGACCTCGCCGGAGATCTCACCGAAGACTTTCGCCGGTAGACCTCCGGACACCGTGTAGCAAAAAATTTATGCTATTGTAGCAAAACCATAAAACTGTGGTAGCAAAAAAAAAGTGCTAATGTAGCAAAAACCAATGTAGCAAAAAAACAATTTTACCAGAGACTTTCACTGGACCCGTAGCAAAACCTATACGCTATTTTAGCAAAACTAGTACAAGGTTGTAGCAAAAAAATCTATTAATTTAGCAAACCCGACCTCACCGGAGACTTTCGACAGAGACCTCGCCGGAGATTTTCGCCGGAGACTTTCGCCGGAGACCGTGTAGCAAAAAATTTACTCTATTATAGCAAAATCACAAAAGGTATGTAGCAGAAAAATTAGTAATTGTCCCAAAAAGCAACTTCGCCGGAGACTTTGTAGCAAAACTCGTGGCCGTTTATAGCACCTCCGCCTGCCGTAAGTAGCAAAACGCGTGGCTGTTTGTAGCACCGTCGTTCGATCGCAGTAGCACCATCGCTGGCCGCATGTAGCAAGCATCAATACTGCAAATAGCAACAACGGACACCGTACGTAGCAACGTCGTCGTCGGGGCCATGGCCACTCCATCTACACGAGCACTTCCATGCCAAAAAAAGTCCATCTCCGTAAAGAAGCTGACCGGTGGACGGCAGGATGCCGGAGCTCGCGTGCGCCCGGATGGAGGCGCACCTCCATGACGCAAGGGGCTTCCCAGCGAAGGTGCGTAGGGAGTCGCTGTGGAGGTCGCCGGCCTCCATGGCGCACGGGGCTTCCCGGCGAGGGTGCTCGAGCTTTGCCATTGAACGGAGGAGCAGAGTGAGGCATCCCTCCTCCTGATCTCACTCCCTGCCGGCGGTGGAGGCGAGGCTGCTGTGGCGACAGCGCACGGCGGCGGCAGCGCGTAGGCTTCATGGCTGTGTTTAGAAGAGAAATTGGGGATAAGGAAGACGGTGGGAGACGTCCTTAGCCTGTACACGAGCCTACCACGATGGCCAGATTCACCACGACCTGGTACGTACGAACAGAGCAGCGGGCAGCGACCCGGGGGATAAAATCACCCAATCCGCGGGGGAATACTATCATTTCCCTTACAGGAACCCTCGGGGTAACTTCCGCCTGATTCATCTTGATTGTTGATTCTCCAGGTCGTTGAGAACCGTTAATCCTTCATAACGCAATCGAAGTGTTATCTTGTGACATCCAATCGCCGCCTCTCTCCACATCCCCGCCCACGGCCAAATCCAACTCGCGAGCTCGATCCCTCCCCTCTCCTCGACCTCCTTCTCTCCCACTCCGTCGCCGCCCCCTGAGTCCTGACCCGGTCAACCTCCTCGACCTCTTCACCCATTCCATCCCCACTCTCCCCCATCCCACCCTCCACGTCACTCGCCACACCTACCACACCCTCCCACAAAGAGAGAGGAGACCGTCAGATCGATATGGTGACTGATCTGGCGGCGGCGTACGACGCCAGCTGCGCGCTCGCCAAGATGTCCAAGGAGAGCAGCGACGTCTCCGGGAACCTCTCGGGCCTGGCCGAGAAGGAGCTCTGCATGCTCGCTGACTGGGAGACCAAGTTCCAGGCAAAGTACCCCGCCATCGCCCGCGTCGCCGCCTGAAGCGAATTCGCCCACTCGTAGCCACCACCGGCACCCCTGTTCCGTCCTCAAGTAGTACTGTATCCTCCTATGGTCAGCTCTGTCTGTGTGTATGCTGGTGTCAGGGTATGAGCTTGCTTACTGGCTGCTTAATACTAGTTGTTGTCCAATAATCTGAGGGCGTGTTTGGCAATAATTGGTGAACTGGAATTCTATTATCAGCTAGTAAGATTGTTGAAGCAAATTGGTCTTTATATGTGTCAATTATTCCAGCTCTAATTGGTGTTTTTCTAACGGTTGGTTCATGTACTCTAACTGAATTTGGGCAATATGCTGAATGCCCAGACTCCCGAACAAATTCAACGTGCTTGTCTAAACAGGCTTTCTGTGGTGCTGCCAGGGTCAACCTGGGCGTCGAAGATGTGTTGCTGCGGTACCAGATCCCGGTGGTGCTAGAGTCGAAGGAGAACGAGGCCTCGGTTGGGGTTGGGGTTGTGCACGGAAGCGGTGAGAAGCAAGGTGAAGTTGGGCTCGGTGAGGATTGTGTGCCGCGAGCGGCCTCAACATTGCAGTGGTCGGTCTCAACCCTGCCTGGGATTTGGTGGCCAGAATATGCTCATGGGATTCGAGACAAGGTATGGTGCCCATGCCCATACGCTCATGCCTGCTTATGGTTCTTTTATTACAGTTTATTTTCCTTTAACTAGTAGTTTATTGTATACCACACAGCATCTGCATTATAGGAACCCCAAATCTGAAGACAAATCTGAAGAGAAACTCCATTAGGAGAAGGATGTGAGGACGGATGTATACTTATTGAGTTGTTGGTAATAAAATGCCATTCGATTAATTTTTTGTCATGTTCTGTTGTGTGCAAGTTCGAGCCTCTATTGCCCCAGGAGGAACCTTCCCATAAGTAAGAATGATTTGAGAGTTTTCTGTAGCTAAAATGTTGCTTCTACCACAACCATTCTTATCATTAATTTGGGCATACTTCTGAGTATTTATATGTGCTTAGTTCCAGGTAGTGTCTTAGCTTATCACATGTATTATCCTGAAATATCCTATTTGTTAAGCCAACATTAGTGTATATGCTGAGGTTTTAGTCATGAAAAATATTGCTCAACTATTGTAGAACTATTGTAGACCATTCATGGTTCGGTTTTCAAGCAAGATGTTCAGTTCACGTTAGGTGCAACATCCCTGAAAATGTTGCTATAAAATAACTGATGTTGATGTAGTGCCTATTCGTGTAGTTAGACGTAGTGATGGAAATGTTTTAACACTTGCTGTCTTTGTTGACCACATTAAATTGCCTTCAGTGACATGTTTGGAAATGATCATGTTTAGTCCTTTTTTTTTTTTGCTACAGACCTTTTTATATTTTGCAGGCTCATTTATTGAGGATTCTCTGTGTTTCATTGTTTTCCTTTTATGTTTGCTATGATTACTTCATCTCTCTATTAGGTAGTTTCTCTGCAGTTTTGACAATTTGTTCTCTTTTTATCTCACCAAGAAAGCTTGCTGCCATCCAGTATGGCATTGGTTCAATTGCTGGGTATTTCAGCGAGGATAGTGTTACAGTAGGTGATCTAGTTGTGAAAGATCAGGTTCGTGTATACATACATACTTCTCATTCGATTTGTTGATTATGTATGATAGGATGCATCACAATGGGTATTGTATTCATGTGGTGTTAATATATTATTGGGTCACTTTATTAGGAGTTCATCGAAGCTACAAAGGATCCAAGTGTTAATTTTCCTGGAGCTACCTAGCTGTGCATATAGCATTTCCTGATGCTGATACTTGACCTGTAGGAAGCATGGAGGCAGCAAGAAGGCCGGAAAGCTGGCTGGCCGAGGTGTGAAGCCAGCGAGAAGTCTAGCGGGCAATTCAGCGAGCCAGCCGATAGCTCTAGGCTTACATTTTCAGGAATTTTGAATGTTAGGAGCTCCATGCTAACATTTTTCAATACTGTAGGGTTATACTTTTGTAGTTGTTTTTATTACTGCGTGTTGTGAACTATGTCCTGATTGTAAGATTCTTTGTTTCCATTGTGAAATCGAATGTGATTTGGGCTCAGTTTATGAATTATTGATTATTTATTGCCTGGAATGTTAGAGATGAAGCAAATGCTTGCTAATTGAGCTCTAAAATGGCCAATGCCAAAAAATGGACAAACAGGACACATGATAGGGGCCATCTTACTATTGGGACCAGTTTTTAAAAAATTGAAAATGGAAAAAAAATGTTGGGCTAAAAAATGCCATTTCTAAAAAACTATACCGGCCGAATTTTTGGGCTTGGCCTACTAAATAACTGCACCGTAGACGCCAAATTTATAAAATAAAAAGGCTGGAATTGTTAGGCTTGGCCCACTTAGAGCACCTCATTGGATTGTGCTGAATTCGATCTACAAGCATTGCCACCTTGGATTGGCTTCCGTGGAGGATAACGTGGACATGCTAGATGTTACGTGGACATGCTTGGCCCACTTAGAGGCTCACATTCCGCCTTGTACTTTTAACTCGGTATCCGGCTTAGAGCTAGTTGTACGTGTCACTATAATTGTTGCAGGTGTGGAACCACATACTTATATCTAGCTCTAGCCTGTTTGTCCTTAGTCATTTGAGATTGGGAGAGAAACCCACTGTTGAGACTAATTTGTAAGTCGGAAGATGATAATGCTTCACGTGTCATGTGTATGGAGATGCTATCTGACTTGCATTGGCTAGTCGGAAGAGGTACGATATCCCAACCGATCCAAAGTTTAGTAGGACGTGAGCACACCGTCATATGCTCCGACTAACACAATGGAATCCTTAGACCTGAGGGGATCGCATGATCCGAGTTGTAGAAAAGCCGGCTTTGACTCCATCTAACGCTCACCGTAACTGGGAGTAATAAAGATGGTCTTGGGCCGACTTCAAAGCAAGTCGTGTGACATGGATCAGCCAAGATGGAATTTGCCCCTCCATCTCAGAGAGATATTCTCTGATCCCTCTCGTGTGATATGATTCAGAAGCATGGACATGCGCTACTCGATCTAGTGTTGATCGAGGTAGTCCGACTTAGTGAAGCCAGAGGGAATCAGTTATCACTTCAACTAGAAGAGAGTAAACTGGCACTGGGATGACGAAATATCCCCTGCGGTTTATCACCAATATCGTGAGGCAAAGGGACTCGGATAGATCTTCATATTGAGGGCACTTGCGCAAACCGGCAGTGAGAAAGTCTTGCTAGAAGACGCTATCGACTATCAACTCTAGTCGAAAAGTCACTGAGCTACGATTCTGAATGAATGATTACTAAGTTGTGTCCGACTTGCCGTAAGCCTGCGGGATCACACACTTAAGAGAGTGGGACTAGGCGGATATTGGTCCGACTATCACAAGCCGACAAGTTGGACTTGTTTGAACATGTACACGTGTCAATGGGTTGGACCCACTTTGACTAGGGTTAGGGTGTATGACCGAGGAACACAAGGTTGTGTGCTCTCACCTACTCGCCTGGATAAAGGAAGGTGGGTGGCGGCAGACAAGGACAATTTTGGATCTAGTGCTGCTTCCTAGGGTTTCGCTAGACTTGGCAATTCCCACCTTCCTGTCCTGCAGCAGCAAGACCGAGACTAGCATCTCTCTTCCTGCGGTTCCATCTTGTATGTGTGTCTGACAGCAGAGGCACCATAACTGCGGTGCTCGTCGGTGACGGTGTTCGATGAAGTCGAAGGCAAGGAGGAGGAGCACGGAATCGGCAACGAAGTGGTTCCAAGATCGAGAAGTTCACCATAGCTGGACGAGACGAGGGGAACGTATGGCACCACCGCGACACACTTCCTCATCTTTCGCATCTGCCGGATCTTTGGGTGGCTCGCCGGATTTCTTGCCAGAGGAGAAAAGTTTTTTGTTTTTGGCCTGGCTCTATGTGTTGCCCAATAGTGGTATTAGAGCACCGGCTCTAGGTTTTTGGCCTAGTTACTGCGCATGAGATGCGCTTGTGGGAAATATTGGATCTTGTTGTTTTCGTTTTGCCTTTTTGATCGTTTTTGATCTAGGGCAATAGCCAGATCTGGTTTGTCTTGGACAAGAAGTTGGTCAAAACTGGTCCAGATCTGAGCGGGTGATCAACCACTAAGCTTGCTTTTCTTGTTGGACAAGAATAGGACAGTTGTATCGTGTCAAAAGTTAAAGCTAAAATTTAGCTTTTGTGGGACGGAAAGGTTCCGACTTGCAGTTTTCATTTGCTTCTTTTTCCCTCAAAGAAAGTCTAGTCGGATTACCCCTCCATTTGCTGTAATACTACAAGTCGGACAATTTTGGTTAGTGGGCTCATATTGTTGGGGCACTGCCAATTCTCTCCGATAAACTGTGAGAGATCCAAACTCTCTCAAGCAGGGAACTTGTTAGCTAGACGGAGCTATCACAATAGTTCTGGGCTTTGGGGTAAAGAGGGTTGTCGGAAAAGCCAACAGGAATCGGACAGAGATCCGATTGGCAGGGTGTTTCCTACTCGGAAGGTTCACCGACTAGCAGTGACGCATTGGCTCACTAGCCGAATAACTGACCGGGATCTTGAATCACTGTCAACTGTCGGAGGGATATCAGTCTTAGTGGGAGTGTGCACGATTAAAAGGTTTAATCCGCCTTCTCCTGTTATAGAAACATTGTCTTAAGTGTTTTGCATATTTTGTTTGTAGATGGCACCTACTAGCACCATTCAGATTTCCAGCTTTGCGTTGCATACTATCCTTGAGAAGGACAAGCCGAATGGAACCAACTTTACCAACAGGTATCGTTACTTGAGAATCGTTCTCAAGTAAGAAAAGAAGGAACATGTCCTATACAATCCGATTCCAGATGAGTCGGGCAGTGATGAGCCTAATGTTGTAAGAACTGCTTTCCGTCGGGCTTAG
This sequence comes from Avena atlantica, assembly GCA_910589765.1. Taxonomy (NCBI): domain Eukaryota; kingdom Viridiplantae; phylum Streptophyta; class Magnoliopsida; order Poales; family Poaceae; genus Avena; species Avena atlantica. The sequence continues at coordinate 4,295,735 of OU342736.1, read as the reverse complement.
GATGAGTCGACGGAAGTCAGCTTCCTCATGCTCGCTCACATAGAGTCGGACCTACAACAACAGTTAGAGAATGTTGAGGCATACAATATGATCGTTGGCCTCAAGATCATGTTTGAGACGTAGTCTAGGATGGAGAGGTAAAATATCTTTAGAGCCTTGCTTGGTTGCAAGCTGAAAGACGGAGATCTACTAGGACCACACATGATCAAGATGGTTGGATATGTGCAGTCCTTGGATCATCTAGGTTTTCCCTTGAGCGAAGAGTTCGCCACCGAATTCTCCTGAATTCTCTTCCTAGTGCTTATGGTCAGTTCATTTAGAATTACTATATTGATGGCATGGATAGGAAACTGGCAGAACTAAAGGTAATTCTTAAGACAACAGAGGCCGACATCAAGAGAGGCGACACCAATCAAGTGTTAATGGTGCAGAACGCTTCCAAGATCAAGAAGAAGTCTTGGTCAAAGAAATCCAAGCCAAAGGGAGACCACGCTGGATCCAAGTCCCAGTGCCGGCTCAGTGACTAGCAAGCCGGCAAAACCTCTGGGTACAATATGCTTTTACTGTAAGTCGGAGGGTCACTAGAAGAGGAACTACGACAAGTACAAGGTGGACATAGCAGTAGTGGAAATATGACTTCTGACTCAGGTACACTTGTTATGATTTTTTTAAGATTAATGTGGTAAAATGAAAAATAGCTGGGATGTTACAAGGTGGAGAGCCGTCGGCACATCCGTGAAACCTATGCTGAGGGCAATGCCGTCGGCGTAGCCTTAATGTCGTCCCGCACGTGGTTGCTATGCCGACGGAATCCCTCGGCCTAGCTAGGCTAAGCCGACGACATTCATGTGTCGAGGACCGGCCTGCTGGTCTGGGCTGGAGAGGACCCTATGCTGAGGGCCCCAACATTTGGCCATCGGCATAGGTGCCCGGCCCTCGGCGTAGAAGGGTTTCCTATAGTGCGGCTCGCCTCTTGGTCCTCACTTAGTGCCGACATTCGTGAAGGCGTTTGCCTTTTCCCGACGTCACGACTGTTAGATGTATATTTGTATATTGTATGTCCCCACTTGTTAGAGGGTTTTCCTGCATATTTCCACCTGTACATGTATTATATATTATGGCCTTTGTCCCCAGAGGAATACAAGTTGCATATTCCTAACATGGTATCAGAGCCAAGTTAGCCTCTCCTCCTCGCAACTTTGTCGCCGCAGCCGCCACCGTCCCTTTCGCCGACGGTCTTGCCATCGTCGCCGCCTTCGGTCGCCGCTTGCGTCCGGTTCCCGGCCGCCTGTCGTTGCCGCCCGTTTGATTCAGATCGATCTCCTCTAACCAAATCGATCTCCTCTACCGTCGAAGACCAGATCGATCTCCTCTACTCGACATCTACCCCGAATCAACTGTTCCTGATCGATCTCCTCCAGGTCCCTGCCTCGATCTCCTTCAGGCGAGCGGGCTTCGGGCGCGTGCACAGGCCGCACGCCACGCTCGCTAGGCTCGCTGCACCCGCCCCCCTCGTCCAGATGCATGCCAGGCTCCGCCCCGCCTCTCCGTTCACGCCAAATCGCCACCAGCCGTCACCTCTGTCGCTGCCGGCCGTCACCGCTGCCGGGAATCAATCCCTGGCGGTTGGAATTGCTCTCCCCCGGCTCTTAGGCACCGCCCCTTGCCCCGGTTAGCCGGAATTCGGCCGGATTTTGGCTGGTCTCTGCCTGCTGGTGCGGGTTGACCAGATCTGTTCCAAAAAAAGTGTGAGAGAGATGTCTTCTGCATCGGGCTATGTTGCGATTCCTCGCTGCCCGGTGATTTTTGATGGCGCGAATTATCCTGATTTCGCTGCCTTTATGCGCGTTCACATGCGAGATATCCGTCTTTGGGGTGTGCTCTCCGGCGAGGTATCATGTCCGCCGTGCCCCTGCTCCTGTGGCTCCTCTTCCGCCGACGCTGATTGTTCTCAGTGCTGATGCTTCTCAGGAGGCCAAGGATGCTGCTCAGAGTGCCGATGATAGTGCTGTTGCTGCTTATGAGCTGAAGTTCAAACAGTACTCTTCTGATCTCGAGGCCTATCGCCACGATCTGACCGCCTACACTCAGTGGTTCGATGAGGACGCTCGTGCTGCTCCTGTTCTCACCTCCAGTGTTCTGCCCCAGTTTGCTGCTGAGTTCATGAGTCTCCCTACTATTGCCGCTCAGTGGGCACATCTTCGTCAGCGCTATCAGCCGTCTGGGGATGCTCTTTACCTGTCTATGGTTCGCCAGGAGCATGCTCTTCAGCAGGGTGATTCCACTATTGATGAGTTCTATACTCAAAGTGCTGCTATCTGGCGTCAGCTTGATTCTCTCTGTACTGCTATTTGTGGCACATGCCCGTGCTGCCAGATTGTGCGCTCGGATTTGGAGTTCCACCGCATCTATGAGTTTCTGTCTTGGCTCCGCCAGGAGTTCAAGCCCTGCCGTGCTCAGTTGAATGCTCGTGGTCGTGTTCCGCTCTCTGAGGTGTTGTCTGAGCTTCGGGTTGAGGAGACTCGTCTCCGTGGTGCTGATCTTCTTGCGGTTCCGTCTGTGCTTGCTACTAGTGGTCCTCCTCTGCCGTCTGCTCCCTCGACTCAGCCGCGGTCCTCTTTGCCACCACTGATACTACCCACTCCTCCAGGTCAGGGTCAGAGTTAGCACCAGCAGTCTCAGGGTTAGAGTCAGCACCAGCAGTCTCAGGGTTAGAGTCAGCACCAGCAGGCTCGTGGTCAGGGTCGTCGTGGTTCTCTTCGTCACTGCACTTACTATAGAAGGGATGGCCACACTTGGGCCACCTGTTATACACGGGATGCCAGTTTACGTCAGCAGCACGAGGCTCGTGGGCAGTCGGCTCCTTCCGGATCTTCAACAGTTGCTCTCTCTGATCAGGACATTATCAAGAGTCTTCACGGTCTGCTTGCTGCTACAAGCTCTTGTTTGACGGGCACTGCTGGTTCTGTGACTGGTTCTTCAGGCACTGGGCGACCACCATCTTCTACACAGTTAGGTACGTCCCCGTGGTATCTGGATTCTGGAGCTTCTTTTCACATGACCTCTGAGTCTTCTCTTCTGTACGCTATTCATTCTCTCCCTTCTCCTGTCCGTGTTCTCACGGCCGATGGTACCTCTCTTCCTATTTCTAGTAGGGGCACTCTTTCTACTTCCTCTTTTTCTGTCCCTGATATTTCTCATGTTCCTCGTCTTAAGATGAATCTGTTCTCTGCTAGCCAGCTTACTGACTCTGGTGGTCACGTCATTCTTGATGTTGATTCTTGTGTTGTCCAGGACCGTCGCACACATGCCCTGGTTGGAGCTGGCCTTCGCATCCGTGACTCTTCAGGACTTTGGGAGTTAGACTGGCTTCGAGTTCCTTCCGCTGCCACTTCATCTGCCAGTTCTTCTCCGGTCTTCGCCTCTGCTACCAGCTCCTTTCAGCAGTGGCATCATCGTCTTGGTCACCTTTGTGACTCGCCTGTCGTCATTAGTTCATCGTGGTCTTCTGGGGTCTGTCTCAGGAGATGGGTCTTTACATTTTCAGGGTTGTAGGTTGGGCAAACAGATTCAGCTTCCCTATCCTACTAGCGCGTCTGTATCTCAGCTTCGAAAGGGGGCCATCGCTACTATATTTTATTCGTAGATGTTTTTTCTCAGTACACTTGGTTGTATTTTATGCGCTCTCGCAATGAAGTGCTCTCCATATATCAGCGTTTTGCGGCTATGGTCCGTACTCAATATTCTACCCCCATTCGTGTGTTTCGTGCTGATTCTGCTGGTGAGTATATATCCCAGATATTGCGATGTTTTCTTGCTGAGCAGGGTACCCTCGCTCAGTTCTCCTGTCCCGGCGCACATGCCCAGAATGGTGTTGCTGAGCTTAAGCACCGCCATCTTCTTGAGACCACTCGTGCCATGATGATTGCTTCTTCCCTTCCGCCACATTTCCGGGCTGAGGCTATTGCTACGTCGGCTTATCTCATCAATATTCAGCCTTCTGTCGCTCTGCAGGGTGGTATTCCTCTTGAGAGCCTATCTGGTCATTCTCCAGACTACTCTATGCTTCGCTTGTTTGGTTGTGTTTGCTATGTTCTCCTTGCCCCTCGCGAACGCACCAAACTGAACGCTCAATCTGTTGAGTGTGTCTTCCTTGGATACAGTGATGAGCATAAGGGCTATCGCTATTAGGACCGGTTGGTCGTCGGATGCGTATATCTCATGACGTTACTTTTGATGAGACGCGCTTGTTCTATCCTCGTCCCACCGCTGGTACCTACCCAGTAGAAGATATTTCTTTTCTTCTTTTTCCTAACACACCTCCTACTCCTATTGTGTCTTCTTCAGGACCCACTGTCCCTAATGTCTCTTCTTCGACACCATCCTCCTCTACTCCGTCTAGTTCCCCTAGTTCTCCTCGTTCTCCGTAGCCTTCCTCTGCTATTCCCTCTTCTTCTTTGTCGTCTCCTGAGTCGTCTTCCTCTGATGAGCTTCCCTCTACTCATCCTGCTTGTCAGCGTCGTGCCCCAACCGTTACTCTCCTAGTCAGTATGGTCTTTCTGTTGCCTCTGAGCCGACTTCTTATCGGGATGCTGAGCATCATCCTAAATGGTAGCTGGCCATGGCTGAGGAGATTACTGCGCTTGAGCGCACTGGCACCTGGGATCTTTTTTATCTTCCTCCTGGTGTTCATCCTATCACGTGTAAGTGGGTCTATAAAATTAAGACCCGCTCTGATGGATCTCTTGAGCGCTATAAAGCGTGTCTTGCTGGCTCGTGGTTTTCAGCAGGAGCACGGTCGTGACTATGATGAGACCTTTGCTCCTGTGGCTCATATGACCACTGTGCGCACTCTTCTTGCTGTCGCTTCTGTTCGTCACTGGTCTATGTCCCAGCTTGATGTTCAGAACGCATTCCCCAATGGTGAGTTGAGTGAGGAGGTTTATATGCAGCCTCCTCCTGGGTATTTTGTTCCCGCTGGGATGGTTTGTCATCTTCGGCGTTCTCTTTATGGCCTGAAATAGGCCCCTCATGCCTGGTTTGAGCGTTTTGCCTCTGTGGTGACTGCTGCTGGTTTCTCTCCTAGTGCTCATGATCCAACGCTGTTTGTTCACACTTCCCCTCGTGGACGCACTCTTCTCCTTCTCTATGTTGATGATATGATCATTACTGGTGATGATCCTGAGTATATCGCTTTTGTTAAGGCTCGTCTTCGTGATCAGTTTCTTATGACTGATCTTGGTTCTCTTCAATATTTTCTTGGGATTGAGGTTTCCTCCACTTCTAATGGCTTTTTTATCTCCCAGGAAAAGTATATTTAGGATCTTCTTGACCGTGCTGCTCTTGGAGATGAGCGCACTGTTGAGACCCCTATGGAGCTTAATGTCAAGCTTCGCCCTACTGATGGTGATCCTCTTCCTGATCCGACGCGTTATCGTCATCTTGTTGGGAGTCTTGGTTATCTTGCTGTCACTCGTCCTGACATATCTTATCTTGTTCATATTCTGAGTCAGTTTGTCTTCGCTCCTACCACTGTTCACTATAGTCATCTTCTCCGTGTTCTTCGCTATCTTCGTGGCACGATCACTCGTCGTCTTTTCTTTCCTCGTTCCAGCTCCCTCCAGCTCCAGTGCTATTCGGATGCTACGTGGGCGAGTGATCCTACGGATCGCCGTTCACTTTCTTCTTACTGTGTGTTTCTTGGTGGTTCGCTCATTGCTTGGAAGACGAAAAAACAGACCCACTCTGGTTTTGTCTGACAGTACAGGTGTTATGGCCTTGTTGACTGCTGAGGTGACCTGGTTACGGTGGTTGCTTGCGGATTTTGGGGTCTCTATTACCACACCCACTCTGGTTTTGTCTGACAGTACAGGTGTTATCAGTATTGCACGTGATTCGGTCAAGCATGAGCTTACCAAGCATATTGGTGTTGATGCTTTTTATACACGTGCTCAGGTGTAGGCTCAGGTTGTTGCGCTTCAGTATGTGCCTTCAGACTTACAGTTGGCTGATTTTTTTAAAAAGCCACAGACCATTGCGCAACATACTTTCTTTCTCTCCAAACTAAGTGTTGTGGAGCCACCACGAGTTTGAGGGAGGGAGGGTGTTAGATGTATATTTGTATATTATATGTCCCCACTTGTTAGGGGGTTTTCCTGCATATTTCCACCTATACATGTATTATATATTGTGGCCTTTGGCCCTTATAAGAATACAAGTTGCATATTCCTGACAACGACTATTTTTGCTTTGTAGTGGTAACGCCTATTTTATTTTAGATGCCACTAAGGAAATGACTGCGTTTCCTACTAGTGAAAAGAACCCGGTAAATTCATCAAAACACAGAGGTGGCCAAATGGATGCAAGAGTGTCGGCCATCGCCTTCAATTTGTTGAAGAAGTACTGGCGAGTCCAATTCATTGATCTGATTGAGTTGGCCACGCTCAAATCTGCATCACGCGGGCTTTGGTCTTTGAGGTGAAGATTCTGGCTAGTGTTTCCCACGCCTCTTGCATCGGCATCCCGATCACACTCTCCGAGAGAGAGAGAGTAGATGATAGTAGCGGAGAGTATGGCCTGGTCTTGTTGTTACTAGAATTAGTGTAGCGGGTTTGGAATTGAAGTTGCAGCGCCACCTTCCGTCGTGGTCACAGGCAGGCACGGAAGAGAGCTATCGACGAACCCACACAGAGGGTTGCTCAGCAGAATCGGAACAACCTGGGAGCGCCAGTAGAGGTAATTCTCGTCGGTAAGTTTGACCGTGATCTGAATTGCAGATTGATCGGTGATGTCGGTATGATGGGTCGCGCGGGCAGGCATGCCTGAGGAGAAAGGTGCGACCAAGGAACCATAGGAGAGCGTAGAGAAGGTTTGCGAACGGAACGCCGGCGTGGTTGTCACTGTGGGACCGAGGGGAAGCACGACGATCTAGGATTTAGAGCGCCGCAGGCTCTGATACCTGTTAATATTAGTTTTATACACATTTACATGTAACATACGTGGTGTATCCTATGGAGTAGTACTCTAACGTACTCACGTTTTCTCTCCCTTGTACAACTCTGTCGTTGGATGTTTTCCCTCGACTATATCAACACGAAACCGGTGTGGAGACAAACACACCGTCAAACCCTAATACATAATATGGTATCAAAGCTAGCTCTTTCCTAATCTAGCTGCTCAAAAACCCACATCGCCACTGCCAGATCTCATCTCGCCGCCGCGCCATTGCCGCCTCGAACTCCAGGTCGTCACCGCAAAAACCCACAACAAAACCGCTGCTCCATGCAGCTGCCGTTTACAAACCCAAAAACCAAACATACAATATCAAGCCAAAAACCCTGTCGCCGCCGCAACTTCTGCCGCCGCCGCAACCTCAAGCCAAAACCAGTACCGCCGCCGCAACTTCTGCTACCGCCGCAACTCCCGTCATCATCGCCGGTCATGAATTCCTCGACATCGTCCATCTCCTCGCTCGCTGCAGGCCTGGGCACGCCGCCATCTCAACTTCTAATGCGCAAGAACTCGCTCGTGTGGAAAGATCTGGTCGTTCCTTCTCTCCGAGGTGCTCGAGTCCTAAACCTTGTCAAAGGGCTTGAACCTGCTCCTGTGGAAGAGATCTAAGTGGAAGACACGAACGGCAAGCGCGTCAAAATCGAAAACCCTGATTACACCACATGGATCATACGGGATCAACAGGTTCTACGCTATCTTCTCAATTCGGTGTCACCAGATCTACTGTCGCATGTTATCGACCTTGACACCTCTGCAGCGTCATGGAAGATGATTGGGTCCCTCACCACAACAGCATCCTGCTCCCGCACCCAGCAGCTTCGGTCTGCCCTGAATGACATGAAGAAAGGCGACCTCTCAACTGAAAAATATGTTGACAAGATGATAACACTTGCCTCTGAACTTGCAGCCGCGGGGAAACCACTTGATGATGATAAGTTGATCTAGTCAATTCTTCATAGTCTTGAAGACTCATACAATACACTGAAGGTAGCCATTAACGCCAATCCGAACACTACCTTAAGTGATTTGTTCAGTCAAATCAAGGCCTTTGATCAGCTCCACAAGCCGGGTGTTGACGCCTTCACCTCGTCGGCCAACCTGATGCGTCGCAGTGGAGGCTGCCAGGATGAGCGCCCTCGCCAAGATGATCACATGCATCGCCCTGATGACCGTCAGGATGACAGGGTGCGCCGTGAGAGATATGTGGACCGCAGGGATCGCTATGATGATCGACGTGACAGTGGTGACCGTGATCGTCGCTATGATGATAGGCCACGCCGCCGTGATGATGATGGAGGACGCCGTCGTTATGATGGGCGTGAGGATGGACGGCGACGTGGCCGTGCACCCAAACCTTATGTAAATGTGACCTGTCAAATTTGAAAAATCCATGGTCATCCCGCAAATGATTGCTGGTGGAGATTCCAGAATAACCATGATCGCCGTGATGATCGTCGTGATGATTTTGATCGTGGTGATAAAAGTGCCAACATGACCTCCTATGGCGTTGACACAAATTTGTATACTAACATTGGAGCCACACATCATGTTTCTAATGATATGAGCAAGCTGTCCTTTCAAGAGAAGTACACAGGGCGTGATCAAGTCCACACAGCTAATGGTAATGGTATGAAAATATCTCACACTGGTCATTCAATATTTCGTACTCCCCATAATTCATTAAATCTTAAAGATATACTTCATGTTCCTGATTCCTCGAAAAATCTTGTTTCCGTTCATAAACTTACTCTTGACAATGATATCCTCATTGAGTTTCACCCTTATTTTTTCTTGATTAAGGATCTGGCCACAAGGAGAGTTCTATTTGAAGGTCCGTGTCAAGACGGACTTTATCCACTTGTTCCTTCATCCACCGGGTCCTCCAAGCAAGCATTCATCATAATAAAGCCGTCGTCTTCTACGTGGCATCACCGTTTAGGTCATCCATCTTCTTTTGTGGTACAACAAGTTCTTAGGAAACACCATATTTCTCACTCTCCTAAAATAACCCCATACATTTGTGATTCCTGTCAACTAGCTAAGAGTCATCAATTACCATATCCTGTCTCTACTAGTGTGTCAACTGTTCCTTTGGAACAAGTGTTCTCTGATGTATGGGGGCCAGCACCTGCCTCTGTTGGCAAACATTCCTATCATGTAAGTTCCATTGATGATTATAGCAAATTTACTTGGATCTATCTATTAAAAAAAACTCTCTGGGGTTTATCAAGTTTTTCTGAATTTTCAATAGCTTGTTGAAAGAATGTTTGATAGAAAAATTATAACCATGCAAATTGACTAGGATGGTGAGTACGAAAAACTTCATGGCTTCTTCCAAAATATTGGCATTACTCACCATGTCTCTTGTCCCCATGCATATCAACAAAATGGTTCCGCTGAACGTAAACATCGTCATATAGTTGAAGTCGGCCTTGCCCTACTTGCCAATGCATCTATGCCCCTAAAATTTTGGGATCAAGCTTTTCTTACTGCCACTTTTCTTATAAACTTGCTACCCAGCAAAGTGATAAACATGGATACCCCTGTTGAGCGTCTTCTTCACACTGTTCCAAATTATGAGTCTCTTCGTGTTTTTGGCTGTGCTTGTTGGCCTAATCTTCGTCCCTACAACAAACAAAAATTGGCTTTTCGTTCCACTAGATGTGTTTTCCTAGGGTATAGCCCTCGCCATAAAGGAGTTAAGTGCTTAGATCCTAAAACCAGTCGTGTGTATATCTCCAGAGATGTGGTCTTTGATGAGAATGTGTTTCCTTTCATCTGAGTTAAATCTCAATGCGGGATCTCGTCTCAAACATTATATTCTTCTTTTGCCTCAACAAATGGGAGACAAATATTGATGATCACATGATCTTGCATATTGTTCCCAATGTTACTAATCATATTTTGCCTTCCCTAGCTTCACATGATATTGCAGATGAGACACCTGTTCAGCAAGCAGCAGCCTCAAATTCCAGCTTGCATAGTGCCCCTATTCCTGAAAACAATGAAGATTCTGCTGAACACAGTGCTTCTGCTGACTCCGAAACAGATGTCCAGTCAACGTCAAGTCTCGTCCATGTAGAATCTGAAGATGATTCTGCCCCAGCCAATTGCTCGTCTTCCTGCTCGGCGCTATCCCCGACGATGCTGTCCCCGACCCAGCATCTTGTGCGCTCGCGGTCTCCTCCGGTCTCCCCGTCAACGTCTGGCTCTGCACCCCCGTCGTTGTCTCCTCTGGTGGGTGGGGCTAGCTTGGTAGGGGACGAGGTGGGACACGATCAGGATCCGGAGGAAAGCGATCAAGAGGAAAGTACTAACCATGAAAATGTTGGGTCTGCGGGGACCACTGGAGCAGAAAATAATGAAGTCGAAAATACTGATGATGATGATGTACATCAACAGGTCCCTGAGCCTCGGACTCGACTTTAGAAAGGTATCCGACAGCCTAAAAAATATACTGATGGTACTATTCACTATGGTCTTTTTTCATCAACAGGAGAAACATCTACTCTCACTGAAGCAATTTCAGATACTCGTTGGCACAGTGCTATGACAGAAGAATATAATGCTCTTCTTGAAAATAAAACTTGGCGTCTTGTTCCTCCTAATTCTCAAGGAATCTCATTGATTGCAAATGGGTGTATAGAGTCAAAAGAAATGCTGATGGTACAGTGAATAGATACAAAGCTCGTTTGGTTGCAAAGGGGTTCAAACAAAGGTATGGCATAGATTATGAAGATACTTTCAGTCCTGTTGTTAAGGCAGCTACTATTTGACTTGTTCTATCAGTTGATGTATGTCGTGGCTAGAGTCTAAGGCAGCTAGATGTCAAGAACGCGTTTCTTCATGGCGTTCTGGAAGAAGTCTATATGAAGCAACCTCCAGGTTTTGAGGATCCTCAGACTCCACATTATATCTGTAAACTTGACAAGGCTCTCTATGGTCTAAAGCAAGCTCCTCGAGCATGGTATTCCAGGCTAAGTACAAAACTGCAGTCACTTGGGTTTGTTCCCTCCATAGCAGACACCTCACTTTTCCTTTACAAAAGATCTGGTGTCATGATATTTGTGTTGATCTATGTTGATGATATAATTGTCACAAGTTCCTCTGATCAGGCCATATCCACTCTGCTGCATGATTTAAAAGATGATTTTGCTCTCAAGGATTTGGGAGATCTTCATTTCTTCTTGGGTATTGAGGTAAAAAAGGTTGGTGATGGACTACTTCTTACACAAGAAAAATATGCCTATGATCTTATTATAAGAGTTGGTATGAAAAATTGTACAACTTGTCCTACGCCTCTATCCTCTACTGAGAAGTTATCTCTTCATGAGGGGGTACACCTCTTGGTACTGAAGATGTCACTGAATATAGAAGCATTGTGGGTGCTGTAGCATCCCAATTGTCTAACAATTGCAATGCTACTAGCCTAGTCTATATAAATGCCACTTCCTATATATAATTGTTGCATCATAATTATATCATGCTCATGTCATCATGCCACCTTGCATTTGAGCATCATATAAAACCCTTTTTGGTTTGGTTCTTCTCTCTTATGCATTGTTAATTGTATTTGCCTCTTGATATTGTATTTGGTTATTGATATATTGTTTAAATGCCCAAGTTGAGTTGGGGGCATATATTTTATTCAACTCCATCACCTTTCTCTGCCACCACCTTATAATTCCACCATCCAACTAAATATGATCTTTGCACTTTATTGGGTTTTACCTCTAGCTCATGTGGGTTGGGATGGATCCAATTCTATTTCCACATGCTCTCATCTTAGCATCATGTTGTTTTCACATTATTGATATGTGGATCCACCTTTGCATGCATTATGAGTAGTGCTCCTTTTTCCTAGCTTTCATATGGATTATCATGGATTTATGCTCATGTTGGGATATTTTTGGGACTATTAAACATCTAGTGGAATATACACACTAGCAAGTCCCAATTATAATCAAATGTGATCATCTCCATCTACTCCATCTGGAATTTTCCTTTAAATTCTTTTGCTTGGCTTAATTCCACTTTTGGGAATGCATAGGAATAATGCCATGTAAATATTATTGTTTTCACAAGAATAAGCATGGCATTAATTGTTTTGCATGGGCCATGCAAGAACCTACACATTCTAGTCTTTTGGGTTTTTATTTGACTCTTGAGTGGATCATCTCTCATCTCTCTCTTCCTCCTTTTGGCTTGGTCTTAGTTGATCTTGCTTAAACCCCATCACCACCTTTCATCTCATCCTCTCTTTTGTCTAGATCTTGCTTGAGCTTGGCTTGATCTTGCTTGATCTTGTCAAAGGAAAACACACCACCCTACCTCATCTCACCCTCTCTCTTTACCCTCTCTCCTAACCCTAGTTTCCTCTCTAACCTAACCCGAGCCCCCCTCCAAGCTAACCCTAGCTACCCACCCCTCTCTCACCCCCTCTCTCTACCTTGCTGGCCCCACCTGGCCACCCTGGCCCCACCTAGCTACCATCCACCCCAAGCCCTAACCCGAGCCCATGCCTAACCTAGCTCCTAACCGAGCCTCCCCTCTCTTCTCTACCTGCCATGAGGGCCCCCCAGCCCGAGCCTCCCCACCGACCCTGCCGTCCCCACCTGGCAGTCTCCACCACCTCGCCCTGCCCTGCTCCTGCCCCGACCCGAGCACGTGAAGGAGAGGAGAAGGAAAAGTGGCACCCGAGCCACCTTTTCCCTACCCACTCCCGCACGGCACCTCCCCCTCCCCCTCGCTTTACCCTCCGCCCCACAACCTCTCGGCCTCTCCCAGATCTCTCCAGACCGTCCCCTTCCTCTCCGTCTACCCCTACCACCGTCTACCCCATCACCGGCCACCGTCGGCCTCCACCTCCCCTCCTCGTACCAGCCGGTGGCGTGGCGATCACAGGTGTCGAGGAAGACCGTGCGGCACCCCTGCATCAACCTGTACACGCCGTCGCGGAGGAGAAGCACCAGAGCCACCAGGACCATCACCGCGTCTCCGAAACCCTAACCTCGCCGTCCGTCTGCGTCGTCGCCGATCCCCTGCGTCCCAAGCCGATCCGACCGCACCAACAACCCACGGTGAGCTCCCTGACCTCCCTGACATGGTCCGCCTCGCCGTGCCGCCCTAGCCTCGCCGGTCCTTACTTCGAGCACCCTCTGCGCGCCGGCGGTCGCTGCGTTCACGCGGCGTAGCGCCTCGCAGTCAGCCTATCTAGGCCCCAACCTCCATGCTGACACCAAACCCAGACCACCGCAGTGGCTCCGCCCTCCGCGCGCGAGCCCTAGGTCCCCGGATCGAACCCCCACGCGCCGCGCCTGCGTCGGCCGCGCACCGATCGGTCATCAGCGCAGAGAAGAGGAACAGTACGGGCATATGGTCATTTTGCGTATAGCCCCTTTTTGTTTTCTCGTCTCAACCCGCGGTACGCAGAGCCCCACCTGCCAGCCACCCCGACGTTTTGCAGAAAAGCCCCCCTGTTTCTATGCCCTTAACCCGCGCTCCCACGGATGCCCCACGTGTCGCGTCCCCGCTGGCGCGCCCGCGAGTGGGTCCGCGTGTGCCGTGGCCCCACCCGTCATCTGCTGTGGCTAGGTCAAGCCGCGGTGGGAAAAGTCAGTCTGTGCGCGTCCGTGGCCCACTTGTCACTGACAGTGGCTGGATCTGAGTGAGTGAGAAAAGTATTTTTTTTTGTATTTCCGTTTTAATTTAAACTTTTTCAAATTAATTCCAATTCAAATTTCAAATCTGTTTTCAAATAACTTTTAAATTATAATTCCAAATAATACAAATAATATATGTTTTGAAATCAGAAAAATGTGAGGAATTCAAATCTTCCATCCAAAATATATTTTGAACACTTAAAAGTTCAAGTTGATTAAAATTACAATAAAATGCCCTTTTGCCTTAATTAATTAATTAATAACTTTTGTTTTATAACTCCAAATTTAACAAATAATATGTCTAAAATGTTTAGCTCGACGAGACCTTTCTGTTTATGCATACCATGTTCTGAATTGCAGCATGCATCATATAAATATAAAGTATACAACAACTTATTTGAGTATAAAATATGATTAAAACTCCATAAAATGCTTTATTTCTTGTATTCCACACCTCACCCATGCCATGCTACTTTATTGCCATGCAAATTGTGCATCATTCATCATGGCATGATTGTTTGCTTGTCGCATTTAATTCATATGCTTGTGCACTTTATTTATGTTGGCCCTTGTTTGTTTGGTTCTTCTTCGAATAGACGCTGAGCAGGGGATATATCAAGAAACCCAGGAGCACTATCCAGATCCTTCTCTCGCTTCAACTGAGCTGCCAGGCAAGCACTACCACATGCTTGCATACATATAGTACCTATTGCCTCTATCTTATTCTTGCATCATGGAGTCGCGATCGCATTAAACTGAATCCCAAGTACTGCATAGCCTTTACTTTCAAACCCCACCGAAGCTTGTTCCTCCATCCCATGAGCCATTACTACAGGAGTTGTTTGAGCCATGCGGGTCGTAGAACAACATGTGTAGGGTATGTGAGTGTCTGATGGATAACGAGGTACCTAAACAACTTAACCTGAGTAGTATGGGATAACTAATGAAAGTGGCATCGGTGAGCAATATTTGTTATTTGGTTTTTCATGCTCACTTGTGTCCCGTAGGACCCCGAGTACTTGATTCCTGTTCCTTGAATATTCGCGCTATCCACATCCGGGAGGCTTATGGACCCCCCTGAGCCAGAGCTTGATTCATTCTTATTTCTTGGGGCCACAATTAGTTTGGGGCTTTATTACTATCCTGTACTTATGCCATGCTTTACTGCTTAATTTAAGATTGTGCGAGGAATGCACCTATACTGTTTAGGTAAGCAGAGTGTTTTCGCGGTATCGACAAGCCAAGTCACACTTTCGGGTTCCCAGTCGTTTACAGCCATTGACGCAAACCTTGAGTCCGTCTCGGAGCCGGCCAACTTCGTTGCGGGTAGCTTAATGGGGTGGCCCCCTGAAATATTTCTGAATCCTGTGATCTCTTTGTCGTGAATGCCTCGTTGGGTTTTGATTTGGTTTTTCCGAGGTTGATCGAGTGTGTGTTGCTATTTGTGCACCCCTGCAGGATAAAACTTTCTGAAAGCCGTGTCCGCGGTTATGGACGACTTGGAGCACAGTTTCTCGATCATAGACAAGTATAACTAAAGTATCTCTTTTAATTTGACTAAGTAACTGACTAGTAAATAGTGCAACACTCATGGAATGGATAATAAAACTGCCAACGGATGGGGGGTGTTCGTCCGCTTCCTCGTTGGTAAGCGAGGAGGAGGATGGATCTGTTAATATTACTGTTATAACTGTTGTTATTAATTCACGGACATCCGTCTATCTTTGGTTAGGCGGATGGTTAGCGAGTATCTATAGATATGTTAGGTATTATCTTTTGCTGCAATTGCGTCACCCAGGTTGTGTCCCCTTTAGAGGCATAAAGACTTGCTGAGTACCCCTAGGGTCTCACACGATAAATTATTTGATTCAGATGAACAGGTACACTCACAAGATGGATACTGGGTGGAGGAGACGGACGATGTGGGCAACGATCATTCGGTGTAGAGATTCCGGGAATGGGGATCCGTGAGATCTGTGGGCGGGATGTGTTTATTATGGGGCATCTTATGCCGATTTGCTTCTTATCCGTACTCGGATCTTGTTTGCCGCTTCCGCCTGATACTCTGATGTTTGATGTATGAGGAGATATCCTAAACTATTATATCTATCTAGGACATTTGGATCTTGCCGTATGGCGTTGCAATATTTCTATTTCTTTTAGATCGAATGGCTCTGAGGACTGTTGTATGGTGGCTTGCATACATACTCATTTGTGTATGTAGTTGATCCCTTCGCCTGCCGATTACGCCGCCCGTTCTTGTCCCGATGTTTGGAAATGGTTAGGAAGGCCAAAAGGTCTACCTGTGAGTGGCATTTGGGCCCCACCGTACTATTTTAACCATTTCCGCTCATCCAGGCTTGTAACTAGGAGCGTAATTTACCGAGGTAGTTACAGGTGCTTTGCAATACTTGACATTGACAAGGCCAGATATCTCTTTCTCTGTCAACAAAGTTTGTCAGTTTCTACATGCTCCTACAACTTCTTATTGGACAGTTGCTAAAAGAATACTGAGATATATTCAGGGAACCCTGAAGGTTGGACTCACCTTTCAAAAGTCTTCATCAACTCTGCTTAGTGCTTTTTCTGATGCAGATTGGGCAGCTTGTCTTGATGACAGAAGATCTACAGGGTTTTTTGCTGTTTTCTTTGGCCAAATCTAATATCCTGAAGTGCCAGGAAACAAGCCACAGTGTCAAGATCCAGCACTGAGGCTGAATACAAAGCTTTGGCTAATGCTACAACTGAATTGATATGGATTGAATCTCTTCTTGGTTAACTTAGAGTTACTCTAAAGGAGAGACCCTGTTTATGGTGTGATAATTTAGGAGCCACGTACTTGTCTGCAAATCCAGTTTTCCATGCAAGAACCAAGCACATTGAGATTGATTTTTACTTTGTCAGAGAAAGAGTTGCAATAAAACTTCTGGATATCAGATTCATTTCTAGTAAGGATCAAGTAGCTGATGGGTTCACTAAGGCTCTTCCAGTCAAGGATCTTGATGAATTTAAACATAATCTCAACCATAGAGAAGGTTGTGATTAAGGGGGATGTTAATACATGTAACATACGTGGTTTATCGTATGGAGTAGTGCTCCAACGTACTCACGTTTTCTCTCCCTTATCAAATCTGTCGTTGAATGTTTTCCCTCGACTATATTAACACAGAACCGGTGTGGAGACAGACACACCGTCAAACCCTAAAACATAATAGGTTCCAGAACATGAGAGAGGTATTGGTATTGGTAGGGTATGACACAACAACTCCAATTTAGGGCCGGCGGTATAGGTAGATTACATGTAGACACTAGGGTAGGTTTATATGTACTCCATAGCGACCCGAATATTAATACATAGTTTATCAGTCCAACTGGCTGATCGACTGAGCTGCAACGGAAGAAAATAGCGGGCCGCACAAGAAAAATGTGTCCTCCATGGATATAGGGTCCATGCTCCAGGAGTGTCCGCCGCCGGCCGGCAAGTTCGCGGACGTATCACTCGGGCTCGCTTCCACGGGCAGCAACTTGGGCAAAAACGAGGACGACGATGGAGCTGGAGGTTCGTCGGCGGGACTAAATGGTGAGCCACGTGAGATCTCCGCCGCCACCTTCGTCACATCAATGTCCATGCCCACGTCCAGCAGCCTCGGCGCATGCCCGCCGTCCGGATCACCTAGGCTGGCTTCTTCCACGGGTAGCAGCGACGACGGACCAGCAGGTGCAGCTCCGCCGATGACCATGGCGAGGCAGGAGGCCATGATATCATTTTCCAGTTGGGCGTGTAGAGGATCGAAATGGTGGCTGTTCTTCTTCGTCGTGGTTAAAGTTGCAGCACTACTGATAGTTTCGTCGGGGACCGCTCGTTGGCACTTGTGCTCGTTCATGTACCTGACATGAAACATAGGATGACGGCCTCTGCTGTTGTCCTGCTGCTGCACTGTCTTCTTTGCCCTGCAGCCGCGGTCGTGGCTAAACATGCATTTGTAGTAGCACCTGCATACATATATGTATAGTGGTATAGAGGTAGATAAGCTCAGTTAAGTACGAGTACAAAAAAACTTCCTCTTAATTGGGATCTAAGTGTGGCACGTGTATATATATATATACGAGTCCATTTCTTATTAAAACCCGAACGTACCACATTTAGCTACTTTTACGTTCTTAACAAGTCATTGGAGCATACATGCATCCTCGCATGTCGTTAGTTCTAAAGGAAAATCTGGGCAGTTGCTTGACTCAGTTCGCATTCCATCCTCTTAATTAACATTTTGCTCTCTTTTATGAGAAATTTCTAAAACTTGCAATAAAAAGTCTGTATGCATCAATTGATAGGCCGGGGATTATCCCATTTAAAAAAAAAAGTTTGCATTCCATCGGCCTCGGAATGGCAGATTGCATAATTTCTTGCTCGGAGCTGGTTTGGACAGTAGTGTGTGTTTAGGTGATGACACCAGTCTAGCGGTCGGCACCACACATAAGCCACATGCATGTTGATTAAGTGTTAAAGTTCGTATTTTCTGTACAATCTACATGCTTACAATCCAAATGTACTACCCACGATCGATTCAATCAATCATTTTTACGAGAACACCTGGCATATTTACTTGCATAACCTTGGTGGACACAATATATAAAACCGAACTTTTATGCTTGCCACATATAAGCATTT
Source organism: Avena atlantica (assembly GCA_910589765.1). NCBI lineage: Eukaryota > Viridiplantae > Streptophyta > Magnoliopsida > Poales > Poaceae > Avena > Avena atlantica. The sequence continues at coordinate 4,277,393 of OU342736.1, read as the reverse complement.
TTCACTCTAACTCTCTTCATATGTCCTTATTCCGGACTTATCATAGGTTTTTCATTGTCTTTTTCTTAGCAAATACACTAGGGATGTCCCTACTACATCATTCTCATTAAATTCATATGACATGGAATTTGAGCTAGATCTTTATTTCTTAGAAATATTGGAAACACATCTCAAAATTATTTTTATACTCTTAGGATGAATGCATAAATTTTCAACATATAAAGATGCCTTAAGAGTTTGCGTAGAACTATGCTCATTAAGAAAAATATTACGAATAGAATATAGATCTTTCAGAGTCAAGGTTTCAATTTTCTTCTCTTCAGTAGATTTATTTGCTCTTTACAGTTCTCGTCGCTAATGGTAAGAACTTCACGAAAAGATTTCTTCCAAGCTACCTACATACGGTCTAAATTCCATGGTAAGCACATTATCGAATATACCAAAAACTTAATTACCCTTCATACCATGGCAACCTTCTTTGAGGTTCAGATAACCTCTCCAAAGCTATAGGAGAATGTTTACATTTCTCTTAGTTCAGCAAGACTATGTATTTCTCTAACTATAGCATGCCAATTTTCTACAATTAAATAGTCAGAGAATAAAGTAGTAAAGCATTCCCCTAGCTATTAGTTTAGAAGCTACCATTCTATTTATAGTAAAGTTAAAATAATGTGGTCCTTGTTATAAAAACTGTTGGTATCTTGCGTCACTACATGGTAACAAGGAGCTTGATAAAAGTTTGACGGAAAATACTTAGGTATGGTCTAGTTTTGATGTCGTCATCCATACGAAGGTAAGGCTGGAAATGGATTACCAAGCCGACCAAACGGTTTCACAAAACTTCTTAAAGCCACAAACTCAGATATTAGGTCGTTGATGCTATAAATTTTTTAATTCTCGTGCAGTGTCTAGGAAGAAATGCCTTCTCTTTTCCCGCCATCATCACCCGCCAATAGGGTTGCAAGCGGGGCGGGTTTGCGGGCAAAGATTTAGCTCAGCGCATTCAGGTGTAATACAATCTGTAGATCAGTTCCAATATATGTATACAGTACAATTTATACTAACCATGCCATTTTGCAGGCCTAGGCGGGCCCGCATCTGCAACCCTACCCGCCAACAACGCTCTCCCGCAGGGCCCCTCTACCATTGGTCGGGCTCCTACATGTGGCATATCTACCATGGTTACTTGCCCACTCCCCTTCCAGGAGGCCGACTAAAGCACATTTGCACTGCTAGTTCCAACCAACGCAGCCGCATGATGATGATGAGAAACTGCAGGTAGGAAGATCTCAGGTGGGGCAAGAGAGAATACCGGAACAAGGAGGCGGGTGGTAGGCCAGAGGTGGCGGACGCAGCACACGACGGTAGGATAAGTCACGAACTCGGAGGAGATGGCGGGATGATTGGTCCGTGCGGAGAAGGAGCCTTAATATTTTAGGGGACGCGTTAGGGTCCGGAGGTTCTTGTTTTGTTCCCCCCAAAATATCTTATCAGCCCTACTAGAGTCTAGAGATGCTCTAAAGAGCTAAAAATCGAATGCACGCTTTCTATACTTTTTTTCGTTCTAGAAGATGGTTGCATGCCACGTGGGAAAATTTGTGAAATTTATCATGCATGAGCTCTATCTGCCATTATATATTTAACCAGAAGAGAACAAAAAAGAAACAAAACAAAACAAAACAAAAACCGTAACAAAAGGAAAAGACTGATCAGGAAAAAAAATGTCCAATCACATGAATTTTCTGTTAACCTGCTATATATGGAATATCGGTTGCTCTTTGCTATATATATGATACCTTGCTAACAGCTAAGGATTAGGAGTGACATAGTATGCAATCTTAACGGCTTAGTTTAAACGACTGTGTCCTTCACAAAGAAACTACAGTACCATGTCTACAGTAGGGCCTACATTACCGCAACATCAATACCACCGGTGATGGGATTATATAAGTGTATAAACCATGCAAGGTTTAAAATATACTCCCTCCGTTCTAAAATATAAGACGTTTTAGGTTTGTGAAGAAAATAAATCTAGACTTCTTTAGTGTGTAGATTCATTCCAAAGTTGAATGAATTACATACTAAAATAAGTCTAGATTCGTTTTCTTCACAAACCTAAAACGTCTTATATTTTGGAACGGAGGGAGTAACATTTTCACAATGTGATAATTAAGATTCTACTGTATTAGCTTCAAGCAGCGAGGATTCAATATTTCAAACCATCCGCTCGAACAATACTTGCGACCCCCGAAATTTCAGTCCGTTCATTTAAAAAGTATATTCATGAAATTTTGTGATGCTTTAACATTTTCCATAAAAGAAGATTGTCTCAATCACATCCTGGAATTAATTCCGCGTAGTGTCTCGGTATACTGTTAGAAACTGCAGGTCCATGTAAGTAGAAACGACAGGCAAATGTCTCTCAATACAGCAAGCGCAGAGTTCCCCAAATAATATAACAATATAGAATTTAGGTGAATCCGAAATAATTAAAAATAATTACCCATGTAATTATGTGGAACACCGTGTTAATTATTAGCAGATAAATGGGTGAACTCTGCATTATGAAAGCTACTTCACCTTGCAAAATTTCTGTTCCGTATGTTCTTTTGCCCATATTTTCTCCATTGGTAACCATCGTTGTCAGGCGAGGCTGTAATCTCCATTTCTGTAACTTGAGCTTCTGTACACTTTTTTGGGAGAGTAACCTCTTCTCCAGCACTATATATTTAACAAATCAAGCAAAAGCAGAAATCACACAAGACTATAGCAGCCAGGAAATCACGAGACTATATGTTTACCAGATAGGTTTGTCTTTGGCCGGAGTGCTGCTGCCCGGAGCAGCTAGCATATCCACTTCCACCACTCTACCACAATCACCTGACATTAGCATGAACAGAGAGACCTTGAACACCCGAGAGAGCTCTTGGCTCATCGCCACAGCCGCTTCCTGGCCACGTCTATCCAGGGGGTGGCGCAGCAATGCCAGGAGCCTCGCATTGAGATTATGCCCGCCGACGAGCTCCTGTGAGAGTTGCTCTGTCGTCGCCTCTCCTCTAAACGCCATCGTGAAATTAATTGGGGACCAGTTTGTGGAGATGCTATGGGTCCTGATGAAGCAACTATAGTATTTATATTTATATAAGAGAGACGTACAAAGCTGGTTAACCAGTCATGAGTCATGACCGACCTACTTTGAAAACCGGCAATCGTAGGGCATATCTAGCGGGCCGAGCAAAGGACCGCACGGACATGGGACACGGTTCAACGGTGTCACCCAAACAGATGGATCGGCTTGGACCGGCCCCCGGCGATCTTTTTCTAGCCTAAATTTGGACTGGAAATGCAGTCAAACGGACAACGCCATCGTCCACATGGCTCCCCACATCTCATGGTCGGGCCCTCCCACTATAGAAATAGGCGCGATGCGCCGGTGGCCAAAAGTTCATCACAATGGTCCTTCTGCTGGCCATTCTGCCGGTGGATCTCCCGATCCTCACGCCGATGCTTCTCTTACTCCTTCACCAAGTGGTTCTTCTGCTGCTTCTACTGGACACCACCCTCGCCAGAGGTCGCCTCTTTTCACCAAGGGAGATCTCGGGTACACCGCGGGGGATGATGTCTATGGATGTGTGATGATGTTGATACATGTTTGAATGATGTATGAGGATGTGATCATGTTTGAATGATGTTAATAATTACTGCTCTGAAATATTGATGCTTTAAATGAGTTAATATTGCTGTGAAATAATATTGAATGAAATGATATTGCTGTGAAACCAAAAAAAATCTGGGCAGGGCCTACGACAACGGCCAGGCCGTCGGCGTAGAGTGGTGCCCGTGACCAAATGGCCGCCTCTATGCCGAGGGCCAGACCTTCGGCATAGGGCCGGGCCTGGACGCTTCAGCGGCTTCCACGTGGCGTTTATACGCCAAGGGTCTGGCCGTCTGCCATCCCTACGCTGAGGGCTGGGGCATCGGCCCAGCTCCACGGCTAGGATGGCCTAGCGCTCGCCACGTTGCCAGGCTACGCTGAGGGTCCGTCTGTCAGCTTATCAAGCGCATCGTTAGCCGGCCGTGTAACAGTAGCGTCGTCGTTCACCGACGGTTTCTACGCCGACGGGCGCAGCTTGGCCGTCTGTATCTCCATACACCGACGACATCTCAATATGCCAACGGCCGCGTCTGCTGCGTCAAGGAAGAGCTCCGCCGAGGAGGCTACGTCGAGGGCAGCCGTCGGCGTAGGCTACGCTGACGGATTTTGGCCCTCGGCATCATGTAGTGTTCCGCCAATAGCACCTAAACATTCCACACCCGATTTGACCCCCTCCCTCTGTGCCACGAAACCGCCATGACGCCACCCATTTGCGCCGTCCCTCACCACCCCTGAAGCTGCCTTCTCGTCGGGGTTGTTGCCCAACAATTGCCACTGCCGGAGGAGCTCTGGCAGTGAAGTCGTCACCGCCGTTGTCGGGGCTGGTTAGATTTTGCGACTATCTTTGGGTAGTAGACCAGGATAGGTCGATTTCGCCGGCCGTAGGCTCGGAACCGCCCGGCAAGCACTGCGCTCAAGACCTGTTTGGCCAATCGCATGGGAGGTACGAACGTAGACTCTGTTTTGTACTGGCTGGCGCTAGCATAGAAATGGATATAATAATCATTAAATGACAAATTACTTTATGTTGTACATAGATGGATAGTACCTCGAATCGAGTTCTTTTTCAAGCATGTCATCGATACATCGTCATATGACGACCCAACGGTAATACCAAAATATTGATGGCCACGACAGCCCTAATCCATGTGCACAATGAGACGTTGGTGCCAAAGTGCATGAAGCCTGATTACGAAGAGTGGCCATGAACATCTCTATAAGGACTACTTCCATCTTACTAAGCCATTATATCCGGAGTAGATATTCCGGCGTAGCTTTTGGATGTCAAGAAAGTTGTTCTTGACTATTCTCGATGCCGTGAGGGACTACGGTTGTACTTCAAATGCAAGAATGGTGCCATTGGTAAGATCTGCTTCACTTCTTACAAAAAAAATTCCTTAGCGGTTTACATGTTTGCATATGGAGTTTTTGGTGATCTTGTTGATGAGTGCGTGTCTCGCATGAGTAAATTGGTTCTGCATGAGTGAATTGGTTGAGCCGTCACAATCAACCTCAAATGGATTTGATTGATAATATGTGGGCTCAAGTAGGAAACAGCTAGTCATCTCCTCTAATTTTATTTGTTTGTAAATTATTTTATTTTTTTGGAGTGTGAATTAAAATTTCTTTTATTTGAATTACACCAATGTTTGATACTGAAAATGGGTGAAATGGGAAAAGATCGCCAAAATGGCTAGTGCCGACCAAATGGGGCGTTCTGCTGGATCAGCGATGGACAATGGCCTCTGGCCTGTACACGGACTAACCCAAACGAACCCACAACGGACGGTCTATCCGCGGGACAAACCAAATGAACCAAATCAGACACATTTGATGTCTGAAACGGGTCAGCCCTGTAGAGATGCGATTAGGCAAGTCTATCTCTCTCCACTCATTGTTGTCGAGTTCGTATGTTTGATTGATACGAGTTATTGATATGATTGATTGCCCAAGATATAGGCGAGTCACTGAACGATTTGAGGAGTTTCGCCGGCTTCATTGTGCGTCACATTAGTGGTCTCAGCAGAGTAATGGGTGTTGCTATCATTGGAAAATCTACCAGCAGATGGTGACTGAAACATCTTTCCATGTCGGGATAGGAACCTGTGATTTGGCCTTCACCGATTTGACTCAACATACAGATCGATCTTCTCAAGAGTTCGGTCATGGAACAAACCAAATCGAAAATTGGCATGCTTCGTGCTATGTACTCTGCAAAGAAAACACGCAACGTCTTCTATTTCTAACCCTCAAGGTAAACACACAGAGAGACGGGTCTTTGCTTGCACATGGTTTAACATTTTTAATTTTGAAACGCAAACTTTTAGCCCAATTGATTAATTAAGATAGGAGTTCAACAAGGAAAGAAAAAAGGAGTGCCATATCACAACATGGTACTAACCTCCCGGTATAAAATTACTCATGCCCATAATGCCTCCTAGCACCCAAAGTGATGGATCATGCTTTACCTTCCCGATAATGGTCGAATTTCCAGAGTTGCAAGGCAAGTAATGGAAGCCAAATCCTTGCATTTAGTTACAATGTTCCACCAAGAATGAATAGATTGCACCGGCCAATTGTTGTGGTAAATGAAGTCTATGCCGAGCCAACTTTGATGCGCCCGCTGACGAGGTTTCGACTCGTCAATACCCATTGTCATGAGCTTGGGTTTTGGAGAAGATGGAGGTGCTGGAGATCGCGGAACGGTTAACAGACAAGCAACCAGGGGACACGAGATTTACCCAGGTTTAGGCCCCCGGAGGGAAAACCCTACTTCTGCTTGTCTGCTCTTGATTACGGCGGAACCAAAAAGTACAGGGGTGCGCAGATGCGATCTGGCGTGAAGGTGTGTATGCGGTGAGAAGTTGCCCTCCTCGTCGTGTCCTCCTAGCCTTTATATAGAGATAGACAGGTCTCGGACACAGATCGAGTCGGTTACAAGTTAGGGTTTGCCCTTTGAATATTCTATCTATTATAGTCTTGCTCTGCAAGGATCCGAAGGTGCCATGGGCTTGGACCACCCGAAAATCTCCACAGGCCGCGTATATTCTTGTGGGCCTTTCTTGGGCTGGACCAGGTATGCTAATGTCATGTACCCATAGGGTATAACCATGTCAGTAGCCCCCGAGTGTTCAGTCGAATCGTAGATTCGGCTGAGGACTCTTCAATCTTTCGGGTGCAGATGTTTCTGTTCATAAGAGAAAGAATGATTTTAGTTTGTAGGGATTGTTGATGCGTGTGCCTGACTCTCCTGACGGATCAGGGTCAGTTAACTGTCTGCGGACAAAACAACACGATCTTCTTCAGACTCGAGTCCCTAGACTCGAATCTGGAATGGATGCTGGTGTAATTCGACTCAGGCCGCTGAGGTCTTACAGGAGTCGAATCCCAGTAGTTTCGAGTGATATACCCAATGCGTCCTTCGGTATTTTTCATCGTGTCTATTGACACGGTATTCTACTGGAAGAGCGAAGTCAGGTGCGTTACCAGGTCATTAGATGATATCTGCAGGTCTTATCTTTGTGTCGTAGACATAGCATTCGAAATGTTATCAACGCGGAGGTGGTTCGGATGGCCAAGGAGGATAATTCTCACTTAGCGTTAGTTGGGGCAAAGTTGTCAGATAGTTTTTGCAATTTTGATCCGAAGGATCGCGGTCGAAGAATTCATAGGGTGCGCGACCAGCGCTCCCTATGGAAGTATCCCCCGAGTGTCTATTCGAGTCGTAGACTCGAGCAAAGACTTTAGTTCAAGTAATTGAGCTTTAGGTCCGTAGGACGCAACTTTTTAGGATGCTTGATCAATCTTCCCTATGGGAGTAGCCCCCGAGTCCTTAGTGGAGTCGTAGACACGACGTAGGACTCAAAGAATCAACAGTGGTGTAGTACCTTAATCATTCTTCAAGTGCGCGGCCGGCGCTCCTAATAGGAGTAGCCCTCGAGTTGCTCGAATCGTAGATTCGAGTGAGTCAGTCGGAAATTTCTAACCGTTGCTAGCATTGTTTTGATGACGTCAGTGTTGATGATCGGTGACCTCAACCGTCTGCGGCGCCAAAGGTGACATGACTGGACGAACGTGGGTCCCACTTTCTGACTTGGAGTTGACTGGTCGTGCACGATGTGGCGAGAATTACGGGTCTCCTCGGTTTCCGTGTGTAGTGGATGGCGTGCAGGCGACGGTTCGCTGCTGTATTGACACGTGGACGGTTGGATCTGACCCTAGAGTTAGGGCTTCTGGAGGAACGGTTCCCGTTCGTCGTCTTCATCCTTATAACCGTAGGGAAAACAGTAGTTTGTTTTCACACTTTGCCATTTTCTTTCACTGCCTCCATTTTCACGAGCTTATCTTCACGCGCACTAGACGCTCTTCGATCTTTCCCTTCTTCATTCTTGCGTGCACACCGCCGCCATCGACGCGCCATGATAGTGAAGTCGAAGAAAGCTTCCGTTGGAGCGGGCTCAAGTGCTGCTGCCGGCGGCAAGAAAAGAACCACCGCCGCTCGCGTCACCGATGGCGGGTGGCGGCGCATGGATACCCGCGAGGGCGACCTGTGCAAGCTGCGTGATGCGGGTTTAATCCCGCAGGATAAGGAGGCCGTCAAAATCCCCGGCGATGAGGTAATTCCCCATCCACCCGTAGGGTTTCGGGTGATGTTTGTCGCCTTCGTTCTTCGTGGCCTTTTGCGAGTGCTGGCTCGGTATCGAGACGCACTTTGGACTCTTCCGGAAGCTCTATTCCGTGAAGAGGCAGTCTGGCACCGGCGGGGTCTACCCGCTCGGTGGCTGCGTTATTTCCCTTTGATCTTCTGTTATCTTCTTCTCCTTCTCTATGTCTGAGTCCGTCCAATACTGGCAGAGGAAGTGGTTCTATATCCGCGACTCCACAGTTGACGGGCAAAACATCGGCCTTGCCCCCTTCAACTCCGCCCAGGAGATCTTGCCGAAGAGATCCTGGAAGAACCATATCCTGGAGGGCGAGGTGGCAGAGGTAGAGGAGCTCTACCGTCGGGTGGAGGCGCTCCAGATGGAGCTTGGTAAGGAGGTCAATGGTGTGGATTATCCACACCTTCCTCAAATTTTGGGTGCAGACACTCCAGGCGAGGGAGCATCCGATGTTTCTTTACGCTGGCCGCAACGACCCGACGAGGGTCTCAGCCGAGTAGTTATACCGAGGCGACCTCGACAGAGTTCTTCGGCCGCTGCTGAAGTACAAGTCTGAGGAGGATCTTCCGGGGAAGTCGTTGACGTCCCCCTTCAGTGCCACGAAGCCAGTTCCACAGGTGTAGATTTGCGACGTGCGCGCTGCGCCTTTTTCGAGTGTTTTTCCTTATGATTGCTTGTACTGATCTTTGATGTCTTCATCGTGCAGGAGTTTAAGGTGGCTGGCATGGTGCCTCCACTGCCCGAAAAGTTTCCGATTGCACCGGACAACGAAGTTGTGGACTCCGAGTCCGAGCTTCCACTGGCGCAGTCGCCAACTCAAGAAGCCCCCGAGGAGAGCGAGGGGTAGGCCCGTAAGCGGGCACGGAGTTCGAGCGAGTCTTTGAATGCCTCGACTCTGCCAATGCCTAGGGACCCATCCTTCCTTGTGCGTCACAGCAGGGATGATGACGCTTCCTCCTCACCGTTCCCGGCTATGCCTCCGCGGGCCATGGCGCCGCAGCCACCGGCCAAGAAGAAGAAAAAGGAGAAGGAGCCGCCCGTCTTTGATTTGAGTGACATCGACTCGTAAGTACCTTTGGATGCTATTCGTTCTTGTCTTGTGCACTTTTCTTCTTGCCTTGCTGAATGTTTTCCTTGCAGCCACTACTCGGAGGGTTCTCTTAGTTAGGACTCCCAGGAGACCATAGGGGAGTCGAAGCCGACGGCCCCTCCCTCTCAAACGGTGGCCACCTCTGGCGGCGATGCTACGAACCCCTCTCCGCAGGAGGCTCGAGTAGTCGTTACTCAGAAGACTGCACCTGGACCTTCGGAGTCCCCGTCTGAGCATGTAAGTTGTTTTTCCTTTCGTCCTAGGGGAGCCCCCGAGTCTTTTTCGGGTCATTTTCTTTGGCGTTTTTCTCGTTTCGGGGCATAGCCCCCGATCCCTTTTCTTGATGTTTTCTTGATTGTTTTGCTTCTGCTTCTTCCCATAGCCCTTTGTGCGCAGTGCGAACCTGCTCATCCAACAACATCTGGCGTTGGAGGCCAGTATGCAGCAGCTCCGAGGTATGTGCGCTGCTTGATCTTGCCTTTTTCACCTATTGCTTGCATGTAAGTTGTGTTGCTCATATATGTCCTTGATTCTTTATAGATGAGAATAATGCGGCCCTTCGTTGGATGGACTCTCTTGAAAAGAGCCTCGGTCATGCGGAGAAGCAGGCTGCTGATGCCGTGGAGGCGAAGGAGCGCCTGCAGCAGGAGTTGGCTGACACTGCCGAGGCCAAGGAGCGCTTGCAGCGGGAGGTTTGGATCGCGAGGAGAAGCTCGCTAAGGTTGCGGCTGCGTGCGAGAAGGAGGTGGCCGAGAATCTTATGGCTGATGCCAAGGCTTTTTCTGGTAAGTGTCTTGTATGAAAATTGGTCCTTTTTGGGTTTTCGACTACCCTTTTTCGTGTCCTTATTCGACTCCTGCTTGTTCTTCCTTGTGCCATATGCTTTAGGTATTGCGTTTGATCGCAGTGTCTTGGAGCATGGGAACGCCCTGGAAGAGGCCACCGCAGCGGTCGAAGATCGCTGCGGCACTGCTGCTGGTTCCCTTGCTAAGGCCAAGGAGGTTCTCCGGCGTTTCTACAAGAAGATTCTTCCCAAGGGCGCTGCCCTTGAGGATGTTGATTCTTTGGCGGATGCGCTGTCAGAGGACGCCCCTGCGGCCTATAAGCGCAAGTAGAAGGGCATCAGTGCTTCCATGGGGCTGGCCATGGCCTCGGCATCCGGACCGGAGTTGGATCTGCACCACGTCACCTCTCGGATGCCAACAGCGCCAGACGGCTCAGAGGTAGATTTTTCTCTCTTCGCCTCTCACTGTAAGCGTTATGGTCTGAAGCTTATCGATCTGCTGGCGGACTATGCTGCAAAGCAGCAGGGGGAGGCCAAGAGCAGGCACTCTGGCTCCGAGGCCACTCCGGATGCGGGTGCTTAGTCTTCTTTGTTGTAGCTCTAGAATAGTGTATCCTCTTTTGTAATGTATGCTTTTGGTAATGAACAATTTCTCCTTGTGCCACGCAGTGGCTTTTGATGTTTATAAATGATGCTTCGAGCTATTGCCCAAGACATGTGTTGTTCATATTCTTGCTTTCTTTCCTTTAGGGACCTTCGGGTGAGGCTCCTGTGGATACTCCGACTGTCCCTCAGCCGCGACCATCTTTGGATGATGCGTCACAGCTTGCCTTTCTTTGCGATCGCATCCGTAGCTTTGAGAAGGAGATCCTTAGCGTTCAGGGCTACGCGGACGTGTGGAAGTCGAATACCGAGCGAGCTGTGGTCAGGGAGGAGTATCTAATGGGGGAGCTGCGGCAGTTGAGCGAGCAACTGCAGTGTGAGTTTTCTTGGGCTGCTGCACGTCTTCGGATGCGCCTTGTTTGCATGTCATCTTACTCTGTATTTTCTGCAGGTGCCAACCTTGTTCCGAGGAAGGAGAAGGAGCGCGTTGCAGTTCGGATCAACTGCCTGACCCAACAGGATATGAAAAACTGGAGGCTTTTTCTGGATGGACCGCGGCCGGGCCACCGTCCTTGCGACGGTGCAAGATCGTGTTCATCAGGTCTCACGGGTGCTGAGGCAGGTGAAGGCTTCCCTTGCATCCATTATGTATGTCATGTTTCCTCTGGATGAGGCGCCGCCCACTCTATGGGGTTTGTTGTCGAAGTTTCGGGACGTGAATCACGTGCAGGAGTTGGTGCGGCACCAATTGGTGGCAGGGGTGAAAGCCGCCCTTTCGCTTGTTCGACTATATCGCCCAGATGTTGATCTTGCCGTGGTGGCGGCTGGGTTGCCCCCTAGACCAGATGGTGGCCTATGGGACATCCGCCCACATTACGCGGCTGTTAGGCAGTATGCCGAAGAGATTGTAGATCTTTTTGAGCATCGGGCGCACGTGATCCTACAGAATAGGTAGGTTTTGAAAAAATATAGATGTAAAACTTGTATATATTTTGACTGGGCTTGTTGTGACCTTTGTTGTAAATATTATTTGTATTGGCACGTGGTGCTTTGTTGTATGCATGCCCTTTTCGTTAGCCTGACGTGATCAGCTACTTAGGTTTACATTTGTTATTCTCAGTCAACGAAGTCGTGAGGTTAGGCGGAGCCCCCGAGTGTGTTGTAACAAAAAGTAATGTAAGGAAAAAGGTTTTCGGACTAGGGACTTAGCTTTTATTCATATCGTAACAAGGAGAAACATTGTTTGGCTGATTAGCCTTGGCTGAGTAGCCTTATTGAAACTAAAGAGGGATAGCTAGGGGTAGAAGCGTCACAGTTATGCGACGTTCCATGGGTTGGAGTATGTGTCTCCTGACTTGACGTCCTTGAGGCGGTAGGCGCCACCTGGGATGACTTCGGTGACGATGTAGGGTCCTTCCCAGGGTGACTCGAGCTTCTTCGGCTGCTCTTGCTTGAGTCGTATGACGAGGTCTCCTTCGGCGAAGGACCTTGGGCGTATCTGATGGCTGTGATAGTTGCGGAGGCTCTGCTGGTAGACCGCCGAGCAAGACGCGGCGATGTCGCGTGCCTCGTCGAGTGTGTCGACGGCGTTTTCGAGTGCGACCGTAGATTCGGCTTCGCTATAGGAGACGACCCGTGGGGCCTTATGGCGGACTTCTGCAGGTAGCATGGCTTCGGCTCTGTGTACCATGAAGAAGGGCGTGTAGCCAGTTGAGTTGTTTGGCATTGTACGCAAGCTCCAGAGGACTGAGGGTAGCTCTTCTTCCCAGGCTCCCACAAGTCGTTCGAGTGGGCTGAGTAGGCGTTTTTTGATGCCACCGCCTATGAGACCGTTGGCCTTTTTGACCTGCCCGTTGGTTTGCGGGTGCGCCACAGAAGCGTATGATATGTTGATGCCAAGGCCTTCATAGAAGTCTTGGAATTCTTTGGAGATGAAATTCGACCCGTTGTCCCTGATGATGCTGTGTGGCACGCCGAACCTGTAGACGATGGACTCGAAGAACTTGATGGCCATTTTTCCCTTTTGGTTGGTGACAAGCATGGCCTCGATCCACTTGGTGAACTTGTCGACTGCGAAAAGAAGGTAGACGTGGCCTCCTTTCAAAGATTTGGGCAGTTTGCCGATCATGTCGAGGCCCCATTGGGCGAAGGGCCAGGCCAAGGGTATGAGCCTGAGCAGCGACCCTGGTGCATGTGGCTTATCCGCAAACCTCTGGCAGCCATTGCACCTCTGGACGATGTCCTTGGCATCGTTCATGGCCATTGGACAGTAGAATCCAGGTCATAGAGCTTTGGCGACGAGGGTGCGGCTGCCCACGTGATGGCCGCAGATGCCCTCATGGATGTCTTGGAGGATGGTTTTGCTGTCACCGATGGTGACGCACCTTTGGAGTACACCCGAAATGTGGTGCGTGTACAACTCGCCATTGATGATGGTGAAGGCCTTGGACCGCGAGATATGCGCCGGGCATCTATAGGGTCATTAGGCAATTCTCTGTTTATCAGGTACCGAAGGTACGACTGCGTCCATGTTTCTTCGATTGCCATGACCTGTAGTAGGCTGACCAACTCGATCTCCATGTCGATCTTTTTGGGTCTTTCCTGTCCTTCGGGTAGCGCAGCCCCCGAGTGCTCTGTTTCTTCGGGTGATCCCTTGGGGAATTTCCTTTTGATGGAAGGGACGCAGATTTGTTCGAGGAACACACCTGGTGGCACCCGTGCGTAGGTGGAGCCGATGTTGGCGAGTCTATCGGCTTCCTCGTTTCTTTCCCTTCCAACATGACGAAGCTTGCAGCCGTCGAAGTATCCTTCGAGTGAGTTGTAGAGTGCGCGGTACGTGATCATGTTGACGGCGTGTGCGTCGCACTCGTTCATCGTCTGCTGGACAACGAGGTTTGAGTCACCGTAGATGACTAGGCGCATTGCGTCGCAGATCTTGGCCATCCTCATGCCATGGATGAGGGTCTCGTATTCGGCCTCATTGTTGGAGGCGCGAAATTTCATCCGAAGGACGTATTTCATCTCATCGCCTTGCGGGGACGTCAGTATGATGCCAGCTCCTGCTCTGGCCTCGCGCTTTAAGCCGTCGAAGTGCATTGTCCATGACTGCATCATGTCCGGGGTATCCGGCAGCTGGAGCTCCATCAAGTGGACGAAGAAGTCAGGGAGGACCTGAGATTTGATCGCATGGCGCCGCTCGTAGACTATGTCTAGAGGATATAGCTCGATGCCCCACAGGGCTACGCGTCCTGTATCTTTAGGGTTGTTCAGGATGTTGGACAGTGGCGCCTCGTTGATGACCATTATCTAATGCTCCTAGGAGTAGTGGCTTAGCCGACGAGACGTCTTGAACATGCCGTAGGCGAGTTTCTAGTAGTGAGGGTACCTCTATTTTGTTGGCGTGAGTATCTTGCTGAGGTAGTAGATTGGGTGTTGGACCCCATGGGTCTTGCCTTCTTCGGGTCATTCGACCATGAGTACGGTGCTTACCACCTAATGTGTGGCTGCTATGTATAGCAACAGAGGCTCGCGTTCCTTTGGCGTGACCAGGATGGGCGAGGGGGAGAGCAGTCGCTTCAGATCTTCGAATGCGTCATCTTATTCAGGTGTCCATTCTAATTTTTCTGCTTTGCGTAGCAGCTGGTAGAAGGGCAGGGCCTTCTCACCCATGCGGTTGATGAATCTGCTCAGCGTCGTGATGCGCCCAGCTAGCTGATGGACACCTTTGAGGTTCTTTGGCTTCTCCATGGCCAGTATGGCCCGGATTTTCTTCGGAATCACCTCGATCCCTCGCTGGGAGATGAAGTAGCCAAGAATTTGGCCAGATGGGACGCCGAAGGCGCACTTTTCTGGGTTCAACTTGATCTTGTAGTGGTCGAGGTTGTCGAATGTCTCGCGGAGATTGTCGATCAATGTCTTGGCCTCCATTGTCTTGATGACTATGTCGTCGACATAGACCTGCATGTTGCGGCCGATCTGGCTCTTCAGGCACGCCTGCATGCACCGCTGGTACGTGGCATCTGTATTCTTCAGCCCGAAGGGCATTGTGTTGTAGAAAAATACTCTGAACGACGTGATGAATGCCGTTGTCTCCTGATCTTCGAACTTCAGCAGAATCTGATTGTAGTCTGAGTAAGCATTGAGGAAGGAGAGTTTTTCGCATCCTGCAGTCGAATCGATGATCTGATCGATCCGAGGGAGAGGGAAGTGGTCCTTTGGGCAGTGCTTGTTGAGAGACGTGAAGTCCATGCACATCCGCAGGATGTCCGTATCCTTTTTAGGGACCAGTACAGTGTTGGCTAGCCACTCGCTCTCCTTGTTTTTCCGGATGAAATCGACATCAAGGAGTCTGTTGACTACGATTTCGACGGCTTCGGCTCATGGTTCGGACAATCGTCGGATGGGCTGTTTGACAGGCTTGGCATCCGGAAATACATTGAGTGCGTGCTCGATGAATTCCCTCGAACTCCTGGCATGTCTGTAGGACCCTAGGAGAAGATTTCCCAGCGCTCACGAAGGAATTCGATGAGCACGGTTTCCTATGTGGGGTTGAGGTCGTTGGCGATCAGCGCCGTCTTGGAGGCATCTTTTGGGTGGACCTGCACCTTTTTTGTGTTGACTGTGGAGTCGAATGACATGTCAGGTGAGTTTTGCCTAGAGACTGGGGGTGCCCCGTTGTCTGTCACCTCTCGGAGCCTCGTGAGCTTCTCCTACATGCTGAACGACTAGGAGATTTTGTTGAAGTTTCTGTCGCAGTGGTTGGATCGGGTGAAGCTGCCCTGGACCGTGATGACGCCCCTAGGCCCTGGCATCTTGAGTAGCAGGTACGCATAGTGCGGTGCTGCCAGGAACCTTGCGAATGCCACGCGCCCGAGGATGGCGTGGTATTGTGATGGCCAGTCCACCACTTCAAACTCGAGCCGCTCACACCGAAATATTTCGGGTTTGCCGAAGATGACGTCGATCCATATCTTTCCCAGGGGATATATGCCCTTCCCTGGGACTATGCCGTGGAACATTGTGTCGGATTTTTCCAGGCTGCACAGCGGGGTCTGCATTGCAGCTAGGGTGCTAGCAAACATCAGGTTGATGCCGCTGCCACCGTCCATGAAGATGCGGCTCATCTCGAACCCTCTGATCTGCGCCTCAAGCACCAGGGCAGCATGACCTGGGCGAGGGATCTGGAGGGGGTGATCCGAATGACTAAATGTTATTCAGGACTCTGAGCCACTAAGGTACTCAGGGATGGCAGGTGGAGCGGTCACAGCCAGGCTGACTTGGCGGGTAATCTTCTTTTGCACCCTATTTGTTAGGTGCCCTTTTTGGATCATCAGGGACCCTTTTGGCGCTGGGTACCCGTTTACGCCGTTGTTTTGCATGGGTGCGATTGCTTGATTCGAAGGTCCCATGGGTGGTGTTGGAGGAGCTGCGTGGGCGATGTCACCTGGTGCAGGTGCGGTCCGAACCCGAGGTTCACGATCTGGCGTCGCATCTGGGTGAGACCCTCGTTGAGTTTTAGGAACTCGCAGCAATCCTTTAGCATGTGGCTGGCCTTCTTATTGCCATCCTGCTTGTCAATGTAGAAGTGGATGCTGCAAGGGCCCGACAGCTTGTCGTATGCTGATGGCTCGTCGTCGCGGCTGCGACGTTGCCACGTCTATGTGGGGCGTCCTCCGTCGTGGAAGTTGCCTCCGCGGCATCCTCCGCTGCTGTGGTTGCTTTCGCTGTGATGTTCCGTGAGCTATCTTCAACCATGTCGGGTCCGTCGTGATCGTCATAGACGCGCGATCTTTGTTTGCTATGGCGTTAGCGCCTGCGTCCGTATTCATCCTCCTCGTCAGAATGTGCTCGGTGGAGGGAATCCTCGCCATCTGCCCACCTGTTGGCGATGTACATGAGGTGCTCGAGTGTCTTGGGCTTGACGCGCCCAAGTTCTTCCTTGAAGTCCGGGCGCTTGACGCCATCCTTGAAGGCGTCGATCATTCTCTCCTCGGAGATGTGTGCCACGAAGTTCTTAATGTTGCACCATCATAGTATGTACGAGCGAATGGATTCGCCCGTTTGTTGGGTGCAGGCCCGTAGCTCCTTGATCGAGGCTGGCCTTTTGTTGGTGCCTTTGAAGTTTTGGATGAAACTATATGCTAGCTCCTACCAGTTTCGGATTGAGCCTGAAGACAGGCTGTTGAGCCAGATTCGAGCTGCGCCTGTCAGCTGCAGCTGAAGGCATTGTAGGGCAGTGTTTTTGTTACCGCCGTGAAGCTTGACGGACGACAGGTGGTCGCTGATCCAAGCTTTCGGATCCTGTGTCCCTTCGAACTTCCAAGTGTCCGAAGGAAGCTTGAAATTTTTCGGCATCTACGTTCGCCGAACAGATCTGTTAAAGCATCGAGCTCCACGGAGTTCTTCGTCGGCATCCTCTTCGGATTTGGTTGATCACGCTCACTTGGCGTGTGCTTTGTCGACCTTGCGCTGAGAGAGGTCGCTTCGAGCGTCGTAGTCACGGCTGCGACGTCTCAGACTCTTGCATCGTCGAGGTAGATCGTGCTCGTATTCCTCCTCATCAGATGAGGTTGTTGGGCTACGGTTGAATCTGACCACAGCTTTTTTTTGGCTCCGCAGGAGCCTCATTGTGGAGCGCAGCTCCGACGAGTCCGAGTCCGGCTAGTGCGGACTTGTGCATAGATCTCTTTGGGTCCCCCACCGGAGGTGGAGGGGACGCGAGATATGTGGTGGCTGCCATGATCGCAGCTTGCGGCGTCTTCGGTATGACGTTGCCGTTGACGTCCATCTCCATGAAGGACGTGTTGAGGGTTTGGGTGACCTTGCGACGTGTAGTTGGGTTCATATTATCCGTGCGAGAGCGATGTTTGTTGGCATTGTTTCCATGCGAGCTGGAGCCGCCAGCGGCGGAGAGCGCAGCTCGCCGCGCGCTAGACTCTGAGGCTACTTGCTTGCGTTTGTCGAGCCCCTCCTGCAGCTTCACCTTCCTCTTGTGCTCGCCGATGAGGAGGAGGTGGTATGCCATCAGCAGGTCCCCTGAAGAATTCACGGGTAGGATCTTGTTGCCCGCAACGGCTTCGCGTGCTTGGCGCTAGCCGTCCTCGTTGAGGTTGATCCGATTGTAGGCAGCAGTGTCGCCCTCGTTGGGCGGGAGGGATGGTTGCCTCCTATTTTTTTCGTTTTCACCCTGTGGGTTGGGTGGTGGCACGTGGGCCCTCGAACCTGGTGGTTGTTGTTCCCCGTTGCTTTGGATGACCACGGCGCACTGGTAGCGTCCGCGGATCGGATCGCTGCTGCCGCAGCTTTCGGATCTGGAACCGTAGGTTCCCTAATCCGACGGGGGGCCGCACAGATCTGAGTTGTAGCTGCTGCTGTCATATGACTCGTCTATTAGCGTTGACGTGCGTAGCACGCTGGGATGTAGGGCCCACAAGGCGGGCCTGATTGATGGCAGTGGCACCCGCTCTGGGAGGCGGAGAGTGCCGGTCTGTCCCACCTGGAAGCAGAAGTTCCCAAACGGAATCTCGAGCCCGTCGCGTATGGGTTCGAAATCCTTCATGGTGGCTGGCGAGTGGGCAGTGAAGTCGACAGCGCCAAAGAGGAGATGGCTCTCTATCGCCTAGGAGTTGTAGATTACTTTGGTTGGAACCGTCACGATCGCACAATTAGCGCCTCCGATACCCACAAACGGCGCCAATTGACGAGGTTTCGACTCATCAATGCCCATTGTTATGAGTTTGGGTTTTGGAGAATATGGAGGTGCTGGAGATCGTGGAACGGTTAACAGACAAGCAACCATGGGACATGAGATTTACCCAGGTTTAGGCCCCCGGAGGGAAAACCCTACTCCTGCCTGTCTGCTCTTGATTATGGAGGAACCGAAAAGTACAGGGGTGCGCAGATGCGATATGGCGTGAAGGTGTGTATGCGGTGAGAAGTTGCCCTCCTCATCGTGCCCTCCTAGCCTTTATATAGAGATAGGAAGGTCTCAGGCACAGATCAAGTCGGTTACAAGTTAGGGTTTGCCCCTTTGAATATTCTATCTACTCTAGTCTTGCTCTCCAAGGATCTGAAGGCGCCATGGTCTTGGGCCACCCAAAATCTCCACAGGCCGCGTATATTCTCGTGGGCCTTGCTTAGGCTGGACAAGGTATGCTAATGTCGTGTACCCGTAGGGTATAACCATGTCACCCGAGAAGCCTCATGGTGTATCCACAATGGACAAAGACGCGATCCACCGATTCCAGTACCCTCTTGCATAGCGGCAAGCCCCACAATTTTGTCATCCTCTCTTCTCTAGTCGGTCGGCAGTCGAAAGCCTATTTGAATGGCAGCCATGCGAAGAAATTTATCTTTGGAGGTGTCCAAATCTTCCAAACCGAGGAGCTAATAGGTGAAGATGTTGAGTTCAACAAGGAAAGAAAAAAGGAGTGCCATATCACAACATGGTACTAACCTCCCGTTATAAATTTACTCATGCCCTTGATGCCTAACACCCAAAGTGATGGATCATGCTTTACCTTTCCAATAACGGTCGAGTTTCTAGAGTGGCAAGGCAAGTAATGGAAGCCAAATCCTTGCATTTAGTTACTATGTTCCACCAAGAATGGATAGATCGCACCGGCCAATTGTTGTGGTAAATGAAGTCTATGCTGAGCCAACTTTGATACGCCTGCGAAGCCTCACGGGGTATGCACAATAGAAAAAGACATGATCCACCGATTCAAGTACCCTCTTGCATAGCGGCAAGCCCCACAATTTTTCCATCCTCTCTTCTCTGGTCGGTCGGCAGTCCAAAGCCTATTTGAATGGCAACTATGTGTAGAACTTTATCTTTTGGAGGTGTCCAAAACTTCCAAACCGAGCTGCTAATAGGTGAAGATGTTGCGGAAAGTGTCTTTGGTACATGGGCACTAGTGCATCCACTAGTACACAACATACCCTCTAACAGCGGTTCGAGAGACCCTGTAACAGCGGGTTCAGAACCGCTGTTGGGGGTTTGGTGTTAGAGCCCCCCCTTTAATAGCGGTTCTTATACGAACCGCTGTTAAAGGGTGGCGCACGTGGGGCTGCCGCAGCGCTCAGGCCCCCCTTTAACACTGGTTCGTAACACGAACCGGTGTTAAAGGTTCTCTGCCGCGGTAGGAGAACGGCATAAATATCTGTCGCGGCAGGAAAACGACATAAATCTCTGCCACGGCAGAGTTCTGCCTCCGCCGCGTTCTGGGCGGATTTCTGCGGCGCGGCGGGGACAGGTAGGAGGGAGGGGGAATCAATCAGGAGAGGCATACACATACATCGTCGGTACATACGAGTACATGAATAATTAAGCACCTATTATTATACACAAACATCGTCATTGTGGTATTCTCCGTACACGTTGACGCATCAAGTACAAGATAAACACGTTCAAGCATATATAGAATATAACATCTCCATACACGTTCATTTTGGTGGATATCTAAAGAGTTCTCTGCCAGGCGTGATGACCTCATCAAGTATGAACCCCGCCAATTCCTCTTGAATGGCTCATATGCGGTCAAATGGTAGGAGTTGGTCTCGCATCCGTTCGATCTAAATATATATGAAGAATGGGGTCAATATATATATATATAAGAATAAAACTCAACACAACTGATGGTAATAAAATAATGTTGTGTACTTTGTTTACTTACTCTAAGTTGTTCTAGTGCGGCTTGGCCCATCGCACATATCATGTTGCGAATGAACTCGCAAACATAGTATCCACATAAGTTATTGTTGGGTCCCTGATGCACGCACTTTACGAGAATAGAGAGTTCAATCAAAATAATAATCAATAAAGGATGATATAATGGAATTGGAATCAGAATCAAAGAGATACGCAAACCTAGCTGGCTAGCATTACTTACATTTTGGTCTACAAATTTTAGTTCTTCTGACCATTCACCCACGGCCCTGCCCGTGAACCTTTTCCAAACCCTGTCTGGCAAGGAAAATGGGTAAAGGGGTAATTAATTACTTGGTTTGACGAAAGTTGCCGATCTAGTGCGATAATATGATTGATATTACCTCTGGAGCATCTCTTTAAAGTCTTCCCATAGCTCTTGGTCATTTCGTAACGGGTCCATGATAAGGACTTTTCCTGAGTCAACTTGAATGACTAGTAGAATAAAGTGGAACCTATGCAAGCATAACTCATCATCAGTTACACTTAACATAGAGTAAGCCGAAACATAATATGTACAAGAGAGGGTAACACTCACGAGAAGTTGTAAGGAAATTTTATTTCCCTTTTGGTTTGTTGTCTTAGTAAAGACGTTAGCAAGAAATCTTCTGTTTGCCCGGGTTTGTGTTTTACCACTTCTTCATGAACTCTATTTGGGTTAACGAACCCAATGTCAAAAGGGCCTCCTTTCATGCATTCCATAACCGTTTTCCTGCATAATAGTATATACATATATGGTGAGCATATATATACATGCAATTAATGAATTGAATGAGATGAGATATAAATAACAGAAATAGTACTTACACACAATAAAGGCTGATGGCAGCTTTGTCGAGTTCCTTCTGATTGAATAGAAAATTCAAGTCTTGAATGTTGAAGTGATCTCGTTGTCTTCGCACAAGAAAATCTGATCTCTTATATGCGTCGTGATCCATTCTTCCTTTCTCGTCTTGCAGAAATCAAGGTACAACTTATGCAATCTTTGCATCTTTGTTGGTAGATTCTTGAGCTCCTCTTTCTTGACGAGATTCTTCCCATACTTCCATGGCTGTATGGGGTTGACATCGCCTTTGGGCAAGTTGTCTCCCATGATGTTCAAGTATGCAATGTAAGTCATCCCCATCTCATTGGCCTTTCTTTGTAGCTCTGCCTCATAATCATTTACAGGAGGAGCTATCCGTGTGACGAACACTTGGAGCGGGGCACATGATTGGTTTTCCTGATCTCCGTGCATGGGAACTGTTTTTTGGGGTGTCACAGACTGTTACTTTCAGACTCCCTCTGCCTTGCATCCCCCTTCATAATATGGTGCTCGTAGTCCGGCACAAGTGGGGTTTCAGGTTTCAAAAGATTATTGTAAAACTTCTCCACCACCGCCGGATCTAGTTTCTCCTTTGGCTCGGCCCATCTAGGTGCAAAGAATTTCTTGACCTCTTCTTCCGAGATCCTCTTGGTCTCCTCGTCGTTGCGATTCCACAGTAATACCGGCAATGGCTTGGCGGAAGGCCGCGGGACGTAATTTCTTGAACTCTTTGGCATACGGTTTCCTGCGGGTTTCTTCGTGGCAGTGCTAGTGATGTTCTTCGTGGCAGTGCTCTTCCACTTATGCTGACGCGTAGGAGATGGCTGAAGCGCAGGAGATGGCTGACGCACAGAAGATGGCTGCCGCGCAGGAGATGGCTGAAGCGCCGGAGACGACATGGGAGTATTCTGATAACTTGGAGACGGCTGAGGCGGCTCAGACTGCTGACGCCGCGGAGACGACGGGGGTGCCAGTGGCCTCCAATTTGGAAGCACGATGTGTTCCTTCTTCCAAAGAATGGTTGTTTTCACAACAAATTGGAGTTGAGTTTCCCCTTCACCTGTAGCATGGTTAAGCTGTGCCTCCTCATACTCCTTCACAACCTCATCCAACCCGAAAATAGCATAGCCATCTGGAATCGGTCGGCAGTGGTAAGTTCCACCAGCTACAGGAGGTAAGGCATAGCCAACCACCACCTTAATGGATAAGGCCATTAATCTCACATGCAGCTCAGCGTGTTCGCTCTCCGTGATCTCATCCACGGGGTATCGAGGACCTGCCATTTCAAGTGTGGGCTGCACGTTCTCCATGGAAGCCACACTGCTTTTCCGCGCAGAGTCTAGGGCACCAGCAGCTTCCAATGCAGGCTCTTCGTGCCGCTGAGATGGGCCGGTAGCTTGCTGGCTCTTTTGTTCATTCACTTGCGCCTGCAGCGCCACAAGTGCACGTTCTATCTGTGTCATCTGGTCTGTACGCTCTTTTTCTTTTCTGCCGTGCCATCTATAAGGGTCGCCCCACTGGGCAAACCCATCCTTCCACGTCATACCCCCTGTGCCTCGTGCAAGTCCAGGGTGTTTTTTTACCGATCGCGCGTGTCAGCTGGTCATTCTCTCTGTCGGGATGGAAGGTCCTGGCGGCTGTTTCCTCGTATGCCGTGATGAGTTCAGTGACGGGTTTGGCAAGAATTTTTGGGAAGATACACTATCCCGTTTCTGGGTCCAACCTATCCACGATTCCGTAGAACCAAGTCTTTGCACGTAGGTCCCACCCATGTGTCTGGGGTGTGATCCCTCTAGCGCGCATGGCCTTCTCAGCTTCCTCCCACTTAGGCCTCTGAGATATGTAGCCACCTGACCCCGTCCTCTGGTGATATTCCTTCTTCTGGGCATTTAGCGTATTGGTTTCTGAACTCTTTGTAGCTATAGCACCTTCCTTGTATGCCAAAAATTTGGGCCAGTGAGGTATTATCTTCGCATAATATGCGTCTTCAAAATTTGTAGTCTCGCGAGCTTTGACAAATTTGTTCAATTTTGTCTTCCAGTTGCAGAAAGCGTCAGCCATCTTCTTTAGAGTCCACTCTTTAACCTTTTCCTTTATAACCAGTTTATTTTCATCCTCCTCTGGCGGTAGGGTGAAATTTACCAACAGCAAAGTCCAAAGCGTTTCTTTGGATCTTTCATCGACAAAGGTACCGTCGCCGTTCTTTGGCTTATTCCAATATTCAATTATGATTGGTATTTGGTCCCTAACAAGAACTCCAGCCTAACGTATAAATTTGTCCGCGGCCTTCTTGGGCTCCATCGGCCTGCCATCAACACGGATTGCTTCGATCGTGAACTTTTCACGATCTTTCAACCGATGGATCGCGCCTCGCTTTCTCTTTTACATAGAAGAAGATTGTTGCTAGCTGGTCGATCCAGAGGGCTAAAAGAAGAAAGAAGCGTTAATTAATATATGTACATATATATACAAATCAATCGGTGCAAGTCAGCAGAGGCTTAATCCATGCATATACCTCGACGGACTTTGTAATCACTAAAGTGCGTTCACCGGAGTCGTCATCTTCTCCATGACTACTTGAGCTGTCATCATGGCCCTCCAAGTTCAGATATTGTGAGGTGTCCTCATGGATCATGTTCTCCATTATTTCTTCCTCTTCAAGGTTTCTACTGAGTCGATCCATAGTTTCTAAAACAATAATATTATCACACAAATATCAGTAATACATCTATTGAAATGCTTGAGAAAGGATGATGTTATGACAAGTTAAAAGTATTGAAATGTAACCCTAATACATGCTTGGTCATTTTAAACGGGGTCCAAACCCTAATTCGGAGAAACCCCGGATTCATATGAGAGGGTACATTTACTTCTTCTAATTAACTTGTCATGAAAGTTGATTAACAATGCATGGTTATAATGCTATTAACAATGAGAGGTGTGATAGGGCAGCGGCTGGCGGCGCTAGGGCGAGAGCGGAGATGAGTGGGGGTGTGCGTTCGAACCAACATGACGCGTGTGTAGGCTCATCGAGGGTAGCGGGTTAGGGTCGACGACAATGTTCACGGTGGTCGTCGGTGTGGCGGACGGCGTGGGGGCGCACGGTGGCATATATTCCATCACAACAATATATATACAATACACTGCTTTCATATATATACAAAAATAATATACATATATTCAACAATATACAATAATAACAATATATATACATTCAACAATATACAACATCAATATATATATACATATACATATATACAACAATATACACCAATATATACACATATATACAACAATATACAACAATAACAATATATACACATATATACAACAATATATACACATATATACAACAATAACAATAGATACACATATATACAACAATATATCAAATAATCAACTAAATTTGGCTCCTCACCGCCGGCAAACGGCGGGGTTGGCACGCGCGACTGCGAGTGGAGGACGGTTGGCGGCGGCTCCGAGCGGGCGGCACCAGCCGTGGACGGCGGTGGCGGACGGCGGCGCGGGCGCTGTGGCGGCAGCTCCGCGTGGCGCGGCGGCTCCGGGCGTCGCGACACCGGGCGTTGACGGCGGGGTGACGACGCGGGCGCGGTGGCAGACGGCGCTGCCGTGGCGACACGACGGCGGACGGCAACAGCGCGTCGAGCAGCCTAGCAGCGTTTTCCTCTGCTAGCTCCTCTGCTCCTCGATTTGCTCGATCTGGGGGGAACAGTAAGAGGACACGCGCTTTTATACCCCCCTTTAACACCGGTTCTAGCCATGAACCAGTGTTAAAGGGGGGAGGGGAATTCGTTTCACGCGCACCCACCCTTTAACACCGGTTCTAGCCATGGGGGGGGGATTTGTTTCGCACGCGCACCCCCCCTTTAACACTGGTTCATGGCTGGAACCGGTGTTAAAGGGGGGGCATTTATTTCGTACATTAAAGGGTTGGGGGCATGTTTAATTCAAAAAATAGGATATAATTTAGAAAATTGATATCTTTTTCGTTGCAACTCAGAAAAATATGAATAATATATCATAATTTTTAGAAAAATAAGATCTGTCCATTAATATAAAAACATTTTATAGTTACTGTAGATGAAAATTTTCAAAATGATTAAAACAGTTAAATATAAATTTTGATTATTCAATTAAGACAAAAATAAAATAGTCAAACCCTAAAACTTTGAACTTAAGAAATATTAAGCATCTGAAAAGGAATATAACCCTATTTTATTAGAGAAAATCATATTTTATTTTGTATTAACGTTTTTAAATTGTTTGGATATTTAAATTTAGCATCTTTTGTATACTTTGGAATCTGACAAAACTTTCAACATGAAAATTGTTTGTATTTGAATAATTAATCCTAAAATATTTTTTGTTTTTAAAAAATAAAACTCTAACTATTCAAACTATTAACATATGGGAAAGGGCGGCAAGAATGCGCGGGAAGGAAATTTTATTACGATAGAACTGGAATTAAAGTACATAACGCAACTAACAAAGCACGACTGAAAATTAAGATACATAGAGGAACTGAAAATTAATATACATGGCCAGATTAAGTTACAATCGGCCGAAATTGTTTTGGAATGTTGGAGTGATTCAGTCATGCTCCTGCCTACACCTGTAATACTTGCCACTGTAGTCGTCGTACTCGCGGCGGCTGTCGTCGCTGTCGTCGTTGGGGTCGCCGTAGTTGAACCTTGAAGGCTGAGTACCCGTGGGCTGGACTTGAGGGTAGCGCAGACGGGGGTTAGAGTCGGTGGCAGTGTCGTACGGCATGATGCTCTGGCATGTCCGACCGCACCACCACAGCCGACGGTCGGCCTCGTTGAAGTTCAGACGAGGTGGGCCGTCCTCCTCGTGCCTGGCGGGAAGAAAAATGGCTCATTTAATACATATACTGTTAATAGAAGAAATATGACATTGATTTCCATGTTGAGATACATATGTGTTCCAAAAATGGCTCAATTAATACATATAGTCAATCTTATGATCGCGTCGGCCGTAACCATGGAGTATCAGCACCATTTAACAGGATGGTTAGGTCAGTCTTCACTCTGAAGTGCATAATTTCATCAAACTTATTATAATCTTCTGACATCTCTGTCTTGTCCTCCACTCCCACGATGTTTCTTTTCCCTGAAAGAACTATGTGACGCTTTGGCTCATCGTGTGATGTATCTGTTTGCTTATTTTTTTCTTTTTTTTGGTTTGGTAGACATGTCCATCACATAGAAAACCCGAGCCACATAATTGGCTAAGACGAATGGTTCGTCTAAGTTCTTGTCTACCTTTATAAGATTGTTGAGATCCACTGTTATCATTCCATACTTATTGTCTACCTCAACCCCTCCTCCTGTTAGCTTGACCCATTTGCAACGAAACAAGGGGACCTTAAAATTAGGTCCATAGTCAAGTTCCCATATACCCATAATACGTGGTATTTTGCCCATTGTCTTCTGCTGCATTAAAGCGGACACCACTGTTTTGGTTGGTGCTCTTTTTATATTGGCCTATCGTGTAAAATGTATTCCCATTTATCTCATACCCTTGTAAAGTACATACAACCGAAGATGGTGTCCTGGCCAACAAGTACAGCTAATCTCCAATAGTGGTGTTATTCGTGAGAAGTCTTTCCAGCCAGCCGCCAAAACTATCCATGTGTTCACTTATAATCCATTCATCAGACTGTCCTGGGTGTTTGAGGCGTATAAAATTCTTATGTTCATTGATATACGGGGCAACCAAGATAAATCTTTGTAAAACCGTGTAGTGTGCTTGATTGAGAGAATTCCCGTCCCTAAATATCATTGCTTTACATCCTAGGTGTTGGGGATATGCTATATGGGTATCCTCATAGCATGTCTCCTATCCTGATAACCCGGGTGGCCCACAGTTGGTAGCATGGCCCATGGCCTGCTGGGCGGCCCAATTAGATGGATCCAGAAGGGAGGCCCGTGTCGGATAAAGGAAGGCTACGGTGGGAGTCACCAGCGTACCTGGAGCCTTGGAGTGCAAGATACACAAGACTAGTAATAGACGGTGTAGGACTCTGTAACCTGTCCGGCTAGGACTTTTCCCTATAACCCTAGGACCTGGCGACTATATAAGTCGGGCCTATGGGAGCCTTTAGGGCATCGATTCATACAACCTCGCACAACGAACCTATCTCTGTAACTCGGCGTATTGCCCTTATAGTGATTTATAGCAGGAGTAGGATTCCGCCACCGTTGTGGGATCTGAACCTGGGTAAGATTTGTTACCTCGTACCCATCAACCATCCGCCTTCCCCCACGTCTCTAAACACGCACTGTGAGGACCCCTCCATGGCGTACTCGTCGGCAATACCACGACAGTTGGCGCCCATCGTGGGGCAAGAGGCGCTTCAGGCTCTTCAGCGGGCGAGGACCAAGATCTTCACGGGAATCAGCGAAACCGTAGCCATCGGTCGCGTTCTCTTCTCCGGCAACGTTCCGATCGTCCCTCCCGACGAGTTCTGGATCCCGGCGAAGACGAACCCTATGTGGTGTTCGATCGTTCCTATCCGAGACATCCACTTCTTCATTGGCGAAACCGACTCGGGCACTAGTTCCCTGGGAGTCGGAGGAGTATCAAGGCCCGCACGAACCTCCTACGGGCATGATACGTTCGCGGAAGTATCAATGTCGGATCTCTCTTCGGAGTTTGCCGGCAAAGATCGGAAAAATTAAAGGCCCACCCAAACCGCCCCTATGCAGGATATAAAGGTGGAATATCGCTGCTAATCCGCTGGCTTCGCCCGTGCGTCTGTACAACAGAGATCCAAGTTCGTCGGAGTGGTTACCATCTTCGATCTGGCGCGTTGCGTTTAGTGAGAGGGCGAAAACCCCCGCGATTACCTAGGAAGGTGGCTCCTACACGAGCCGATCTGGCCCAATACCCCAATGATAATGCTTTGTATCACTTCATGGAAGGACTAAACCGTGGCACGCTTCTCCGGCATTCTCTAAGACAGCAGCAGGCGTCAGGACGCCTTACCCTTGAGGAGATGGTGAGCACCGTCAACAACTATGCGGAGGCTGACGCGACAGCCCAGAAAGCGCTTGCGCTCATTGACGGAGATCCTCCAATTCAGCCACCGCCACCACCGCCTCCGACCACCATCGTCGCAGCTGCGCCGCCACCTCCAGTCATCGTCACTGCTATTGCACCTCCACCACCCGTCATCGAGGAAGTCCTGGCACCCTCCAACTCTGTTATTGACGCGCTTTACACTGACTTCAGTGCAGATTTAGAGGAGATAGATTTCAGTGCAGAAGAGATAGACTCTGCCATGCAGGAGATGGAGGAGGAATACACGCGCAGCGAGCAAGCCAACAATGCCGTCACGTCTCGAGGGGTGTTCTTCACCATTGGGACGGCGATGGATGAAGATCAACCCGGACGAGCTCCGCCTACAGTGCTGGAGAAGGGGAAGGGGCCACTTATTGCTGCTGACGATGATCACACAAAGGTCATGCCTCCTCCGCCTAACCCAGTGCAGCAGCCACAGGAACTCGGGACCGGCCCGAGCAACAACAACAACGCAAACTTGCCGCCTCCGGCATCTACGTCTGCAGCAACCCAAGTTACTCCAGCTGATAGAGTGATGTACGACAATCTCCTCGTCGAGCCACTGACCGTTGCTCATATCTGGAACGTGACCCAGCTTGACGAGAAGCGCCAGCAGCTGCTGGAGGAAGCGCAGACCATCGCGGAGCAAGGCGCTAAGCTAGATCGAGATCTGGTCAACGCGCAGAAGTCCGTAGAGAAAGCTAGAGCAATGGAGGCCGAGTACAAGACTTTGCTGCAGCAGCAGAAGGCCAAGAAAGCTCCAGCTCGCGTCATCAACGATCCTAGTGTACGGCACAACCTAGGATGGGCTCCCTCCAAGCCGGCACAAGCCAAGCCATACATTGACAGTGAAGGCAAGCAGGTGATGCCCACCCCACTCCTTAACCTCGCCGTCGCCAAGACCCTTCTGGAGCAGGATAGATCGCCCGAGGCAGTGGAACAGGTCTATGAACTAGTGTGCATGGCGGTGAAGCAGCAGGAAAAGGCCACCTCCTAGAGGCTTGAGTCCGACCCAGAGCTTTGCCAGTCTAGCCAGTATAAGCCTCCAAGGGACAGATCTCCTCTTGATGTCGAGTCCCAGACTAGTTCGTCAGAACGAAGACGGAGGGATGCGCGCAACAGGAAGGATGCCATCCCCATATCCTCCGACAATGGAGGTAAGGCCCAACCTCGTCGCACATCGCCACCGCCCCGCTCCTCCCAACATCGCGAAGATTACAAGGCTCACCATCGTACGGATATTCCCCCACCAAAGCAGTGCGGCATCGTCATCCGCGACAACGCGGAGCAAACCCGTCATGACGGAGAGCGCAACCAAGGACACATGAGCAGGTCACACCATGACCCTCCGCGTCCAACAAGCAACCGTGACAGGCGTGAGGCGTCGCAGGAGGGTAACAGCAAGAAGGCTAACCCACTGCCACCTCCGCCTCCGTCACCACCAAGTAGTCACCATGGCGAAGGAGGCCCGCGCTGTTCACGCAGCCCATCCCCTATTGACAAGAAGAAGAACCCAGAGCCGTACGATGCACGTTTGCGGATCGATAAGATCCACGAGGCCCGGGAAGGACCATACCTGGGACCACGTTTCTTTGGACCTGCAATACGATCCGCAACTTACCCCAAAGGTTTCCGGATTGACAAGACCATCAAGCCCTATGATGGCACCGCCAAGGCGGCCACATGGTTGCTGGACTACGGCAACGCGGTGTAGATTGCCGGAGGCAACCCCAACATCGCCGTCAAGTACCTACCGTTAATGATGGCGGGCACGGCCCGTTAATGGATCGACGACTTGCCGAAGAAATCCATCTACAACTGGTTGGACATACAAGAAGCATTCACCAAGAACTTTGAGTGTACATACAATCGTCCCTGCACTGTAGGCGATCTATAGAGGTGAGTGCAAGAGAAATACGAGACATCTCATGCCTACCTCTCCCGCTGGCTGGACATGAAGAATTCCTGCGCAGGAGTGCACGCTCAGACTGCCATGGCCGCCTTCATCGATGGGTTGGAAAGGGGCACGTTGCTCCGACATAAGCTGAAGCGCTTGCAGGACAATCACTATCTTGACTTGAATCAGATGATTCAGTTGGCTAGTGAGTTCGCAGCTGCCGACGACGATGCTCGCGGCTCCTTGCCGGCAACGGCCGTTCCAACTCAAGCTCGGAGGAACAGCAGTACAAAGCGGGAGGGGAGCTGGTCGTGGCAGCAACGAGGAAGTGAAACCACCTCGGCGCCGCTCCATGTTCCCCAAACCTACAAGGAGTACCGCGATATGCTGTGCCTCGTACACCTCGACGTCAATAGCAAGGCCACCCATACCAATCAACACTGCAAGTTCGTCAACGTCCTCAATGAAGACCCGGAGTCCGGCTACAAGCGAAGTCGGAAGAACAGACCGCGAGGCAAGGGCAAGGGGAAGAAGAAGAAGGAGGAGTCTAAGGATTCAAGTGACATGGACGAGGACGTTGACCCCAAGCACGCCGCCAAGAGCGACGACAAGGGAAAGAACCCCTTCGTGGAGAAGGCTCCAGTCTACCACACTTTCCTTGGCACCCCCACCGTCCGACAACAGAAGACCTCTCTGAGGATCCTAATGGATACTCTCCCCCCAGTTCCCCAGTACCTGTGTTGGTCGGAGGTTCCAATCACTTGGGATAGGACGTACCACCCAGACCTTATACCTACGGAGAACCAGTACGCCATGGTCATCAACCCCCTGATTGACGGCGTGGAGTTCACCAAGTGTATGGTGGATAGTGGAAGCAGCATCAACATCATGTACCTGGATACACTGCAGAAGATGAACTTGACGGAGGCAAACCTAAGGCGGACCAACTCCATCTTCCACGGTGTAGTTCCTGGTCGGGAGGCTCGGTACCGTGGGTGCATTACACTTCAGGTTTCCTTTGGCGATGTTAACAATTACCGCCAAGAGTGCATGACCTTCGAGGTGGTTCCCTTCAAGAGCGTGTACCACGTCATATCCGGCCGCGACATATTCCACACGTTCATGGCCAAGCCATGCTTCGTCTACAACAAACTCAAGATACCCGGACCAAACGGTATCATCACCGTATCCGGAAGCTTTACCAAGGCAAGGGACTGCGAGATCAATGAATCAGCCGTTGCAGAAGCTGTCCTCTACAGCGAAGAATTCAAAGAGATCTAGAGCAAGGTCGATGACTCAGAGATGCCCGCGTCGAAGAAGCAGATCTCCGACTCCGCTCCTGCGTTCAAGGCCGCCATCGAGACCAAGTCGGTGGAACTTGTGGTAGGCGATGCCTCCAAGGTCACCGCCATTGGAACGAACCTGGATCCCAAATAGGAAAGCGCGCTCGTCGAGTTCCTCCGTGAGAATAGGGACATCTTTGCCTGGCAACCTGCCGACATGAAAGGTGTACCTAGGGAACTTGCCGAGCATAGCCTAAACATTGATCCAAAATCCAAACCAGTGAAACAACCTCTACGACGCTTTGGAGATGACAAGAGACGCGCCATTGGCAAAGAGATAGCTAGGTTACTTAAGGCTAGATTTATCCGAGAAGTACTTCACACCCACTGGGTGGCCAATCCTGTACTTGTCCCCAAAAAGGGAACGAATGAATTAACAATGTGCGTTGATTACACCGGCTTGAACAAAGCATGTCCCAAAGATCTGTTTGCTTTGCCTCGCATTGACCAAGTCATTTCTCGATGCATACTCAGGATACCACCAGATCAAGATGAGGAAGTCGGACCAATTGGCCACTTTGTTCACTACCCCATACGACACATTTTTCTATGTCACGATGCCCTTTGGGATGAAAAACGCAGGTGCTACGTACCAGCGAACAATGCAACTTTGCCTTCACGAACAAATTGGTCGGAACGTTCACGCCTATGTGGACGATATCGTGGTGATGTCTAAAAAGTCAAACGACTTAATCTCCGACTTAAAAGAAACCTTTGATAATCTCCGGAAACACAACATGATGCTTAACCCTAAGAAGTGCGTCTTCGGGGTTCCAACCAGCAAATTGTTGGGTTTCATCGTTTCCCAGCGCGGAATCGAGGTCAACCCGGAGAAAATCAAGGCCATCTTAAACATAAACTGTCTGACATGCCTAAAGGACATTCAACGACTAACAGGTTGTGTTGCAGCAGTTAGTAGGTTCATCAGCCGACTTGGAGAGAAGGCTCTGCCGCTATACAAGTTGCTGAAGAAGCAGCTCAAGAAGATTCTTTCCTCAGCGCATATCCTTGCATCACCCGAGCCAGGAGAGCCCCTGTTAATCTACATGGCGGCAACCAACCGGGTAATCAGCATCGTCGTCGTGGTCGAGCGGAAGGAACCAGGCTATGAGCACGGAGTTCAACGACCAGTTTACTATGTGAGCGAGGTCTTGAAGGATTCCAATCAGCGTTACCCGCACTACCAGAAGATAGCTTATGGAGTATTCCTTGCTTCTCGGAAGCTGAGGCATTACTTTCAGGTGCACCTAATCACAGTGGTGAGCAAGACTCCACTGTCCGACATAATCAACAACAGCGACGCTACAGAAAGGGTCGCGAAGTGGGGCATTGAACTTGCCGCCTTCGAGATCACTTACAAGAGACGCGACGCTAGCAAGTCATAAGCCTGGGCAGATTTTGTTGCAGATTGGACGGAGATGTCAGACGCTACTCCGTTGCCGGAACCAGAGTACTGTGTGATGCACTTTGACGGATCAAAGCTGCTCAACGGCTCGGGGGCTGGTGTATTGCTACAGTCACCAACAGCAGACAAGCTACACTACGTTCTGCAGATCCACTTCGAGGCTACAAACAACATGGCGGAGTATGAAGCACTCATTCACGGACTACACGTAGCCAAGAATATTGGCATCAAGCGCATAGTTTGCTGTGGAGATTCCGACTGGGTTGCCCAACAGGAGGCTGGCACCTGGAATGCGCGGAACCCTATGATGGCGGCATATCGAGACGAAGTGGACGAGATAGCCAAGAGCTTCTTGGGCTACGAAGTCAAGTATGTACCTAGGGAGCAAAACAAGGCGGCTGATCTACCATCTAAGCTTGGGTCAGGGCGCAAGCGAATTCCGCTAGGAGTTTTCCTTGAGCACCTGCGCACACCATCTGTGAAGGGAGCCAACATCGACAACCCGGATAGAGCTGACTCTTTAGTCAACATGGTGACCAAGGTCCCTCCGTCTTGGACAAAACCGTTCATGGAATATCTCGAATACGGAACTTTGCCTGACGGCGAAGTCGAAAGACGGCAAGTAGTACGACGAGCAAAGGGTTATACCATAATCAATGGGAAACTCTACAAAAGGAGCACTACTGGTGTATACCTAAAGTGTGTTTCCCAGCTAGAAGGTATGGAAATCCTACGCGAAATCCATCTCGGAGATTGCTGACATCACGCCGGTCCTCGATCGTTGGCCGCGAAAGCCTTCAGGCAAGGATTCTACTGGCTGACCGCAAAGGCGGACGCAGACAAGCTGTTTGAGACATGCATGGGATGCCAGTAATACGCCCGACAACCACATGTTCCTGCTCGAGAATTGCGAACAATACCAATAACTTGGCCGTTTGCAGTCTGGGGGCTAGACATGGTGGGACCATTACAGAAGGCACCTTCTGGGTTTACGCATCTGCTTGTAGCAGTTGATAAATTCACTAAATGGATAGAAGCTAAACCCATTAGAAAGCTTGATGGGGCAACTGCCCTCAGGTTTGTCCGGGATCTAGTGGTGAGATTTGGTCTCCCACATAGCATTATCACCGACAACAGCAGCAATTTGTCACTCGGAGAAGTGGAGGCTTATTGTTGGGAGAAAGGCATCCGACTGGACCTTGCATCTGTGGCACACCCACAATCCAATGGTTAGGTTGAGCGAGCTAATGGATTAATTCTGTAGGGACTCAAGCCACGTCTTGAGGCACCGCTACATAGAGCAGCTGGAGCCTGGGCGGAAGAATTGCCATATGTGCTGTGGAGTTTACGAACTACACCCAACAGATCTACCGGCTACACCCCTTACTTCATGGTATATGGAGCAGAAGCCATCCTACCTTCCGACATCCTTCACGATGCATCAAGAGTTGCTGCCTACGACGAAGATGACGCTGAAGAATCCAGACGCCTGGATGTGGACCTTCTCGAGGAGGAGCGCGTTTTGGCATGCCAAAGATCCGCCATCTACCAGCAGAAGCTATGCAGCTACCATAGTCACCGCCTTCGGCATCGCTCGTTTAAAAAGGGGGATTTGGTGCTCCGACTTAAGCAGAAGAAGTCACACAAATTATCCCCGCCATGGGAAGGACCATTCATCATAAGCAAGGCGCTACTCAATGGGTCTTACTACCCTCGAAGTCAGCGCTGTGTAGGGACTCAGAGGAACCTTGGTTGCCGCTGTCGATGATGTTCATTGGCACAAAGACGTTGCCATCTACCAACTCGGAAACTCTGGTGTCATAGCCCGCGAGCGACGACAAGATGGATTCATGGTTAAGCTCTTTGCCATCATCATCTACGTCGGGAATGCCAGAGGTCACCGTGTCGATGTCGGCATCTTCGTAGTGTGCCTTCACCATTGACAGCGCCATCCTTGCGCCAGCCCGTGCACATGAAGCTTTCCAGCTTGTGATACGCTCGGGGGCTCGGTGCAGAATCTCCGAGTACTTCGCCACAGAGTCTGATGCCTTGATATTTATCTGGAGGGGCTTGGCGATCTCCTTGGCTTGCGTGATGGCGGTGTTGATGAAGTTGCCGGCAAGAACCATGCATTCCTTGGCTGGAGGAGGCGATAGGAGCTGCAAATTCCGACAAGGAGCGCATGAGTTCAAAAATTAAGATTACCCAGACTACAGAAATCCAAGACGGAGAAAAATTACTGAAAATGCTGGCCTCAGCTTGCCAGAGGGTGTCCGCCAAGGATTCTTTCTCTTGTTGGAGGAGCTTATACGCCTCGCTATGGCGTAGATTCTGCTCATCGGCAGCTTGCTTCTGATCTTTAAGATCGTAATCTCCTCCTTCAAGAGATTGATTTCCTCGGTGGCGGAGTCCTGCAGGGCCTTCATCGATTCCTCATGCATTTTTAGCATGTCCTTCCTCTCCTGCTTAATAATTTTGTTCTCGCTATCCAACTCTTGAATGTGCTTGGATTGCTCGACAATATTCTTGGCCTTGGCGATGGTTTCTGCAAGTCGGAGAAAGCAAAGTACACGGTGAATACTCGGAGAATATGGGCACAAAACCAAGTCGGAATGCGAAAAAGAAAACAGACGCTTGCTCTTGGTGATCTGTTCCTTTAAGAAGGCAGTTTTACCCTTTTTAGCTTCCAGGTCTGCGCGCATCTTCTGGTACTTGTCATTGGCCATGCCCCTCCGAGCACTCTTGTTCTGTGGAAAAAAGGTCAAAGTTAAAAAGTTGTTTGGTCTGCTTGGAGCATCTAGCCAGAAATTTTCCACCTAGATGCTCGGGGGCTACAGCGAGAGTTTTTGACTTAGCATTATTCTTAGCTTTTCTTTAAGCATCTAGTCGGAACTAATTCAGTTTTCGATTAGAGGATTGGGGGCTACAGTGTAAAGTTTTTAACTCGGATATATGCTTAGCTTTTCTTTAAGCATCTAGTCGGAACTAATTCAGTTACAACTAGAGGCTTGGGGGCTACATTATGGAAATTTATAAACACTGTGTATGCTACTCTTAAAGCATCTAGTCGGAATTTTTCATTCCACCTATATGCTTGGGGGCTACAGTGAGAGGTTTTCTAACTTAGTCACTCTTAGAGCATATAGATGCAAAAACCTATGGTGTTTCCGTCTACATCCTCAGGGGCTACAGTGGGATACTCATATGAAATGCAAAAGGCAAATAAAACTTACAAGTGCAATGATCTTGAGGTTTGTAGCACTCTCGGCCAGCAGCTTGCCAAAGGATTCACTGTTTCCTTGCAAGATTTCTGCTTGTCTGCGGAGCTCCTCTAGACCGCACATCGGAGATGTCGGTGCCGCACCAGGGACCAAAGCAGTGCTACCTGGTGTAAGTGCCGAATAGACTATCTTTGGATAGGCTATGGTTTTCTTGGGTGCGGGGGCACCGCCAACGACAGAGGTACCTGCTTCCACCACCCCGTTACCGCCACCGATGGCATCCTTAGCCGGAGCTTCAGCCATTTGGTGGGAGGCACTCTCCTGCATCGCCTGCTCGCCGACGATAGCAACCTCGATAGAGGCACCTGAGTCCACTTCCATGGCGGAAGGGCCAGATGCCTTGTGAGCTTGTCGGGGCGGACGAAGGTTTGATGGAGGGAGTGGTAGGGGCGATGGAGGGAGAGGCGTCGCGATGCAGCATGTCCTTGATGGTTCTAGAAACCTCCAATTTGGAGGTCTTCTTGAGGTTGGTCGTGGCTTTCTTCCTTAAACGTGCAAAATGCATAAGTACAGGAGCAAGACAGATAAATAGACAATGTCAGAGGAAGAGAAGCTTACACAAGTGGGGGTGCTTTGTCAAAGGGGATCCCGATAACTTTTCTCTTTTCCGGCTCTAGGGCGACGGTAGTCTTCTTGGAGGCTCCACCCTCCGTCTTCTTCTTCTTCTTGCCTCCGTTGGCAGCGTAAGAGGTGGAGCTCTTCCGCTTTCGCGCCAACATAGCATCATCGTCGGACACTATCGTGACTTCCTTCATCTTTGGATTGTAGATTTGGGCAGCCAGGTTGTCCTCCTCTAGATCGCTAAGCTGTTAAGTGAGAAGTCACTGTGTTAGATGAGATGAAATTTGCAAGACGGAAGAACTGGAGTATATGTCATACACGGAAAATAAATACCTACCTTTGGGCACTTGTCGTCTACGAACATGTCGTAGGTGATGGTGAAGCCACGCTTATTGTCCTTCACCTTGACGATGTCCTTAAGACGGAGCTTGACGGAGTCGCTCGAGAAGTTGTCCACGGAGATGCGGAGGCTATCCCTTCTATCGCTGGTATACTCGTGCATGAGCTTCGCGCGGTGCTGTAGAGGTTTGATTCGCCTAATGAACC
This sequence comes from Avena atlantica, assembly GCA_910589765.1. NCBI lineage: Eukaryota > Viridiplantae > Streptophyta > Magnoliopsida > Poales > Poaceae > Avena > Avena atlantica. The sequence goes on along the minus strand of OU342736.1, from coordinate 4,239,952 downwards.
ACCACATGGCTAGGTCCAAACCGGCCAAACCCTTCTCTACGAACCATTCTATCCGCCTTATGGCGCGGGAAGCATCAAGGTTAGAGGGAAGGGATGCCTGGGATCTCCATGAAGAGGCTTCAGCGACGGCTCCGTCAATGAAGTCCGGGTACGTTACTTGTCGGCCAGACAGAGGAATGTCTGGGCCGTAGAATTACGTCTGTTGCCAATTTTTGCAGGACTCGTTGCCGACGATGTCGGGGAACCGCTGGCCAGGTCGGATCTTGAAGCTTATGGTGCCGCAGTTCCTAAGTTCTTCCTTACTACCTCTGGCTTCACGTTTGATGGTGAAAAAGTACACGAAGAGGTCTAGCCTAGGCTTTATACCTAAGTAACCCTCACAGAGCGCCGCGTAGTTGCTAAGCGCTAAGATACTGTTGGGAGAAAGATTCTAGGGCTAGACTCTGTAGTGGTTTAAGACGGAGAGGAAGAAGTTGGAGATGGGAAGGGAGACGCCGCGTACCAGTTGGGCTTTGAGGTACACCTTTTCTCCGGCTTGGGGAGAAGGTGTCACCTCGCCGACCGGCTCCGCCCGCCAGGCGAGCCCCTCCGTCGCAGGGAGGTAGCCCTCGGCGATCAGCTCTTGGATGTCACAGTCGGTGATATCTGAGCCGTGCCAGTCGCCCTTGTGCGAATCTAGCTCCTCCTCCAATGGCTCCAGCACCGCCAAATTGTGGTTGCCGCCGGTGGACTCAATCACCGCCGAGGCGAGGATGACCAAGCCCTCTGGGGGCACGACGATAGAGCTCGCTCGCTTCGCCGCGGCTTCGCTCGACGCCACCATGGAAGGAGAGGTGCTGCTGCTGGCCATGGCGGGAGGTTGGATGTGACTGGTGCGGATTGAGGCTTGGGTTTTTCGCGAGTTCGGCACCGAGAGCTCGAGGAGGCATGCGTAGGAGGAAGAAGACGACGCGAGGAGAGAATGAGGTAAAAGGTAGAAATTCTACCACGGTTACTATTTATCATCTCCAGCGTCAAGATTCGTGCAGCTTGATCAGACGGTTGCCGCGTAGACGACGTGTTCGCGAACATGCGCGGAAATTTCGCCATGTGTCCAACCGTCGCCACCAACGGTTTGTATCTCTCGCGCAGGAAAATCGGACATGATTGCGTTCTCTGCATGTGTGAGTTACGAGGCTTCGCTCACCTAAGCCTACGTCGTCCTAGATGACATAGGCAGATGAGCCGTCACATCAGAAGATTCCGGCATGGACGGATCCAGTCCGGCTACGGAAGAGTACGATGGAAGATTCAACATTTCTCCGACTTACATATTGAAGATGGAGAAAACCTTGCAGGGTTCTTTGGGAGGACTACAAGATATTGCTTGACGATTTGCCGACATTCATCTAGACGGAGCATTCCACATGAAGAGGCAAGACGGCGCAAGATCTCGAAGTTCTCCGGGGGCTACTGTTGGGGATATGGGTGTCCTAATAGCATGTCTCCTATCCAGATAACCCGGGTGGCCCACAGTTGGTAGCATGGCCCATGGCCTGCTGGGCAGCCTAGTTAGATGGATCGAGAAGGAAGTCCCGTGCCGGATAAAGGAAGGCTACGGTGGCAGTTACCAGCGTACCCGGAGCCTTGGAGTGCAAGATACACAAGACTAGTAATAGACGGTGTAGGACTCTGTAACCTGTCCGTCTAGGACTTTCCCTGTAACCCTAGGACCTGGCGATTATATGAGTCGGACCTATGGGAGCCTTTAGGGCATCGATTCATACAACCTCGCACAACGAACCTATATCTGTAACTCGGTGTATTGCCCTAATAGTGATTTATAGAAGGAGTAGGATTCTGCCACCATTGTGGGATCTGAACCTGGGTAAGCTGTGTTACCTCGTACCCGTCAACTATCCGCCTTCCCCCACGTCTCTAAACACGCACTGTGAGGACCCCTCCATGGCGTACTCGTCGGCAATACCATGACACTAGGGTGTCTTTTCCATGCAGTCTCCCCTCATGTCGTGATTCTGGAACACCAATCGCCTTAAGGTCAGGAATAAAATCAACACAGAACTCAATGACCTCCTCTGTTACATAGCCCTTGGAGATGCTTCCTTCTTGCCTAGCACGGTTATAAACATATTTTTTTAAGACTCCCATGTACCTCTCAAAGGGGAACATATTGGGTAGAAATACAGGACCGAGAATGGCAATCTCTTCTACTAGGTGAACCAGGAGATGCGTCATAATATTGAAGAAGGATGGTGGGAACACCAACTCAAAGCTGACAAGACATTGGGCCACATCTATCTGTAACCCTGGTAGGCTTTCTGGATCGATTACCTTCTAAGATATTGCATTGAGGAATGCACATAGATTCACAATGGGGACTCGAATATTTTCAGGTAGAAGCCCTCTCAATGCAATCGGAGCAATTGCATCATAATCATGTGGCAGTCATGATACTTAAGGTTTTGGAATTTTTTCTTTGCCATATTTATTATTCCCTTTATATTCGACGAGAAGCCATACGGGACCTTGATACTGCTCAGGCATTCAAAAAAGATTTCCTTCTCTGCTTTGGTAAGAGCGTAGATGGCAGGAATTACGTGGCATCCTTTACCCTTATCGTTCTCAGGATGCATAGGCTCTTCAGGGTCTTTCATACGTTGCTAGTCCTTTCGTGCTTCCGGCGTATCTTTTGTCTTCCCATACACTCTCAGGAAGCCTAGGAGGTTCACGCAAACATTCTTCGTCACGTGCATCACGTCGATTAAAGAGCGGACCTCTAGGACTTTCCAATAGGGTAGGTACCAAAATACAGATTGCTTCTTCCACATGGGCGCGTGTCCGGCATCGTCATTCGGAACAAATAGACTGCCAGGACCTTTTCCAATGATTACTTCTAGGTCCTTGACCATACCAAATACCTCCTCACCGGTACGGAGGACAGGCTTCCTCCGGGGTTCTGCCTGACGTTTGAAATGCTTGCCTTTATTTCTTAGGGATGTAGGTTCGGAAGAAATTGACGATACCCTAGGTACACAACCTTCTTACATTTATCCAATTATACACTTTCAGTCTCATCTAAATAGTGCATGCATGCTTTGAATCCCTTGTCTGTCTGCCCTGAAATGTTACTAAGAGCAGGTAATTCATTGATGGTTACGAAAAGCAACACTCATAGGTCAAATGGCTCCCCTTTGTGCTCATCCCACATACGTACACCTGGTTTGGCCCACGGCTGTAAAAGTTCTTCAACTAATGGCCTTAGGTACACATCAATGTCGTTGTCGGGTTGCCTCGGGCCTTGGATGAGCACTGGCATCATAATGAACTTCCTCTTCATGCACAACCAAGGAGGAAGGTTATAGATACATAGAGTCACAGGCCAGGTGTTGTGACTGCAGCTCTGCTCACCAAAAGGATTCATGCCATCTGTACTTAGACCAAATCTTAAGTTCCTTGCATCACGTGTGAAGTCCGGGTACTCTCGCTCGACTTTTCTCCACTGTGACTCATCAGCGGGGTGTCTCAACATCGCGTCTTTCTTACGGTCTTCCATGTGCCATCGCAACAACTTGGCATGCTCTTTATTTCTGAAAAGACGTTTTAACCGTGGTATTATAGGAGCATACCACATAACCTTGGCAAGAACCTTCTTCCTAGGGACCTCGCCCTCAACATTGCCAGGGTCGTCTCGTCTGATCTTATACCACAGTGCAGTGCATACCGGGCATGCATCCAAATTCTCGTACTTCCCACGCGGTAGAGGATGCATTCATTAATGCAGATATGTATCTTCTGCACGTCTAATCCTAGAAGGCAGACAACCTTCTTTGCTTGGTATATACTATCGGGCAATTCATTATTTCTTGAAAGCAGATTCTTCATTTTTACCAACAACTTTGAAAATGCGCTGTCAGTCACACCTTTCTCCGCCTTCCATTGCAGCAAATCCAGGGTGGTACCTATCTTTTTGTGGCCATCTTCGCAAGTTGGGTACAACAATGTTTTGTGATCCTTTAACATCTGCTCCAGCTTCTTCTCCTTTTCAGTTTCACATTCTTCCTTTGCATCAGTAATGGCCCGACCAAGATCGTCATCAGCGGGCCCATCTGCTGCCTCTTGATCTTCATTATCTACCCCCATTGCAGTATCATTGTATTCAGGATACATATTATGATAGTTGTCATCATCCTCTTCTTCTTTGTTGTCTTCCATCACAACCCCTTTTTCTCCGTGCTTGGTCCAACAATTATAGCTGGGCATGAAACCAGATTGAAGCAGGTGGGCGTGAATGGTTCTGGTATTTGAGTAGTCTTTCTTGTTCTGACAGTGAACACATGGACAACACATAAAACCATTGTGACCACGGTTTGCATTAGCCACAACGATGAAATTTTGGAGGCCCGTAATGTACTCTGAAGTGCGTCGGTCACCGTACATCCATTGCTGATTCATCTGCATTATATAGTACTATATCAAAAATTAATAGGGAGATGACCACTTATATAGTACATCAATGACATATGAAAAAATAAAGTTGCCGACCTCGACCGAGAAGGGAAGAGCAACGAGAAAACTTAATTCGAGCTCTCGGGCATTTCACCGAACACCTCTTGTGCATAGGAAAAAAACACCTCTCACCCTCTTGCTAAGCTCCAAAATGAGAGAGTGAAAAAATAAGAGAGAGGGGTGTGGGCTGCGGTGTGTTATATAGACGCACCCCCTTTAACACCGGTTCAAGCCGCGAACCGGTGTTAAAGGGGGGGGCTGCGTGGGCCACTGGTGCAGGACCTTTTAATACCGGTTCGTGGCTCGAACCGGTGTTAAAGGGGTGCTCCTTTTTGCTTTCTGAACCACGCTGGTACGGACGCCCCCTTTAACACCGGTTCGTATGAGAACCGGTGTTAAAGCTTATTTCCGACCTCAACCAAAGGCCTCGTTTCCACTAGTAATCCTTTACTTCAGATTTTTTAAAATTTCAAAATCTCATACATCTATGTCTCCAAAAATTATGGAATTAAATATATTGATAGATACGTAAAGGAAGAGTGTACGCAAATAAATTTCGTTAAAAATACTTTGTATTTTGAAAAATACAAAAAAGATAAATTTCTAACAAAAAGACATACTCCCTCCGATGTTAAAATCGATGTCGGTAATTTGTCAAAATTTTGGATGTATCTAGTACTAAATAGTATCCTGATACATCTAAACTACATTTATTTTAAGACGGAGAGGGAGTACTATTTTATACTAGTTTACTACTATTTACTGTCAGACATTCGTCTTTTTATATCTCCTAAAATTTATATAGCTTTTTTAACGGGACTTTTTGTGTACACTCCTGTATATATCGATTTATATATTTTTTTATAATTTTTGAAGACATAGAAGTGTGAGGTTTTAAAAATTTTAAAAATCCGTAAGTGAAGGGAGCCCGGATGCCCATGTGTGCATAAAATCCCTTCTCAAGATGTTCCAAAAAATAATGTGCCTTGTAGGCCGACTTTTCCATCTAGTGCCGTTTTTGGGTAAGGTTCCATATGATCTCATCTGCCATGACATCATGAAGGTTGATTTGGTGAAGTTGGATCCAAAGAGAGACAAATTGCCATAGGTGGTCCATTGTGAACTCCGTAATCATTTTGATCTTGGAGATCCAAGCATCGTTGTTAAGAGCTTGCTTGACATTCCAGTTTCTCCTTGAAGAGATGTTGGAGATAAGGTTAGCTATGACTTTTGGTTTTTGGCTATTCAGCGACGGGGCCACCCAAAAAGAAATTTTCGCTCCATTGCCTACCACAACGGTGGTGGTGGTGGCATGAAAGTGGTTCATGCCCTCGGTAGAAGGGCTTTCCAAATCAACCCAATGATTTAACATTCTTGACAGTACCTGCTCCAATCAAGAAGACATGACTGCTCCAATTCAACGCTACCGTTTACAATCATGGGCGCCGTGCATGTGCGCCTGTCGGGCTTGTCGTGTTGGAATTAACGAGCGGGACCATAGCTTAAGATAGTTAGCAGCAACGCATAGCTTTTCCAAAACACATCTCAAGTAAGTAGGAACAACACATAGTGGAGAAACACATAGTAGGTTTTTCATAGAATGCGAGAGCACCATCTTTAATACGTCAATAATCACACCGGAATCAATTGAAGGGAACAATATAGTTCGTGTCGGGGTTATACTTTCTAGATCTACCCACGACAGACAATTATACTCGGAGACCAGGACGGCCCACCAGGGTTAGAGCCTATGACTCCACGGGCGGCCCTGTAAACTTGTGTGCTCCCGTCCCGGGCATCCTCACGTCTCACACCCCCTCCTTTTCCATGCCTCAAGAAATCACCAATGGCATACCAGTATCAAAACAATGACAGTTCAATACAAGAAAAGTTGGCTCTTACAATGGACTGTTTTTGTGGTTGAAGGCCAGTTTTTCGTGGTTAAAAAGTCTTCTACGACGGATGGCCACCGTGGTAAAAGCACTGTCACCAAAGAATCTACCACATTTATTTCACGCCATGGTGGATCGCACCCTTCAGACACGGAAACTCGTGCCGTCATAAATATATTTGCTAGCCCTATTGACTGTTGATGTCATGCAAACTACCATATGGCAAACATCGTTAATGGCCAGTTGCCATTGTTAATGGTCACAAAACCGTGGTAAAAGTCAGGCCTAACCAAGGCCCGCTAATTATAAAGTGGGCCAGCCCACTAGGAGACCCCAATAAGAAGATGTCATGTTACTGTTTCGGCCTGCTACAAGCCTGCACTATTTGAAATGGGTCCATCACTTAGCAGCCTAGCTATGGCCTGTTAACTTTCCGGTTCGTTACTGTTTTGGCCTACATAAGGCCCATCTTAGTCCAATACTGTGCAGCCCATGAGCGGCCTATACCACGTAGGTCCGATACTTTTTAAGTCCTGTGTTAGACCCGTCACTGTTCTGAAAGCCTGTCGTGGGCCGCCCACACTAACTCCCTTTTGTGATAATTTTGTTATTGTTCTAACCTGTTACTATTCTGTCATGTTACTGTTTTGGCATGTTACTGTTTAGATCTTACACAGACTACGCCCATATATTTTTTCGCCTTTTCCCGTTTATCTGGCATGCTATTATTCTGGCCTATTACTCTTATGTCCTTTTACTGTTCATGGAGCCTATTGGTCGGCCCATTACTGTTACGCTCTTTTATAGTTTAGGCCTTTATGAGGCCCATGCCAATATAAAAAAATGCATAATTCGTGAGCATTTCTTACTGTTCATCGACGATCCAATACAAGACGGGCCAATACCAAAGCCCAATATTGTACCCTAACAGAGATAGCTGGCCTAGTTATGGTACCACCTACTACTAGATGGGGATAGAATCAACTAAATGCCCGCATGTCCTATGCGATTTATGTAACATACCACCCTTTTGTGTAATGTAAATAAGGATATGTTTGAGCATTGCATGCATGCATAACACCTGCACTTTGGTTAAATCAAGAAAGAACAAACAAAACCCTAAACCCTAACTTTCCCCTCTAATTGAAAACCATTCAAATGAGTTTTGTATCTAAAAAAACTATCTACATGAATTAAACCCAAAGTGAACAAAAGGGTCCCAAACTATTTTATATATTTTATAAAAGTTTCTGTGTTTTGAATTATTCAAAAACAAAATTACAAATGGAAATTACAAAAGAAAATAGAAAACAGAATTGGAAAATAGTTTTTCAAATAAAAAACATCCACCTAACCCTCTCTGGGCCGAGCCCACTTCCCTCTATCTCTTTCTGCCGCCAGCAGCGCCAGCAGCCAGCCCACCCGGGGCCCAAGCCGACCCAGCCAGGCCCGTACCCCTTCGGCCTCTCCCTTTCTTCTTTTCCGTCGCCGGCGAGCAGCTGCGTGGAGCCGCCGCCGACGCTCGTCTGCGCCACGATTCTCGCCGGCGCCGCGTGCGCCGCCGCCCCCGAGCATCTACAAGTAACCCTGTCCGCCGTTGACGAACCCTAAACCGCCACTTCTTCCTCTCCCGCTCCATGGCCGAACCCTAGTCCGGCCAGAGCTTCGCGCCGCCGTATTCAAAGCCTCCCCGTGCCCCTCGAACCTGCCTTGAGCTCCGCCTCGTCGCCCTGGTGCTTCTCCTTGAAGGAATTGGACGCGGGCGCTCGGAATCGTCGCCCTCGACCTCACCTCTCCGAGCTCCGGCCGCCGCGTTCTTCGTCGATTCCGGCGTCCCCCGTGCTCGCCTCGCCTCGCCACCACCTCCATCGTGCTCAGGGTGAGCCTCTGGTCCTCGCAGACCACTCTTTTTCCTCTCTCTCGGCCTCTAGCCCCCTCCCCGTAGACCACCTGCAGCCGCCGCTGTCGGCCACCGTCGCTCCTGCCGCTCCGGCAACCCCCTGCACGTCGCGCCGCCACTTTCTGGCTGAGTCCAGTGCACGCAGCCCCGCTTCCTCGCAAGCGCTCGATCGACAGATCGAGCATCGATCTGAGGATCAAGCCCCATATGACATTAGCATGATGTCATTTTTCCTTTTTCTTTTTCTGTAATTATTTCTGAAATGGAAAATGTAAGACAGGTGGGCCATACCCGTCAGGGTTTTAATCATTTCCATAAATATTTTCTGAAATTAATAAAAGATCGACATGTGGGCCCAAGTTTGGAAATTATTTCAAATATTCCAAAAATGTTTTAAATGAATTAAAATTTGGGAAACTCATAACTAATTCATTTTAAATCAGAAAAATACAAATAATATACCAAAATGTTTAGAAAAATGAAACCTATCTAACTAAGCTATAATCATACATTGTTAATCAACTTTGATAGAAAGTTTAATGAGAAGAACCAATTGAACCCCACAGGTGATTCCGATAATTCCCCTGGTTTAGGGTTTGGATCTTCAGAACCCCCTTTAAAGTGACCAAGCATGTTTTAGAGTTCAATTCAACACTATTTAACTTGTCATATTATCCATATTGTATGAGCATTGCACATGCCATGTGTTGAGTGTTGTTTTCTCTTTTACGGTGATTGGTTCTCGCGAATAGGAACCGAACCCGAAGCTGAAGTCAACGCCACCGAAGAGCAGTATCAGTCAAACAACGGACAAGGCAAGCGAAGCCCCACTCATACATATGAATCCTATGATTAGAAAGTATTTCATTATCGTCATATGCATTCGGTTGAAACAGTCTTTTATTAGTAGACAGAGTAATCCTATCTGATGCATGTTATCATTTGTGAACTATATTACCTGATCCACTGCTCCTAGCATAACTAGAGTTTGGCTTATGAGCGTCGCTAGTGCCACAAGTTCAGTCAAGCTTAGCCATGCCTAGTGTTCCGATGCTGATCATTCAGGTGATGCACCAGAGATGCGAATGAATCCTGTAAGGTAGGATGTGGTGATGTGGTCAGAGATGGATGATAAACATGTTAAGGCTTATATGGGAGGCCACGTGGGTTGTGGTTTTTGTAGTCCCATACTTGCCACCCCTAGGATCCGATTTTCTTGCCTCTCGAAGCAAGACGAGCGTACAACCACACGGGGGCCTGGAATCCCCCTCGACTCATTAACTTGCCTAGTAGATTCCATGAGTCACATAGTTCAGGCTTTCCATTCGACATACGCATATTGGTTGTTCTTGGATGGATGTGAAGGAGGTGCATTCATACAGGTAGGTAAGCGTGGCAGGGAATGGGAGATGCCTGGAATCCATAATCTCAAACCCTATTCACGTCGCTAGGGACTGACTTCGGGACTCGACCCGTTACGGCGGCATCTCCCTAGTGCGTGACTCATGGTCTCGGCGAAAGCAAGGTAAAGGTCGTGGTTAACCACTCTTTGCTGGCCTTCCAAGGAAGAGGGCTAATAGTTTGGCATTAAGAATCGGTTGGTACGTGTGGGTAAAGTTGTGCACCCCTGCAGGGTTATAATCTTTTCGAAAAGCCGTGTCCACGGTTATGGACGACTTGGGAACGGACGTGAAGATCATAGAGAACTATAACCGAATGTTAAAACTTGTCAACTGAAGTGAGATCCGGAATACTTCCTTGGGGTTGTTGAGGGGGTAGTCCGGGAAGAGTGGTTCAGTTGATGATGATGCTTGGTGGATATCAAAGATGAATTTAAGAGCTATAGTTGAAGTCTTCTTATACCCTTTTGACAATGATCTAACTAGACGAGTTTCTTCTCCCTCTTGTTTTGGAAACAAAAGATGGCTTTATGAAAAATAACTCCTCTAGCCATAAGTCTTGCGGAATACACCCTGTACTCAGCCTTGCTTCGTTGATGTTTTCTACAGATGATGCTACCCCAACCGAAGGTGGTTTCTACGTCGAGGTCGACAAGTAGTCGGGATCTATGGAAGGGTCGCTACTTCTATTATGGCCTCTTAGGCCCTTTGCTAAGTTTGTTGTTTAGAACAACTTGTTTGCTTCCGTTGTTTGATGTAATGATGGCTCTGTGACCCTTGGCTTGTATGACTGGTTTGTAACTCTCTTAAGAGTTTACCTTATTAATGTATGGTTTGTATGTTCTATAATGTTACCGATCTTTCCCTGCTCGTTCGGAATTTAGGTTAGGCTTATATCAGATGAGGATCTGGTATTTGTCTAGCCCTGATCCCGGGTCGTGACAATTTACCTAGATATTATATCAGTTGCAAACTTCTTCAAATTATTACATATTATCAACAAACTCAAGGGAAAAAATTATGTATTTCAGTTGATAATCGAGATTGAGCCCATGGATAGCAGAGTCCTCAATTTGCTTTCTCAATCTACCAACTTCATCTCTCTTTGAGTGTGACAGCTATATTGGGAAACCACCTTGAGACATGGTGTTCTAGTCCCTAATTTGGTGGCAATAGCAATAATTATAGTCTGAAACTAAGTAGTAACAGGTTAATACAATAAACAAGGAAAATAAGCAACCATCTTCATTATTAAAGAATTTGAAACTACTCATTTGACTGATATGACAAGAGCTATGAACTAGAGTTTACTATAAGCCCATGGTTCAATTATTGACCAAAATGTCAAACAAATAGGATACACAAGCATTAAACAAGTGTGCCTACCGTGAAACGAGCAATAAAACAATGCGTGTGTGATTTAGAATTTTAGCAAATATAAATAATCTAGGTCATTTCAATAAATATCTATAAAAGCAGTTGTATATCCTGAAATGCAGGAGACATTGATGTGACTCAGAATTTGCGGTGAACTACACAATGGCATGCATTTACTGTCGTAGCTTAGAATGAACCAGATAAAAATTATAATGATATCATACGTGAACATGTAGAGCAGGAATATAAACCACGAATGAACTATACAATAGAGGATAGTAATGTTGTTGCTTAGAACGAATTAGAACAAGATATAAAATATAACTGCATCGCTTGTGAATCTGTAGAACATGACAAGCAAGCATTAAACAAGTATGCCTACAATGAATTGAGAAATTAAGCAAGGTGTTTCTTAGAATTTGAACAAATACAAACTAGCCAGGTCATTTTAACAAATATATATGGAAGCAGTTGTATTTCCTAGAATGCAAGAGACATTGGGTGACTAGAAATGTTACGTAGTTACTATCATAGCTAAGAATGAACCATATAGAAATTATAGTGGCATCATACAAGAACTTGTAGAGAGGTATTGCAAACCACGAATAAACTATATATTTGAGGATAGTTATGTCGTTGCTTAGGATGAACCAACATGTAACATTCCAGATTCTGTGTTTGGATGTTATTAGTGTCATGCATCATCCTTGCATCATTGGCATCCTACATTTGAAAAAAAATTGCAACAACAAAATCCTAACACATAAACCCATTTAAAAACCCTATTCAATATTCCCATAAGTAAGCACCCTTGTGGTAGTAGCATGACCCCCCTCTACAAACCTTGTAAAACTTTAAACTTTGGCCTATGTTGACCACCTCATTTTTATGAAAATTTAGAAACAAGATTCATCACTTTTGGACTTGGCTTGCAAAAGATATTGGAGTTTTACTAAAACAGAAAAAGGGAATTTTGTTAAACAAAAAAAAGAGGAAAGGGCCAACAGCTAACCCTAGCTGGACCGGCTCGCCAGCCAGCCCACCCCGCCCCAGCGCCCGCGCAGCAGGGAACCTTCCCGCGCCCGTCGGCCCACCTTCCCCCCCTCTGCCACTTACAGCCGTACCCCACCTGTCATCCCTCTCCTCTCCCCAACGCGAACGGGACAGTGTCCCCATCGGCCACGACCTCTGCCCCCCCGTGTCCGGCCAGGACTCCCCCAGGCCGTGTATATATGCCAGCCGCACGACCACCCCCTCCGATCCCAGGCTCGCAAAACCCTAAAAGTTTCCCCGATTCTGCTGGTACAAGCCGCCGCCGACCAGGTGAGTTGCGTCAATGCCGAGCCTCCCCTTCCCCTGTTCTTCTCCCTGGGATGATCCCTACGTTCGACTGGTTCGCCTCACCTGCCTTGCCCATTGTCTGCCGCAGCGTGCCATCGCCAATCGCTCGCCGGAGCTGCGGGAGAGAAGCTGCCAGCGCCACCGTTAGAGGAAGAGGGGGACAAAATCAAGGCGACAAACGGGACCACGAGGAGGAGACGAGCACCAGCAGCAGATTCTTCTTCCTCGAGGTGCACCCGAGCGCCGTCGCCGTCGCCACCGACACCGCCGCTGCCCACCGCCACCGTCGTCGCAAACTGTAAGTCACCGAGCCACCTCCTCCGTCCGATTTGCAATATGTGGTTTGGATTAGATACAACCCGAAGGGGTATGCGCCAGTGGTATCGCGCCGCGTGGCGGCCACGTCAGCTCGCCACTTCTCCACACCGCGTCACCCCCCCCCCCCCCCGTTGCCAGCTGGGCCAGTAAGGAGCTGCCACTTGGCAAGTCCTTTTAGATCTGTTTGCAGATTCGATTTTAAACTTGCGAAATTCATATAAAATTGAATATTTGGCCAAATTTAGCTCATAATATACCGTTGGATTCCTAATTTTATGTAGAATCCAAATCTGTAATAATATTGCAGGTTTGCAGTAATTTTTTAGGTGTAGATTTTAATCATTGGATTAGAGAGTTTAATCTATGGAAAAATAATTGAAATTCTATTTTTATTTGAATCTTGTTGCAATAATTTTGCTTCCACAATACCTACTGATCCAAATCATTAAGCCTAGCTTAGGATTATTAGATCTAACTTGGGGCTATTTAGATGGTTTGATCTCCTATAATCCTAGGAATTGTTTTAGTGATTCAAATTAGATCTAAACCCTTTGGAAGATCAATCCTAGTGACACCCTTACACTATCACAACACAAACTTGCTACCTTGATCAATTTAACCAACCTTGCATAAACTACCATGTTGCATGCATGCATGATTTCCTTTGTGTTATGCTTTGAACAAGTTGTGATCAGATCTATGTTTGTGATTCGTTAGATTGCTCGGAGTGCGCTAAGGAGTGCTATTGTGTAGAGTGCTGCTCGGATCAAGGCAAGTTACACCACTTGTTCCTAATTTTGTCCCAGTTTTGATTCTATACATGTGATCTTCAAAATTCTGTAGCATGCATGTGTAGGATGATCTAGTAGAATTTTCCTTAGTATTATTTTGCAAGTGCGATGATTTTGTAGTATGCCATGAGTAGCTCTATACTTAGGATTTCCCATCCTAATAGGTTACCCCTGTTTTTGCTAAGTATTGCTTGCTATGCTATATATACAAAGTACTGTTGGGGGTTCGAAAGACAAAGAATTTTTCTAAGTATAAAGGCTCTCTTGAGCAAACTTTTCTTGTCAAATCCACTTCAAAATAAAACTAAGTTTTCTTCTGGGCGGAATGGTTGTTGGGTCAACGAGTGTGATTTTGGTGGAGGACGGCCGCCCAGGAATCAAAGAAGTCTGCCATGTTTCAGAATTCAGAAGCTTCTAGTGCAACCACAATACATTATGGGCTCTGTCTTGGCCTAGTACTTAGTGGGAAACCTCACCTGGGTACCAACATTTGGAGGTTCTTGGCACGATTGGATCCGGAAGGTAGAGGGGCTACTAAGGGAAAGCCTCGCCATGGTCTTGTCTGTAAAAAGGACTTGGTCGTGGATTGTGGGTAAAGTGCACAAACTCTCGAGAGTATTGCAATCTGATCGATCAGCCGTGTTCACGGTAACAGAACAACAATGAGCGTCTGAAGGATGGAGCCTCTGAAGGATCTTCCTCTCTCTTTTCTAAAACAAAGTTTTGAAACCCCATGGCGTGCGTAATATCGCTAATGGGTGGGAATTTGGGGAACTTGGTGCGTAATATCCAAGTGACGCTTGGTGCGTAATATCCAAGTGTTTGGTTGTTGGACACGTGGTGCGTAATATCCTCGTGTGCCACTCGACCTTATTTTATCTAAGCAAATGTTTACAAAGTAGGGCAATCATCTATTCTTCTCTCTACTTAAGAAAATTAGCTTTGAGAAAATGAACTCTACAGCCTATACTAGCCTTGCATGTAGAGATAGTCTTTTCTCTCCTTTGTGTAATTTGCCAATACATTCAAAGTATTGACCCAACTTGTTTGCTGCACGTCTTATGTGAAGAATCCGAAGATTAAAAGGTGCGTAGGGATCGCGGGTCTACACTCGACAAGCCTAGGGCGTTGATGGACTCATGCTGCTTTTATGTTTCCGCTGTTATTTGAGCTTGCATAATGCTAAGCAATTTTTGTAATAATTCATACTCTGGATTCTCCGTGTAATAAAGACTTTGTGTTTTACATGATATTTCATCGACTGTGAGTGCTAGCTATTGATCCAGGGACTAGCATGATAATCACAGGGACTTAGGATCCTTACCGATCCGAGGTCATTACAGATGGTATCAGAGCACATCGTTGCCTGTAGGACGTGACCCTAGGATTGGAACCACCACTAACTTAGTGCCTTACTTGTTTCCTACTAAGTTATTTTCCGCACATCTAGTATCTGCTTTCCTCTACTTGTTTAAGAATCTAACCCTCATTCTTCTAACTCAAAGATGACAAGCTTCCTCTACGACACCATCGCGGACATCGAGCCCCTTCGCTTTGGAGGATGCCTCATGGATCTACTGACACGTTTGGATCTTCCTCTCCCAACAATCCAAGGGAGCACAATGAAGAAACTCCACAAGGACGGCTGTTGGGGAGTCAAGGTCAACCAGCCAGGAAAAGAGCGAGGCAAGAACCCGAAGGAAGACATAGCAATCCATATTGTTAGCGATTCCAAGGAGAAGGCCCTTAGCATTAGCTTGCAGCAACTCATTGGTCGCCTATGTGGATGTCATCATGAAGCTCTCCAAGGACACTGCGGCGGCCTCTTTGGAAGAAGAGATGAGGAAGGGATTCCCATGGAGTTAACCTTTGAGGAAAGAACTTCTACCAAGCGCCGAAGAACACAATATCAAGACTTGGAGTGCCACATCCATGACCTTGAAAAGGATACCTTCCTCGAGATGTTGAAGAACGACGAGCTATGCGCCCTCATCAAGGAGAAGGAAGAAATGATCAAGCAGCAGGAAGAGGCGATGAAGATCCAAGAGATAAAATTCCAGGACCAAGAGAAGAAGTTCGCTAACCAAGAGAAGAGGGTGATAAATAAAAACAAGAGAATTAGGGAACTTAAACAGCAGATCGATGGAGATGAAGTGCAAACTGAAGGCCTTTGCAAGATAATCAATGATGTGCGTGCTTCCAAGAGGGACTTGGCAAAGCAACTTGAAACCGCAATGAAGTCAAGTTTAGTGGAGGAACTACAAAGCGAGAAGGAGGGACTTCAGGAGCATCTGGAAGCCACTACCAAGAAGCTACAAGATGAGATAAAGGACCTCCAAGAGAAGCTTGAAACCACCACAAAGGAGATGGAGTTGTACAAGACAACTCTAGAGCAAGAAGGCTACTCGTTCAAGGACGAGGAAGAGGAAGGCGTGGAGGATGTGTAGTAGTTGGACCACCTTTAATTCTATAGTAGAACGTTATTCGCAAATGTAATAAATACCAAGACAGGTTTTGTTTAGTTATACTTGGTTGTTTCCTGTGTTAAAATTGTGTTGTTATGCCTTGTGTGCCTTGTGTGCTTGGTGTGTTTTCGTAAGGGTAGGAGTTTACTACTTAGTTTTTCTGTCTACTTCTTAACTATTCTGTTAAACCCCACAGATGCCGCCAAGACGTGCGAACCCCGAAATCTCGCCAGAAATAGCAGAACTTTTGGCCACTCAGAACCAGCTGATGCAACTTCTCACTCAGAACATGCAAAACAACAACAACCCGCCACCACCACCACCTCCGCCACCTCCTCAACAAGATCGCTTGACTCGGTTTTTGAGGCTGAACCCACCTACCTTCACTAGCAGCACTGAACCAATCATCGCTGATGACTGGCTGCGTACGATCAACAAAAAGCTAGACACCGTGCAAGCTGTCGGAGCCGACAGGGTGCGTTATGCCGCACACCAGCTTGAAGGACCTGCTGCAGAATGGTGGGATAATTACCAAGTCACCCACCCGGATATTGATGCTATCACTTGGGAACAGTTTGAGTTAGCTTTTCGCACTCATCATGTGGTTGCTGGTGTCATGACCCTGAAGAGACGCGAGTTTCGCGACCTACACCAGCTGCACCGTTCTGTCACCGAATATGGTGAGCTTTTCAATAAGCTAGCCCGTTATGCACCCGATGATGTTTCTACTGATGCCAAGAGACAGGAGGAGTTCTTAAGAGGGCTCAATGATGAGATATCCATTCAGCTTGTGGCTCAGAAATTTGACAACTTTCAAGAACTCCTGGACAGAGCCATTGTGGTTGAATCAAAGAGGAAGAGCATAGAAAATCGCAAGAGGAAATCAAGAAGCAGCGCAATTCCTCACCACCACCTTATAACAATAATGGCCACAACCATAACGGTCATAACCATGGTGGCCACAAACACAATGGGCACAAAAACCGCAATGGCAATGGCAGCAATGGAAAGGATCTTAGTGAGGTGACATGCTTTAAGTGCAACAAGACAGGGCACTATGCAACCTCTTGCCCCGAGAGGAAGAATGGCAATGGTAATGGGAATGGAAATGGACACAACCATGGCAATGGGAACGGGAAGAACCCAAATCCGTTTGTCAAAGCCACGGTGAATCATGTTTCTATGGAGGATGCCTGTGATGCGCCACACTCTGTGATTGGTAAGTTCAAACTCAATTCTATTCCCGCAGTTGTTCTTTTTGATACTGGTGCATCGTATTCATTCATATCAAGGGTATTTGTGGATAGAGGCAAGATACCAACGGAGACTATAAACTTTCCTCTAAGGGTAAGTTCTCCTGGGGGAGAAATAGTGGCAAACTCCGGTTGCCGGGATTTAGAACTAAGGATTGGGACACACATCTTTCCCACCAGTCTAGTAATTCTCGAATCACAAGGATTAGACATAATCTTGGGCATGAATTGGATGACCGAATATGAAGGAGTCATAGATTGTGCCAAGAGAACTGTCATGCTCACAACACCGGAAGGGAGAAGGATTCGTATCAAGTCGAATTTCGCACTTAAAGAATTCATGGTGAACTCTCTTAAGGGGGTTAGCTTGGAGGAGGTACCTATTGTAAAGGAATACCCAGATGTCTTTCCAGAAGAGCTACCCGGAATGCCACCCGACCGTGATATCGAGTTTCTCATCGACTTAATGCCAGGCATGGGGCCGATAGCTAAGAGACCATACAAGATGGATGTGGACGAGTTAAAGGAACTCAAGAAACATCTCAAGGAACAATTGGACAAGGGGTTCATTCAACCCAGCGCGTCATCTTGGGGAGCACCCGTCCTATTTGTGGAAAAGAAGGATAATACCAAGAGGCTGGTTGTGGACTACCGCTCGCTGAACGAAGCGACGATTAAGAATAAGTATCCTCTGCCCAACATCAACGACCTGTTTGACCAGCTAAAAGGAGCCAGTGTATTCTCAAAGATGGATCTACGATCGGGCTATTTTCAGCTAAAGATTCGGGAACAGGATGTGCCCAAAACAACATTCACCACAAGATACGGATTGTATGAGTACACCGTGATGTCTTTTGGTCTAACCAATGCCCCAGCATACTTCATGACCATGATGAACAAGGTGTTCATGGAATATTTGGACAAGTTTATCGTGGTATTCATAGATGATATACTCATATACTCTAAGGATGAGAAGGAACATGAGAAACATCTGCGCCTTATTATGGAAAAACTAAGAGAACACAAGTTGTATGCCAAATTCAGCAAGTGCGAGTTCTGGTTAAAAGAAGTGGGATTCCTTGGCCATGTTGTGTCAGCTAAAGGAGTTGTCATAGATCCTAGTAAGGTAGCTTCCGTGACGGAATGCGAGTCACCCAAGAATGTGGGGGATATTAGTGTAGGGGTTCGTAGCATGGAAAACAAAAATTTTCTATCGCATACAAACAAACAAGCCAAGATCTATCTACTAGATTGTAGCAACGAGTCGATGGAGTAACTTACCCTCGAAGATTCCAAAGCGGTTAACGAGAGCAGATTCTCGTGGGTGATGTAGTCGTACACTTCCGATCTCAAGATCGCGTAGACGATCCTTCCGGCGCTGCGTTCCGGCAGCGCTCCCGCAGTTGGTCACACGTTTGGTACTCGACGAAGACCTTCCTCTCCCTTGTTCCAGCAGGCAGCGGAGGTTGTAGTACTCTCCTCGCGATTCTGGCAGCACAACGGCGTGGTACCGGAAGTAGAGGGGAAATCCCGCAGGGCTTCGCCTTAAGCCGGTGCGAGTATGGTGGAGCTTATGAGAGAGGCTATTAGTGGTCTAGTAATTAGACACACCAATTAGAAGGCTCTAAACCAATTAGAAGGCTCTAAACCGATGGCTAAAGCAATTAGAAGTTCTAAACCCAAACGGCTCTAAACCGGAGGTAGAAGATAGGAACTTGTGTGTCTAGGAGGGGAGCCCTGCCCCTCCTTTTATGGGTGGAGGGTCTTGGCGCGCCAGGGGAGGGAGGGAGTCCCTCCCCAACTCGGAATAGGGCTGGCCGCCGGCTTGGAGGAGAGAAACTCCTCCTCCAAGTCGGTTCCAACTCCTCTTGCTTATTTCCCACAGTTTCTTGTTTTAGCCGTTTGACTTTCAAACTGGACATTTGACTTTTCTGTTTTAGGATTCAATTTAATCCTTTATTTGGGACAGCAAGAACACTTAGTACATGATGCAATCATTCCAATATGTAATGACACATTCATGTACCCCTCCCCCCCGGAGTGCCGGACAATCCGGAACCTTCTAGAACATTCCCGAGGAAAACACCGGAATCATTCCGCAACTCCGAAACGGGACTTTCCTTATATGAATCTTATTCTCCGGACCATTCCGGATCACCTCGTGATATCCCGGATCCCATCCGAGACTCCGAACAACATTCAGTCTCTTTCTCATAATACCATAACTACTCAAACAACGTCGAATCCTTAAGTGTGTCTCCCTACGGTTCGTGAATTATGCGGACATGATCGAGACACTTCTCCGAACAATAACCAATAGAGGAATATGGAAATTCATATGGCTCCCACATATTTCTACATTACTTTGCGATCGAATGAACCACTTACATACGATACCAATTTCCCTTTGTCTCACGATATGTTACTTATCCGAGGTTATGATCGTCGGTATCTCTGCATACCTAGTTCAACCTCGTTACCGATAAGTACTCTTTTCTCGTTCCCGTGATATGTGATCCCTTGTGACCCAGTCACATGCTTGCAAGCTAATTGGATGGCATTCCACCGAGAGGGCCCAGAGTATATATATCCGTCATATGGATGGACAAATCCCACTCTTGATCCATGTGTTTCAACCAATACTTTCCGAACACTCAATGCCACCTTTATAGCCACCCAGTTACGGTGTGGTGTTTGATGTCATCAAAGCATCCATCCGGTAAAGGTGATATGCATGATCTCATGGTCGAAGGAATTAGGTTACTATGTATCAGAAAGCATATAGCAATTGAACTAATGAAATGACTTGATCTTTATGCTACGCTTATCTATAGGAGTATGTGTTGCCTGCCAAAACTCACCGGCGAGCAGCGACGAGCAACACGAAGAGCCGGGAGGCTCCCAGAACTGCTGGTGGGCCCTGGTCCCTCGGGCAATGGCCCGCAAAACTCCGGCACACGTCCTGGCTTGGTTCGAGGGCGTGCCACCTGACCTATACCTGATCAGGAAGGTGATGGATTGCTCCGATTGGTTTCCTGCATGGTAAACAAGTATACGTAAAATTCGAGCCGTGACCGGCTCCCAGGTTTCCCTGTGAATCGGCTCCTAGAGCCGATTAACCCATGGTTCTGCATTAGATCTATGATAACATGGGGTTTTGCTTCATCAATACAAGTTAAATCGATCTACGATAGTTTAACGTTTTCACTACATAATTGGAACGTCCTACACGTAATTGAGCCTGGTAGATATAAAAGATGATGGAAAACTAACCCTAGAGAAGGCCTAAAAACCAACATAAAGTCAATTCCCGGAACAACTCCTCTTGGACTGGCAAACCATATCTTACATATTACTGGATCGTTCAACCCGTTTGCAAGGCCTGATCATGTAGATATCAAACTAAACCTTGGAGAACAAGGCACAACTATAACAGATCAAATCGACTTAAATAAAGATCAAGCAAGATGCCACCCTTACACCCGGGAGAAGGTGCAAAGGCGGCGAGATAGCTAGAGGCAGCAAAACTAAACAATCATAGCGAAAAGTACTGTTGCTAGCCTACACAAATCTATGATAATAGTACTACTCGCCATCAACAAAGCTTCAGTACGAGTAGCACCCAACAACGCATAAGTAAATACTGCCTAGATCGCAAGATGCGATCTAGGCAGCATGGCACTTACCCGAGAAAAACCCTAGAAACAAGGGGTGGCGATGCGCCGAGATTGTGTTTGTTGTGAACGTGATTGTCCTCTTTTTCTCGATAACCTTAGGTACATATTTATAGTCCGGAGACTCTCTACTTTTGGAATAACTCTACAACTCTATCTTTACCTAAACTGAAACGGAACCTAAACTGAAACGAAACCTACTATGATACAAGATACACGGGCAATTTAGCCCAATTCTACGCACTAGGCCGATCCAACAACACGTTGAATATACGCATCTTCCAAGCCCATATTGATCACGGCCCATCTCCTTCGTTGGCCAAAATATGGCGATAACACATGCCCCCCTGGTTTTGGCAATGATAATTCCAAAACCACTCTGTGTTTTTTCTTCTCCTCTCCTGGGTTTTTTTTTTGTATCGGGTTGCGCGTTGACAGAATGCATGGCAGAACAGAATCGTCACGCTACCCCTTCATCATGATGCCCTGTCTTCTCAACTCCTCCGCAGTGCATGATTTGACGATTTTGGCAGCGCAATCTGGGAAACCGCTATGGCATTGAACCGTCTCTCCACTATTCCCCTTATTTAAATTCGTCTGAGCAGTTCGCAGTCCCCATCTTCCTCTAGTAGCCAAAAAACCCTCTTCCTTCGCCATGGCCTCCTCTGCTTCCTCTGGCCTGTCCTCCCACGCCTCCAACTCAATGAGCGACCGAGAGCCGACACCAGAGCACCCGCCGATGGCGGCGTACACCACTCTTGCCCCACAATGGTGGGACGAGAGGGGTTGGGACTTCGCCGTTTGGTCGGAGGACGACGCGTCCTTGACTGACGGCGAAGAAGACCTGCAGTTCCTTGCTGATGGGGAACTGGAGGCAGACAACACCGACGACGCCATGTCCTGGGACGGCGTCGACTCCTCCGAAGAAGAGGAGGAAGAGGAGGACACCTCCTCCGAGGAGTACCAGCCGGTGAAGTACTTCCGCACCGGGTCCAGCGAGGACACCGACGACGATGAGGACGAGGAGGCCCCTGCTGGCTTCTTCAGCAGCAGCAGCGAAGACGACGCCGGTAGCAGCGCTGAGGATAGCGCACAAGACGGCGGCGATGACAGCGACGATGACCTCGGCCTAGATTAGGAACCAGTAGTAGTAGTAGTAGTAGCAATAAGCTCCCTTTTGTAATCAATCGTCCTTTGTAAGCAATCATCTTTTGAATGAATGAAAATCTATTTCCCGAAGATTGCCTTGTTCGCCCCTGATTTTGCCGATAGTCACGATAGGTCGATGTCCCAGAAGCCAATAGCAACACATCGGCTTTCACCTTGTTATGTTTACACAGTCAACCAAGCCACAGCTCAAAGAGCCGATGCATATCGGCTTTCCCAAAAAACGTTAACAAGGTCCGACTTGGTCACATACTCAGGCAAACCTAAACGGTCACTTCTTAGTTTCAAACGGTAACCTGCGAGCTTCTTCAGAAAGGGCGACCTAGATTCCCAATTGCCCATCGACCAGATCGACCTCACAGCAACAAGAACCCCCAATCCTCAACTTGCATAGATCCATCTCCGCCGGCAAACTAGATGGCGGAATCGTCCAACACCAATCCAGAGGTCTCTGGTCTGAAGGTACGCCTACTCCTCGCAGTCTGATAGTGATGTTAGAATTCAATGGCAAACACCTGAATTAATGCCTTTATTCCACCATTAAACTTTCTAGGTTTCAGACATCCTGCTGCCGCATCCTTCTCTCCCAAATTCCCTTTGTCTTGGCCCTCGTACAGATTCTAGTCCTGCCCATCTGATTTCTTGCGAAGCAAATAGAATCCCCTTCGTAAGCCAAGATCTAGATCTGAACTCTTGGGCCGACTGCTTGCGAGCCTGGCCTAATCCCCCCGAACATTGGGTTTCTTGGTTCAGTAGGGTAGCTAGAGCTTACCAATCCCAATGGAAAACTACGGGAATAGCCGATGCCTTGCATCTATCATTGTCTCCTCTTGAGAAACACGAGAATCTTCTCAAAACCATCGGTTACTTCTGGTCTGACGCTCTGAACTGTTTCATGTTCGGTCATGGCCCTATGTCACCGACTTTATTAGATGTGGTGATGATCACTGGTCTGGATGTTACATCACCCAGCCCTTCTGCCTTTAAACTGACCAAAGTCCCTTACAAGCTGTCTTCTAAAATAGACTGCACAAACTGGGGTGCCTACCTCCAACGCCACATGAAAACAAAGGGTCCTGTTTCAGAGAAAGAACACACAGCCTTTCTCAACTTCTGGCTGGAGCATTTCATATTCTGTGGCCCTTCCCTTGCTCCAACCAAAAACTATCTTTCCTTAGCCCACGAACTGGCCAAAGGTACCCAACTTGGCCTTGGCAAACTGTTTCTGGGAGAAGTCTATCGATACCTCCAGTTGATGTCTGTCAAGCTGTTTTCGGGCATAGCAGTCAAAACAGGTGGTCCTTGGTGGTTTATTCAGCTATGGGCTCAGCTATATTTTCAAAATCACATCCCAAACTTCCCCCTTTTGGCGAGTTGCACCTTCCCAGATGTCAAAGGGAAACAGATCCGATGCACTAGTTACGGCCAAGCTCCGTATAGGCTGCCAGGCAGCAAACTATCCCCTCAGGAAGCATCCAAGTGGTTCAGCACTTTCTTCCAGGGCCTGGACAACCCTACCTTCTTCCCTTATATGGAGGAATCGGAACACTTTGAAAATCCACTCTCCTTCAGGCTGGACAATTTTGCCGATGACACTAGCACTCGGCAGCTCTTCTCCACCGTGATTCGTCACTGTTTCCTTCCAGTTGGCATGAGTACGTCCAACAGAATAATCAAACCTGGGTATGAATTCTACCAGCCAGTCTTAGTGGCCCGCCAATTCGGCCTTGGACAAGTAGCTCCCCACTTCTTTCTCCATCATCTTATGGAAAGCAGAGCCGACCTGCCTGATCCTCTCACCAGCCAAAGGTGTTACTCCTTTTTTGATGCTCTGACCATCCCAATTCCCAACGACCTCACCTTTGCCTCATCAACCGATGGCTTCGGAGACTGGTGGTCGATGTGGAAAACTCACGCCTTCAGGAGGGCTCTGGGACCGTTGTTGAAACAGCTCGATGCTGACTATGACATCCCCGTGGAACAGGTACCACTACTTGCAAATTTTCTTGATGCAGCTTGCAATTGATCCTTTTACTAATCCATTCTTTCTCTTTGCAGCAACAAGATGGCCCTGAGCCTACACACAGTGATGGCTCCCCCTTCGAGTTCTTTCCACCAGCTCCTGTGGTTCTTTTCTGCAAAAACTCGCCACCTCTAAAAAAGGTCATAATGCAGAAACAGCCGATATCACCACAATCGGCTTCCAAGAACCCAGCAACCTCTAAACCATCTGCCCCTCGAGTTCCAACTAAAACGAGAACGACGACGAGGAAGGTAGCTGCCAGGAAGACCTTGAAGCGCCGGAGCCCTTCTCCAGAAAGCTCGCATGTAGGGTGATCTATGCCTTGGTCGATTCTTGTCATTCTTCCATCCTCGCAGACCTGCTCGTGCTCACTAGTTCCCCTTTTTTTCACAGGCTTCCGTCGAAGACACCTCCAGCGAGAACACCCAAACCAATCGAGGAGAACTAGGCCCAACGGATTCTGAGAGGACCATCACACCGAACCAGCCGGATTCACCACCATCGGCTTCCATGAAAAGGTCAGCTCCTGAACCTGCTGCCCCCCGAGCACCAGTCGAGGCGGGGCCAACTGCGGGTCCCAAGAGAGCTCGCAAAGGACCACAAGCTGCTTCGTCGAGCCAGGAGGTCTCGCAAATCGCCACCCTACATACTCTTATCGCTTGTTTACTTTTGTCTGCCGATTTATGATCATTTACATCGGCTAAGAACACCTTTCATGCAGACGACGGACGTTTTTAGTGGGGAAGCCGGGGCAGTGCCGAAGCCGGATCTGGGAATCCCCGAAGGTGCAGATGAGACGGCTACCACTCTGGCCAGGCCTCCAGCGACCACACACAAACCGATTGCCTCCTCATCGGCTATCCCTTCAATCTTAGGAGAGGTACGTTTAGGTTCTTCCGGCTCATCCTTACCCGTTTGGATGTACACTGACGCCTTTCTGGTTGTCAGAGTTGTGATCTTTCAGGTTTGCTGTCGTTCGACCCTGAATCCATCGATCCAACTCCCTCTGTTGCCCACGCTGAACCACAGGCCAGGGTTGCTCTACCTCAATTCCAGCGTCTTAAAACCTTGCTGTCCTCCCCGATCGAGGAGTTGATCGAGGGTTCTGAGGAAGTGAAGAGCGTTCTTGCCGAAATCCAGGACCATCTTCCAGTAGCATTGCAAGTGAAGCTTTGGGAAGTTGCAAATCTGTCCTTCTTCGGGCCACGGGTGAAGTTAGCTCGTGAAAGGATCAACCTGCGTCTTGCCCAACTTCCGTTGAAAGCCGATATTGCAGAAAGATGTCAGCAGCTTAATGAGAAAAAGGCGTCTCTGGATGCTAAAACTGACACCTCCGTCGGTACCGCCGAGCTCGCATCCTTGAAAAAGGAGCTGGAAGATCTTGAGGAGAAGGTCCGGGTGACTAAAAAGCTCATTCGCGACAAGGAAGAATCCATAGCCCGTTCCCAAAACGAGGCGGAAGGCCTCAAAGCCCAACTGAAGACCGATCTGGCAGACATACGTGCCCTGAGCAAGCAGCTAGTGACGGGCAAGGATGAAGATGACGAAGCCGAGATCGCCGAGGTGGATCGTGTCCGTGCTGACGCCTTCCACGCCTTCGAGGCATTTCTTCAGTAGTTCGTATGTGTAAACTGGCATCTGTTTGTAATGTGTGTGAACCTCTAGAGTCGATGACCGTGCATCGGCTATATATTTTTTTATTCGGCCAATTTTCAGCATCGGCCCCCACATTTTTACTGTCCAACGTCTCACGTGCCTTTACTTGGCCGATTTCATGTATCAGCCCCCAAATTTCGCTGTCCATCATCCCACATGCTTGGGAAATATTTCTTGAGATGTTGACCGTTGACCGCCACTGGGAATTTCTCACCGTCTAGCTCCTCAAGCATGTACGCGTTCCCTCTTAAAACCTGATCGACCCTGTATGGCCCGTGCCAATTTGGAGACCATTTACCATATGCTGCATCCTTAGTCCCTAACGGCAACACCGCTTCCCATACCAGATCGCCAACGTGGAACTCCTTAGGTCTCACCTTCTTGTTGTATGCACGAGCTACTTTGGCCTTGTTCTCTTTGATTTTCTCAAGCGACCACAGCCTAAGCTCAGTCACATCTTCAACACTGTCACTCATCAAAGCTGCATATTCTTCAGCCGTTAGATCGTTCTGAAAGGTGACGCGTCTCGATCCAGCCGTAATTTCCCAAGGCAATACGGCTTCTTGTCCATAGACCAGATGGTACGGCGAGGTTTTTATCGCTCCATGACATGACATGCGGTAAGCCCATAAAGCCTCTGATAAAACCTCATGCCAACGCCTAGGGTGCTCATCGATTTTCCTCTTGATCAGCTTGATAAGGCTCTGGTTGGACGCCTCAGCTTGCCCATTTGCTTGAGCATAGTACGGAGATGACCGAATCAGCTTAATCCCTGTGTCCTCACAGAACTTCCTGAACTCATGAGAAGTGAAAACCGAACCTCCATCGGTCGTGATAGTCTGGGGAATCCCAAACCTATGAATGACGTGCTCTTTCACAAAATCGACAACATCCTTTCAACTTACTGACTTCATAGGGACGGCTTCCACCCACTTGGTGAAATAATCCGTGATGGCCAAGATCCACATGTGGCCCTTGCTTGACGGAGGATTGATCTTGCCGATCATATCCATGCCCCAACCTCGGAATGGCCAAGGCTTGATGATGGGATTCATTGCTGACGCGGGTACCATCTGGATTTTTCCAAATCTCTGACATGCTTGACACCCTTTGTAGTACTTAAAACAGTCCTCGAGCATGGTAGGCCAATAAAACCCTGATCGCCTGATCAACCACTTCATCTTATGAGCCGATTGGTGAGTTCCACAGGCGCCTTCGTGTACCTCATGTAGGAGCCGATTGGCCTCGGCTGTCCCCAGACATTTGAGCAATAACCCCTGAAGAGTCCTGTAAAACATGTCGTCCCCAATGAGCACATACTTCATGGCATTGTATCTTATCCGTTTAGGTGCCCCCCGAGCCGAATCCTTCAAGTAATTGAAGATATCGGCTCTCCAGTCGTCTGCGTCCAGGAATTGCACCTGAACATCGGCTCCCTCTGCTACGTCCTTGTAGCCTGAAGCCATTTGTGCAAGATCGTTTGCTTTGGTATTCTGCGATCGCGGGATCCAGGTGAAGTTTATGTATCGGAACTGTGCCATCAGCTCACGGCATTGCATCCATAATGGGAAGAGCGACTCACTCTCACACTTATATTCCTCCGTGAGTTGAGAAATCACCAGCTTGGAGTCTCCAAAAATTTCCACTGCTTCCGCTCCAGCTTCGATGAGCAACTCCATTCCCTTGCGTATCGCCTCATACTCAGCTACATTGTTGGTGCGAGAGGTAGACAATCTAATGGAGAAGGAAAATGTTGCCCCCCGGGGCGACACGAGTAAAATGCCGATGCCGCAGCCATCGTCACAAACTGATCCGTCGAAAAACATAGCCCACGCTCTTATGGACAGTGCTACTATGTTGGTGTTGATCCTTTCAGCAATAAGATCGGCCAACGCCTGTCCCTTAACTGCTTTTGCGGGTTGATACCGGATGTCAAACTCTGATAGTGCAAACATCCATTTGCCCAGTCGGCCTTTTAACATAGGAGCCGACAGCATGTGCTTTATGACGTCTGATTTGCATATGACGATGACCTCTGCTGATAGCAAAATGTGGCGCAGCTTGGTGCAGGTGAAAAACAGGCAGAGGCATAATTTCTCAATATCAGGATACCTTGTCTCTGCGTCCAGCATCCTCCTGCTTATGTAAAATACGACTCGCTCCAGCCCGTCATAAACTTGCACCACCACCGAGGCGATGGACGTGTCAGCTACTGACAGGTAAATGTAGAACGGTCTGTCCGGCTGGGGTGGAACCAACACTGGCGGCTTCGTCAGATATTCTTTGATCTCGTCAAAGGCTCGCTGTTGTTCTGCCCCCCAGCGGAATTCCTCGTCAGATTTAATTTTTACTAGTCCCATGAACGGCTCTATCCTTCCTGACAGATTGGAGATGAATCTTCTGACGAAGTTGATCTTGCCGATGAGACACTGCAGTTCTCTCTTTGTGGTGGGTGGATTCATTGTTCGCACTGCCTCCTGACTTTTCAGGCCGATCTCAATCCCGCGTTCATGGACCAAGAAACCCAAGAACTGACCGGCCGTTACCCCGAAGGAGCACTTCGTTGGGTTCATCCGTAGTCCGAATTTTCTCATTCGGTCCAGGACGCGTTGCAGATCGCCCAAGTGTCCTTCTACTGAGGCAGACTTGACCACTACGTCATCGATATAAATTTCCACCAGCTTGCCGATCAGATCATGGAAAATGTAGTTCATGGCTCTTTGGTACGTGGCACCAGCATTTTTCAGTCCAAACGTCATGACAACGTATTCAAACAACCCCACCGAGCCTGGTACTCTGAACGTAGTCTTGTGTATGTCTTCTGGAGCCATAAAAATTTGGTTGTAACCGGCATTTCCATCCATAAAGCTCAAGATCTTATGGCCAGCCGCTGCGTTGATTAACGTTTCTGCCACCAGCATTGGGTACTCATCCTTTGGGGTAGCTCTATTGAGGTCCCGAAAATCTATGGCGACACGCCAACGGCCATCCTTTTTCTCCACAGGTACGATACTAGAAATCCATTCAGCATACCTGCATGGCCTGATTAAATCGGCTGCCAACATTTTCTCGACCTCCTTCTTGACTTTTTCTAGAATTTCGGCCTTCATCTGTCGTGCTCGCTGCTGGAACGGCCGAAATCCTTTTTTAAGCGGGAGTCGATGATCAATGATGCTCCTGTCTAACCCGGGCATCTCTGTATAGTCCCAGGCGAAGCAGTCTGGATATTTTTTTAACAGGGCTATCATTGGACCCCGCATACTTGGATCCAACCTTTTGCTGATAAAAGTTGGTCGTGGCTTATCCCCAGGACCAATGTCGATTTCTTCTAGTTCATCAGCAGATGTAAATCCATACCCTAGCTTTCCGTCACCTGTCAAATCGATGCTAAGCACAGGGCAAACAGTAGGTGAGGTTGACAAAAATAATTTGGGCCGATTGCCTGAATCGGCCCCCTTTTTTGTTGCATTAGTCAAGGACGGTTTACACCTTATGGTTTTAAAATGGCTGGGAATCTCTCTGCTACGACTGCACGATCTGCTCGTCGTAAGATTACTGCTTTCTGTTTTTTGTGGCCGATCGCAGGGATCGGCCGTACCACGCCCCGTCGTGGACTTTGCTACTCTGTCAGGCCGGTGGATAAGACCAGCCTCACCCCGTTTTTTGTAGCCTCAATACGCTCACAGCCGTCTAGATTAATTCCAGAGATCGGCTCTTGGTCTTCTGCTTCCCAGACGTTTATGCCAGCTATGGAGACCTCGATAGAATCATCTGCGTGGATGACCTCCACTTCATCTCCATCCCACTGGATTAGGCACTGGTGCATTGTGGACGGAATGCAGCAATTAGCGTGAATCCAATCCTTTCCTAGCAAAACAGTGTAAGTGCTTTTGCTGTCCACGACGAAGAATGACGTGGGGATGGTTTTTCTGCCCACGGTCAGATCCACGTTCAGTACGCCTTGCGTTTCCGAAGTATGACCGTTGAAGTCGCTTAACGTGACGTTGGTTTTGATCAAATCTGCGGTGGAGCGTCCCAAACGCCGTAGCATGGAGTATGGCATGATATTGACTGCCGCTCCCGTGTCCACCAACATCTTGGTGACAGGTTGCCCATTGATGTAACCTCGTAGGTACAGGGCTTTCAGATGCTTGTAACCCTTCTCACGCGGCTTCTCAAAAATAACCGGCCGTGGGCCGCAGTCGAACTGTGCCACTGGTAGCTCGTTGGTTCTTGGTGCGCAGAATTCTGACGGAAGTATGAACACCATGTTTGTGCCAGCCGATGTCTTCGCGTCGGCTTTTACCGGTTTGGGGCGCCACTCCTTCCTTCTCGGGTGATCTTCCGTTTCCAAAGTCTGCCTCACTTTGACGGCCAGATCAGGCCGTGCTTTCTTTAAAGCGTGGAGATACTGCGCTTCGGCTTCCTCCAAGTTACGTAGCCGCTGCACTCTGCGCTTTTGGGTGTGTCTGAGTCCATCGGGACACCACCTTGGACGGTGATACCTGTCTTCTTCTTTGTCGTCCCTTGGCTTCTCGAGGACGTTTGCTCGAGCGGATTCCTTGTAACGACTCTGAGGTGGGAGGGGCCCTAGACGTTGGAACACCGAAACTGGCTCAGTGTCCTCCCTCTGCTGACCACATTCCGGGCAGTTGTCGACTGTAGGCAATCGGCTCATTCCCGCGTCCCAGCAATACTTGAAGAAAGGACAATCCCAATGTTTGTCTGCGCCTTCCTTTTCTTTTGACGGTCCCCTAGCGAGGTGCTCATATCCTTCGTCGTTTCTGTCGCGCCGGCGGCGTTGGTCATACTGACGCTCATACTTGTTAAGGAGATGCGTGGAATGTGGCTTCTGATATCGCACTCTCCTCACTTGTTCCTCTGTTAAGTACCGCCTGTCATTGTGGCTGGGCCGGTCGCGTGGACTAGCCTTCTCTCTTTCTTTTCCCCGAGAGCGACCACCCTCCTCCTTGTAGTCATGGTGGTACCCAGACCCTGCCATATTAACGCCGAACGAGAAATCCAACTGACGCCTCGCGGAGCGACTGAGCTCTACCATGTTGACGCCGGGAAATGGGTTTGTGTCCACTTTCATGGCGACTTGCCCAAGGATCAGACGGCCTTGTTCTATCGCCGTTTGGATTTGGCAACGTAGCTCTTTGCAATCATTGGTGGTGTGGGTGAACGAATGATGCCACTTGCAGTATGGTCTCCCGTGCATTTCCTGAGCCGTAGGGATTTTGTGGCCTTCGGGTAACCTCAGCTGTTTCTCCTTCAGCAGTAAATCGAATATCTGCTCGGCTTTGCTCACATCGAAGTCGAACCCTTTTGCAGGCCCTTGCTGTTTCACCCATTTGCAGGACACAGGATCTGCCCCTCGAGCCCATTCGGCTACGGCCACTTCCTGGTCTTGTGTAGGATCATCTTCTTCCGCATCGACCAGGCTTATCGGACGTTTGAATTTGTCTTGGTACAACTCAGGGTGGCGCTGTTCATACATCGTCAGTTTATGGGCCATGTGCGCCAATGAGTTGTACTCTACTTGGAAAGCCAGATCCTTGATGGGTGCTAAGAGACCTAACACTGCCAGCTCGACTGCTTCCTTCTCAGTTAAACGAGCTGAGTAACATCGGTTCTTGACGGTCCTGAAGCGCTGGATGTATTCGGCTACAGTTTCTCCCCGCTTCTGCCGCACCTGCGCCAGGTCTGCAATGCCAGCCTCAGTAGCCTCTGAATGGTACTAGATGTGGTACTGCTCTTCCAGTTGCTTCCAGGTATGAATCGAATCAGGTGGCAGCGAGGTGTACCACCCAAAGGCTGGTCCTGTCAGAGATTGCGCGAAAAATCTTACGCGCATTTGATCCGATGCCGAAATCATGCCTAGCTGTGCCAGGTATCGGCTTATGTGCTCGATCGAGCTTGACCCTTCTGACCCGCTGAACCTTGAGAACTCAGGGAGCCGATACTTGGGTGGCAGCGGAATCAGATCAAACTCGTTGGGGTACGGCTTTGAATAGCCGATTGTCCTTCTCTTCGGCACGAAGCCGAACTGGTCCCTCAGGATGGTACTGATTTGCTCCACTGTTTGAGCTGGAGGGGCTAGATTCTCATGGCTTGTTCCAGTGGCATACTTGGCTAGCCACGCCTGTTTGTCAGCGTCCATCCCAGTCATCGCCGCTCCAGACACGCCTGCCCCTGAAGATCCTGCCCCAGGAACCCCTGCCGCAGAAACTCCTGCGGTTGCAATCTGTTTGGTGCGCGTCAGGTTATTGCAGTCCGGCACGTAGGTGCATATATATCCGTGTGGGATTTCCTTAGGTGGCTCAAACAGGAATTGGCAATCGCCTGGGTCGCCTCCAGCCTTGTAGACGACATAAGCCACTGCTCCCGGCGGCTCTGGAGCTGCAAGTGTGAATGGCAGCTGTGGCCTGGTCTGGAGCGGTCTTTCTCCCTGGTGAGTCCCCAGAGTAGGCCCCGTCGGAGAATACTGATGTTTCATGATCTCCTGAACTACGCGAACGGTGACCCGTTCGAAAGCGTTCACCAAGCTCTCCGAATGGCGGTGCAGAGAATGAGCCACCATGTAGTTGACTTCCTGTCGCAGAGCTCTGGTACGCTCCTCCGAAGGAACAGACAGATCCACCTCATCAAGAGCACCCTCGGCGGAGAACCCTCTCCACTTGATGCCATGCTTACGGGTCCTCTCGAAAGAGCCGATGAGATCGGCTTCGAAGAGATTTCTGATCTCATCATACTTCGCCTTGTGCTCTTCAGGAAGCTCGTCGTACGTGACTGGTCTGCTCTCCATCGCAGCGTCGCATGTTGATGTAGACGTTGTCTTTTGTGCCACCGGGCGTGCCAGAATGTGTTGCCTACCAAAACTCACCGGCGAGCAGCGACGAGCAACACGAAGAGCCGGGAGGCTCCCAGAACTGCTGGTGGGCCCTGGTCCCTCGGGCAACGGCCCGCAAAACTCCGGCACACGTCCTGGCTTGGTTCGAGGGCGTGCCACCTGACCTATACCTGATCAGGAAGGTGATGGATTGCTCCGATTGGTTTCCTGCATGGTAAACAAGTATACGTAAAATTCGAGCCGTGACCGGCTTCCAGGTTTCCCTGTGAATCGGCTCCTAGAGCCGATTAACCCATGGTTCTGCATTAGATCTATGATAACATGGGGTTTTGCTTCATCAATACAAGTTAAATCGATCTACGATAGTTTAACGTTTTCACTACATAATTGGAACGTCCTACACGTAATTGAGCCTGGTAGATATAAAAGATGATGGAAAACTAACCCTAGAGAAGGCCTAGAAACCAACATAAAGTCAATTCCCGGAACAACTCCTCTTGGACTGGCAAACCATATCTTACATATTACTGGATCGTTCAACCCGTTTGCAAGGCCTGATCATGTAGATATCAAACTAAACCTTGGAGAACAAGGCACAACTATAACAGATCAAATCGACTTAAATAAAGATCAAGCAAGATGCCACCCTTACACCCGGGAGAAGGTGCAAAGGCGGCGAGATAGCTAGAGGCAGCAAAACTAAACAATCATAGCGAAAAGTACTATTGCTAGCCTACACAAATCTATGATAATAGTACTACTCGCCATCAACAAAGCTTCAGTACGAGTAGCACCCAACAACGCATAAGTAAATACTGCCTAGATCGCAAGATGCGATCTAGGCAGCATGGCACTTACCCGAGAAAAACCCTAGAAACAAGGGGTGGCGATGCGCCGAGATTGTGTTTGTTGTGAACGTGATTGTCCTCTTTTTCTCGATAACCTTAGGTACATATTTATAGTCCGGAGACTCTCTACTTTTGGAATAACTCTACAACTCTATCTTTACCTAAACTGAAACGGAACCTAAACTGAAACGAAACCTACTATGATACAAGATACACGGGCAATTTAGCCCAATTCTACGCACTAGGCCGATCCAACAACACGTTGAATATACGCATCTTCCAGGCCCATCTTGATCACGGCCCATCTCCTTCGTTGGCCAAAATATGGCGATAACAGTATGTCCATCACATCATTCTCCTAATGATATGACCCTGTTGTTAATAACATCTCTATGTTCATGATCAGGAAACCATGATCATATATTAACCAACAAGCTAGTTTAACAAGAGGCTTTACTAGGGACTCTTATTTTAGTTTACAAATCACACAAGTATTAATGTTTCCGGTTAATACAATTATAGCATGGTATGTAAACATTTATCATAAGTATGAAGATATGATAATAACCCACTTTATTATTGCCTCTTGGGCATATCTCCAACAGTCTCCCACTTGCACTAGAGTCAATAATCTAGTTTCAAACCTTTGTGTATTCAACACCTATGGCTTTCCGGTGTTGTATGTACACGATTGCTAGTGGTCAACTGATCTCCGGATCTGACACTTCCAGGTCCGTGTGTAATTGCATGTCTTTGCGTCTCTACGCATCACTCATTCTCTAATGAGATGCTTTGTATAAATTTGGTCTTTCGGTGTGACCTTTAGCTCTTTGGGGTTAAAACATGTTGATAATATTGTCGCACAATATATCTTCATAGTATTATCCCACTGTGAACTACACCTAGTTTGATAACAAACTACTTGACACAAATGCCCTCTTTTGCTGCTAAAATAGCAGTCATATACTTAGCCTTTTGTTGTAGTATCTATCACAATGTCTTAACTTTGGAACTCATCCAAATCCATTATGGAACTTACTTTCCATTATATTGTGCCACCCTTAGTTTAGATTGAGATAAACTTAATTTGCACTTTGTGACAAAACTAGTATCAATGTAGTACTTTTACAATGAACTAACCATCTATTTGTCACTTCTACAAATAATATACTCTTAGTTCTTCCAAAAGATCTTAAGAATATCCTTACTATTGTCCAATGATCATTTTATGAATCATTCTGGTATATGCTCATAACATTTAGAGCATAGGACATATCTGGATTTGTACATATCACAGTATGATTGATATAAATATTCTTTGTGATTTCATACATCAAGTATCAATCTATACTTGATTATTTGTTTTACCAAATGTCAATACACTTGAATATATCATCAACATTGAACTCATTCAATCCTTTCTGTGCAACAAGAAACTTTCTTGTAGTTTCTATATTGAACTCATTCAATATCTCGTGTATGTACTTCTGGCACAACCATATTAGCGTCTATTCATGCCTAATATTTGGGTTTTGCCTAAGTCTTTCATCAAGATGAAATTCTTAATATGTGTTAATAAAAGATACATCATTTTCAATCAACAATATGTCTTCCACATAACGTATTAGAAACATGTCTTAGCGCTCCCACTTAATTTCTTGCAAATGCAAGCATCTTCATTGTCTCTGATGAAATTAAACTCTTTTAACAGTTTCATCATAGTGAAGATTCCAACTCCGCTATGCTTATTTCAACTATTGAAGTTTGCATATGCTTTTAGCATCCTTTGAATTAACAAAACCCTATGGACCGTGTTACGCACATGTCCTAGGTAACAATTCTATTAGAAGAACTTGTTTTGTTTATTCAACTACCACATAACAAATTTATATGTAGTGGTTGCTACATTAATCCGTCTAGACTAAATATCACTATGAAAGATCAAATCTTATCATAGTCAACCTTTGAACATTTTGTGAAATCTTTCCCAACATGTCGACTATTTCATAGATGTAAAACATCCATGTCTATTTCTTTATAGGTCCAAACACGACTGTAAGGTCTTACACCTTTCTTGAGGGTCCTTCAAGTTCAAAACTTGTTTTCTCATGTATGGAACTATCACGGATTTTATGGCTTCAAGCCATTTGACGGAGTCAGGGCCCATCATCGCTTCTTTGGATGTAGTCGGTTCATTATTCTCAAATAATGATTCAACCCTCAAATCTTGGTATTTGATTGTTTACCCGACCTACTTGTCTCAATAGAAACTTTGACTATTGTAACCACAACCTTTGAGGCACGTGAGCCATGAGCATTGTTGCTGCCTCCGGAACACTTTTCGGCGCTGCGCAACTTTGCACATATAGCTAAGGTTCGTTTAACCTTATCAAAGTTCTATTGTCCTCCCACTTAACTTTTCACGAAAAATTCCTTCCCAAAGAAACTTGACGTTCTAAGTGACAAACACTTTTGTCTCTGGTGTTATGGAGGAATACTCAACAGTTATACAAAGACAGGTTCATCCGACTTTGGTTGCACACAGCTTTCTTATGCATAGCAAACCAATGTTTAAGAAAGGACAACTTGGGTTTTATCCCAA
Source organism: Avena atlantica (assembly GCA_910589765.1). Classification (NCBI taxonomy): domain Eukaryota; kingdom Viridiplantae; phylum Streptophyta; class Magnoliopsida; order Poales; family Poaceae; genus Avena; species Avena atlantica. Next base: position 4,203,886 of record OU342736.1, on the reverse strand, counting down.
ACCATAACTTTATATGGTGTCATTTCAACGGATTATGATGAAGCTCTTTTCAGTGGAAAAACGGTAATCTCTAAAGCTTTTAATCTTTAAAATACAATGGCAATTTTATGAATTACACCTTTGATCTCACCATGTCAAACAAGGTTTAATTACATATCTCGAATGCTCCATACTCTTATGGTGTTTCGGGAAATGCAAATCCACGGAACGATTCCTTAAATCTTAGGTATTATGCTAAACTTTGTAACTCAAATATCTTCCTTTATGATCTTTATCATAAACTATTTATATTCTTGTTACAATGATTTTGCACTTCATCTTGAAAGTCTTTGAACTTTTCAAATGTTTCATACTTCATCCTTATTAAGTAAATATTCATATATTCACTCAAATTTTCGGAGAAAGCATATGAAGTTGAAATCCATCGCTCTTGGCTACACATAATGGACTTCGTACAACAATATGTACAAATTCCAATAAGCTAGTCTTTCGTTCCCATTTGGCCTATGAACGAAGTTTTAATTATCTCTAGGAAAGTTTCACAAGCATCATTTGATCAAAATCAAAAGACTCCAAAATTCCATACATATGGAGTTTCTTCATGTTTTCTTTCCAATATAATTTAAACGGCGATGTCACTTCCTAAGTGATCTTTCAATCAATTTGTCTTTTGACATTTTTAGCACTAGTTTTATGGATGTGATTTCTCCAACGAGATTTGTGAATCATCCATCTTTTATGGATTACGGCAATTTATTTGAACAACCCTTTTGTTCTCATAATACCTGATAAAACAAATCTTGAAGGCAAGCTTTGATGTTTAACGAGCAACACAATAACCCTTTATTTGTTCTCGATGAACATCATCACATATTCTTTTGCTAGTTACTTAGACCATTGTAGTTCATGAATTGTGTTGTTTCGTATGACGATTCACACCAACAAATTCAGTATCAAATACTTAATAACCACATTGTTTAATAAGCAAAGAATATAGCCATAACATGTATATCATCTATATACTTAAACTGAACAATTCTAGTCTTTTCTTTTCTGCCATATATTTATGAGATTCTCTTTCAGTATTTCCTTTTCTGTTTGAAAGAATCTATCAACATCAATTAGTGGAGTCATACATATGACACATAGTACAAAACATGTATAGTTAAATACCAATGTCTTTGGACTTGCACCTTGAAGTAGATCACCATCATCAAATGTTTGGTGTTCTTTCAAATTCCTTTATTTAGTAATCTCTTGGTGTAGTAAACATTTTACCTACATCAAATATTCATCCTTATCATGGAATCGTCCATGATCAAACTACCTTTAGCTTATAACGATGAATTACGAGTATAATGTTGCTATCCAAAACCTTTTGGAGGATTAGGACAACAAGTGTCTACAACCCTTTGCAAATTCTCATCAAAATATGAGAACATGAACTTTGCCATATTATACTCTATCATGTTGCAACCAAAACTTCGTTTCAGATATCACAATATCTTCCACACATCATGGTTTCTGAAACAACTCTTTCAGATCCTTAGATAACCTTGATATTAGGAGAATCCTTTGAATATCAAGAATCATGGAGACAAACATGATACTTATATACTAACATTGGAATTGTTACTCTTGATTTTAATACCAATTATTAAACTTCATGGAGTAACCGGAACTTACTGAAAGTTTGCAATAGGACTTTTAAACTTTAGATTAACACTTCAAAAACAATATGATACCAGTTCGTAAAGTAACTAACCAGAATTCTATAGTTCTATCATCTCAATTATAACTAAGCGCAAGGTGGTAAACGGATGCCAATGACTACAATAACTATGCAAATTCACTTTGATTTAGTTTATGATAAATTGAGTTCTAATTAATAATTAAATTAATCTAGGTGAACTCCCACTCAAAACAATATCCCTCACATTGTTTTAGTGATCACACGAACCAAATCCACCACATCAAAACCGATCATCACGAGAGTTGATATAGCTTCAATGGCGAACAATCAACATGTTCATCATATCTACTATATGACTCATGCTCTACCTTTCGGTAATCCGTGTTCCTGAGGCCATGTCTGTACATGCTAGGCTCGTCAAGATCAAACCTTAGTTTCCGCATGAGCAAATCTGGCTTGCTCACGTTGTATACACTTGTAGAATCTAACACACCCGATCATCACGTGGTTCTTCGAAACAACAAGCTTTAGCAACGGTGCTAACTAAGGGTGAACAGTCTATGACTTGAAATTTATGTGCATGAGGGATCATCTCATAATGCTACCGTCGTCTACTAAGCAATACAAGATGCATAAAGGATTAACATCACATGCAATTCATAATATGTGATATGATATGGCCTTTCTTCTTTGTGCTTCCGATCTCCATCTTCAAGCACGAACATGATCTCCATCATCACCGGCATTGCATCAAGGTCAATGATGCTTCTCCATGGTTGTCGTCCACCGGCTTCAACTATTACAACTACTTTGAATAGACATGCGGGTCTTAACATAAATTAAAGATAACCATATGGCTCCTGCCGGTTGCCGACTTACAATAAGGAACATTGCATACATCATATATAATCACAATCATGGCCATATCACATCACTGCACACCCCTGCAAAACAAAGTTAGACGCCTCTACTTTCTTTGCATATTTTACGTGGTTTGGGGCTTTCAATAAGTGTCGTTCTAACTTACGAACAAGAACCACAACATTGATACTAGTATTGTTAATCACCCGTTGTAAATTGGATCTCAACTATGCTAGGAGAAACAGGCACCCGCAAAGCCACTTATGCAATACAAGTTGCATGTCAAGCGTGGAGCAAGTCTCATGAACGATGTCATGTAAGGTTAGCCCGGGCCGCTTCATCCCAACATACCGCAAGATGCAAAGTACATAAGAAGCAATCGACAATAAAAGCATCAACGCCCACAATGACCATTGTGTTCTACTCGTGCAAAAGATCTACATATAGACACGGCTCTGATACCACTGTAGGGGTTCGTAGCATGGAAAACAAAAATTTTCTATCGCATACAAACAAACAAGCCAAGATCTATCTACTAGATTGTAGCAACGAGTCGATGGAGTAAATTACCCTCGAAGATTCCAAAGCGGTTAACGAGAGCAGATTCTCGTGGGTGATGTAGTCGTACACTTCCGATCTCAAGATCGCGTAGACGATCCTTCCGGCGCTGCGTTCCGGCAGCGCTCCCGCAGTCGGTCACACGTTCGGTACTCGACGAAGACCTTCCTCTCCCTTGTTCCAGCAGGCAGCGGAGGTTGTAGTACTCTCCTCGCGATTCCGGCAGCACAACGGCGTGGTACCGGAAGTAGAGGGGAAATCCCGTAGGGCTTCGCCTTAAGCCGGTGCGAGTATGGTGGAGCTTATGAGAGAGGCTATTAGTGGTCTAGTAATTAGACACACCAATTAGAAGGCTCTAAACCAATTAGAAGGCTCTAAACCGATGGCTAAAGCAATTAGAAGCTCTAAACCCAAACGGCTCTAAACCGGAGGTAGAAGATAGGAACTTGTGTGTCTAGGAGGGGAGCCCTGCCCCTCCTTTTATGGGTGGAGGGTCTTGGCGCGCCAGGGGAGGGAGGGAGTCCCTCCCCAACTCGGCCTAGGGCTGGCCGCCGGCTTGGAGGAGAGAAACTCCTCCTACAAGTCGGTTCCAACTCCTCTTGCTTGTTTCCCACAGTTTCTTGTTTTAGCCGTTTGACTTTCAAACTGGACATTTGACTTTTCTGTTTTAGGATTCAATTTAATCCTTTATTTGGGACAGCAAGAACACTTAGTACATGATGCAATCATTCCAATATGTAATGACACATTCATGTACCCCTCCCCCCCGGAGTGCCGGACAATCCGGAACCTTCTAGAACATTCCCGATGAAAACACCGGAATCATTCCGCAACTCCGAAACGGGACTTTCCTTATATGAATCTTATTCTCCAGACCATTCCGGATCACCTCGTGATATCCCGGATCCCATCCGAGACTCCGAACAACATTCGGTCTCTTTCTCATAATACCATAACTACTCAAACAACGTCGAATCCTTAAGTGTGTCTCCCTACGGTTCGTGAATTATGCGGACATGATAGAGACACTTCTCCGAACAATAACCAATAGAGGAATCTGGAAATTCATATGGCTCCCACATATTTCTACTATTACTTTGCGATCGAATGAACCACTTACTTACGATACCAATTTCCCTTTGTCTCACGATATGTTACTTATCCGAGGTTATGATCGTCGGTATCTCTGCATACCTAGTTCAACCTCGTTACCGATAAGTACTCTTTTCTCGTTCCCGTGATATGTGATCCCTTGTGACCCAGTCACATGCTTGCAAGCTAATTGGATGACATTCCACCGAGAGGGCCCAGAGTATATCTATCCGTCATATGGATGGACAAATCCCACTCTTGATCCATGTGTTTCAACCAATACTTTCCGAACACTCAATGCCACCTTTATAGCCACCTAGTTACGGTGTGGTGTTTGATGTCATCAAAGCATCCATCCGGTAAAGGTGATATGCATGATCTCATGGTCGAAGGAATTAGGTTACTATGTATCAGAAAACATATAGCAATTGAACTAATGAAATGACTTGATCTTTATGCTACGCTTATCTATAGGAGTATGTCCATCACATCATTCTCCTAATGATATGACCATGTTGTTAATAACATCTCTATGTTCATGATCAGGAAACCATGATCATATATTAACCAACAAGCTAGTTTAACAAGAGGCTTTACTAGGGACTCTTATTTTAGTTTACAGATCACACAAGTATTAATGTTTCCGGTTAATACAATTATAGCATGGTATGTAAACATTTATCATAAGTATGAAGATATGATAATAACCCACTTTATTATTGCCTCTTGGGCATATCTCCAACAATTAGAAGTTTCTTGGTCCTCACAGGATATTACCGAAGGTTCATCGAAAACTTTTCCAAGATAGCAAAACCCATGACGGAGCTATTAAAGAAGGAAAAGAAATTCCTATGGACCGAGGCATGTGAAGCAAGGTTTCAAGAATTGAAGAAACGCCTTGTAACGGCACCAGTTCTATGTCTGCCAGATATCCAGAAGGATTTTCAAGTCTATTGTGACGCTTCACAACAAGGACTTGGAAGCGTATTGATGCAGGATGGGAAAGTGGTATCCTATGCCTCCCGACAACTTAAGAACCACGAACACAATTATCCCACACATGATTTGGAACTTGCATCTGTGGTTCATGCACTCAAAGTATGGAGACACTACCTCATGGGCAAACATTGTGATGTGTTCACAAATCACAAGAGTTTGAAGTACATCTTCACCCAAAAGGAGTTGAATATGAGACAAAGAAGATGGCTTGAGTTAATTAAGGATTATGACTTGGATTTGCAATACCACCCCGGAAAGGCAAACGTGGTGGCTGATGCCTTAAGCCGTAAGGTGTATGTGAATGGACTTACCGCAGGAGAACTTCCAGAGGATCTATGCAAGAAATTCAGGGATCTCAGGCTAGAGATAGTCCCGAAAGGACACGTAGCGACTATGGAAATAGTGTCCACCTTCCAAGAAAAGATCCAAGAAGCACAAAAGGGGGATAAAGAGTTGGAAGAAATAAGAGTCAGGATAAGTGAAGGAAAGACTAAAGAATTTCGTCTGGACGAACAAGGAACCCTCTGGTATGGGAAGCGTTTGTGCGTTCAAAATGACCCTGATATCAGGAAGATGATCCTACAAGAAGCTCATGATTCGCCATACTCAATTCATCCAGGTAACACAAAGATGTACATGGATGTGAAGGATAGATTCTGGTGGAATAACCTAAAGAGAGATATAGCAGAGCATATTTCTCTATGTGATGTGTGCAACAGAGTTAAAGCCGAGCATCAGAAACCGGCAGGATTACTTCAACCACTACCTATACCCGACTGGAAGTGGGACAAGGTAGGCATGGATTTCATCACGGGATTGCCCCGGACTCGTTCTGGGTTTGATTCTATCTGGGTAGTGGTGGACCACTTCACCAAGGTGGCTCACTTCATCCCCGTAAAGACCACATATACAAGTGCTAAGCTTGCGAAGATATACATGTCAATGATTGTAAGCCTACATGGTGTTCCCAAGGGAATTGTGTCAGACAGAGGCACCCAGTTTACTTCAAAGTTCTGGCGACAACTACATGAGTCTCTTGGGACCCGACTAGAATTCAGTACTGCCTTCCACCCTCAAACAGATGGTCAAACAGAAAGGGTGAATCAAATTTTGGAGGATATGTTGAGAGCTTGCGCACTAGACTATGGGTCTAGTTGGGACGATAACCTGCCATATGCTGAGTTCTCATACAACAACAGCTACCAGACAAGTATCAAGATGGCTCCGTTTGAAGTTCTATATGGCAGGAAGTGTAGGACTCCATTGCTATGGAATGGAGTTGGAGAACGCAGTCTTTTTGGACCTGACTTGATAAAGGATGCCGAAGAAAAGGTGCGAGAGATTCAGGACAGGCTAAAGGTAGCCCAATCCCGACAGAAGAGCTACGCTGATTCCAAACGCAGAGATGTGGCTTATGAAACAGGGGACCGTGCGTATCTCCGAGTTTCACCCCTACGTGGAGTTAAGAGGTTCGGAATCAAGGGCAAGTTAGCCTCACGATTCATAGGACCATACAAGGTTCTGTCCCGTAGAGGAGAAGTTGCTTATCAGTTGGAGTTACCGGAAGGACTGACTGTTCATGATGTGTTTCATGTGTCACAACTAAAGAAGTGTCACCCGGAGATGGCTGAAACACCGCTAAGAGACACCATTCCCCTAGATGAGGTTCAATTGGAGAATGACCTTACCTATTAGGAAAAACCCATCAAAATACTGGAAACAGCTGAAAGGATTACCCGCACCAAGACTATAAGGTTCTGCAAGGTACAATGGAACCACCACTCTGAGGAAGGAGCTACTGTTGGAGATATGCCCTAGAGGCAATAATAAATGTAGTTATTATCATATCTTTGTGTTTATGATAAATGTTTACATTCATGCTATAATAGTATTAACAAGGAAACATTAATACTTGTGTGATTTGTAGACTTAATTTGAAGTCTCTAGTAAAGCCTCTATATAATACTAGCTTGTTGGTTAATAGATGATTGTGGTTTCCATATCATGAACATTGAGATGTTATTAACAACAAGATCATATCGTTAGGAGAATGATATGATGGACATACTCCTATAGATAAGCGTAGCATAAAGATCAAGTCATTTCAATAGTTCAATTGCTATATGCTTTCTGATACATAGTAACCTAATTCCTTCGACCATGAGATCATGCATATCACCTTTACCGGATGGATGCTTTGATGACATCAAACACCACACCATAACTGGGTGGCTATAAAGGTGGCATTGAGTGTTCGGAAAGTATTGGTTGAGACACATGGATCAAGAGTGGGATTTGTCCATCCATATGACGCATAGATATACTCTGGGCCCTCTCGGTGGAATGTCATCCGATTAGCTTGCAGGCATGTGACTGGATCACAAGGGATCACATTTCACGGGAACGAGAAAAGAGTACTTATCGGTAACGAGGTTGAACTAGGTATGCAGAGATACCGACGATCATAACCTCGGATAAGTAAAGTACCGTGAGACAAAGGGAAATTGGTATCGTATGTAAGTGTTTCATTCGATCGCAAAGTAATCGTAGAAATATGTGGGAGCCATATGAATTTCCAGATTCCTCTATTGGTTATTGTTCGGAGAAGTGTCTCGATCATGTCTGCATAATTCACGAACCGTAGGGAGACACACTTAAGGATTCGACGTTGTTTGAGTAGTTATGGTATGATGAGAAAGAGACCGAATGTTGTTCGGAGTCTCGGATGGGATCCGGGATATCACGAGGAGATCCGGAATGGTCCGGAGAATAAGATTCATATAAGGGAAGTCCCGTTTCGGAGTTGGGGAATGATTCCGGTGTTTTCATCGGGAATGTTCTAGAAGGTTCCGGAATGTCCGACACTCCGGAGGGGAAGGGGTACAAGAATGTGTCATTGCAAATTGGAATGATTGCATCATGTACTAAGTGTCATCGCTGTTCCAAATAAAGGATTAATTCAAATCCTAGTTTGAAAAGTCAAATAGCTAAATTGAAAAGTCAAACGACTAAATTTGGAAAGTGGAAAAGAGGAGGAAGGGGGAAACCGAGTTGGGGAGGAGTTCCCTCCTCCAACCGGCGGCGCCCCCTCCAAGCCGAGTTGGGGAGGGACTCCACTCCCTCCCCTTGGCCGCCGGCCCCTCCACCTATATAAGGAGGGGCAGGGCTCCCTCCTAGCACACACAAGTACCTCTCCTCAAACCCTAGCAGCTGCTGCCCACCATAGCCGCCGCCGCCCCCTAGGGTTTTTGCCCTAGCCGCCGACCTTGGGGTGCCCCAAACCCTAGCCGCCGGCTCTAGCACCTCCTCCTTGGTGTGTCTAACACCTAGATCGCCGAGGAGCTCTCTCATACTCCACCATACTCGCTCCGGCTTAAGGCGAAGCCCTGCGAGATCTCCCCTCTACTTCCGGTACCACACCGTTGTGCTGCCGGAATCGCGAGGAGAGTGCTACAACCTCCGCTGCCTGCTGGAACAAGGGAGAGGAAGGTCTTTGTCGAGTACCGAACGTGTGACCGACTGCGGGAGCGCTGCCAGAACGCAGCGCCGGAAGGATCGTCTACGCGATCCTGAGATCGGGAAGAGTACGACTACATCACCCATGAGAATCCGCTCTCGTTAAACACTTTGGAATCTTCGAGGGTGATTTATTCCATCGACTCATTGCTACAATCTAGTAGATAGATCTTGGCTTCTTTGTTTGTATGCGGTAGAAAATTTTTGTTTTCCATGCTACGAAACCCTACAGTGGTATCAGAGCCGTGTCTATATGTAGATCTGTTGCACGAGTAGAACACAATGGTCATTGTGGGCGTTGATGCTTTTATTATCGATTGCTTCTTGTGTACTTTGCATCTTGCGGTATGTTGGGATGAAGCAGCCCGGGCTAACCTTACATGACATCGTTCATGAGACTTGCTCCACGCTTGACACGCAACTTGTATTGCATAAGTGGCTTTGCGGGTGCCTGTTTCTCCTAGCATAGTTAAGATCCAATTTACAACGGGTGATTAACAATACTAGTATCAATGTTGTGGTTCTTGTTCGTAAGTTAGAACGACACTTATTGAAAGCCCCAAACCACGTAAAACATGCAAAGAAAGTAGAGGCGTCTAACTTTGTTTTGCAGGGGTGTGCTATGATGTGATGTGATATGGCCATGATTGTGATTATATTTGATGTATGCAATGTTCCTTATTGTAAGTTGGCAACCGGCAGGAGCCATATGGTTGTCTTTAATTTATGTTAAGACACGCGTGTCTATTCAAAGTAGTTGTAATAGTTGAAGCTGGTGGAAGACAACCATGGAGAAGCGTCATTGACCTTGATGCAATGCCGGTGATGATGGAGATCATGTTCGTGCTTGAAGATGGAGATCGGAAGCACAAAGAAGAAAGGCCATATCATATCACATATTATGAATTGCATGTGATGTTAATACTTTATGCATCTTGTATTGCTTAGTAGACGACGGTAGCATTATAAGATGATCCCTCATGCACATGAATTTCAAGTCATAAAGTGTTCACCCTTTAGTTAGCACCGTTGCTAAAGCTTGTTGTTTCGAAGCACCACGTGATGATCGGGTGTGTTATATTCCGCAAGTGTATACAACGTGAGCAAGCCAGATTTTCTCATGCGGAAACTAAGGTTTGATCTTGACGAGCCTAGCATGTACAGACATGGTCTCGGAACACGGATCACCAAAAGGTAAAGCATGAATCATATAGTAGATATGATGAACATGTCGATTGTTCGCCATTGAAACTATATCAACTCTCGTGATGATCGGTGTTGATGTGGTGGATTTGGTTCGTGTGATCACTAAAACAATGTGAGGGATATTGTTTTGAGTGGGAGTTCACCTAGATTAATTTTATTATTAATTTGAACTCAATTTGTCATAAACTTAGTCTAAACAATTGCAAATATGTTGTAGATCAATGGCAGCCCCTACCATCAATTTTAATGCGTTCCTAGAGAAAGAAAAGTTGAAAAACAATGGAAGCAACTTCGCGGATTGGTTCCGCAATTTGAGGATTGTCCTCACAGCTGGTAATTTGACCTATGTGCTGGATGCACCGCTGGGTGACCCACCTGTAGCTGATGCTCCCGATGAAGTAAAGAATGTTTACCTCACTCGGAAGACTCAGTACTCCACAGTTCAGTGTGCTATCATGTATGGTTTAGAATCGGAGCTTCAGAAAAGGTTTGAGAATTCAGACCCATATGATATTGTCGAGGATCTCAAATTGATCTTTGAGACTCACGCGGCAATTGAAAGCTATGAGGATTCTGAAAATTTCTTTAACTGCAAGATGGAAGAGGGCAGCTCCGTCAGTGAGCATGTGCTTAAGATGTTTGGGCACGCAAACAAACTTCAAAGTTTGGGCATTGTGATTCCTAATGCTTTGGGGATTTACCGCGTCCTCCAATCACTACCACCAAGTTACAAGAACTTTGTGATGAACTACAACATGCAGAACATGAACAAGACGTTGCCAGAACTCTTTGCCATGTTGAAATCTGCAGAAGTGGAGATCAAGAAAGAGCACCAAGTGTTGTTGGTCAATAAGACCACCAAATTCAAGAAAGGCAAGTCTAAGCAGAAGGGACACTTCAAGAAGGGTGGTAAGAAAGTTACCACGCCGATGAAGAAGACCAAGGCTGGACCTAAGCTTGATACTGAGTGCTTTTACTGCAAGGGAGAAGATCACTGGAAGCGGAATTGCCCAAAGTGCTTGGCGGATTTGAAGAACGGCAACATCAAGAAGAAAGGTATATCTGATATACATGTTATTGATGTGTATCTCACTAGTACTCGTAGTAGTGCCTGGGTATTTGATACTGGTTCGGTTGCTCATATTTGTAACTCGAAACAGGTACTGCAGAATAAACGGAAGCTAGCGAAGAACGAGGTGACGATGCGCGTGGGAAACGGATCAAAGGTTGATGTGATCGCGGTCGGCACGCTACCCCTTCATCTACCATCGGGATTAGTTTTATACTTAAATAATTGTTATTTGGTGCCTGCGTTGAGCATGAACATTCTATCGGGATCTTGTTTATTGCGAGACGGTTACTTGTTTAAGTCCGAGAATAATGGTTGTTCGATTTATATGAGTAATATGTTTTATGCACATGCACCTTTGATAGATGGTCTATTCTTATTGAATCTCGATAGTGGAAATACACATATCAACAACATTGAGGCTAAACGTTTGAAATCAAGCGATAATTCGACCTATATGTGGCACTGTCGTCTTGGTCACATTGGAGTGAAACGTATGAAGAAACTCCATTCCGATGGACTTCTTGAATCACTTGATTTCGAATCACTTGATAGATGCGAAGCATGTCTGATGGGTAAAATGACTAAGACTCCATTTTCTGGTATGATGGAGCGAGCTATGGACTTGTTGGAAATTATACATACCGATGTGTGTGGTCCAATGAGTGTAGCATCGCGCGGTGGTTATCGTTATGTTCTTAACTTCACGGATGACTTGAGTAGATATGGGTATATCTATTTCATGAAACATAAGTCCGAAACTTTCGAGAAGTTTAAGGAATTTCAAAGTGAGGTAGAGAATCAACGTAACAAGAAGATTAAATTTCTACTTTCTGATCGTTGAGGTGAATATCTAAGTTACGAGTTTGGCGAGAATTTGAAGAAATGCGGAATACTTTCACAATTGACACCGCCGGGAACACCACAGCGTAATGGTGTGTCCGAACGTCGTAATCGAACTCTCTTAGATATGGTTCGTTCTATGATGTCACTTACAGATTTACCGCTATCATTTTGGGGTTATGCATTAGAAACAGCCGCATTCACTTTAAATAGGGCACCGTCTAAATCCGTTGAAACGACACCGTATGAATTATGGTTTGGGAAGAAACCTAGATTGTCGTTCCTTAAAGTTTGTGGATGCGAAGCCTATGTAAAGAAGTTACAGCCGGACAAGCTTGAACCCAAAGCGGAAAAATGCGTCTTCATAGGATACCCGAAGGAAACTATTGGGTATACCTTCTATCATAGATCCGAAGGCAAAATCTTTGTTGCCAAGAATGGGTCCTTTCTAGAGAAGGAATTTCTCTCGAAAGAAGTGACTGGAAGGAAAGTAGAACTCGACGAGGTTGTCGAACCTTCTCTCGAAATTGCGAGTAGCGCAGCACCGGAAGAAGTTCCTGTGGTGCCTGCACCAATTAGAGAGGAAGCTAATGATGATGATCATGAAACTTCGGTTGAAGTTGCTACAGAGCCTCGGAGGTCAATGAGAACTCGTACCACTCCAGATTGGTATGATCCCGTTATGAGTGTCATGTTGGTGGACAACACCGATGACCCTGAGACATATGAGGAAGCAATGATGAGCCCAGATTCCAATAAATGGCAAGAGGCCATGAAATCCGAGATTGGATCCATGTACGAAAACCAAGTGTGGACTTTGGTGGACTTACCGGATGGCCGGAAGGCTGTCGAGAACAAATGGATTTTCAAGAAGAAAACAGATGCTGATGGTAATGTTACTGTCTATAAAGCTCGACTTGTCGCAAAAGGGTTTCGACAAATTCAAGGAGTTGACTACGATGAGACTTTCTCACCAGTAGCGAAGCTAAAGTCTGTGAGGATTATGTTAGCAATCGCTGCATATTATGATTATGAGATATGGCAGATGGATGTCAAAACAGCATTCCTCAATGGAGACATTGATGAAGAGTTGTATATGATGCAACCCAAAGGTTTTGTCGATCCTAAAGATGCTAACAAGGTATGCAAGCTTCAACGGTCCATCTATGGATTGAAGCAAGCATCCCGAAGTTGGAATCAACGTTTTGATAAGGTGATCAAAAGTTTTGGTTTTATACAAACTTATGGAGAAACTTGTATTTACAAAAAAAGTGGGGAGCTCTATAGCATTCTTAATACTATATGTAGATGACATATTGTTGATTGGGAATGATGTAGACCTTCTTAATATTGTCAAGGAATATTTGAATAATAGTTTTTCAATGAAGGATCTTGGCGAATCAGCTTACATATTAGGCATAAAGATTTATAGAGATAGATCGAAACGCCAAATATCATTGTCACAGAGTACATATTTGGACAAAGTTCTAAAGAGGTTTGGAATGGAAGATAGCAAGAAAGGGTTCTTGCCCATGTTGCCCAATACGACCTTGAGTAAAACTCAAAGTCCGACATCGGCAGAAGATAGAGAAAGGATGAGTAAGACTCCCTATGCCTTAGCCATAGGATCTCTAATGTATGCCATGCTATGTACTAGACCCGACATTGCATATGCTGTTAGTTCAACTAGGAGATATCAAAGTGATCCAGGAGTGGATCATTGGACAGCGGTCAAAAACATCATTAAGTACTTGAGAAGAACTAAGGATATGGTTCTTTCTTATGGAGGTGATGAACAGCTCGTTGTTAATGGTTACACCGATGCTAGTTGGAACACCGATCCGGATGATTCTAAATCACAATCTGGATACGTATTTATTTTGAATGGTGCAGCAGTTAGCTGGAGGAGTGCAAAGCAAAGCGTTGTGGCGAGATCTTCAACTGAATCGGAATACATGGCCGCTTCGGAGGCTTCACAAGAAGCGATATGGATGAAAGAGTTCATTACAGAGCTGGGTGTGGTTCCTAGTGCGCTGGACCCAATGTCTATCTACTGTGATAACATGGGCGCCATAGCCAATGCGCAAGAACCAAGGTCACACAAGAAGCTGAAGCATATCAAGCTACATTTTCACGCTATTCAAGAACATATCCAGGATGGGGATATAAAGATTTGCAAAGTACACACAGATCTGAATGTGGCGGATCCGTTGACTAAACCTCTCCCGAGGGCAAAACATGACCAGCACCAAACTGCCATGGGTGTTCGGTATATTACCATGTAATCTAGATTAGATGACTCTAGTGCAAGTGGGAGACTGTTGGAGATATGCCCTAGAGGCAATAATAAATGTAGTTATTATTATATCTTTGTGTTTATGATAAATGTTTAATATTCGTGCTATAATAGTATTAACAAGGAAACATTAATACTTGTGTGATTTGTAGACATAATTTGAAGAGTCTAGTAAAGCCTCTATATAATACTAGCTTGTTGGTTAATAGATGATTGTGGTTTCCATATCATGAACATTGAGATGTTATTAACAATAAGATCATATCGATAGGAGAATGATGTGATGCACATACTCCTATAGATAAGCGTAGCATAAAGATCAAGTCATTTCAATAGTTCAATTGCTATATGCTTTCTGATACATAGTAACCTAATTCCTTCGACCATGAGATCATGCATATCACCTTTACCGGATGGATGCTTTGATGACATCAAACACCACACCGTAACTGGGTGGCTATAAAGGTGGCATTGAGTGTTCGGAAAGTATTTGTTGAGACACATGGATCAAGAGTGGGATTTGTCCATCCATATGACAGATAGATATACTCTGGGCCCTCTCGGTGGAATGTCATCCGATTAACTTGCAAGCATGTGACTGGCTCACAAGGGATCACATATCACGGGAATGAGAAAAGAGTACTTATCGGTAACGAGGTTGAACTAGGTATGCAGAGATACCGACGATCATAACCTCGGATAAGTAAAGTATCGTGAGAAAAAGGGAAATTGGTATCGTATGTAAGTGGTTCATTCGATCGCAAAGTATTCGTAGAAATATATGGGAGCCATATGAATTTCCATATTCCTCTATTGGTTATTGTTCGGAGAAGTGTCTCGATCATGTCCGCATAATTCACGAACCGTAGGGAGACACACTTAAGGATTCGACGTTGTTTGAGTAGTTATGGTATGATGAGAAAGAGACCAAATGTTTTTCGGAGTCTCGGATGGGATCCGGGATATCACGAGGAGATCCGGAATGGTCCGGAGAATAAGATTCATATAAGGAAAGTCCCGTTTCGGAGTTGGGGAATGATTCCGGTGTTTTCATCGGGAATGTTCTAGAAGGTTCCGGAATGTCCGACACTCCGGAGGGGAAGGGGTACATGAATGTGTCATTGAAAATTGGAATGATTGCATCATGTACTAAGTGTCATCGCTGTTCCAAATAAAGGATTAATTCAAATCCTAGTTTGAAAAGTCAAATAGCTAAATTGAAAAGTCAAACGGCTAAATTTGGAAAGTGGAAAAGAGGAGGAAGGGGGAAACCGAGTTGGGGAGGAGTTCCCTACTCCAACCGGCGGCGCCCCCTCCAAGCCGAGTTGGGGAGGGACTCCACTCCCTCCCCTTGGCCGCCGGCCCCTCCACCTATATAAGGAGGGGCAGGGCTCCCTCCTAGCACACACAAGTACCTCTCCTCAAACCCTAGCAGCTGCTTCCCACCATAGCCGCCGCCGCCCCCTAGGGTTTTTGCCCTAGCCGCCGACTTGGGGTGCCCCAAACCCTAGCCTCCGGCTCTAGCACCTCCTCCTTGGTGTGTCTAAAACCTAGATCGCCGAGGAGCTCTCTCATACTCCACCATACTCGCTCCGGCTTAAGGCGAAGCCCTGCGAGATCTCCCCTCTACTTCCGGTACCACACCGTTGTGCTGCCGGAATCGCGAGGAGAGTGCTACAACCTCCACTGCCTTCTGGAACAAGGGAGAGGAAGGTCTTCGTCGAGTACCGAACGTGTGACCGACTGCGGGAGTGCTGCCAGAACGCAGCGCCGGAAGGATCGTCTACGCGATCCTGAGATCGGGAAGAGTACGACTACATCACCCACGAGAATCCGCTCTCGTTAAACACTTTGGAATCTTCGAGGGTGAGTTATTCTATCGACTCGTTGCTACAATCTAGTAGATAGATCTTGGCTTGTTTGTTTGTATGCGGTAGAAATTTTTTGTTTTCCATGCTACGAAACCCTACAGCTACGTGGGAGCGTGAAGAAGACCTGAAGGCAGAACACCCACACCTATTTGCTAGCCAAACCGAATCTCGAGGACGAGATTCTTCCTAAGGGGGGTAGGTTTGTAACATTCCAGATTCTGTGTTTGGATGTTATTAGTGTCATGAATCATCCTTGCATCATTGGCATCCTACATTTGAAAAAAAAAATTGCAACAACAAAATCCTAACACATAAACCCATTTAAAAACCCTATTCAATATTCCCATAAGTAAGCACCCTTGTTGTAGTAGCATGACCCCCCTCTACAAACCTTGTAAAACTTTAAACTTTGGCCTATGTTGACCACCTCATTTTTATGAAAATTTAGAAACAAGATTCATCACTTTTGGACTTGGCTTGCAAAAGATATTGGAGTTTTACTAAAATAGAAAAAGGGAATTTTGTTAAACAAAAAAAAGAGGAAAGGGCCAACAGCTAACCCTAGCTGGGCCGGCTCGCCAGCCAGCCCACCCCGCCCCAGCGCCCGCGCAGCAGGGAACCTGCCCGCGCCCGTCGGCCCACCTTCCCCCCCTCTGCCACCGACAGCCCTACCCCACCTGTCATCCCTCTCCTCTCCCTAACGCGAACGGGACAGAGTCCCCATCGGCCATGACCTCTGCCCCCCGTGTCCGGCCAGGACTCCCCTAGGCCGTGTATATATGCCAGCCGCACGACCACCCCCTCCGATCCCAGGCTCGCAAAACCCTAAAAGTTTCCCCGATTCCGCAGGTACAAGCCGCCGCCGACCAGGTGAGTTGCGTCAATGCCGAGCCTCCCCTTCACCTGTTCTTCTCCCTGGGATGATCCCTACGTTCGACTGGTTTGCCTCACCTGCCTTGCCCATTGTCTGCCGCAGTGTGCCATCGCCAATCGCTCGCCGGAGCTGCGGGAGAGAAGCTGCCAGCCACACCGTTAGAGGAAGAGGGGGACAAAATCAAGGCGACAGACGGGACCGCGAGGAGGAGACGAGCACCAGCGGCAGATTCTTCTTCCTCGAGGTGCACCCGAGCTCCGCCGCCGTCGCCACCGACACCGCCGCCGCCCACCGCCACCGTCGTCGCAAACTGTAAGTCGCCGAGCCACCTCCTCCGTCCGATTTGCAATCTGTGGTTTGGATTAGATACAACCCGAAGGGGTATGCGCCAGTGGTATCGCGCCGCGTGGCGGCCACGTCAGCTCGCCACTTCTCCACACCGCGCTGCGCCGCGTCACCCCCCCCCCCCCGTTGCCAGCTGGGCCAGTAAGGAGCTGCCACTTGGCAAGTCCTTTTAGATCTATTTGCAGATTCGATTTTAAACTTGCGAAATTCATATAAAATTGAATATTTGGCCAAATTTAGCTTATAATATACCGTTGGATTCCTAATTTTATGTAGAATCCAAATCTGTAATAATATTGCAGGTTTGCAGTAATGTTTTAGGTGTAGATTTTAATCATTGGATTAGAGAGTTTAATCTATGGAAAAATAATTGAAATTCTATTTTTATTTGAATCTTGTTGCAATAATTTTGCTTCCACAATACCTACTGATCCAAATCATTAAGCCTTGCTTAGGATTATTAGATCTAACTTGGGGCTATTTAGATGGTTTGATCTCCTATAATCCTAGGAATTTTTTTAGTGATTCAAATTAGATCTAAACCCTTGGAAGATCAATCCTAGTGACACCCTTACACTATCACAACACAAACTTGCTACCTTGATCAATTTAACCAACCTTGCATAAACTACCATGTTGCATGCATGCATGATTTCCTTTGTGTTATGCTTTGAACAAGTTGTGATCAGATCTATGTTTGTGATTCGTTAGATTGCTTGGAGTGCGCTAAGGAGTGCTATTGTGTAGAGTGCTGCTCGGATCAAGGCAAGTTACACCACTTGTTCATAATTTTGTCCCAGTTTTGATTCTATGCATGTGATCTTCAAAATTCTGTAGCATGCATGTGTAGGATGATCTAGTAGAATTTTCCTTAGTATTATTTTGCAAGTGCGATGATTTTGTAGTATGCCATGAGTAGCTCTATACTTAGGATTTCCCATCCTAATAGGTTACCCTTGTTTTTGCTAAGTATTGCTTGCTATGCTATATATACAAAGTACCGTTGGGGGTTCGAAAGACAAAGAATTTTTCTAAGTATAAAGGCTCTCTTGAGCAAACTTTTCTTCTCAAATCCACTTTAAAATAAAACTAAGTTTTCTTCTGGGCGGAATGGTTGTCGGGTCAACGAGTGTGATTTTGGTGGAGGACGGCCGCCCAGGAATCAAAGAAGTCTGCCATGTTTCAGAATTCAGAAGCTTCCAGTGCAACCACAATACATTATGGGCTCTGTCTTGGCCTAGTACTTAGTGGGAAACCTCACCTGGGTACCAACATTTGGAGGTTCTTGGCACGGTTGGATCCGGAAGGTAGAGGGGCTACTAAGGGAAAGCCTCGCCATGGTCTTGTCTGTAAAAAGGACTTGGTCGTGGATTGTGGGTAAAGTGCACAAACTCTCAAGAGTATTGCAATCTGATCGATCAGCCGTGTTCACGGTAACAGAACAACAATGAGCGTCTGAAGGATGGAGCCTCTGAAGCATATTCCTCTCTCTTTTCTAAAACAAAGTTTTGAAACCCCATGGCATGCGTAATATCGCTAATGGGTGGGAATTTGGGGAACTTGGTGCGTAATATCCAAGTGACGCTTGGTGCGTAATATCCAAGTGTTTGGTTGTTGGACACATGGTGCGTAATATCCTCGTGTGCCACTCGATCTTATTTTATCTAAGCAAATGTTTACAAAGTAGGGCAATCATCTATTCTTCTCTCTACTTAAGAAAATTAGCTTTGAGCAAATGAACTCTACAGCCTATACCAGCCTTGCATGTAGAGATAGTCTTTTATCTCCTTGGTGTAATTTGCCAATACATTCAAAGTATTGACCCAACTTGTTGGCTGCACGTCTTATGTGCAGAATCCGAAGATTGAAAGGTGCGTAGGGATCGCGGGTCTACACTCGACAAGCCTGGGGCGTTGATGGACTCATGCTGCTTTTATGTTTCCGCTGTTATTTGAGCTAGCATAATGCTAAGCAATTTTTGTAATAATTCATACTCTGGATTCTCCGTGTAATAAAGACTTTGTGTTTTACATGATATTTCATCGACTGTAGTGCTAGCTATTGATCCAGGGACTAGCATGATAATCACAGGGACTTAGGATCCTTACCGATCCGAGGTCATTACACAACACTAGATACGAAGTATAATGGCATCGCTTGTTAACCCGTAGCCAATGCAAACCGACATGCCTAGTGACCTTGTATGTAGGACAAAGAACAGTCATGCGCAGTGACTTGTATGTACTACCACGATTAGAAAAATGTAGTTCACTACAGACTTGAACCTGCTATACTGCTAACAAAAAAACAGGTTGGATATTTGGTTACCTTAGTTGGAGAGGCATTTCCGCATCGTAAGTACTGTGCGGGTGATGTCCAGGTCACCTACGGTCCAGCTGTTGTGGTGGCTATTGCGTCGGGGAAGCAGATCTTGGATGGTCAATGTCGGCTTGAGTACGGTGGATGAGAGAGCCGCTAAGGCAGATCATGTGAAGTGAATGGCGATGCCCGTGCAGCTGGTCAAGAGTGGTGGAAATGAAACTTGTAGAACTAAATCCCGTTCGGTGGATATCGATGAAGCGTCTTCTATACGACTGCGTAGCTTTCAGTGGCGGGAAACTAGAGCTTGGGCTGTCGATGACGTCATCGGTGCGGTGAACGAGACCACATCACCGGTGAAGTGGAAGAGGGACCTAGTGAACGAGATCTGGTGTGGTGGGCATCAGTGAAGTAGCTCCAGGGTGGTACATGAGACCGCAGCTCATGCGGCTATGGCCGCCGTGGAATTACCACCGGCCGATGTGCATGAGAGAGGAGGATGGGCTTTTTGGGATGACCAGCAGGAAATACTACATGAATCGGAAATATAGAGGTGAAAAAAAGTAATTACGACCGTGTCTCCAAGCTACTAAAATTGCCACACCCATTTGTCGTCTGAATAATGTGTAGAATTGGAATTTTAAATTCATTTTTTTTTGAAATGGAAGTGCCAAAAGTGCTTCAAGGTTAATATGTGATTTTCCACTCGATTGAGATATTCGATTTGGCTAGTATCCATCTACTAATAATAGAAAAATGGTATTCCGCCGGTGGGAGATTTTTCTTCCATGATTTGAAATGGAGGGACGCGAAATACTACAAAGTCGATGGGAGATTTTGCCGCTCGATTGAGATTTTAAATTTAGCTAGTGTCGATCTTCTAATAGAAAAATGGTACTCCCTGGTGGGAGATTTTTCCCGATGAGGACATCCCTACTATTGATAGAAGCATTGCACCTTCAATACCATTGCAAGGACCTCTCACAAGAGGTCATACACGTCTACTTAATTATCAGGTACTTTTGTTTTTAGGAACTCTTCCTAATGTACGTGAGAAAACGATGCTGTCTAAATTAGATTTTTTTATATTATTTAGGAATGTTGGTCCTAGAAACAACCAGAAGGATAATCAATAGAGCATGGAAGATGACGCTATTAGTGAAGATTTTAGAACTTTGAAGCCACTATATTGAGAGATGAAGAGATGGACGAAACCAAGATAATACTACTTCATAATTTATTCCATATAGTCATATGGTGTCGCGTCAACTTTATTAATGGCGAGGTCCATGTAATTTTCATCCAACTTTTTAGGATGAATTTTTAAATTCCGCATATGTGGGAGAAACTGACTTAGGAAGGATTTCCGACCGCCTCTTCCAAGGCTGGCCGCTGTCCCCCTCTGTCCATCTATATATACGTCGTTTAGGTCATTGTTTAGACTCTAATTTTGTTTAGACTAAAAGTTAGCCACGCTCGAGTATCGCAGAGGCCTCTTATACTTCGCACCTATAAAGGATCCCACCTTTTCAATAAAGCTTTCATCTTCACCCGCAATATCTTGATTGCAATATTAGTTCTTACTTGTTTCTGATTTTAGGTAGGAACTAAGACTCTCGCTGGTCAGGCTGATCGTGCTTCTACAAGATCGGTAACCTCTAGGATATTGGCTTAGCAATTGCATTGGCGCTCGTGCTTGCACGTGTAGTCGGATCGTCAAACCCAAACTCAACCCAAATCGACTATCATAATATCATTGAAATATCGGACACCTTTGCCCTATCAAGTGGTATCAGATTTTAGGTTACTCGATTAGATTTAATATTTTTGTAGTATAGATATTTCTTACCTATAACCCACGAAAAAACCAAAAACACAGTTAGAAGTAGATCTATCCCATCACCAATCTCTGCCTTGCATTATCTTTTTAGTTTTTGCATCATTGAATTTGTGTCTCATCATGTAGAGTTGCTAGTTTTAGTGTCTCGTCCACCATATTCCGCCGCCACATACTCATACCACCATAAATCCCAGACTCCGTCACCGCCTTCCTACCATGATATGGTTCCAATCTATTTTCCTGCCGCGGCACGAGTCCGAGTTTAGTTGTTATTTACTAGTTATTTTTCCTTTCCTTCCTTGTTGTATCCATGCAGTAATCTAAGTACATGTTGAGTTACAATTCGGTCACAAGTCTAGAAGGAGAGCAACAAAAAATTCTGGCTATACTAGTTTTTGACCTTAGACCGTTATAGAGAAGAAAAAATTACGCCTGTGTGCTTTCTAGAGCACGGTACAGAAATTTCGACGAAATTTTTGGGGCTACCTTGTTTTTAGACCCCGTAGATTAGTTTTAGATACTCACCATCGTAGTGATTTTTGCAATCTCGGTTTGCTTTTTAGGGCGCCATATGATTATATCATTGCTTGTTGTGCCACGTCATGACATCGTTGGTGCTCTAGTCTCGCGTCTCTAGTACGGTCTAGCTTAGGACCATCACAGTACCGTCATTGAGCATTCCTTCAACATTGCATTGTTTTTTTATAATTTCTAACCCTCCTTGCTAAGCCTTTACGGAGCTCCACAGATTTCTCTGCGTGCGTTATCTCCACCGCTAGTAATCGCTCGGTGCAATCTCGGGAGCAATTGATATTTAAAGTTTGCACATTGCCTTTCTACTTTTCGTTAAGAACTTGTAAAAGCTTTGTATTTTGCTTGACAGATTACATGTGTTCCCACCATATTTCCGTAGTATAGGCATATATACCTGATCTTTTGAGGACTAACCATAGAAGATCCACTGATTAACCTTGTAAACATGACGATTGAAGAGATGCATGCTCACTTCACCAAGCTTTTGGTAGGGCGTGCTCATGATGTTGATTCAAAACTAGAGGATTTCGACAACAAGCTCACCGACACCATTGAAAAGATCGAAGAGCTCGAGAAATGCTTCAACGACAAGCTCGGCGCTCGGTTTCAGGAGATTTTGGACAGATTTTGGACAAGCTCGACTAGCCCTGGCAGCACCTCGGTGTGGACCCGACAACCTAGGTTGTGCACGAAGAGTTCCACTTAGAGGTCGTACTGCTGGTTCGGCCGCTGCAGCCCCTCCTGACGCTACTACTGCAACTGATGCACCAGAGGCTGCCGACGCGGCTGCTACTGCTGCAACATTTTAGGAATATGAAGGGGACGAGTACAATTTTGAGGACAAACATCTATTCGACGAGGAGGTTGAACAACCTCCACACCCTGTTGGCCAACCCCGACATTACCACCGCAACGCTATACCACGGGTACGTGATGATGATCATGTTGCAAAGATTAAATTAAATATTCCACCTTTTGAGGGTAGATATAATCCTAATGCATATCTTACATGGGAATTGGAAGTAGACCAACATTTTGCATGCTTAAGATATCTTGAGCATATGTGTGTTGGTGATGCTACATGTGAATTTACCGATTGTGCTTCACTTTGGTAGTCTGAACATTATCCCTTAAATCCTACTACTATTCCTAATACTTGGACTTCTTTAAAAACTTCTATGCATGTTCGTTTTGTACCTACTACTTATCAACGTGATTTACTAAAGATGGTGAATATTGGGCGAATGTGTACAACACAACGTGTTATGTTGGTACATGAAGATGGTGAATATGATTCAGCTAGTGACTTTGATGAAGATACTTTGGCTCTTATTTCCGCACGAGATGGAGATAATTATGATTTTGAAGAAGAAACAAAGGTAATGGGAGCTGAAACTGATGAATACAAGATTCTAGTTGCACAACATATGTTGAGTGTGCAATTGAGCCGAGATGAACATGATGAATGCCATAATATTTTCCAAACAAGAGGCTTTGTCAAAGAGAGAGCTATACAGATTATTATTGATGGAGTGAGTTGCAATAATATGGCTAGTGTTGATATGGTGGAGAAGCTTGCTCTACCTACACGACAACACACCCATTTATATTACGTTCAATGGTTTGAGAGTTCTCCCAAGATCAAGGTAACAAGAATGATACGCTTGCATTTTACTATTGGTAAATATTCTAATTTTGTTGATTGCGATGTTGTGCCCATGCAAGCTTGTTCTTTGTTACTTGGTGAAAGGATACGGATGTCGCCTAGAGGGGGGGGTGAATAGGCGATTAAAACTTTTCCTAGAGTGGCTCAACAAAGGAGGAATAAAACTAGTGTTTACTTTGTTAAGCACAACCTAGAACAACTAAGGTTCACCTATGTGCACCAACAACTTATGCTAAGCAATAGACGCAACAAAGTGACACGCAATAGACGCAACAAAGTGATAGCAATAGACGCAACAAACGCCACCAAGGACACAATGCCACCAAGGCCACAAACCTTGTAGGGTTCCAAGAACCCATGAGGGGCAAGCTCCAATGAGTAATTCAAACCAAATCCTCCGAAGAGAACACAAACCGATGCACCAAATGCAAATGGCAAGAACACCACAAAGGTGCTCAAATCCCTCACTCTCAAGTTCCAACAAAGCTACTAAAGCTATTGGGGGCACAAGAGAGGAGGAATGAAAGAGAGACACAAAATCCCCAAAAATCTAGATCCCCAAAGATACAGTCACAAAGAGATGAATCGGTTAGGTCAAAACATATATCTAGATCACCTCCAAATACCCCTCAAATATATGCAAGAATCAATGGAGGGGTGAGTATAAATCAAGCTCAAAGAGTAAGGAAAATGAGGGCAAAGCTTAGACAAAAGGAGGAGGAAGAAGCAACACTAAACGAAAATGGACAAAAGACATATATAGGGCTAGACAAAATATGGTCGTTGGAGTGTTTTTCTAAACGCCAGGAAAAAACGAAGCAGCAGCGCATGCGAGCGGGACCCAGCGGAGCAGCAGCAGCAGCGCAGCGCAGGCAGCAGCATGCGCAGGAGCTGCTCAACGTGCAAAGCTCGCAGGAATTGGCGGCAGCGCGGGCGCGGGGGCGAGCTGCGCGGGGCCCAGGCGGTCAACGCAGGCACGCGAGGGCAGGGGCCCAGCGGGAGCTAGTGCGCAGCGCACGCGGGGTCTGCGGCCAGCGAGCGGCAGTTGCGCGCGTGGGTCAACGCGCGGCGTAGCGCGCGTAGGGATCCGCTGGCGGCGCGCGCAGAACGAGGGAGCAGGTGGGCTGATTGATTTCGGCAAGCAGGGAGGCTAGCTGGGTCTGTATATGGATCTGGGAAAAATAAACTGGGCCTGCCGGTAGTACCGGCCCACCTGGGCGGTACTACCAGGCCGGCCGGTACTACCGCGAATAGGTACTGGGCTAGACAGAGAGATATAACGGGGCGCCCAGGGGCGGGCGGTATTACCGGCCCGCCTGGGCGGTACTACCGTTCAGCCCAGAGAGCAGATTTCCCTTTTTCTTTTTAGAATAAAATCGACGAATATTCAAACGGTCATAACTTTTGACTAGAAGCACCGATTGACCCGATTCCAATTGCGTTGATGACAAGGGCTTCCCAATAATATTGATTATCACCAAGTGAGAAAGTATCAAGTAGAATAATTTGAGATACCTCACTTGGTGAGAAACCGAAAAGCCGCAAAAATCAAAATCGCAACAAGATACATATGGGAGATCCGATTTGGTGAACAAGAGCTTGTTATGGAGATTACCACAAGCTCTATATCCTCACATGGATAAGACCAAATAACAACCAAATATGATGATGCAAGTATGCAAAGGTTTGAGCTCTCTCCGAACGTTGTGACCGAATTACTCATTCGAGAGCCCCTCTTGATAGTACGGTTATCTATCCTAAACCCAGTCTCCTACACAAAACACGAGACCACAAAAAGGGAAAACCTATCAAGATTATACCTTTGCCTTGAGCATTCCACTTGAGATCGAGGTAGACGATCTTGCCCTTCTCAAGATGGAACGCCTTTCTTAATTCCTCATCATCGACCTCGCATATTGAGCTTGCACAACATATCTTCTTTGCATTTCATCGACCTTGAAGCCAACACATGCTCTAAGCGATGCCAATGGACAAATCCTACAAGTATAACTTAATACACACATTAGTCCATATAGATTGTCATTAATTACCAAAACCACACATGGGGGCCCAACATGTTCTTTCAATCTCCCCCATTTTGGTAATTGATGACAATCCCTTTAAGAGGGTTTATATAAGGAATATTAATGAATAAAATGGTAATACCAATATCAAATACTACAAAAGTATTTGATACTGGTACCACCACCATATATAGAGCAAAATCCCCCACAATCTATGCATGTGTGATGAACTTGAATTTCATTGCATATATTGCCAATCATTATCATTGTGGAGTTTCCTTTATATACCACATGCTAAGCAACAAAAAAGATGCAAGAGAATGAAAGGCAAATGCTTAAGAACAAACTCAAAGCATAAACCATTTCCCTTAAACCCTCTAAAACTTCTCCCCCATTGGCATCGATTGCCGAAATGGGTGACGAGTTCTAGAAGGAAAATATAGTACTCCCTCCAATCCTAAATAAGTGTCACAGTTTTGAACTAACTATAGTTCAAAATGGCGACACTTATTTAGGATCGGTGGTAGTAATATTTCCTCCAAATATGTGCATTCGCACATATCCAATGATCAATACTTGGGAAGGAGTAGAACTATATCGAGGACCCAAAGATTGCCAAAGGAATAAAATAAAATGACGCATCACAAATGACGCAAGCAATCACAAGATCCGACAAACCAATTTGAAAACAACAAGTGAGTCCAAATGGAAACAACAAGATATTATGATATGAGCAAGAGAGTGCTTTAAATAACAAAATAGAGAAGCTCCCCAGGATTTGTGCACTATTCAACATACATGCATTAGAATACATTTTGCCAAATATGGAATCCGCGCTCCCCCATAAGCATTTTAAAACACAACAAATTTGAAAGAATACAAATGAGCATTATTAAATGAATAGATGAGCTCCCCAAAGATAATGCACCAATTATGATAGTTGCATTTGGGAACAGGGTGCATCATCATGGAATCCTCACTCATCCAAATTCATTTAACAATACAAGGCGTGAGAGAGCAAATATGGGTGCCCGAAGATGCAAACAAGAGGAACGAGCACTCATAGGCAAATAACTTTGGAATCCACCAAAGAATCAAAAGGAATAGAAAGGTGGTCTCCAAGGATTTAAAAATCAACTAAGATTATCTACGCTTATGTGTATATGTCTCTAAGTGGAAAACATCACAAGGACATATGCCAAAAAAGAAATATGCACACATAAAGAAGATATACAATAAATCACATAAAAGGATAAAATGAAGTCATAACATATATCAATAAGATTTTTGCTTCAAAGCATGGCCAAAGGCTCAAATATATCTTATTGTGCATTAATGAACTTCAAACACCAACACACTACATATATTACAACTATCACCAAGGGAAAAGGATAAAGTTGAAATATATGGAGAAAAGCAACAAGTATCACATAGAGAAATCAACTAGCAAAAATCTCACTATTGCACATGAGAGAAGTTGAGGAACCGAAGGACAATAAACTTGCTAGATTGACATATTTGGGATTGGTGGATCATATGCATGATTTTGTATAGTCCCAATTATATTTACTCATCTCAACTTATACACATTTACAATAGGGAGTTCTCTTAAAACCATGCCTAGAACTTCAACAATTATAAATACATGAATTCATGCTAGAAGGCAACCGACAAACGGTTGGAATCAAGATATATGAGCATGAGAAAGAGATACTTGTTACCGAGATATAATTGGTAGGATGTAGAGGATATGAATTCATTGATCATCCTATAGCTTGCATCAAATTTTCATGTATG
The DNA here is from genome assembly GCA_910589765.1 of Avena atlantica. NCBI lineage: Eukaryota > Viridiplantae > Streptophyta > Magnoliopsida > Poales > Poaceae > Avena > Avena atlantica. The sequence continues at coordinate 4,176,483 of OU342736.1, read as the reverse complement.
CACCACTTCTTCAAAATTGAGAGACAAGCATCCAATATATCTCCAATGTACCTAAAACACAATTAAGTACAAAATGGTCCCCAAACTTATTGGGTCCAAAGTAGTTAGAGAAAATACAATACATAGTGTAAGGGTCCCAACCTTTAATAAGGTAGAGATACCTGTGTTTACAATGCTAGTCCCTGGATCAATAGCTAGCATCCACAGTTAAGATGTAATATCAAGAAACAAAGGTCATAATACAACTTTATAACCAGGAATAAAATAATTCATTACATTTTACATAGCCCATTTGGCTATCTCATTACAATGCAACAGAAATAACTATAGCATGGAGTCCTTCATCTTCAAAGTGCCACAGGCAAACATGTTGGTTGTAGAATTGTAATCCTAATCAAAACACTTCACTAACATCAAAAAAATCTGCAACATAATAATTTACAGCCACAAGGGTCAATACATTTGAATTGTATTGGCAAGTGATACTATGGTAATATAGTGGAGTATATCATATATATGCATTTGGCTAAGTGGATTTAGGCTTGCTTTGCTCAAAATAGAATTTTCCTTATCATTTGAAAACACTAAGCTATTTCTTGTCAAAATCACCCAAGGCATCTCCAATTAGAAATTGGTGATCCTTCAACCCTTGTTCAACCACAAAATTTTAACTTAGAAACTGGGATGAGGAGATTCTTGATAGCTTCCATGTCTTGATGCTCAAATTGTCCTTTGCTAGGGACATGGCTAAGTACTTAGATTTTACACTCTACAGAGGTGGTGCACTTTCCTCAAAAGACTTGGTTTCACCAATACAAGATCTTTCAAAAGCCTTCCCTTATACCATAATGGACGCGCTCCAACCTATCAATCCCCTACCACCAACTGTCCATTTGGCTAAGTTATTGCAACCTATATGATCTAGGCAGAGCCCATAATGCCAAGTGGCTGCACTTGAAGCTTCTCAACATTTTAAATCTCAAATCTCTTTGTTCCTGGGTGGCCATCCACAAGTGAGATACACAAGGTAAACCATAGAAATGGGCCTTGTATAACCACTCAACACAAACCATTCCTTCCATTCCACCCAAGGTGATTCATTCACTTAGTTGTTTTATTAAACAAAACACAAGTCCTTGACTTAGAAATATTCCATAGTATGAATATATTCCACCCTTGTTTTCTACTAGCTAAGTTAAGCATGAAAGTAGCAGGAATATTAACTTAGGAAATTTCTTCTAAGGTTTCTTCTACTAGGATTTCCCATGGCATAGTTTATACTTAGCAAAATTTCCATGCAAGTCCTACTTTAGAAATATCACTAATGCATAGTGAAAATAATGGGACAAAGTATGAAGCATCACTTGCCTTTTTGGTATAGAATATAAGTTCACTCCTTGATCTTGCAATATTCACACTCTTCAATTTCCACTACAAATCAACCAAGCAAGCAATATTTAATCTACCAATCAAGCAAACATCACATAAAATAATAGAAACCATGCAATGCATGCAAGCATGCTAAAGATTGTCTTATTTCGAAAAGTGGTTTCTAATAGGTTATAAACATTCTAAAACACCTATTGGTCATTTTATAAAAGTCGCAAAACTATTTGCAAAAGATTTTACCTATAAACCATTTTTATATCAAAGTAATACTTTATATTGTTGAAGTGCTTTTTAGTAAAGTATTAATTTATAGGGTTCACCAAATATATTTTTAAATCATAAACTTGGTGTTTTGGGTCAGAAAGTTTAAATCAAATCATTTTCCAAAGGTTTTTCTCAAGAAGTCATTTTCAAACCATAATCAATATTTTTATTTGGCTAGAAATGCTTTAATTCAAAGATTTATTCTTTAGCTTCACAAAAATACATTTTTAAATCTATAAGTTGGTTTCTATGGTCAGTAGGTTCAAAACATTCCATTTGCCAAAGATTTTATCACAAAAATAATTTTAGAAGGAATTTTATATTCAAAATATGCCTACACAAGTTTCTGCAAAAATGACCATTTTACCAGAAGCAATTTACTAAACAAAGTTCATGGTTCCATTGATATAAAATTTGCAAAATTTGGACGTGTGGATCAAAAGTTATGAATTTTTCAAACTCTAACCTCTAATAGAACCTTTTCTGTTTTTAAAACAAAATTCAAGCCACGTGGAAGGTTCTGATTGGTCCATACCGTTTCGCTTAGATCAGGCAACGTGGACTGTAGGATCTACTTAACAACGCATGGCACAGATGCTCTCATACCTCTTCATTAAGTCAATCTATCGCATCACTCGGATCTAGATCGGACGACTCCTAATGCTTTGCCAAGAACTGGCGGCGCGACGACGGTGGTCGGCGGCGGCGCGGCTCTGGCGATGGAGTTGCCGACGGAATAGGAAGCGCAGGAGGGGGATAATATGCTCACTGGGTTATCCTTGTCGTGCTGAAGCTCGAGGTGGTCATCGTAGCTAAAGGGGCTATCACATCCCAAGATTTTCCAAATCTTGTTATGTGAAAAATAAATGAATAAAATAAAATTTTGTTGATTTTCAGGGTGAGAAGAAACTTTTTGATTCCAATTGGAAATCTTCAAACCTTTTTGATCAAACAAATCCTAAAGGGATTTGAAAAGATAAACAATTAACAAAGAAAATTTTAAATAAGAAGAATTACTATGTTGGTTCTTTTAATAAAAAGATTTGGTTTTCAAATGAAAAGGTAGAAATATAAATAAGGATTATTTTATAGAGCCAAATTAAACCTTGGCCAAGCTTTTTAAATAAAATGTTTTGCTTTGATTAAAAGAGTAAAGGTTTATTTAAATAAAATAATGAGAGTTTATTAATAAACCAATTTTATTAAAATAAAGGGGTTTACCATTTTAATTAAACATCACAACTTGTTAAAGTATTTTAAACAAGTTTTTCCAAGTATTTTATATTCTCAAATAAAACCTACTGAAGTGTTTTTGGTTTTATTTTTAGATTTCAAAAATAAAGATTTTAATAAAACAAATCCTATTTGAATTAAATGATTAAGGTCTAGTCATTTAATTATTTGAATATTATTTTATTTTGGGACTTGGATTTGTGTGGTTAAACAGAACCAAACTCAAATGCAAAGTTTGGTGGAAGTTTGATTGATTTGAATGTTTGAATTGTTTGATTGAATTTCAAAACAGAAAATCAAATGGAAAAAGGCAAAAAGTTTCAATACAAAAAAAATGCTAAAGGACTCAGCCCAACTCATCTGGCCCAGCAAGCCCAGTTCCAACCCAGCTACTTCCCCACGCGCGAATCGTTTTTCACTCACGAACGCACCCACTCAGTGACTGACAGACGGATCCCACCGCACCCTTCTCTCCTTCGCTGATGCCCAGACCCCACGGCGCCACCTCAGCATCGTCTTCCCCCTGATCACGTCGCCCTGCCGTTGCTGCCATTACTCCGGCGATCAATTCGCGTTAACAGCGTCCGTAACTCCCCCTGCGACCACGCGTGCATAAACGCCCCTCTCCCCTCTCTCATTTCCCCCAGACAGCTCCCCCTCTCTGCCTCTAGGCTGCCCCAATTTGAGCCCGCACCCCCACTGCTCCGACGAGGTTTTTCCACCGATTCCGGCCACACCTCGCCGCCCCTCTCCTTTCTCTGCACGCAAGCTTGCTTCCCACCTCCTGGCGCATCTCCCCGTGCCACTCATTCGCTCGCGGGCGCCCCAGAACGTCGACTTCGTCTTCATCTGAGTGTCGCCGCATCTGCCATTTCCTCCGGCGAGACTTCCTGGTAAGCTCAGACCGCCCCGAAGCCATTCATTGATGCTCACATGTTCCCTGGTACCGTGCGCGTCTAACGCACCCCTTATTTCGATTTGGCACGTCTTGTAGCCCCGCCCCCGTCGACGACCGTATGAACCCGAGGCGCAGCTCCACTCCGGCGAGCGATTCCAATCACCTCCGTGCGCCCCTTCGCCAGCCAGTACCACCTCGAGCTTCACAGCAACCCTGCGAGCACGGTGAGCACCCCCGTTTCCTTCCTTGCTTCCTGTAGCCGCCGAAACACCACTAGCCGAGCGTCGCCGCCGTCTGCCGCCGCGCAGCACCGCCAGTTCCTGGTAGCCTCGCCATAACCGTTAGATCTTGATCGTCTGGCTGTGATAGAACGTAGACGAAGGGGTATCGTGTTCTTCTGCGCCAGTCGATCTTAGTTAGATCCAACAATCTAGCGACCTCGATCCGACCGAACCGGTACCAGCCAATAGCAAGCCGCCGCGTGGCACTAGTTCTGTTTAAAACAAAATTTTGAATCAGATTAAGTTGCAAACTTGTAAATTCCATAACTTTTGATCCACACGTCCAAAATTGGCAAACTTTATATCAATGGATTCAGAAAAACAAGCCCTAGCCAACCATGCTTCTGTTAAATTGTTTGTTTTTGCAGAAACTTGTGTATGCTTGTTTAGGATATAAAATTTATTTCAAAATGATTTTAGGGTTGAAATCTTTGCAAATTGGTGTGTTGTGAACCTACTGACCCTAGGAACCAACTTATGGATTTAAATATGTATTTTGTGAAGTTTAGGATTGATTAATTGAATTAGCCCATTTCTAGTCAAATAAAAGTATTGATTTTGCTATGGAAATGATTTTTGAGAAAAACCTTTGGAAAATGTGTTGATTCAAACCTACTGACCTTAAACACCAAGTTTTGTGAATTAACAACTTATTTGGTGAACAATATAAAATTTTGCTTTGCTAAAAACATTTTCCACCACATGAAATAATGATTTGATTTAAGAAATGGTTTATAGATAAAATCCTTTTGACAAATGACTTTGCCACTTTAGAAAATGAACAATTTGAACCTTACATTGTATAGAGCCTAGTAGAAACCACCTTTGCAAATAAAACTATTTTTTGCATGCTTGCATGCATGACTTAGTTTCTATTATTTTATGTGTGATGAATTGTTTGAATATTGTTTGGAATGCTAGTTGAATATATGTTTGCTTGATTGATTGTAGTGAAGTTAGAAGAGTGTGATTTTAGAAAGACCAAGAAGTGAACCAACATCCTCTAACAAAAAGGCAAGTGACACTATCATCCAAGTCCTACTATTTTCATTACACTTAGTGGATTTTGAAACATGCATGATAAGGACTACTATATTTTGCTATGCTAAATCCTAATAGGACACCCTTATACATTCTTTAGTGAAAACAATGTAGTTGTAATATGCTTAGCCCTGCTATTTATATTGAGAAAGGATACATGTTGAGATTTTGAGAAGGATTGAAAAGACTTGTGTTTTATTTAATAAAAGAAGTACTCAATGAACCACCTGGGTGGACAAGGATACTCAAAGTTTTGGACAAGGTGGCAACAAAAGGAACCATGTTTATATGGCAATCTCTTTTTGTATGTGCACCAGAAGAAAACCACCAAGGGACTTAGAGATTGAACATGTTTCTCGTACAGTGGCTTCCGTGTGCAGCCACATGCTAAATGGGCACTAGCTTACTCAATTACATTGTGGAAGACCCATGCATTGGCCTCTTCAGGTTAATGGAATGAGGGAACTTGGAACCCTACATTGGTGCCTGGTAGACAAGCTAGCATTGGGAGGACCCTATGGAAAGACTTCGTCACATTCTCAATCTGCCAGTACTCCATCTTGGTGAGTACTTATCTAGCGGCCACTGGTGGCAACAAGATGAGATTGTGTCATGTGGGTAAAGTGTACAACTTCTGCAGAAGATAAAATTCTAAGTACTTAGCCGTGTCCCCGGTTATGGACAATACTGAGCAACTAAGGCCTGGAACTATGTGAAATCTCGACATTCCAATTTCTAAAAGAAAAACTTGAAAGTGACAACAAAAGACTTGAAGCACTTGGGGCGTACCAAGTGTGGCATCCCGCAAAACCACTACTAGAAAATCGCGTTGTTTTTGGTGCATTGCATCATCATGACCGCATGCTCATGTCATCATGCCACCTTGCATTTGAGCATTGTCGTCATCTTGCATTTGCTTGCATAAAACTATTTGCAGAAAAACCCAGTTTTGTTTTCTAAACGCCCCGACTTGTTTTCAAAATGCAAACCCCGGGTCTCCGGAATATTTTTGTTTGTCTGCTATCGGTTTGCAAACGGTGCATTTAGAATTACATAAAATTATTATATTATTTTAGTGGGGCAGTCGAACAGGCCGGATAGACCCGAACGACCACCCCAGAAATTAAATCGGTCCAACCAACCAGTCCCACCTAAATCCTAAAGCTACCAACCTAATCTACCCACCCTTGCCTCCACATCACCCCGGCCTATAGCAACTCGCCACCTCACCCTCTCCCTTTCCCCCCCACTCCCTAGCTGACACATCAGCCATCCCCACACCCTCTCTCACCCCCAACCTCTCCAGCCACTCCCTCACCCTCTCTCACTTCCCCTGGGTCCCACCCGCACCTGGCCCACCAGCAGCCCTCACCACCACACGCGCCCATCCCATCTCCACCCACACACCAACCCCCGGCCCCACCAGGCCCACCCCCAGCCTTCCCCCACGCGCCCACGTCTTCCACCCCGTCTCCTTCCTCCGCCGTTCACCTCCTCCCTCTCCACCGCCCGCGCACCGCCCCGTCCTTCTCCGGCCGCCGCGCAGCCCACCTCCTCTCCCCGTCGCCGGCGCCTCGCCAGGCCCCTCTCCACCACCGTCCTCCCCGCGCCGTCGCCTCTCCGGCCGGCCCCCCTCGCCGCCCCGCTCGGCCTCGGCCCCCTCCAGCGGCCGCCTCCACCCCTCCGCCCAAGCTCCTCCGTCCCTCGCCGGCTTCCGCGAGCGCCGCCCCCCGCGGCCCCGTCGACCGCAGCTCCGCCGGCCGTGGCCCCCTCGCCCTCTGCCCCGAGCCTCCCCGCCACCAGCCGCCGGCCTCCTCCCTCCCCCCCTAGCTCGCCGTTCACCGCCCTCCTCCCTCGCCTGCGGCCCTCGCCACCAACCGCCTCCACCGTCGCCGCCGCCGTTCCCGCCGTCGCCACCTGGCGCTTCCCCTCGCCGAAGCTGCGTCGGCCCCGACCTCCACCCGCGCCCAACCTCCCCGCGGGCCCGCCTCACCGCCGTCGCCCGGCGCCGGTGGTCCCCGCGCCCTCTCTCCGTCTTCCCGCGGCCGCCCGTGTGCGTGCCTTCTTCTGCCTGGGAGGGCAGCAGCCGCGCACCCACACCTCTGCCGACGTGCTGCTCCTCTCTGGCCGCGCCCCTGCCGCTCCGCCGTCGTCCTTGGCCCCGCCCCGGGTGCGGCCCCACCCTGTCGCGCACCTCTGCTTCGGTTGGCCTTGTGGTCCTTCTGCGAACGGTGCTCGGTTTGCTGCTCCCCAGCACGTCTGCCTCGTCGTCGAGGCCCTGGTATCAGACAAGTTCTTCTTCGGTAACAAGATCGCCACACGGACTCGAGTACCCCGATGCCCGGATCCGAATAACCGCCAAGACCGTCATCGGAACAATAAGGCCGTTGCAGTGAACTCGACAAGATCTACCGCCGGACCCCGAAGGCTGATCCCGGCGAGACCCGACGACGAACCAAGTCCGTCAATAGTGGACAAGTTGGAACCCCAAGATCTCCCCCGACACCGAGGACGCCTACACGGAAACGACAAGTACTTCCTCCGGGAACGCCAAGCAATTCACTCGAACGCCAAAAACCTGGACCGGAAGAACGCCAGGATCGCCGCGAGAACGACAAGTTCTTCTTCCCGGACGCCAAGACCGGCCGATCCGCGAAACCGACAAGAGCGACCGCTTAGACCCAAGATCCCCGGCACGTCACGTCAAGTTCTCCGTCTTGTATCCGCTCCTGCTGATCCCGTCGAACCCTGAACCCTGAGACCGACCCCGAACCCCGGAACCCCAAGTTCGTCGAGGCCCTCTAATGTGTGAACCCCTTTCCGAAAACCCTATTTTATAATATAATAAACTTGTTGCATATTAATCATTCTTCTCGCATGCATATTTGTGTGGGTTGGGGGCCTTATGCCGATTCACCTTATAATTAAATATGGGACCCATATGCGGGCAAATCTAGCCTTATATTGGCCTCATTTAAACTTGTGTAGCGAACCGGTGCCATCTTTTGTCTTGCTAATGCAACACTTAAATTGCGGGGGTTCTAAATAACTTGAACCATTTAATCAATTGACGGGACCCCGGTTCCGCTTAATATTGTCCAATTGTATCGCACCTTTGCCATGCCATACATCATACCTGCATCATGCCCGATCTTTTGCCGTAGTATTAAATATAGCATCCGGTGTTTATTCTAGTGTTTTGCTTCTTCGCGGATAAGGCCGTTGAGTTGATGTGAGCTTCGCCCCGATCTTCGGATGAACCTTCGGCAATGTTTTCAGGCGAGCATCTCCCCCCTTTCTACCTATCTTACTTTATAGTATTTATTCCCTCCTGTTGATCTATTGCTATCTGTGTTGCGATGCTCTAGCTTCGTTCCCTGGATATTCCCTGCAGCCTCATATTGCCTTGGACACATCCTATTACCTGTTGTTTGGTAGATAGTTGGACTTGCGCGTCGTAGTCGCTTGCTCAAGTGCTGTTGCGTGTCGTCCAGTGCCACAGTTGTTGGAGCCTTGCCGCATGTTTGATGTTGGAGATGATTATAGTTTTACTTACCGTTCACTTTAATTCCTGTTTAACAACTAAAATTGAAGTAAGCAGAGGCATCGGTGGGTGATAGATAATATTTGGTTTCCGAACGCCCACTTGTGTCCCGTAGGACCCCGAGTACTTGATACCTGTTCCTTGATTTATCGCGCTATCCACATACGGGGAATTATGGGACCCCCCTTAGCCAGAGCTTGATTCATTCTTATTTCTTGGGGCCACAAACTAGTTTGAGGTTTTATTTACTATCTTGTACTTATGCCATGCTTTATTACTGTATTTACGATTGTGCGAGGAGCACACTGTACTGTTTAGGAATTGTGACCCGTTTTCGCGGTATCGACAAGCCCAGTCACACTTTCGGGTTCCCAGTCGTTTACAGCCGGCCCCACAAACCTTAAGTCCATCTCGAAGTCAGCTAACTTCGTTGCGGGTCTACTTTAAGGGGTGGCCCCCTGAAATATTTCTGAATCTTGTGATTGCTCTGTCGTGAAAGCCTCGTTGGGTTTTGATTTGGTTTTTCCGAGGTCGATCGTGTGTGTGTTGCTATTTGTGCACCCCGACCGGGTTAAAACTTTCTGAAAGCCGTGTCCGCGGTTATGGACGACTTGGAGCACAGTATCTCGATCATAGACAACTATAACTAAAGTTTACTGTTATAAATTGACTTGTATCTGATATGATTAGTAATCAGCTTCAACTACAACGGAATGGCTAAATAAAACTGCCAACAATTGCTTGTTTGGTTTGGTCGCTTGCGACAATTGTACCTGACTAGTAAGTATTGCAACTATAACGGAATGGCTAAATAAAAGTACCAACAACTGCTGGGTTTTGGGTTATCTCATGCTAATTGTATCTGATTAGTAAGTGTGGCAACTACAACGGAATGGTTAACTAAAATGACCCACTGCTTATTTTATCAGGATGATTATCTATACCTGACTAGTAATTGCTGCAACGATAACTGGATCAATAAAACTGCCCACTGTGTGAGTTCCTCGGTTGACTTCCTCGTTTGGTCTCAAGGGGAAATACCAGGATGGGTTTGTTTGGTGTTAGAATCCGGTTGGATCCGAATAGGTCTTTCTTACCCCCTCTGGTGACCGTCGGTTGTATCGAGTCTCTATAGGTTGTCTAGTGCATGCTGCCGCTGCCGCTTCAATCCACCATACCTATGTAGGCGAGGACCGCCGAATTCAAGCCTCGCCGTGTACTGGCCTCAGTACTGACGCTCCTCTTTTTCCTTTGCCCTTTGTCAGCACCCCTTTTGTTTAAGCAGGTTTTGAGATCGACACCGTTAGCAGGGTTACCCTTCCGGCTTGGCCTGGGCAGGGTTATGGACGCCATTGGTTATTCTTCAGGGCTCTTAGCCCCATTTGCATCTTGTCCGTAGTCGGACGCTCTATCGTTTTAAAGGTGATTTGGATCTTTGTATATTGTATCTGTATTCTTGACTCTTTGAGTCGCTGTTGTATATATCTGTTCTGTGGGTCCCATCGAGGACTGTTGTGTAATGTTATTACTTCGTTTTCCACACGCACGAAAGTGCCTGGTGGGCACCTTTGAATCGTTTCTATGCGGGTTTGGCGGGAATCGCTGAAACTTGCATAGGTCCGATTCTGAGGGTGTTACACCAAGGAGCTCAAAAGATTTTTGACAAAGACTTGAAGCACTTGGGGTGTACCAAGGAGCTCAGAATGATTTTGACAAAAGATCAAAACCATTTTGAAAAGATAGGATAAAACTATATTGCTTTCTGCAAATGATCCTAAAACTCTACTTAGCCAAATATGCATGTATTGATAGGATCCACTCATATTCTACATAGTAGTGAAACTTGCCAATACAATTCAAATGTATTGACCCTTGTGGCTGTAACTTGTTATGTTGCAGGTTTTTTTGATATTAGTGAAGTTGATTGATTAGGATTACAAGTCTACAACCAACATGTTTGCCTGTGGCACTTTGAAGATGAAGGACCCCATGCTTATAAATATTCTGCTGCAATGTAATGTAATAGCCAAATAAGCTATGTAAGATGTAATAAAATTATGTTATTCCTGGTTATAAAGTTGTATTATGACCTTTGTTTCTTGATATTACATCTTAACTGTGGATGCTAGCTATTGATCCAGGGACTAGCATTGTAAACACAGGGATCTCTACCTTATTAAAGGTTGGGACCTCTACAGATGGTATCAGAGCATTGTGTTGCCTGTAGGATTTGTAACCCTAGGATTGGACAAAACCCCTTAGAAAAATAGGAGTTGTATTTGTTCCAAAAACTTATTTACAAACAATCTTGTAAACTCTTTCCTCAACCATTTTGGTATCAACTCTACATCTCTTCTATTTCAAACTTGATGGAAAAGCCTACCCCATGGCCAAAGACTTCACCATGAGCTTAGGACATCTTCAACTCTAATGACTTCAACATCTTCAACTCTAATGACTTCAACATCTTGAGCATTTTCACCAAGGACTTCAACCTTGGATATCACTGAGTACAAGTAAGACAAAGAATCTTGCTCAAGATTTGGAGACTAAGGAAACACAACTTAGAAGGAGCCCTCATCACCTTTGAAGTTTTGCGACCAAGAGATTTCCCAAGGAAACCATGATCTCATACAAGAAGGAATCAACCAAAAAGGATGGAAAGACCACAAGTGAACCATATAGATGGACCACCATATTTTGTTTAAGTCAAAACCACCAACTTATGTGGTGTAACAAAAATATTTTTGGTTGCCTAAAGATGTGCTTGAACTTTGTTGTTTGAGTGGAATGTTTGTTTGTAAATGCTTGCACATTGCTTGTGTGAATTGTGATGTGTGTGATTAGAATCCTTACTTAGAAATATTTTGCCTATTCTAATCTCCATTCAACCCAAACAGATGACTACTCCAAGAGACTCCAACATCAAGGTTGATGACAACAACAACAACCAAGAGGACAAGATGAGAGAACTCATAGCAACCCAAAACCAGTTGAACCAAATGACAACTCAATTCATAGCCAACACCAGTGGGGAAGATCCAACCCTGCAAGGATTTTTGGAAAACCAAGCCCAAATGTTGCATAAGGTGACAGATCAAATGATCAACATGGAAGGCAACTCTTCCAAAGGTGTTTGTGACAACAAGGATGACAAAGATGTTATTCTAGAAGGAACCAAAGCTTGCAATATTTGTGGAGACAAGGATCACACTTCCAAGGAGCATGGAGATCAATGCCCCAACTGTGAAGAGAAACATCCAGTAGGCCAATGTCCCACCTCTCAAGCTACTTGTTACCTATGTGAAGGAAATAATCATGTCCCTATCCAATGCCCCATCTATTCCATAGTTGAACAAAGGAAACAAGGTGGAGTGCAACAAATGATTGAAGACTATCAAGAGGGAACTAAGTCTACCAAGAAAGATGAGGACAAAGGAAAATCTCCACTTGTACCTCCATGCAATACAACCCAATTTAAAGGACCAAAGAAGAGTCATATGAACTATCCAAAGAGCAATAGAAGTTCAAAGAAACCAGTAGACATTCCTACCTATGAGATAACATATGAAGAACATGAACTAGAAGCACTCCTAGCTTTGGAGAAACCTAAGAAAAAGAAGAACAAAAGCCATGTGCAATGTAATCATTGTAAAGGAATGGGACACTATTCCAGTGAATGTCCAGAGAAACAGAAGTATAAGGGGATTGGCCAAGTATGGTGCAACAACTGCAAAGAGCTAGGCCATTATGCAGCAACCTGTCCACAAGAGATACGTGAAGAACTCAAACTTATCACATGTTACAACTATGGTAACCAAGGGCATTATGCAAGCAACTGTCCAGAAAAGATGAAGCACAAGATAAACAAGCCTATGAAGGATCTCAGCCTTGTCACATGTTTCAAGTGTGGAAACAAAGGACACTATGCAGATGTTTTCCCAGAGAAGTTTCCCCAAGATCCCAAGCAAGCCAAGATGTAATTTAGTTGGAAAATTTTTAAGGGTGGTAGTACCCTAGATGATTGAGCCTACTTGTAACCCTAGCCTTCCCAAATCTCGGGACGAGATTTATTTTAAGGGTGGTAGCCTGTCACATCCCAAGATTTTCCAAATCTTGTTATGTGAAAAATAAATGAATAAAATAAAACTTTGTTGATTTTCAGGGTGAGAAGAAACTTTTTGATTCCAATTGGAAATCTTCAAACCTTTTTGATCAAACAAATCCTAAAGGGATTTGAAAAGATAAACAATTAACAAAGAAAATTTTAAATAAGAAGAATTACTATGTTGGTTCTTTTAATAAAAAGATTTGGTTTTCAAATGAAAAGGTAGAAATATAAATAAGGATTATTTTATAGAGCCAAATTAAACCTTGGCCAAGCTTTTGAAATAAAATGTTTTGCTTTGATTAAAAGAGTAAAGGTTTATTTAAATAAAATAATGAGAGTTTATTAATAAACCAATTTTATTAAAATAAAGGGGTTTACCATTTTAATTAAACATCAAAACTTGTTAAAGTATTTTAAACAAGTTTTTCCAAGTATTTTATATTCTCAAATAAAACCTACTGAATTTTTTTTGGTTTTATTTTTAGATTTCAAAAATAAATATTTTAATAAAACAAATCCTATTTGAATTAAATGATTAAGGTCTAGTCATTTAATTACTAATGGACCCTAAAATAAAAATATTATTTTATTTTGGGACTTGGATTTGTGTGGTTAAGCAGAACCAAACTCAAATGCAAAGTTTGGTGGAAGTTTGATTGATTTGAATGTTTGAATTGTTTGATTGAATTTCAAAACAGAAAATCAAATGGAAAAAGGAAAAAAGTTTCAGTATAAAAAAAATGCTAAAGGACTCAGCCCAACTCATCTGGCCCAGCAAGCCTAGTTCCAGCCCAGCTACTTCCCCACGCGCGAATCGTTTTTCACTCAGGAACGCACCCACTCGACGACTGACAGACGGACCCCACCGCACCCTTCTCTCCTTCGCTGACGCCCAGACCCCACAGCGCCACCTCAGCATCGTCTTCCCCTGATCACGTCGCCCTGCCGTTGCTTCCATTACTCCGGTGATCAATTCGCGTTAACAGCGGCCATAACTCCCCCTGCGACCACGCGTGCATAAACGCCCCTCTCCCCTCTCTCATTACCCCTAGACAGCTCCCCCTCTCTGCCTCTACGCTGCCCCAATTCGAGCCCGCACCCCCACTGCTCCGACGAGCTTTTTCCACCGATGCCGGCCACACCTTGCCGCCCCTCTCCTTTCTCTGCATGCAAGCTTGGTTCCCACCTCCTGGCGCATCTCCCCGTGCCACTCATTCGCTCGTGGGCGCCCTAGAACGTCGACTTCGTCTTCATCTGAGCGCTGCCGCATCTGCCATTTCCTCCGGCGAGACTTCCTGGTAAGCTCAGACCGCCCCGAAGCCATTAATTGATGCTCACATGTTCCCTGGTACCGTGCGCATCTAACGCACACCTTATTTCGATTTGGCACGCCTTGTAGCCCCGCCCCCGTCGACGACCGTACGAACCCGAGGCGCAGCTCCAGTCCGGCGAGCGATTCCGATCACCTCCGTGCGCCCCTTCACCAGCCAGTACCACCTCGAGCTTCACCGCAACCCTGCGAGCACGGTGAGCACCCCCGTTTCCTTCCTTGCTTCCTGTAGCCGCCGCAACTCCACTAGCCGAGCGTCGCCGCCGTCTGCCGCCGTGCAGCACCGCCAGTTCCTGGTAGCCTCGCCGTAACCGTTAGATCTTGATCGTCTGGCTGTGATAGAACGTAGATGAAGGGGTATCGTGTTCTTCTGCGCCACTCGATCTTAGTTAGATCCAACGATCCAGCAAGATCGATCCGACCGAACCGGTACCAGCCAATATCAAGCCGCCGCGTGGCACTAGTTCTGTTTAAAACAAAATTTTGAATCAGATTAAGTTGCAAACTTGTAAATTCCATAACTTTTGATCCACACGTCCAAAATTTGCAAACTTTATATCAATGGATTCAGAAAAACAATTCCTAGCCAACCATGCACTTTGTTTAGTAAAAAGCTTCTGTTAAATTGTTTGTTTTTGCAGAAACTTGTGTATGCTTGTTTAGGATATAAAATTTATTTCAAAATGATTTTAGGGTTGAAATCTTTGCAAATTGGTGTGTTGTGAACCTACTGACCCTAGGAACCAACTTATGGATTTAAAAAATGTATTTTGTGAAGTTTAGGATTGATTAATTGAATTAGCCCATTTCTAGTCAAATAAAAGTATTGATTTTGCTATGGAAATGATTTTTGAGAAAAACCTTTGGAAAATGTGTTGATTCAAACCTACTGACCTTAAACACCAAGTTTTGTGAATTAACAACTTATTTGGTGAACAATATAAAATTTTGCTTTGCTAAAAACATTTTCCACCACATGAAATAATGATTTGATTTAAGAAATGGTTTATAGATAAAATCCTTTTGACAAATGACTTTGCCACTTTAGAAAATGAACAATTTGAACCTTACATTGTATAGAGCCTAGTAGAAACCACCTTTGCAAATAAAACTATTTTTTGCATGCTTGCATGCATGACTTAGTTTCTATTATTTTATGTGTGATGAATTGTTTGAATATTGTTTGGAATGCTAGTTGAATATATGTTTGCTTGATTGATTGTAGTGAAGTTAGAAGAGTGTGATTTTAGAAAGACCAAGAAGTGAACCAACATCCTCTAACAAAAAGGCAAGTGACACTATCATCCAAGTCCTACTATTTTCATTACACTTAGTGGATTTTGAAACATGCATGATAAGGACTACTATATTTTGCTATGCTAAATCCTAATAGGACACCCTTATACATTCTTTAGTGAAAACAATGTAGTTGTAATATGCTTAGCCCTGCTATTTATATTGAGAAAGGATACATGTTGAGATTTTGAGAAGGATTGAAAAGACTTGTGTTTTATTTAATAAAAGAAGTACTCAATGAACCACCTGGGTGGACAAGGATACTCAAAGTTTTGGACAAGGTGGCAACAAAAGGAACCATGTTTATATGGCAATCTCTTTTTGTATGTGCACCAGAAGAAAACCACCAAGGGACTTAGAGATTGAACATGTTTCTCGTACAGTGGCTTCCGTGTGCAGCCACATGCTAAATGGGCACTAGCTTACTCAATTACATTGTGGAAGACCCATGCATTGGCCTCTTCAGGTTAATGGAATGAGGGAACTTGGAACCCTACATTGGTGCCTGGTAGACAAGCTAGCATTGGGAGGACCCTATGGAAAGACTTCGTCACATTCTCAATCTGCCAGTACTCCATCTTGGTGAGTACTTATCTAGCGGCCACTGGTGGCAACAAAATGAGATTGTGTCATGTGGGTAAAGTGTACAACTTCTGCAGAAGATAAAATTCTAAGTACTTAGCCGTGCCCCCGGTTATGGACAATACTGAGCAACTAAGGCCTGGAGCTATGTGAAATCTCGACATTCCAATTTCTAAAAGAAAAACTTGAAAGTGACAACAAAAGACTTGAAGCACTTCGGGCGTACCAAGGAGCTCAAAATATTTTTGACAAAGACTTGAAGCACTTGGGGTGTACCAAGGAGCTCAGAAAGATTTTGACAAAAGATCAAAACCATTTTGAAAAGATAGGATAAAACTATATTGCTTTCTGCAAATGAGCCTAAAACCCTACTTAGCCAAATATGCATGTAATGATAGGATCCACTTATTTCTACATAGTAGTGAAACTTGCCAATACAATTCAAATGTATTGACCCTTGTGGCTGTAACTTGTAATGTTGCAGGTTTGATTGAAATTAGTGAAGTTGATTGATTAGGATTACAAAGTCTACAACCAACATGTTTGCCTGTGGCACTTTGAAGATGAAGGACCCCATGCTTATAGATATTATGCTGCAATGTAATGTAATAGCCAAATGAGCTATGTAAGATGTAATAAAAATTATGTTATTCCTGGTTATAAAGTTATATTATGACCTTTGTTCCTTGATATTACATCTTAACTGTGGATGCTAGCTATTGATCCAGGTACTAGCATTGTAAACACAGGGATCTCTACCTTATTAAAGGTTGGGAACCTTACAGTAGCATGGAAAACAAAAATTTTCTACCGCATACAAACAAACAAGCCAAGATCTATCTACTAGATTGTAGCAACGAGTTTTGAGAAAAACCTTTGGAAAATGTGTTGATTCAAACCTACTGACCTTAAACACCAAGTTTTGTGAATGAACAACTTATTTGGTGAACAATATAAAATTTTGCTTTGCTAAAAACATTTTCCACCACATGAAATAATGATTTGATTTAAGAAATGGTTTATAGATAAAACCCTTTTGCCAAATGACTTGCCACTTTAGAAAATGAACACTTTGAACCTTACATTGTATAGAGCCTAGTAGAAACCACCTTTGTAAATAAAACTATTTTTTGCATGCTTGCATGCATGACTTAGTTTCTATTATTTTATGTGTGATGAATTGTTTGAATATTGGTTGGAATGCTTGTTGAATATATGTTTGCTTGATTTATTGTAGTGAAGTTAGAAGAGTGTGATTGGTTGGAATGCTAGTTGAGATTTTGAGAAGGATTGAAAAGACTTGTGTTTTATTTAATAAAAGAAGTACTCAATGAACCACCTGGGTGGACAAAGATACTCAAAGTTTTGGACAAGGTGGCAACAAAAGGAACCATGTTTATATGGCAATCTCTTTTTGTATGTGCACCAGAAGAAAACCACCCAGGGACTTGGAGATTGAACATGTTTCTCGTACAGTGGCTTCCGTGTGCAGCCACATGCTAAATGGGCACTGGCTTAGTCAATTACATTGTGGAAGACCCATGCATTGGCCTCTTCAGGTTACTAGAATGAGGCAACTTGGAACCCTACATTGGTGCCTGTTAGACAAGCTAGCATTGGGAGGACCCTATGGAAAGACTTCATCACATTCTCAATCTACCAGTACTCCATCTTGGTGAGTACTTATCTAGCGGCCACTGGTGGCAACAAGATGAGATTGTGTCATGTGGGTAAAGTGTACAACTTCTGCAGAAGATAAAATTCTAAGTACTTAGCCGTGTCCCCGGTTATGGACAATACTGAGCAACTAAGGCCTGGAACTATGTGAAATCTCGACATTCCAATTTCTAAAAGAAAAACTTGAAAGTGACAACAAAAGACTTGAAGCACTTGGGGCGTACCAAGGAGCTCAAAAGATTTTTGACAAAGACTTGAAGCACTTGGGGTGTACCAAGGAACTCAGAATGATTTTGACAAAAGATCAAAACCATTTTCTGCAAATGATCCTAAAACTCTACTTAGACAAATCTGCATGTATTGATAGGATCCACTCATATTCTACATAGTAGTGAAACTTGCCAATACAATTCAAATGTATTGACCCTTGTGGCTGTAACTTGTTATGTTGCAGGTTTGTTTGATATTAGTGAAGTTGATTGATTAGGATTACAAGTCTACAACCAACATGTTTGCCTGTGGCACTTTGAAGATGAAGGACCCCATGCTTATAGATATTCTGCTGCAATGTAATGTAATAGCCAAATAAGCTATGTAAGATGTAATAAAATTATGTTATTCCTGGTTCTAAAGTTGTATTATGACCTTTGTTTCTTGATATTACATCTTAACTGTGGATGCTAGCTATTGATCCAGGGACTAGCATTGTAAACACAGGGATCTCTACCTTATTAAAGGTTGGGACCTCTACAGGGGCGCACAGGGCTGCTGGCGATTCCTCGCCGTAGTTGTAGTCAGCGTCTAGCGCCTTTGTTCGTCATCGGGGGTGACGCTATAGATGACGGAAAAACCAGAGGAGGGTGGTGTTAGACGTGCAAAGAAGAGACAAAGGTGCAAGCATCAAAGAGAGGAAGGGGCGCGGCCAGAAACTACCCGTAGGGTTCGCCGGAGTTGGAGCAGGAGACGGTGGTGTTCTGGTGTTGACGTTGTCGACGCTAGGGGGCACGCGCGAGCGAGGGGAAGGCACTGGCAGGTGCAGGAGATGCTGGCGAGCAAGCTCGTGTGCTCTGGAGGTAGTGGGGCTGGCGATGGTGGACATAATTTGAACGTGAGCTCGCCAGAGACAGTGGGGTTCGGGCTTGCGATTCGAGCAGCCTGGTGGCAGTGAGGAGTTGGCGTACGAGGGGAAAAGTAGAGGGAAGAGAGGCGCTTATGAGGGCGAGGTCGCGGGGCTGTTTAATCGCGGCGTTTACTGCGAATTTACGCCGGCAATCAATCGGCAGTAAACGGCTGGGGAGGGCGTGGTCAGCGGTGGGTGAGGACGATGCTTGCGTGGCGTGGGACTGCATCGTCAGCGAAGAAGAGAGGGTGCGTGTGGGGTCAGGTGGTCAGTGGGTGTGTGGGTTTAATCAGTCGTGCGAAACGTTTTCCTGCGGGAGGGGGAGATGGGCTAACTGGGCTTAGTGGGCTGGGGTTAGCTGGGCCAGGTTCGTTTCATTTTTTTTGTACAGATTGTTTTTCCTTTTTCTTTTTCTATTTATCTGTTTTGATTTCTATTCAAACAAATCAAGCACTAATTGAATTCAAATTTCCACCAAACTTTGAGTATATTCAAATACTGATTATTAGTTCATTCTAGAGTCAAATTTAGAGCAATTCTTTTATTCTTTTTAGGGTCTTTTATTTATTTTATAAATAGACATTTGCCTTTATTTAAAATAGGTTTTAATGTGTTTTAAAACTTTATTTGAAATCCATATTTTACCAAGCCTATTCAGTAGGTTTTATTCATTTATTAGGGTGTCAAATAATTCACATTGAATTGTTTGGAATATTTTTAGTATGATCTATTAGTCATTTAAATGGAGTATTTGTCTTTATTCCAATTAATTATGGGGTTAATTCCATAAATTTATTTAGTTGATTTCTTTGATCCCATTTAATTAAATAACTTTTATTCCACTTGGGTGAATTCCAAATACTATTTTCCCATGATTTAATTAATCATTCTTATAAGGAAATTTGTCTTAATCCCATGGAATAGAATTTTGGTTAAGGCCATATTATTTTATTTCAATATTATTTATTCATTTATTTCATTTGAACTTGGATTATGATTATTCCATTTGTTTATGGTCTTGGCCAAGTTTTATTTAGCTCTTATCAAATAGTCCTTATTTATTATTTCTTCTTTATCTTGTAAAGTCCATATCTATTTATTTAAAGGTCCAAACTTGGTGATTCAAATTTGTATAATCTTATTTAACATTTGTTTATCATTTTAAATGTCTTTAGGATTATTTGTTCACCATTTGGTCTGGATTTATAGATAGGTGCTTTATTAGCTTTGGAAATTCAATTTCCTTATCTTATTAAATTCATAAGATTTTATCTATGGCTCCAATTTAAGTGAAACCAATTTATATGGTTTTATAATATTTCAAATTGTCATTCTTGATCATTTTTAAATGTTTGTTGACAAATTTTTATATGGATCAAATCCTTAGTCTTTGAGATGATTTGGAAATGTTTTTCTTCCATTAGGGTTTTAGGGTTTTGGTTTATTTTCCAAATGTTTAAATTTCAAGATGCATTTATGCAGAATGCATTTCACTTGATTTGAATTTAGTTGGATTCAAACATTACTAAAGTTTGTTCAAGATGGGTTTTTAAGTATCCATTTAGAAGCAAAAAAGTTTATTTTCCCCCTAAATTTCAACAATTATTTATTTTGTTTATTTATTTTTCACATTACAAAATTTGGAAAATTTTGGGATGTGACACATAGGAGAGACTCCACATAATTATGTGCATATTGATATGAAATTGAATTTCATGCACAACTTAGCCAATGGGATTTGGTGGAGTTTCCCCTATATATTGGATCAAAGAAAGTAATCATGCCATAATATAGATATGTAGTAAATATGGATGCACAAGGCTTTCAAGAACCAAAAATGAGATACAATTTGAACAAAAACACCAAGTAAACCGAGATGGCACACACAAGAGTGTGACAAGACAAGCGGTGTCCAAATTGTATTAAAGAACCAATTCAACACATGAAAGATCATAAGTTCAAAAAAATGAACTAGGCAAAAGCCAAAGAGCAAAAGTTAGATAAAAATACAAATGCTTAATGATTTATCTAATTCTAAATGGTAAAAATGTGAAACAAGGAATGAGACAAAAACAACTCCCAAGAAGAGCAAGGTTCCAACAAGAAACCAAACTCCCTAAACTTCTCATGTTGGCACAAAATACCAAAACGAAAAGATTGAGGTTCCAGGCACATAAAACCCGATATGGACCAAACAAAGAAGCATAAATATGAGTGTTCTAAATAATATAGGAGAGCTCCCCCATAGATAGTGAATTATGTAGGATTTTCCTTTTAAATGCAAAATGCACACAAATGGGATCATCACTAGTACCTACAATAAGTAAAACACAAGAGGATATCAATAAAATAAGAAGATCCACAAGAAGCAAGGAAGGCTTGGGAGACAACAGAAAACATTTTCTTGGCCAAAGATAGGATAAAATTAAGCAAGGGCTAAAGTGAATATGATCAATAAATTCTACCATAAGTTGGGTACTCATTGTCCAAGGACAAGAAATATTGGGAATAATTTTCCCAAGGTAGCTTGCATGGATATCCAAGATCATAGTCACAACAAGAAGCATATAACTAAATATAAGAAATTAAGCATGATACTTCGAACAAGATTCTTGGTAGCTTCCAATAGTCACACAATCACTAGTGATTAGAGTAACTTGAAGCAAATGGTTTCCATGAGGATATATATATCTCAATATGAGGAAAAACATACCAAGAAACATTCTCATATACAAGATCCAAAATAAGATCAATAAGGCATTCAAGAAAATTGGAACTTGTATGAGAAAATGTGTCACATAGGAGCTAGATAATAATGAATATCAATTCTAAGTGACACAACCTCGAATATTCACATTTTCTAGGTTTTGTAATATGCACTAAGCATATGACTCCCCCATAATGTGATACTACCATAAAACCAACACGAGCCAAAATGATACATATAGAGATAATTAATGGACATTATAAAACTTAAATTTCTCATGAGAATTATACCACATAGAGATTAGACAATAATGCAATGTAAATACTAGGTGGTATTCCTCATGTACACACAATTTTAGGATTGTGGAATGCCCAAGCATAACACTCCCCCAAAATGGGACAATCCATTAATTTCTCACAAGAGCCAAATAAGATATCAAATATAATCAAGAAGGGCTCAACCACAAGAAACACACATACATGGAGTGCCACCTAATCATACACAAATATGCTTGATACCTCAAGATAATTAAGTGGATAGAACAACATGTACAAACACATGGAAGATACAAAACCAACTCATGCACAAGGGGGCGAGTAACTTTCAAAGTAAAGAGTTTAGCATATGTTACCGCAAGGAGGAACATTCGAAATATAATATAATCATGATCATCCAAATGGCTTGTCTTGACAATAATAATTGGTGAAGATCCCTCAATTCTTCATTATGTAGCCAAGACTCCAATTCCCTCCAACTAACACCTATTGATCAAGTTTTGGCTTGTTGGTCCCCAACCAAGTTGGGTCCTAAGAGGTTAGTCACAATAGGCTTGGCAACCCAAATGGTTCTTTTCTTGAACCCACATTGAGCACCAACAAATTTGGCAAACACATTGCCAACCTCATCCTTACAAAGAGAAGTAGAATCATCAATCAAGATAGGATGGAATGAGGAGTTAACAATAGTGCATGCGGAAGAAATGTGCCCCTTATCACGGCATATGCAGCAAGTTCTACTCTTGCCATCTTTCTTCTTAGGTGAAGCCACAACTCTAGGAAGAGCTCGAGTAGTCCTCTTAGGAAGAGTCCCATTAATGACTTGAGGTGGAGCTTGAGGCCGCTTCCCTTGTTGCTTCACACTAAGAGGCTTTTTCTTCAATGGGCAAGATCTAACATGGTGCCCTTCTTCCTTGCACTTGAAGCAAACAATGTTGGCCGGATTCTTGACTTGATCTTGGCCATTCTTCTTGTTGTCCTTGTGCTTGAACTTGATAGTGCACTTGTTCTTGACATTGGAGTTGAATCCAAGCCCACTCTTGTCATTGGGGGATTTTTTCACACTCAAGATTTTGTTGAGTGCGACCTTCCCTTGATGACCCTTTTTCAAGTCATTCTTCAAAGAAGTGACTTGAGACTTGAGCTCTTTGATTTCCTCTACATGGTTAGTTTCAACAAAAGTACTAGAGGAAGTAGATGGTACATTGATAGAGCAACAAGGCAAGGAATATAATTCATCACGAGATATAGCATGGTTATGAGGGGATGAATTACAAGGACTAGCACATGGCAATATAACATTTGGAGTAGATATAGTGCTAATGTCCACTTGAGGCCCACTATATGTTACCTTTGACACGATGGCCTCATGAGCTAGCTTTAGCCTACCATGTGAGACTAGAAGATCCCCATGCGAGCTTGAGAGCTTAACATGACTTTCTTCTAATTTCCCATAGTTGCTAGTTAGAAAAGCAAGTTGAGCCTTTAGCTCGACATTCTCCTTCAAAATAGATGCTTCACAAGAAACAGAGTTAGTATCACAAGCATCATCATTATTAGCAAGAGGTGAGGGCAACTTGGCAAGATCTTTTGAATATGAAGCTTTAAGTTGCTCATGTGAATCAGTGAGTTTGATGAGCTCACCCTTTATGACCCTAGAGCCATTTTTGAGGTGCTCAAAATCCTCAAGGAGTTTAGCATAAGCAAATTGAGTCTCATCATTTTTACTTTTGAGATCACTTGCCACCTCAAGATCTCTATCATGAGATTCCTTTACTCTAGATAGCTCTAAAGCAAAGGTCTCCTCAAGATATTCCTTAGTGGTTTGTTCCTCTTCAAGAGCTTTATTTAGGTTTGCAATTATATTAGCATACTCACGCTCAAGACTACACATTTTATCAACGTTTTTATCATGCACCTTAATTTGTGTTTCTAACTTATTAATATGTTCTTTGCTCTTAATAGCAAAGTCCAAGACTTCAACAAAGTTAGAGCAAGCAATATCCTTTTTAACAAGGGCACGATAAACAATCTCACCCTTTTCATATAAATCATCAATATCAAGCTCTTCTTCCACATTATCCACATCCTCCTCATCACAAGAGGTAATGGGTTCCAAAGTAGGGGTTACCTTAGAATCCCTAGCCATAAGGCATAGGTGGTTACCGGAAGAATGTGAAGATGAGATTGCATATGTGGCTTCATTCAAAACCATGTCTTGGCCCATAGAATCTTCGTTTTCCTCTACATGGTTACCAACACAAGCACTAGAGGAAATGGAAGCATTTTTATCATGGCAACAAGTCAGCACAAGCATATCATCATGAGATTTATTCAAGTCATTTCTACTTGATATACAAGGACTATCAACACACGCATGTAAGGAGTTTGTAGTGCTAGAAGTGTTAAAGTCCAAAGATAGATCATTGCAACTGGATAGAGATGAGGGATTACAAATAGTAAGCACACTATCCAAATTGCAATTTCTATCACCACTCACCATATCAATACCTTGTGAAAAGTCACATGTTGGTGAAGTGGTAGAGGATGACAAATCATCTCGACCGGAAGTGGAAGCAACACAATGATCCTCAATAATGTTGGACACAACATATTTATCTTGAAGTTTTGTCCATAACTCATGAGCGCTCCAAAAAGGAATGATTGAGGAGGTAACTACATAGCTCAAAGCATTAACAAGCACATTAGAAGCTTGAGCATCGAGATATAAGTTTTTCTCATCCTCACAAGATAGATTTTTGAAATCAATCGGAGGAGAAAAAACCATATCTACAATACTCTCCAAATTCGGGTCCATGTCCCGAAAATGAATGAGCATGATATTTTTCCATATATCATAATTTGTGCCATCGAATGTGAACATGTCATTGTGCACTAATCCTCTAGCCGACATCTTTACTCTCAAGGCGGTGAAGCCTAAAATGAGAGACCGGTCTCTGATACCAATTGAAAGGATACATATGTCGCCTAGAGGGGGGGTGAATAGGCGATTAAAACTTTTCCTAGAGTGGTTCAACAAAGGCGGAATAAAACTATTGTTTACTTTGTTAAGCACAACCTAGAACAACTAAGGTTCACCTATTTGCACCAACAACTTATGCTAAGCAATACAAGCAACAAAGTGATATCAAGATATATATTACTTCAAGCACGAAGGCTATCACAATGTAAAGTGCATAAGTAAAGAGCTCGGGTATAGATAACCGAGGCACGCGGGGACACATATATTTTACGGAGTTCCTCCCAACATGGAGTACGTCTCTCTTGTAGAGGGGGTGGTATCAAACCACCAACGCCACAAAAGGCCTCCCTTATTCTCCAGTGAATCTCACCCCAATGGGATCGATCCATGCTTCCACTATCGGTGCACTTGTCGGTGGCAACCGGAACCTCTCACAAGGTTGGGGCACTTCTCCACAACTTAATTGGAGGCTCCCAAAAAATGCCACCAAGGCCACAATGCCACCAAGGTTGGGGCACTTCTCCACAGAGAAGATTTCCCTTTTTCTTTTTAGAATAAAATCGGCGAATATTCAAACGGTCATAACTTTTGACTAGAAGACCCGATTCCAATTGCGTTGGATAGATGACGACAAGGGCTTCCCAATAATATTGATTATCACCAAGTGAGAAAGTATCAAGTAGAATAATGTGAGATACCTCACTTGGTGAGAAACCAAAAAGCCGCATAAATCAGAATCGCAACAAGATACATATGGGAGATCCGATTTTGATGAACAAGAGCTTGTTATGGAGATTACCACAAGCTCTATATCCTCACATGGATAAGACCAAATAACAACCAAATATGATTATGCAAGTATGCGAAGGTTTGAGCTCTCTCCGAATGTTGTGACCGAATTACTCATTCGAGAGCCCCTCTTGATAGTACGGTTATCTATCCTAAACCCGGTCTCCTACACACAACACGAGACCAGCAAAAGGGAAAACCTATCAAGATTATAGATTTTCCTTGAGCATTCCAGTTGAGCTCGATGTAGACGATCTTGCCCTTCTCAAGATGGAACGCCTTTCTTAATTCCTCATCATCGACCTCGCATATTGAGCTTGCACAACATATCTTCTTTGCATTTCATCTACCTTGAAGCCAGCACATGCTCTAAGCGATGCCAATGGACAAATCCTACAAGTATAATTTAATACACACATTAGTCCATAAAGATTGTAATTAATTACCAAAACCACACATGGGGGCCCAACATGTTCTTTCACTTGGTAGACCTTGGTAATTTGATAGAGAATCTGTTCATAATGGAAAACTAATGAATATCTCTTATGCATAATGGAAATAAATTGGTCTCAAACCTATAACTCCTAAACAAATATTAAAAGATGATCTTGCTAGAGCTAGTAAAGCTAAAACTGAAGAGAAAAAAAAAGTGAGAATCAGATTGTTGTTGCTGATTTTGTACCACCTAAGACTACTAAATCTGATTCTACACATGCTACTGAAATTCATTTGAAAGTTTCATGTATGTTTGCAAATAAACTTGATATTGTTGAACTAGATGCAAACAATACTTTGTGTTTGCAAAGAGGTTTTGTTTTCATTTGAGGATATGCCTCCCTCTTTGCCACCTGCGGTTGCTAACCTTTTGCAGGAATATGCATATGTTTTTCCACCTGAGACGCCACCAGGACTACCGCCTATTAGAGGAATTGAGCACCAAATTGATCTAATTCCTAGTGCCACATTGCCCAACTGTGCACCATACTAAACCAATCCAGAGGATACAAAAGTGATACAACTCCAAATTCTGGAATTACTCGACAAGGATCACATTTGCGAGTCTCTAAGCCCTTCCACTATTCCTATTATTTTGGTATCTAAGAAAGATGGTTCATTGCGCATGTGTACTGATTGTAGAGCTATCAATAATATTACTATTCGTTACCGTCATCCTATACCAAGTTTAGATGACATGCTTGATGAATTGAGTGACTTTACTATGTTTTCTAAGGTTGATTTGCGTAGTGGTTTCCACCAGATTCATATGAAATTAGGATATGAATGGAAAATAGCATTTAAAACCAAGTTTGGTTTAGATGAGTGGCAAGTAATGCACCCAGCACATTCATGCGATTAATGAACGAAGTTTTACGTGCTTTCATTGGATTTTTTGTGGTAGTCTACTTTGATGATATTCTGATATATAACAGAACTTTAGAAGATCATTTGGAACATTTACAAGCTGTTTTCAATGCTTTACGTGATGCATGTTTGTTTGGTAATCTCAAGAAGTGCACCTTCTGCACTGATCAAGTTGGTTTTCTTGGCTATATTGTTACATCACAAGGTATTGAGGTTGATCCTGCCAAGATTGAAGCAATTTCGAGTTAGCCACGTCCCATAATGGTCACACAAGTGAGGGGTTTTCTTGGTCTCGCTGGATTTTATAGGCAGTTTAATAAATATTTTGGTTCTATTGCGCCCCTTTGAATGAACTTACAAAGAAAGATGTGCCTTTTGTTTAGTGAGATGAACAACATGATGCTTGCATGCTACTGAAAGAGAGGTTAACACATGCTCCTTTACTCCAACTTCCTGATTTTACTAAAATTTTAAACTTTAATGTGATTCTTGTGGAATTGGGTTGGGAGGTGTGTTATTACAAGAGGGCAAAGCTGTTGCGTACTTTAGTGAGAAAATGAGTGGGGCTAGTCTGAACTATTCTACTTATGATAAATAATTAAATCCTTTAGTTCGAACATTGCAAACTCGGCAACATTATTTATGGCCTAAAAAATTTGTTATACATTCTGATCATGAATCTTTGAGCATATTCGTAGTTAAGAAAAACTAAATAAGTGACATTTTAAGTGGGTTGAGTTCATTGAGTCTTTTCCTTATGTTATTAAACACAAGAAAGGTAAAGATAATATTATTGCTAATGCTTTGTCGCGCCATTATACCATGCTTTCACAACATGACTACAATTTTTTTGGTTTAGGAACTTTCAAAGGACAATATGAACATGATGCTGAATTAAAAGATATATTGTTGAATTGTACCGAGGGCAAAACATAGAACAACTTTGTCATTAATGATGGATTTGTGTTCCGTGCTAACAAGCTATGCACCCCATATAGCTCTGTTCAGCTTTTGTTGTTACAGGAGGCACATGGACGAGGTTTGATGGGTCATTTTGGAGTAAAGAAGACAGAAGACATACTTGTTGCACACTTCTATTGGCCACATATGCGTAGATATGTTGAGGGATTTGTTTCTCTCGGCACTACATCTCAAAAAACTAAGTCACGCCTTAATCCACATGGTTTATACATGCCTCTTCTTATTCCTAGTGTTTCTTGGGAGGATATTTCTATGGACTTTGTTTTGGGATTACCTCGAACGCACAAGGGAGAGATAGTATTTTTGTTGTTGTGGATCGGTTTTCTAAAATGGCACACTTTATTCCTTGTCACAAAAGTGAAGATGCTGCACATGTTACTGATTTGTTATTCCGTGATATTGTTTGTTTGCATGGTGTGCCAAATACTATTGTTTTTGATCATGATACTAAATTTCTTAGTCACTTTTGGAGATCTTTGTGGGCTAAGTTGGGGACTAAGTTACTTTGTAGTACTACATGTCATCCTTAAACTGATGGGCAAACTGAAGTAGTTAATAGGACTTTTTCTACTATGCTACAGGTTGTTTTAAAGAAGAACTTAAAATTGTGGGAAGAATGTTTACCTCATATTGAATTTTTTTATAATCTTTCACTATATTCTACCACAAAAATGTGCCTATTTGAGATTGTGTATGGTTTTGTTCCTCGTACACCAATTGATTATTACCTCTTCCATCTTTAGTGCAAAAATAATTATGATGCTACACTACGTGTTAAACATATTTTTTAGTTGCACGCTACTAGTAAACAAAATATTGAACGTATGATGAATGCTAAGTATAAACTTGCATGAGATAAAGGTAGAAAGCATGTTGTGTTTGATGTCAGAGATCTTGTATGGTTTCATTTGGGAAAAGATCATTTTCCTTATTTGCGAAATTCTAAGTTAATGCCACGTGTTGCTGGTCCTTTCAAAGTGTTAGAGAGAATAAATGATAATGTATACAAAATTGAGCTTCCTGCAGAGTTGGGTACGGTAAGTCCCGCATTTAACATTGCAGATTTGAAACCATACTTTGGAAAATAAGATGAGATTGCATCGAGGATGACTTGAATTCAAGAAGGGGAAGATGATGAGGACATCCCTACTACTAATACAACCATTGCACCTACCGTACCATTGCAAGGACCTCTCACAAGAGCTCGTGCACGTCTACTTAATTATCAGGTACTTTCATTTCTAGAAACTCTTCCTAATATACATAAGAATATGATGCTTCTTAAATCAGTATGTTTATGTTACTTAGGAACGATGGACCTAGAAACGCAAGAAGGATAATCAATGGAGCATGATCATGCATGTATACGGCACCAAGCATGAGAGGATGGAAGATGACGCTACGAGTGAAGATTTTAGAACTCTGAAGCCACCATAATGAGAGATGAAGAGATGGAGAAACCAAGATATTACCACTTCATAATTTCGTCCATATAGTCATATGGTGTTGTGTCACCTTTATTAATGGGCCAGGCCCATGTAATTTTGTCCAACTTTTTTGGCTGAAATTTTAAAGTCCGTATATGTGGGGGAAACCGACTTAGGAAGGATTCCGACCGCCTCTTCCAAGGATGGTCGCGTCCCCCTCCGTCTCTCCATATATACGTCCTTTAGGTCATTGTTTAGAGTAGGATTTTATTTAGACTAAAATTTAGCCATCATTGCAATTACGCCAAGGCTCGAGTGTCGCAGAGGCCTGTTGTACTTTGCACCTATATATGATCCCACGTTTTCAATAGAGCTTTCATCTTCATCCACAAGATCTGGATTGCAATATTAGTTCTTACTTGTTGTCGAAGATTTGTCCCGTGAGGGAACTAGGGTCCAATGATCCCTTGGTTCGAGAAGGGGCCGAACACATGTTCTCAAGGAGCCTCGGTGATGGAGGCGACCGTGGAGCAAGATAACGAGAGAGAGGTGACACGAGTTTTTTACCCAGGTTCGGGAGACTCATGAGGAGGTAAAGCCCCTCCTACTGCTTTGTTGTATTTCTCTCTTGCTTTGTGAGGGTACAATGAAGGTTATAAGTATAGGGTTTAGATTGCTGGGGATCGATCTGTTCTAAGTTAGGAGAAGGGTACCTTATATAGGGCGGCGTCAAGCCTGTTCCCTAGCCTTTGGGAGGGAAAGGCGTCCACTGTGCCTCTCCTCGAGATCCCGGTCTAGGAGTCTAATTTTGGTGGAATTGGTCTAGCTTGTCGTGCTCCACTACTTCGTCCTGTAAGGTAGCCTTCATTGACATCGCTTGTCTTCACCCGCCGCTATCCTATTTTTCCCTCTTTCACCAAAACGGCAACGGGAGGAGCCTTCCACCACGAGATTGCATGTCCTTTACTTGTAGAAAAGGAGGTGGAACGAGCCTTCCTTTACCGAGGCGAACTGGTTCCGGGGCCGCTGCGCTCCCTGTAGGTACACGGCTCGCGCTTTTCTCGATGAAGTTACCGTCATGCCCTTGACGCGCTCCGAGGTATCCGATGCTTGAGGGCGCAAAGTGATAGGATACCTCTAGAGGCGCTCCCTCCGGAGGTTCGTTCCCTCGCGAGGTGGTGGCCTTGCAACGGCAGCATGGTTGGGCCACCTCTGGAGGCTCTTCTGCCTCTCGAGGGTGGCGATGCCTCTGACGAGTGAATCGTTAACCGTGGGGACATGGCACCCTGGTTTCCAGGGCCCCGATAGTACCCCCGAGCTCTTGGCTTCAACGTGTCCCCCTGTGGGCTCGAATGGGCAAGCAGCCCCTAAGGGTGGATGCCCCCCCGCGCTTGCTTGGTCAACAAGGACCTGACATTCTTGAATCTTGGCCCTGAAGCCCAACCGGTTGCATGCCCTTGTCCATAGATTTGGATCGCACTGTTCCCACTCTGAGAGTTGTTCCCACGACACGATAGAGTGTGGGGCCTAGCGGTTAATGTTGTGCGTGTGGCGTTGTGATACGTCTTTTCGACTGGCCTGGTTAAATTGGGGAGTGGGAGAGGAATCTTTTCACTTCCACATCGTTCTTCCCCTTCTCCCTTCCTTTTACTCCCAAGCCAAAGCTTTTGCTCCTCCCCATGGCGCCCATGCGCTTCTCAACTCAGGAGAAGGGCAAGACGATGATGACCGAGGCGGAGGAGGCTCCGCCGGTGAAGTGCAGCCACGGGCGGCCACATGGAAGAGGCCGAGGGAGATACGGTGGCCACGGCACGAACCTTGCCATGGTTGCGTCCGCGGATTAGGGTTAAACTAACCTCAGATCACATCTAAGATAAGCTCAACTCCAAATCACAGAAGATCAAAGTATGATTCGGTAACATTACATAACTCAGGGATTCAACAACATAAGTTTTAAACTCTTAGCAGAGTAAGATATTAGAGTTATTACAAACCAGAGGTCATAGACCCGACATTACATCACAAAACGAAAGCAAATATGTTGTTCTACACAACAACTTAGCAAAGGGCCTAAGAGGCTGTAAATATAAGAGATGTCCATCCCATAGTCCTTAGGCTACTACCTGGGACCCCCAACTACTCGTCGATGTCAACGTAGAAGCCACCTTCAGTCGCAACTAGAATAATGACGCAAGGCTGATTACTAGAATGTAGTCCGCAAGACTTAGATAACCTAGTATCTACATGCTCTGGCTAGAAAGGCTTTCTCTGGATTTACTTTTGCATAAAGCGATCTTTATTTATAAACAAGAGAGAGAAGAGGCTCGTCTACTTAGAATCTTTTAAAAAGGGATAAGATAATGACTTCTTCATCTTGTTCCGCATATCTTGACGATCACCAGCTTCATCAGAACCTCCTATCTAGGATCACCCCCTCGACCCGGAGGAAGCATCCTTAAGAACACATGGATCAGCAAGTTTTACTTAGGTTATAGGTCTCTATGATCATCACGTCCATTCCCAAGACGTTCAAAACCACGAACATGGATTTTCGAAAAGATTAATACCCTGCAAGGGTGTACAACTTTACCCACGCGTACCAACCGACTCTTAATGCCAAATTATTAGCCCTCTTCCTTGGAAGGCCGACAGAGGGTGGTTGACCATGACCTCTACCTTGCTTTTGCCGAGACCATGAGTCACGCCCTAGGGATGGTTCCGCCGTAACGGGTCAAGTACCGAAGCCGGTCCCTAAATATGTGAGGCGAGGTTGGTTTACCAGGGGCGCTATCTACCCCAAATAACCAGAGTTTGGTTTACCATGCTTCCCTACCTGTTATGATGCACCTCCTTCACCCCCTCTTTCGAAAATGTTTTCAATGTGTATGCCAAATGGAAAGCCTGAACTATGTGACTCATGGAATCTACTAGGCATGTTAGTCAATCGAGGGGTTCCCATGGCCCCGTGTGGTTGTACGCTCGTGTTGGTTCAAGAGACAAGAACTCGGATCCTAATGGTGGTGAGCATGCGACTACAAAAACCACACCCAATGTGGCCTCCCATGAAAGTCTTAGCATATTTATTTATCTCCAACGATGATGTCACCATCTCCTACCTTTCTAGGTTCACCGGCATCTCTGATTCATCATTCATACAGATCAGACGTTGTTACTATGCATGGCTAAGCTGTCGATCACAAAAGCTCTAGCAATTCTCAAAGGCCAGACCTAGGTGTGCTAGGAGCGTGGATTAGGAGTATAAAGCTACAAAAGGGAACTGTGCAGCAGATATGTAACACTAACTTCTGACAAAAGACCACATTGGAATCATGTGCATCATAGCGAGAAAGTAATATACTTTGTAAAAGTAGGTTCAAAATGAGAGGCTATGCTTGCCTTGTCCTTCTGTAGACATATATGGATCTTCGGTGTCGTTGACTTCACCCTCGGGCTCGGATCCTATCACGAAGAACCAATACCGGAAAGAAAGGCGACAATCAAGACATGGCATAATGCAATGCACAAAAAATATGTATGACATGTCAGAGTAGAGACTACGCATTAAACCTAAGTGCAACATCGATTTAAGAGGGTTCGGAATGCCCTGGCGAAGGTGCATCATCGAACCCACATGTATATGAGGGGGTGTCGATGTTCTTCCAACTAAACTAGGGTTTAAAGTTGCTTGACAATGTATGATGATTACTTAAACAGATAGATCTTAATTTTTTGAACATTTTGATATATTATTCATATTTTTTGATTAAATATGAATTAGTTATGAATTTTACAAGTTTATATTAATTTCTGCCATAAATAAACATTTCTCAACACGATTAAACACTTATTACATCATCCTGACGTCATCAAACCCTAATCTTAAACTTTCTGCATTGGGGCTGCTCCTACCAACAACCGTGGACTAGGGGACCCTAGGCCGAGCTGGGTCCACCCCATGGCCACGCAGGCGCCACGTCAGACGATCTGGCCCACCCCAGTACGCGTGGAAGGGTGCGCTGGAAAGAGTGTGACGAGGGGAACCACATAGTGGCGGCGCCGCCGCTTTAGGGTCACCAGAGCAAGACCTGCGATGAGCGACAACGACAGAGCTCTTAGACGAACGGCGCGCGGCGGCTATGAAGATATAGGAGGCAAACGGAGGGTGCCTTGAGCACTAGAGGCTCACCAAGGTGCTCGTAGTAGGGTCGTAGAAGCCAGGCGAGGCCGGAGGTGAGCTAATCGTCGTCGGCGAGCTTCTTTGGGGTCAAAGAAGACGGCGAGATTCCTCGATTCCTTTGGCAGGGAGGTAAAGGGCGACGAGGCGGAGCTCGTGGCGGTCTCAGATAGGCGAGGGAGGCCGGAAGAAAGCTCTAGCTCGAGGCCATGGCGGGCTAGGGTTCGGCCAGGGAGGGGGAGAACACGTGCGAGGGGGATAAAGAGCGTTAGTGTTCTCCACTGCGGCGACCAGGGGTCTTGTAGACGCCGGCGTCGTTGGTGGCGTGAATCTTGGCGCGCGGCACGGTGGCAAACGTCATCGCCGGCTATAGCAAAGCAAAGCTTCGTCTTTGACATAGAAGACGCGACGCAAAGCAGTACAGAGCCGACTCCTGGGCCCCGGGTGGGCCAAGATGGGTTGCTGGCTGCTGCACGCGGTGACAGGGAGAGGGTAGAGGAGAGATGGGCCATGGCCCATCGGCTGCTGTTGTTGCTCTTTTTTTTGTAAAACTGTTTTCTTTTTCTGATTTACTCTTTTCCAATTGTATTTCAATTCGTTTTTCTAATTTGTATAATTCAAAAATACTAGAAGTTTTAAAATATTATTTGAAACACATAGGGCCCTCCATATTGTTTGTGCTCCACACATTTTGGGTTTCCAAAATAACAAATCATTTTGAATATGTTTCAAAGAGAGGAAGAAAAGGTAAGGTTTATGGTTTGCTTTTATTCAACACTTGCTCACATGCATACTTTATTGAGTTTTAACACATGCATGCAATGCTTAAGTACTAATTACAGATATTACAAACTTGGGCTGTTACAGCTCTACCCCCCTTACAAGAATCTCGACCCGAGATTCCTAAGTTTTAGAAAATAAGGCAGGGTACTCAGATCGAAGACGATCTTCTCGTTCCCAGGTTGCTTCATGCTCGAAGTGATGAGACCACTGAAATTTTAGGAACTTGATGTTTTGACGACTAGTCTTGCGCTCGGCTTCATCAAGGATATGAACATGATACTCATGATAAGTCAGATCTTTTCTGGAGATCAAAAGTTTGGTGATCAACACCACGGACAGGGTCTTTGAAGCAACACTTCAGTTGGGACACATGGAAAACGTCATGCACCTCAGGATAGATGGCGGGCAGCTCCAGTTTATATGCAAGGTTACCTTGCCTGGATAGAACACGAAAATGACCAACATAGCAAGGAGCCAGTTTGCCTTTGATGCCGAAACGATGGACACCCTTCAAAGGAGTGACCCGAAGATAAGCCTGACAACCAACTTCATATTCAACATGTTGATGGTGACGATCATGATAGCTTTTCTAGCGAGACTGAGCAGTTTTCAAACGATCTCGAATAATGCAAACTTGATCTTCTGCTTCTTGGATCATATCCGGACCAAAGAACTTTCTTTCGCCAGTTTCTGACTAGTTTAAAGGAGTACGACAGGTTCTTCCATATAAAAACTGGAATGGTGCCATACCTATACTAGACTGATAACTGTTGTTGTAGGAGAATTCAGCAAAAGGAAGGCATTTCTCCTAGTTATTACCAAAAGATATGACACATGCTCTTAGCATGTATTCAAGGATTTGATTCACTCTTTCGGTCTGACCACCGGTGCTAGGATGATAAGATGTACTGAAGGAGAGGCGAGTTCCCATAGCAGTTTGGAAACTTTCCCAGAACTTGGAGGTGAACAGACTTCCACGGTTAGATGTTATCTTCTTAGTAATACCATGGAGAACAACAATCCGGGAGATGTAAAGATCAGCCATTTCACTGTCTCGAAGGCTTTCCTTGATCGGAAGAAAATGAGCGACCTTGGACAGATAGTCAATGATCACCCATATTGCATCATTTCCTTTTTGAGTTTTAGGGAGACCAGTGATGAAGTCCATACCGATTTCATCCCTTTTCTGTTCCACTCAGGGATGCGATGTGGTTGTAGGAGACCAGCAGGCCTTTGATGTTCATCTTTGACGCGACGGCAAACGTCACATTCAGCAACAAAATGACCGATATCTATCTTCATACCAGACCACCAGAATCTTTGACGAAGATCCCGATACATCTTGGTACCTCCAGGGTGAATGGAAAGAGGTGATTCATGAGCTTCGGTGAGGATTATATGCTTCAAGTCATCTCCGTTCGGCACTACCAGACGGTTACCAAAATAGAGAACGCCTTCCTTGTTTATGGAGAAACATTTAGCAGCTTCGCTAGCAATGTTCTCCTTATCGCGTCAATCTTAGGATCTTGCTTTTGGGAAGCTTTGATTTGATCCTCTAGAGAAGACTTCACGTCAAGGGTAGAAAGGAATCCACGAGGAATTACTTCAAGATTCAATCGAGAAAATTCCTCGTGAAGGGATGGTTGAGCTTGTTTGATCGTCAGGTTGTTGCAATAGGGCTTTTGGCTCAGCGCATCAGCAACAACATTGGCCTTGCCAGGTTAATAGTTGAGACCAAAGTCATAGTCCTTGATGAGTTCCAACCATCTTCTTTGCCTAAGATTCAGATCAGGTTGTGTGCAAAGATACTTCAGACTCTGATGATCCGAGTATAAGTCACAATGACTACCAAGAAGGTAATGTTACCATTTCTTAAGAGCATGAACAACAGCTGCAAGCTCAAGATCATGAGTTGGGTAGTTGTTGTCATGTGGTTTCAACTGACGGGAAGCATAAGCCACCACATGCCCATCTTGCATTAACACACATCCGAGACCTTGGTGAAAAGCATCGCAGAAGACGACAAAGTCTTTGCTAGTGTCTGGGAGAACCAGCACAGGAGCAGTTGTTAACTTGGTTTTCAACATCTGGAAGCTTTCTTTAGCCTTATTAGACCATTCGAACTTCTTATCCTTCTTGAGAAGATCGGTAATTGGCTTTGCAATCCTGGAGAAGTTCTCGATGAATCGACGGTAATAACCAACCATCCCAAGAAAACTTCGGACATCCTTAATGGAAATTTGGGAGACTCCTAGTCAAGGACAGTTTGGACTTTATCTGGGATAACAGCAACCCCTTTGGCGGAAACAACATGACCAAGGAATATGAGCTCTTGTAACCAAAACTCACCTTTTGAAAACTTGGCATAGAGACGATGTTCTCGAAGTTTTGTCAACACCAAACAAAGATGTTCAGCATGCTCTTCTTTAGTTTTGGAATAGACCAGAATATCATCGATGTAGACCACGAAGAACTTGTCAAGATACCCATGAAGACAGAGTTCATAAGACGCATAAAAGAGGCTGGGGCATTGATGAGACCAAAGGACATGACGACGTACTCGTAAAGACCATAACGAGTGGTCCAAGCAATCTTTGGAATATCTTCCTTACGGATCTTTATTTGGTGATACCCTGAACTCAAATCCATCTTGGAGAAGACAGTGGCACCACTTAACTGATCAAAGAGATCGTTGATCCTAGGGAGAGGATACTTGTTCTTGATAGTCACAGCATTGAGTGGGCGATAATCCCCAACCAGACACGGTATATTGGTATCCCGCTTCTTAACAAAGATGGTAGGACATCCCCAAGAAGATGTGCTAGGGTGAATGTATCCTTTTCCTTCTAACTCCTCTAATTTCTTCTTCAACTCCACGAGATCATGAGGAAGCATACGGTAGGGTATTTTTGAAATAGTATCAGTTCCAGGAACTATCACTATGACAAACTCCACACTTCGATCAGGTGGCATGCCACGCAACTCCTTAGGGAAGATATCCGGGAATTCATAGACCATGGAAACATCTTGAATCTCTAATGGAGGTAGAACTTCAAGAGCATACAACTCTACTTCAGGAATAGAAACAGCTGAAGGAGATAGTGACCCTACGGTCCAATACTTGACTGTTATGCTAGAAGGACTAGTCAGAGTCACAGACTTGGTTGTACAATCGAGGATAGCTTGGTAGCGGTTCAACCAGTCCATGCCAAAATGATGTCAATGTTAGTTGACTTGAGGACGATCAAAGAAGTGGGGAAAAGTTGAAATGCAACTTCGATTAGATTCCCATGACTAATCATGGTGGATGATACGTTGGAAACGTATCTATAATTTTTGATGATCCATGCTTGTTTAGTATCTACCTTGCTTTACTTGTCCACACTTTGAGGTGATTTTTACATGGTTTCTGGTACTAACCTATTAATAAGTTGCAACAGTGCCGGATGCCTGTTTTCTGCTGTTTTTGTTTTTAGAAAAGTTAGTAAAAAATATTCTCGAAATTGGACGGGACAAACGTCAAAGTCAGTTACTTTCCGTGGGGAACAAGAAGTCTAGAGGAGAGCCGGAGGGGCCAGCCAGGGGGGGTCATACCCACCCTAGGCGTGGGTGGGCCCAGCCCCGTGCCTGGCTAGGGATTGGTGACCCAGGCCGGCTCCTCGGCCTCCCCCTTCGCCTATAAGAAGCCCCCGATGCAGAAACCTTGAGTACCCGATCAGAAATCCACGAAACCGTCTCTAGCCGCCGCCACCATCGTCCCTAAATCGGGGGGGGGGGATTTGAAGTTCTTCCCGGCACCCTGCTGGAGGGGAGATCATCCCGGAGGCCTTCTCTCCGGTATGATGCGTGAGAAGTTCCACCTTGGACTATGGGTCAATGTAGTATCTAGATGGTTGCATCTCCTCCTTTGTGTTTTCATGTATATATCTTGTGATCTCCGTTCATGATCAAGATCTAATATATTTGTAATCATGCATATTGTGTTTGCGGGGATCTGATGGATATTGAGATTATTATGTTGGTTTGATTAATGGATTTGTCTTTATGATTCTATCATGTCTGTGTTGTTTATGATATTGCATGCTCTTCGTTGTTTGTAGCTATCTTGGACAAGTAGTTGCTAGTGACTCCAAGAGGGGGTATTAATGCTCGATAGTGGGTTCATGCCTCTAGTTTCCAAGGGAAGTGACATAAATATCTTAGGTTGTAGATGTGATGTTGCCACTAGGGAGAAAACAACGGTCTCTTATTCATGGAACATGTGGACTATTTACCTTACAAACTTTTCTTAAAGCAGTTGTCTGTTGCTTGCAACTTAATACTGGAGGGGGCTCGGATGATAACCTGAAGGTGGACTTCTAGTCATAGATGCAGTTGGATGGAGGTCTATGTATCTTGTTGTATTTTTGACTAGTAATTGCATTGTTATGCCTTGCTCAGTTCCTGTCAATTGCCCTACTGTAATTTATTTACACTTCATGCCATGTTGTTTATCTCAGGAGAGCACCTCTAGTGAACTATGGACCTCGGTCCAATCTTTACCATTGATACATCTTCCACTGTTACTTGTTTACTTGCTGCAAACCATTGCCTTACACACCATACGTTTAATCCTTTGTTTAAGCAAACCGGTGAGCTTGACAACCTCACTCATTCGTTGGGGCAAAGTCTTGAGTTTGTGTTGTGCAGGTCTCCGTGTTGCTTGCAACACCTGTGTGACGTTTCCTTCCTCCTACTAGTTCGATAACCTCAGTTTATTACTGAGGGAAAACTTGCTGCTGTGCTGCTTCACACCTTGCTCTTGGGGTTCCCAACGAAGCACTCCTACATCAACTCAGTGTTGCATCAAGCTTTTCTGGCGCTGTTGCGGGGGACGCTAAGGACGTCTTCACTAGGGAAGTCCTTCACTTCCATTCTCTTTACTTCATCTTTTGTTTGCTTTGTTTCTTTTGCTTGGTTTTGTTTGCCTCTTTCCAAAAAACCAAAAAAAAATAGTCTAGCTTGGTTTGCTTGCTTTATTCAAAAAACACAAAAAAATGAGTTCCTACTCTAGTTGCTGGTCTGTTATTGCCTTGCGTGGTCATGCTTTCTATCAATGGATGGTTTCTTTGAAACTATTTCTTATTGGCAAGGTGGGTTCACAGAATAACAAAAGTATTATTATAAGGAACACCATTTGTCACAAAAAGGGAAACACTTATGGGAACAAATTGATAATTTGAATACTACTACTAGATACGTGTGCTCTACTTATAATGTTACTTATTGCTTTGATGAAGCTTGTTGCTGTAGGAGGTATAAACACCTCCCTTTTCAGTGTGAGTATAACCCTATCCTCTTCTGTTAAAGGAAATTATGACTTTTATGATGTGAAACAAATTGAAGAATTTATTGCTTTTAAGGGTGCATTTGAACTTGCTAGTTTGTTTGAAAATACTGATGATGCACCTTATGAACATGAGGTTTATGAGATACTTAAATTTTGCTTTGACAATTACAAGGAAGGAAATGGCTACATTATTGAATATTTTAATAGATGCTTTACACATATGGAAGAGACTAATGCCTTGCAGGAGCCTATGGAAGAAGAAATTGTTGAAACTAGAAGCTCATTAGATGAAAAAGAGGAGGAGAGTGATGAACAGAAGGAGGAAGAATGGATCTACCGATGCCTACCTTCTAATGAGAGTACCTCTTTATCCCTTACATTATTTGATTGTCCCCCATGCTTACCAAAGGAGGATGAATGTTATGTTCCTGTGGATCCTTTTGAAATATCTGCTTTGGATAAAACCTGTGAAGGTTTTAATCCCACTGTTTTTAAGCTTGATAGAAATTATGTGTTTGTAGATCATGAAAAGCATGCTTTATGTGATAGCTATATTGTTGAGTTTATTCATGATGCAACTGAAAATTATTATGAGAGAGGAAAATATGGTTGTAGAAGTTTTCATGGTACTGAAACAGCTCTCTATGTGCTGAAAGTTTTGAAGTTACTCTTGTTTGATCTTCCTATGCATGTCACTTTGTTCTTTGTGAACTGATTTGCATACAAGATTCCTATGCATAGGAAGTGGGTTAGAGTTATTTTGAATTTTCTTCTTGATGCTCTCTTTGACTTCAATTCATAATTCTTCTGAGAGCATCTTCTCAAGCTATCAAGCCTAACTTAAATGCATCAAAGAAAAGTACTTGTTGGGAGATAACCCAAGAGTTTCCTTAAGTCTTGGAAGTTATTACTTCAGTAATGACCTCTCCTTATCCTTTTTGTTTGCTTTTTGTGCCAAGAATGACCTCTAATGAGAGGGAAGTAAGATTTGGGGAGTTGCTGTCCCGAAACAGATTTCTGTCCTCCACCAAAAACATTCGTGAGGAGTCTCATTAACTCGGATTGAGCTCAAAATTTGTGAACTAATCCCCCAGTATGTTAGATAACTTTCTTTAGTTCAACACTTTTTGATTTGAGCAACAGAAGATGTTAGAAAAAATCGGTTTCTACCTGCTGGTCTGTTTTGACGGATTTCTGCCATTATTTGCATTTGCTTCTTATTGATTCCTTTTTGAGTTATCTTTAGGTGAATTGAGCTTTTTGAAGGAGTTACTACAGTAGCTTGTGTTTTTAGTGAAAAGACTTACTATTCCAAATCTTTGCCAGAGGTATAATATCTTTTGAATACACTAATGTTGCTAATGAAGATTGTGTGATGTTTTGTATGAAGGAAAAATTTCAGGTGTAGAAAGAGAATGATGCAATAGGATGAAGAATGTAAAAAAGCTCAAACTTGGGGATGCCACCATGGTGTCACCCCAAGAAATATCCAAGAGGTACAAGCATCAAAGCTTGGGGTTGCCCAAGGCATCCCCTTCTTCATCAATAAAAAGCTCAGGTCTGTCTAGACACTTCGTTTTTATTGTTTCATGCACAATTGTGTTGTTCTTGGAGGGTCTTAGTTTTCGTTTGCTTTGCTTAGGTTGTGTAGTTTGCTTGAATAAAGTAGTTTGGACCCCCGTTCTCTCTGTGTTGTTTTACAAATAAGTTGCTTGGTGTTGGAAATGAGTAGTAAGTTCTTGCTTGTAAGTGCAAGAGGAGCTTGCATTGACTATGACTTAAACTTTAGCATGACATGCTAGGTGTTGTTTTAGCACTATGCTTAGTGATTATTGCTGTAGAATGTATTGTTCCAAACAATTGGGATTGCTTAGTGTGCCTTGAAGTAATTATGTGTTGTTTTAGCATGCAAAAGCATAGTATTGTGGTATTCTCCTTTGATGCTTTGCTTGGGTTGACTTGGCACATGCTCACAACATGTTTTGACTCTCACAAGTCACCATTAGCCTCTATGATCATTTAGTCCTTGACTTGTAGTACCACTCTTTGCTTTGATTAGTATGCTTTATTGCACTG
Source organism: Avena atlantica (assembly GCA_910589765.1). NCBI lineage: Eukaryota > Viridiplantae > Streptophyta > Magnoliopsida > Poales > Poaceae > Avena > Avena atlantica. The sequence goes on along the minus strand of OU342736.1, from coordinate 4,134,831 downwards.
CATGATTATGGCCATTATTGCTCTCTTAGTTGGTTCCTCCCAGTCTTTTGCTAGCCTCCACTTGTATGAGTAAGCTCTACTCATGCCTCCAACTCCCAAGAATCCAAGTTATTCCAAAGTGTCCACTGTAAACTCCCATGCATGGTGTGTTACACCATTCCAAGTATATTCTTGTTTCCAACTATCTTCCAATTAAAAACTATTTTGTTATGTGAAAACTTAGTGATTAAAGCCCTCACAAACTTGATGGCACGCTTTATTGTTTTCCCCTAATGAACTTGAACCATTGTGATAACTTTGTTGTATATGCTTGCACTTATAAGTTGGAATTAGCAGAACCGTGTTGTCCCGGGGAACGTTTTCAACATTGCACTTGTACCTTGTTGTACTCAGTTGATATCATGCTCTTTTGTCTATGGATGTCACCGATGTGAAATAAAGAGGGAACTTGTAAGTCCATGGAGTTTGTATCGTAAGTTAGAGAAACGCCTGGGCCGCTAGCCTAAGCCATGCCTAATCATGGTGGAATCTTGCAGCATCACCATAGTGACATCTATGAAGCATTCTTCTTATAAAAAAGAGACACATTGAGAAAAGAGGAAAGAGAGAAAAAAGCACCATATTCCCATGGTACATAAGAAGATTGCTGAGATGCTCATTGTCTGCTTGCCTTGTCATTTTGGTTATGGGAGAGCTCATGTACCATGTGCAATGGTACCCGGTTGGCGGTTCTCAATGATATGAAAATACTTATAGTGACAAGAACTTACCTGGACCCAAAGTTGAGTATGCATGAGGTGTGGCCCTCGTATTCAAGGGACTTGAGATTTCCAACTTATACTTCGTCAAGCATATACTCCAGCTTTGCCACTTTAACCTTAACCACTTCAAGATGCTTATGACAGGGGCAATGAGGGCTGAAAGCTAACAAGTACCATAATTTTTGGAAGCTCCTTTTGAAACTTGTAATCCCTGCTTCCTTTACAAAAAGTCCTTTCTTCCACCATTATTGAGTCTCCACCTTCTATCTTTAGGCACTATTAAGAGAGCATAGTTGTCATTCTGTGTGAAGTGTTCCAAATCTTATTAATTGATTCATATTGTGTTATTACTTGTTCTTGTGCTATTTGTATCTAGTCACCCTTGTGAACTTTGCAGGTGTCATATGCATCTATTTGATACTCTATGAGGGACAAGCTGATTGCCACTATGCTATGTTTTCTGCATGTGAAACAAACAAACGTTTTTCAATGCATATTATTCATGATCTTTGTTTGTAGCTTGTCATGTTGCATGCATAGTTACTATGTCCTATTGTTAGAACTCCATCTTTCATGCACATGTTTAGAGTTATTTGATCCCATCTTTCAACGCTTGTAAATGGTTGGATCTTTATTGTGAGGGTGCATGTCACCTCAAATGTTATTCTTTTTATCACTTACCTACTCTAGGACGAGCAGGAGTTAAGCTTGGGGATGCTGATACGTTGGAAACGTATCTATAATTTTTGATGCTCCATGCTTGTTTTGTATCTACTTTGCTTTACTTGTCCACACTTTGAGGTGATTTTTACATGTTTTCTGGTACTAACCTATTAACAAGTTGCAACAGTGCCAGGTGCCTGTTTTTGCTGTTTTTGGTTTCAGAAAATAGTTAGTAAAGAAATATTCTCGGAATTGGACGGGACAAATGTCAAAGTCAATTACTTTCCGTGGGGAAAAAGAAGTCCAGAGGAGAGCCGGAGGGGCCAGACCTACCGCAGGCACGGGTGGGCCCAGCCCCGCACCTGTTTAGGGTTTGGTGACCCTGGACGCCTCCTCGGTCTCCCCCTTCGCCTATAAGAAGCCCCCATTGCAGAAACCCTGAGTACCCGATCAGAAATCCACGAAACCGTGTGTAGCCACCGCCACCATTGGCCCTAGATCGGGGGGGGGGGGGAGATCTGAAGTTCTTCTCGGCACCCTGCCAGAGGGGAGATCATCCCGGAGGCCTTCTCTCTGGTATGATGCGTGAGTAGTTCCACCTTGGACTATGGGTCCATGTAGTATCTAGATGGTTGTATCTCCTCCTTTTTCCTTTCATGTATAGATCTTGTGAGCTCCGTTCATGATCAAGATCTAATCTATTTGTAATCATGCATGTTGTTTTTGCGGGGATCCGATGGATATTGAGATTATTATGTTGGTTTGATTAATGGTTTTGTCTTTATGATTCTATCATGTCTGTGTTGTTTGTGATCATGCATGCTCTCCGTTGTTAGTAGCTATCTTGGCCAAGTAGTTGCTAGTGACTCCAAGAGGGGGTATTTATGCTCGATAGTGGGTTCATGCCTCTAGTTTCCAAGGGAAGTGAAAGAAATATCTTCTGTTGTAGATGTGTTGTTGCCACTAGGGAGAAAACAACGGTCTCTTGTTCATGGAACATGTGGACTGTTTACCTTACACACTTTGCTTAAAGCAGTTGTCTGTTTCTTGCAACTTAATACTGGAGGGGGTTCGGATGATAACCTGAAGGTGGACTTATATTCATAGATGCAGTTGGATGGCGGTCTATGCATCTTGTTGTATTGTCCAATTGAATATCATAGGATCTTTCTGACTAGTAATTGCATTGTTATGTCTTGCTCAGTTCCTGTCAATTTCCCTGCTGTAATTTGTTTACCCTTCATGCCATGTTGTTTATCTAAGGAGGGCACCTCTAGTGAACTATGGACCCCGGTCCAATCTTTACCATTGATACATCTTGCACTGTTACTTGTTTACTTGCTGCAAACCATTGCCTTCCACACCATACATTTAATCCTTTGTTATACCAAACCGGTGAGCTTGAAAACCTCACCGATTCATTGGGGCAAAGTATTGAGTTTGTGTTGTGCAGGTCTCCACGTTGCTTGCAACACCTGTGTGACATTTTGTTCTTCCTACGGGTTCGATAACCTTGGTTTCTTACTGAGGGAAAACTTGCTGCCGTGCTGCTTCACACCTTGCTCTTGGGGTTCCCAACGAAGCACTCCTACATCAACTTAGTGCTGCATCAGTGGAACACCACCTAGAACCAGGAGACTGAACTAGCAGATGAACATATAACCCTCAAAACTTATCCCATGCATTTGAGCAAAAGCTTGTGATAGAAATGAAAGTGATGCTCCAGAATCAAACAAAACTTTAGCTGGAATTTGATTGATACGTAGCGTACCCATGATGAAACTTGGATCTTCCTGAGCCCCCTCAGCAGAAATATGGTTCAGGCGATCTCTTACAACACTTGGATACTTATCATTCTTCTTTGGTGGTTGTGCCTTCTCAGCAGCATTTTTTTAGGACAATCTCTTGCATAGTTTCCAGGCTGGCGACAGTTGAAACAGATGAGGCCTAATCCAGTACCAGTAGCAGGGTAATTTGATCCACCATCGTTGTTTGGAGTAGCATTCAGACGGGGAGCATATCTAGAAGACCTTGGGGTGTAAGGAGCACGTGGCACAACAACATAAGGAACGAAGACACGGGGCTTCTTATTGCTAGAACCAGCCTTGTTGTACCCCTCCGAAGGACGCTTACGAGTTTCTTCATACTCCACCTTTCCACTCTCTGCCTTCATAGACTTGTTGGCAAGACCTTGGAAGTTACCAGAGTCCATGAGGTGGATATCACGGCGAACCTCAGGATCCAGTCCCTTGCGGAACAGAGCTTGCTTCTTAGCATCAGTGGAGACCTCTTCAGTAGCATAGCAGGCAAGACAATTGAAGTTGCGCTGGTATTCACACACCGAACCAGTGCCCTGCTTCAACTTGAGGAACTCCTCCCTCTTATGATCCATCAGACCCTCTGGGATATGGTAAGCTCGGAACGCTTCAGTGAACTCTTGCCATGTAACAACATGTTGAGCTTACTGCATTGCCAAGAAATTTTCCCACCAGGAGCCAGCTGCTCCCTCCAGATGATAGGCAGCAAAAGTCACCCAATCAGCTTGAGCAACATGACCAACCTAAAGTTTGCGCTCCATGCTGCGAAGCCAGTAGTCCGCATCAAGTGGCTCAGTGGAATAACTGAAAACTGGCAGAGTGAGATGTATGAAGTCCTTGATACCAAATTGATTGTTCTGGCTTTGAGCAGTATTACACTCAATCCTTTCAAGTAGCCTCATGTTGTTAGCATGGTTGGTTTCGTACATGGCCATGAGTTTAACCATGGACGGCGGTGGAGGAAGGTTGGAAGATTCATCCTCATTTGCAGCACCACGAGCATGAGCACGGGTACGGGCACGAGAGGTGTCACCCATCCTGAAGGAAAAAAAGGGTTAGACAAGGGATTCAAAGGATCAAGACGGAAAGATGAACAATGAGTAGCATCAAAGCATACTAATGTATACACTAACCAGCTGACTTACAAACAATGACAATGGAATGCTAAGATGTTACACACCAAGGAAAACTGAGATATCTTGGAACTCTGAGAATATCAACCAAGTACAGAGTACTTTATAAAAACAACCCCAGAACCACGATCCTAAAAGTTTTGAGATATGGGATAAGGAATGAAAATCTTTTTCAAACCAAATAGGGTAAGAAACTCTGGAAGAACATTTCATAATCCCTAGTGTTTTGTGTGTTAGATAGCAATATCTAGGATTATTTAATGTGTGTTGAAGTGCTGTAGATCTCGAACTTGAAAAGGAAAAGGAAACTGCCTTTTGGGGGGGCGGATAATCTACCCCTACCAGGGGCAGATAATCCGCCCCAACCCATTCCTAGAAGTGCGCAACCCCCAGAAAGGGGGTGGAGTATCGGCCGGATTTTCCGGCCATGCCGGATAATCCGCCCCTCAGGGAGGCCGGATAATCCGCCCCCCAGGATCGGCTTCATGATTGCCAAGGCGCAACCCCTAGAGAGGGGGCGGAGTTTCCCCCGGACTTTCTGGCTCTGGGGCGGATTTTCTTCCCAGGCCGTATAGTCCTCCCCTTGAGGTGGGCGGATAATCTGCCCCCTCGAGGAATTTCACCAAGTCAAGACCAGCGTCGCTCTCTGTATGGGGGGGGGGCGGATTCTCCCCCGGAGTTTCCATCATGGGGGCGGATTTTCCCTAGGGCAGATAGTCCGCCCCTAGTGGGGGGAGAATAATCCGCCCCCAAACTTCTTCAATGGCCAGATATGGGCAGGGGTATTTAAGCCAACCTTCCTCCTCCTGCCATATCCCTTGGTTCATTCGAAAAAGTCAAGATCTATTCTTCAACCTTCATCCAAGAGAGCTCCACCTTGATCCACCCAAAGGCCCCGTCCCTTGGGTAATCGAAGGAGGAGGACTCGATCTTCATCAACTGCAATCAAGCGCTTCATGTCCTCTCCATTCATTTGGAAAATCTCCAATTTAGTATTTCTTGCAAATATCTAGATCCTTGCTTTTGATTATATTGATAATCCTTGTTCTTGTGATAACTTGTTGTCATTACGGGAGCCCCCAATTAAGTTGTGGGTGTGTGCCCCGGTAGAGTTGTAGAGGCACCGGTTCCCTCCTCGAAGGGTACCAATAATGGAGAAGGTGGATCAGTCCTTTTGTGGCGAGATCCATCGGAGAATAGGGTGAGGCCTATTGTATCGTGGTGGTCTTAGAACCGCCTACCCCTCCAACACAGATGTACTTCTCTTAACAAGGAAGGAATTGCGGCAAAACAAATGCCATGTCTCCGCGTGCTCCACTATGGTTTCCTCGCTCCTCTCTTTACGTGCTTAGTAGCTAGGTTTGCATATAGGTAAATTCTGGTAGTTGCATATCTAGATAATTTACTTTATGCCAAGACTAAAATAGAAAAAGAACTAAAACATTGAGTAGCACCTATTCTTGCCCTCTAGGTGCCCATATGATCCATTTCAATTGGTATCAGAGCCCCGGCTCTTAATTCGGGCTTAACCGCCTAAGAGAAATATTGGTTCCAAGGGAGATGTGTAGAGGGGGTCTCAACCTAATAAGGTTGATTCCTCCTGTGTTTACAATGCTAGTCACTGGATCAATAGCTAGCATCCACAGTTAAGATGTAATATCAAGAAACAAAGGTCATAATATAACTTTATATCAAGGAATAACATAGTTTTATTACATCTTACATAGCTCATATGGCTATTACATTACATTGCAGCGGAATAACTATAAGCATGGGGTCCTTCATCTTCAAAGTGCCACAGGCAGATGTTGGTTGTAGACTTTGTAATCCTAATCAAACAATCTTCACTAAAATCAATCAAACCTGCAACATACAAGTTACAGCCACAAAGGGTCAATACATTTGAATTGTATTGGCAAGTGATACTATGGTAGTATAGTGGAATCTATCATCTATATGCATTTGGCTAAGTGGAGTTGAGGCTTGCATTTCTCAAAATAGATTTTTCCTTAACATTTTGAAAATACTAAGTTTTTGCTTGACAAAATCATTTTTCTCAATCAAAGATTGAAGATCCTTTCCAAGGCATCTACCAACCAAAGATTTAAGATATCAAACAACCCTTGTTCAATCCACAAGTTTTAACTTAGAAATTTGAATGATGAGATTCTTGATTGCTTCCATGTCTTGATGCTCAAATTGTCCTTTACCAGGGACATGGCTAAGTACTTAGATTTTACACTCTGCAGAGGTGGTGCACTTTCCCCACAAGACATGGTTTCCCAAGACAAGATCTTTCAGAAGCCTTCCCTTAGACCAAAATGGACGCGTTCCAACCTATCAAACACTACCACCAACTGTCCATATGGCTAAGTTCTTGCAACCTATATGATCATGGCCGAGCCCATATTGCCAAGTGGTTGCACTTGAAGCTTCTCAACATTTGACATCTCAAATCCCTTTGCTCCTGGGTGGCCATCCACAAGTGAGATACACAAGCCAGGTCCATGGCCTTGTGTAACCACTCAACATAAACCAATCCTTCCATTTCCACCCAGGTGATTCATTATCTTAGTTGTTTTATTAAACAAAAACATAAGTCCTCAGACTTAGAATATTTTTCCATAGTGTGATTATATATTCCACCCATGTTTTCTATTAGCTAGGCTAAGCTTGGTAGTAATAGGAAACTTAACTTAGGAAATCCTACTAAGGATTCATCTACCTGGTTTTCCTATAGCAAGGTTTATACTTAGCAAAATCCATGCAAGTTTTACTTAGCAAAATCATTAATGCATAATGAAAGTAATGGGACAAAAAGTATGAAGCATCACTTGCCTTTTTGGTAGAGGGTCTAGGTTCACTCCTTGTCTTTGCAACAATCACACTCTTCAAGTCACTACAAATAAATCAAGCAAGGCACAAACTCAATCTACCAATCAAGCAAAACAACACATTAAATGACAAAGTCAAAGTAGTGCATGCAAGCATGCAAAAGATGGTTCTAATTGCAAAGGTGGTCTCCACTAGGCTTCTAAACTTTGTGGGTTCCAAATTGGTCATTCACAAAAATGGCAAAGTCAATTGCAAAAGGGTTTTATCCCAAAACCATTTTAAATTCCATTCATCATTTTATGTGGTGAAAAATGTTTTTATCAAAACAAAAATTTTAAGTTTTTCACCAAATGAGTTGCTGTTGCAAAACTTGGTGCTTTGGGTCTGTAGGTTTGGTCCAAAACATTTTCCCAAAGTTTTCTTTGCAAAAAAATTTCCATAATAAAATCAATAATTTTATTTGGCTAGAAAATGGTTAAGTTAAATAATTCAACCTAAATTTTTCCAAAATCATTTTTAACACCAAGGGTTGCTTCCTAGGGTCAGTAAGGTCACATCAAACCATTTTGCAAAAGTTTTACCCCTAAATTCAATTTTAAACAATTTTTATACTCTAAACAAGCTCACAAAAGAATCTGCAAAATCAAGCAAACTAACATATACTATTTGCTAAAATAATTCCACAGTTGGCTAGGGCTTGTTCTCCTGAATCCATTGATACCAAATTTGTAATTTTTGGACGTGTGGTTTGAAAGTTATAAGGGTTTGAAATTTGCAAATAAATCTGATTCAAAACTGGTTTTAGATCTAATACAGGCCACGCGTCGAGCCGCGATTGGCCTGTACCGGTTCGGCTGGATCGACAACATGGACCGCAGGATCTGGGTAGATCGCACGGCGCAGATCGTTCGATACCCCTTCGCTCACTTTCTTTCCTAGCCGCTGGATGACGATCTAACGGTTCATAGGTGGTTGACCAATAGCTGGCGGCGCCGGCGGCGACGACTGGCGGCGCACGCTCTGTCCGAGGTGGTCTGGCCATTCTAGGAAGCGAGAGAAGAGGAGGAGAGGCTCACCGTGATCGCCGGGTCGTGGGGAAGGTCGACGTGGTTTCGAGGGGGCGAGGGGCGCACTGGGGCGGTACTAATCGCTCGCCGGAGTTCCTGCTAGCGTCGGGTTCGCTCGGGCGTCGTCGGAGACGAGGCTACGGTGCTCGCTAGGACAAACGGAAGACAGTTTCAGATGCGTAAGGCTATGGCGACGATGTGTGCGTGAAGGAGAGGGCGCGGGGTGGTCGGAAATTACCTGTGAGGCTCGTCGGAGAAGAACCAGACACGACGGCTCTGGGGCGCCCGTGGTTGAACGGCGGGTACGGGTAAGTGCGTGAGATGATGGGGATCAAGCTAGTGTGAGCTAGGAGGTAGGAGAGGGTCAGGGCTCGCCGGAATTTGACAGAGAACTCGTCGGTGGCAGTGAGGCTTCGAGCAAAAATTGTGGACACCCTGGGGCTCCGGTGGTGTGATGACTGGAAGGAAAGGGAGAGAGGAGGGAGGCGAGTTTACGAGCATCATCACTGGGCGGAATTAGTGCATCATTTAGGCGAATTGATTCACGAGTAACGACGCTGGAAACGGCCGGAGTGAGGGGAAGGATTTGGTCGCGCGGTTTGAAGACGATGCCAACGTGGCTGTGGGTCCTCTTTGTCAGTGAGATAGAGAGAGAGGGGATAAGGTCCACCAGTCAGTGAGGGTGCGGGTTTCTTCTGTGGTGAAGAAAAACGGTTCGAGGGTGAGGTGGGCTAGGTGGGCTGTTGGGCTGGGGCAGTTGGGCCAGATCCATTTCATATTTTTTTTCTGTTTCTGAATCTTTTTCCTTTTTCTAATTTATTTCCTGTTTTGAATTTCCAAACAATCAAACAAGGTTCAAATCAATTCAAACAACACCCAAACTTTGTAACATTGAAATTAGTTCTGTTCAGTAACATGAACCAAAATCCAAAATAAAAATAATATTTTAAATCTTTTTAGGTTCTATTTATTAATTAAGTAAAATGGTCCATAGTTTATTAATAAAATAGGGTTTGGTTTATTTAATAAAATCTTCATTTGAACTCCAAATATTTTCAAAACCAATCAGTAGATTTTATTTGGAAATAAAGAATATTTGGAAAATTTGTTTAAAACAAAATAACCTTTTATTTTAGGGTCCATTAATAATTAAATAAAATGGGCCTTAGTTATTAAATCAAATAGAGTTTGATTTTATTAATAAAATCTTTATTTGAAACCTAAATATTTTCAAAACCAAATCAGTAGGTTTTATTTGGGAAATATAGAATACTTGGAAACTTGTTTTAAAACAAAATAACATTTTATTTTAGAGTCCATTATTAATTAAATATAATAGACTTTCATTATTAAATCAACTAGGATTTGTTTTATTGAGAATATTTTTTTTTAAATCTAAAATAAAACTAAAACACTTTAGTAGTTTTTATTTGTGAATATCAAACATTTGGAAAACTTATTTTAAATAATTTAATAAGTTTTGATGTTTCAATTAAAATGATAAAACCTATTATTTAAATAAAGATTGGATATTAAATCCTTATTAATTTATTTAAATAAACCTTTGCTAATAAAATGTTTTTAATTCCCAAAGCTTGGCCAAGGTTTAATTTGGCTTTATAAAATAATATTTATTTATAAATCCACCTTTTCTTTTGAAAACCAAATCTTTTATTAAAGGATCCAAAATAGTAATTCCAAAACATTTTAATTTCCTTTATTAAATGTTTATCTTTATGAATCCCTTTAGGATTTTATTTAATCCAAATAGGTTTTGAAAGTTTCCAATTGAATTCAAAAAGTTTCTTCTGGTTCTGAAAATCAAACAAAGTTTTATTTTTATTAATTTATTTTCACATTACAAGATTTGGAAAATCTTGGGATGTGACAGGCTACCACCCATAAAATAAATCTCTTCCCGAGATTTGGGGAGGCTGGGGTTACAAGCAAGTTCAAAACAACTAGGGTACTACCACCCTTAAAAATTTTTCAAACAAAAATTACACATTGTCCTTCTTGGGATCATGAGAAATACTTTCTCTAAGCAAACAGTTGCATTTATGTCCTTAATTTCCATGCTTGACTCATGGGCCAGGGTTGAGTTTCTCCATGGGCTTGTTCAACTTGTTCTTCATCTTTTCTGGACAGTTGCTTGCATAATGTCCTGGATTCTTGCTGTTGAAACAATGAATGTCCTTGAGTTCTTCACGTAGCTCTTGTGGACAAGTTGCTACATAGTGGCCTAGCTCTCTGCAGTTGTTGCACACTACTTGGCCAATCTCTTTATTCTTCTTGTTCTCTGGGCACTCACTGGAATAGTGTCCCATTTCTTTACATCTACGACATTGCACAAGGTTCATGTCTGTTCTTGGTTTCTTGGGTTTCCTTGATCCTTTGAATTGGGTTGTCTTGTTTGGAGGTATAAGTGGTCCTTTTCCTTTGCCATCAACATTATTGGCATACTTGGATCCTGCTTGTTTCCTTTGTTCCACCATGGAGTAGATGGGGCATTGGATAGGGGTATGGTCATTTCCTTCACAAAGGTAACAAGTAGCTTGAGAGGTGGGACATTGTCCAACAGGATGATTTTCTTCGCAGTTAGGGCATTGACCTTCATGCTCCTTGGAAGTATGATCCTTGTCTCCACAAATAATGCAAGCTGGGGCTCCATCTAGAATAACATTCTTGTCATCCTTGTTGTCATAAACTCTTTTGGGATAGTTTTCTTCCATGTTGATCATTTGATTAGTCACCTTAAGCATCAGTTGGGATTGTTCCTCCAAAAACTTTTGCAGTGCTGGATCTTTATCACTATTGTTGGCTATGAACTGAGTTGTCAGTTGGTTTAACTGGTTCTGGGTTGCTATGAGCTCTTTCATGGTGTCCTCTTGGTTGGTGTTGATATCATCAACCTTGGAGTCTGTTGGAGTAGTCATCTGTTTGGGTTGAAGGGAGATTAGAATAGGCAAGATATTTCTAAGGAATTATTTATAATCACACACATCACAATTTACACAAGCAATGTGCATGCAATCTCAAACAAACATTCCACTCAAACAACAAAGTTCAAGCCCATACTTGGCAATCAAAAATACTTTTGTTACACCACATAAGTTGGTGTGTTTTGACTTATCTAAAATATGGTGGTCCATCTATATGGTTCACTTGTGATCTTTCCTTCCTTCTTTGGTTGATCCTTCTTGTATGAGATCATGGTTTCCTTGAGAAAAACTCTTGGTTGCAATACTTCAAATGATGTAGGCTCCTTCTAACTTTGGCATTCCCTCAGTCTCTAATTCTTGAGCAAATTTCCTTATCTCACTTGTAGTCCTTAGTGGTTTCCAAGTTGGAAGTCCTTGGTGAACATGCTGAAGATGTTGAAGTCATTAGAGTTGAAGATGTTGAAGTCATTAGAGTTGAAGAAGTTGAAGAAGTCCTTTGCACCTGGTGTAGTCTTTGGCCATGGGGTAGGTTTTTCCATCAAGTTGAAATAGAAGAGATGTAGAGTTGAAACCAAAATGGTTGAGGAAAGAGTTTACAAGATTTGTTTGTAAATAAGTTTTGGAACAACATAACTCCTATTTTTCTAAGGGTTTAAGTCCAATCCTAGGGTTACAAATCCTACAGGCAACACAATGCTCTGATACCATCTGTAGAGGGGGTCTCAACCTAATAAGGTAGATTCCTCCTGTGTTTACAATGCTAGTCCCTAGATCAATAGCTAGCATCCACAGTTAAGATGTAATATCAAGAAACAAAGGTCATAATATAACTTTATATCCAGGAATAACATAGTTTTATTACATCTTACATAGCTCATATGGCTATTACATTACATTGCAGCGGAATAACTATAAGCATGGGGTCCTTCATCTTCAAAGTGCCACAGGCAGATGTTGGTTGTAGACTTTGTAATCCTAATCAAAAAATCTTCACTAAAATCAATCAAACCTGCAACATACAAGTTACAGCCACAAAGGGTCAATACATTTGAATTGTATTGGCAAGTGATACTATGGTAGTATAGTGGAATCTATCATCTATATGCATTTGGCTAAGTGGAGTTGAGGCTTGCATTTCTCAAAATAGATTTTTCCTTAACATTTTGAAAATACTAAGTTTTTGCTTGACAAAATCATTTTTCTCAATCAAAGATTGAAGATCCTTTCCAATGCATCTACCAACCAAAGATTTAAGATACCAAACAACCCTTGTTCAATCCACAAGTTTTAACTTAGAAATTTGAATGATGAGATTCTTGATTGCTTCCATGTCTTGATGCTCAAATTGTCCTTTAACAGGGACATGGCTAAGTACTTAGATTTTACACTCTGAAGAGGTGGTGCACTTTCCCCACAAGACTTGGTTTCCCAAGACAAGATCTTTCAGAAGCCTTCCCTTAGACCAAAATGGACGCGTTCCAACCTATCAAACACTACCACCAACTGTCCATATGGCTAAGTTCTTGCAACCTATATGATCATGGCAGAGCCCATATTGCCAAGTGGTTGCACTTGAAGCTTCTCAACATTTGACATCTCAAATCCCTTTGTTCCTGGGTGGCCATCCACAAGTGAGATACACAAGCCAGGTCCATGGCCTTGTGTAACCACTCAACATAAACCAATCCTTCCATTTCCACCCAGGTGATTCATTATCTTAGTTGTTTTATTAAACAAAAACATAAGTCCTCAGACTTAGAATATTTTTCCATAGTGTGATTATATATTCCACCCATGTTTTCTATTAGCTAGGCTAAGCTTGGTAGTAATAGGAAACTTAACTTAGGAAATCCTACTAAGGATTCATCTACTAGGTTTTCCTATAGCAAGGTTTATACTTAGCAAAATCCATGCAAGTTTTACTTAGCAAAATCACTAATGCATAGTGAAAGTAATGGGACAAAAAGTATGAAGCATCACTTGCCTTTTTGGTAGAGGGTCTAGGTTCACTCCTTGTCTTTGCAACAATCACACTCTTCAAGTCACTACAAATAAATCAAGCAAGGCACAAACTCAATCTACCAATCAAGCAAAACAACACATTAAATGACAAAGTCAAAGTAGTGCATGCAAGCATGCAAAAGATGGTTCTAATTGCAAAGGTGGTCTCCACTAGGCTTCTAAACTTTGTGGGTTCCAAATTGGTCATTCACAAAAATTGCAAAGTCAATTGCAAAAGGGTTTTATCCCAAAACCATTTTAAAATCCATTCATCATTTTATGTGGTGAAAAATATTTTTATCAAAACAAAATTTTTAAGTTTTTCACCAAATGAGTTGCTATTGCAAAACTTGGCGCTTTGGGTCAGTAGGTTTGGTCCAAAACATTTTCCCAAAGTTTTCTTTGCAAAAACATTTCCATAATAAAATCAATAATTTTATTTGGCTAGAAAATGGTTAAGTTAAATAATTCAACCTAAATTTTTCCAAAATCATTTTTAACACCAAGGGTTGGTTCCTAGGGTCAGTAAGGTCACATCAAACCATTTTGCAAAAGTTTTACCCCTAAATTCAATTTTAAACAATTTTTATACTCTAAACAAGCTCACAAAAGAATCTGCAAAATCAAGCAAACTAACATATACTATTTGCTAAACTAATTCCACATTTGGCTAGGTCTTGTTCTCCTGAATCCATTGATACCAAATTTGTAATTTTTGGACGTGTGGTTTGAAAGTTATAAGGGTTTGAAATTTGCAAATAAATCTGATTCAAAACTGGTTTTAGATCTAATACAGGCCACGCGTCGAGCCGTGATTGGCCGGTACCGGTTCGGCTGGATCGGCAACATGGACCGCAGGATCTGGGTAGATCGCACGGCGCAGATCCTTCGTTACCCCTTCGCTCACTTTCTTTCCTAGCCGCTGGATGACGATCTAACGGTTCATAGGTGGTTGACCAATAGCTGGCGGCGCCGGCGGAGACGACTGGCGGCGCACGCTCTGTCCGAGGTGGTCTGGCCGTTCTAGGAAGCGAGAGTAGAGGAGGAGAGGCTCACCGTGATCGCCGGGTCGTGGGGAAGCTTGACGTGGTTTCGAGGGGGCGAGGGGCGCACTGGGGCGGTACTAATCGCTCGCCGGAGTTCTTGCTAGCGTCGGGTTCGCTCGGGCGTCGTCGGAGACGAGGCTACGGTGCTCGCTAGGACAAAAAGAAGACAGTTTCAGATGCGTAAGGCTATGGCGACGATGTGTGCGTGAAGGAGAGGGCGCGGGGTGGTCGGAAATTACCTGTGAGGCTCGTCGGAGAAGAACCAGACACGACGACGCTGTCGGAGCTTGACAAAGTCGACGCTCTGGGGCGCCCGTGGTTGAACGGGGGTACGAGTAGGTGCGTGAGATGATGGGGATCAAGCTAGTGTGAGCTAGGAGGTAGGAGAGGGTCAGGGCTCGCCGGAATTTGACAGAGAACTCGTCGGTGGCAGTGAGGCTTCGAGCAAAAATTGTGGACACCCTGGGGCTTCGGTGGTGTGATGACTGGAAGGAAAGGGAGAGAGGAGGGAGGCGAGTTTACGAGCATCATCACTGGGCGGAATTAGTGCATCATTTAGGCGAATTGATTCACGAGTAACGACGCTGGAAACGGCCGGAGTGAGGGGAAGGATTTGGTCGCGCGGTTTGAAGACGATGCCAACGTGGCTGTGGGTCCTCTTTGTAAGTGAGATAGAGAGAGAGGGGATAAGGTCCACCAGTCAGTGAGGGTGCGGGTTTCTTCTGTGGTGAAGAAAAACGGTTCGAGGGTGAGGTGGGCTAGGTGGGCTGTTGGGCTGGGGCAGTTGGGCCAGATCCATTTCATATTTTTTTTCTGTTTCTGAATCTTTTTCCTTTTTCTAATTTATTTCCTGTTTTGAATTTCCAAACAATCAAACAAGGTTCAAATCAATTCAAACAACACCCAAACTTTGTAACATTGAAATTAGTTCTGTTCAGTAACATGAACCAAAATCCAAAATAAAAATAATATTTTAAATCTTTTTAGGTTCTATTTATTAATTAAGTAAAATGGTCCATAGTTTATTAATAAAATAGGGTTTGGTTTATTTAATAAAATCTTCATTTGAACTCCAAATATTTTCAAAACCAATCAGTAGATTTTATTTGGAAATAAAGAATATTTGGAAAATTTGTTTAAAACAAAATAACCTTTTATTTTAGGGTCCATTAATAATTAAATAAAATGGGCCTTAGTTATTAAATCAAATAGAGTTTGATTTTATTAATAAAATCTTTATTTGAAACCTAAATATTTTCAAAACCAAATCAGTAGGTTTTATTTGGGAAATATAGAATACTTGGAAACTTGTTTTAAAACAAAATAACATTTTATTTTAGAGTCCATTATTAATTAAATATAATAGACTTTCATTATTAAATCAACTAGGATTTGTTTTATTGAGAATATTTTTTTTAAAATCTAAAATAAAACTAAAACACTTTAGTAGGTTTTATTTGTGAATATCAAACATTTGGAAAACTTATTTTAAATAATTTAATAAGTTTTGATGTTTCAATTAAAATGATAAAACCTATTATTTAAATAAAGATTGGATATTAAATCCTTATTAATTTATTTAAATAAACCTTTGCTAATAAAATGTTTTTAATTCCCAAAGCTTGGCCAAGGTTTAATTTGGCTTTATAAAATAATCTTTATTTATAAATCCACCTTTTCTTTTGAAAACCAAATCTTTTATTAAAGGATCCAAAATAGTAATTCCAAAACATTTTAATTTCCTTTATTAAATGTTTATCTTTATGAATCCCTTTAGGATTTTATTTAATCCAAATAGGTTTTGAAAGTTTCCAATTGAATTCAAAAACTTTCTTCTGGTTCTGAAAATCAAACAAAGTTTTATTTTTATTAATTTATTTTCACATTACAAGATTTGGAAAATCTTGGGATGTGACAAGATGGGAGTGATGCTCTGGAGGTAGTCACCATGAACGATCTCAAGACGTTGGAAACAACCTTGGTTAGTTCTATGGAGGCTAATATGGAACAGATGCATCAATTGATAATGCGTCTCTCCACATCCGCAGCATCACCTCCATCTGCCTCTGAGGCTACCACTCCGCAATCCAAGGAAACGGGTAAAACCGATTCCAAAGATAACGAAGTGGTTGGTGATGGCACTAGCAAGAGCTCCTCCTCGAAAAAGGATAGTGGTAAGGAAGCATACAATGAGGTTTCCCATCTGTATTCTCCTGATCCACCTATCCCACACCAACATATACATAATAGGAGTGATCCACCCAAACTTTCAGCATCTACTTTTAATCAATGGCAATTTTTGATGAAGTCTCATGTGTGCAGCTCCTCCATTGAGTTGTGGAAAATCATTGAGAATGGTCTTCATGTTGGAGACCCCCACAACCTAAAAAGAAGATAGGTTGTTGATAGTCAACTCAACGCTATGGCTCTACACATGATCCAACTTGGTGTGGGTGACAAAGACATGCCACACATTCATCATCTTAGTACGGATAAGGAAGCTTGGGATGCCCTCACCGAGCTATTCATTGGAAATGAAAGTATGAGAAGGAATAGATATGATTCTTTGAGCAATGAAGCAGAAGGATTTTATATGTTGGATGGAGAAGACCACAAGGACATGTATAGGTGACTCAAGTCAATAACCACCACTTTCAGGAATCATGTTGCCTCTCATGTTGATGATGCTTGGATCAAGCGCAAGTATGTCAGTGCTCTTATGCCATTTGAGCCCACAGATTTGAAGAGTCTCCAAGGAAGGCATAATTACCACCTTATGACATCCAATGAGGTAATGCAAGAAATGCAAGATTTCAAAGTGGCTGCCAAGAATGCCGAAGATGCTCGTGCACGAGCTATGGGGATGCAAAAGGGGGTCAACGTGGACTTGAAGACAAGTGTGGCTGATCATGATGAAGATGACATAGAAGGTATGGACTGTCCCGAGGATGTAAAAAAATTCATGGACAATACATGGCCTTCTATGCTAGAAACTTTCGGAAGGGTCTGGCCAAGGACAAATCTGAACTAGAACGCAAGAGTGGAGCATATGGAAGAAAGGAAAACGGTCCCAAGCTGAGAACATGTTTCAAATTTGGAGAACAACTACACTTTGTAGCCGAGTTCCCGTATCAAAGTAGGGAAGATAATGGAGGAATACTGATTCTCAAGGAAAAGTCAAAGGCTCCACGCAAGAAACAATTTGTAAAGAAGAATGCTCCTTTCAAGAAGCAACCAAAGATTGTTCTAGTGGCTCAAGAAGAATATTCTTCGGGAAGTGAAGATGAAGACGAGGATGATAGCTCTCGAGAGGTGGCTGCTATAGCCACCACATCTACACCAACATCTCTCTTTGACTCTCCGAACGAAAACGTCATCAACAAGAACACTACTTGTCTCATGGAAAGAGGTTCCGAGGTATCAACTTCTAACACTTCTTTTCCTAAGGCTATGATTGACATGGATGATCCTACTAGTCTTAAGGTTAAAGAAGAGATTATTGCTTTGGACTATTTCTTCACTAACTTGCAAGGTGACCACAAAATACATTTTGAGGCTCTTATGGACCAGCTGGCCCAAAATGAAGTGCTCCTTGAAGAAAAGGGCATAATTGAGAGGGAGAATGCAATGGAAATTACGTCCTTAAAAAATTCTCTAGAAGAAGAAAAGGCTCGGGCTTCTCTTGAAGAGAGGATTCAGTCTATTGAGGAGTCACATGAAGAAATGGTGGAAAAGCTTCTAAGGAACGTGACAATGCAGTTGCCAAAGCAAAGAAGTTAAATAAAGAAAAGATTGACTTTGGGGCTGCTCATGCTAGACTCTCCGAGGAATTGGAGAAACTTGACATCGCTCACAAGGCGTTGAAAAGTGAATTATCCATTCTCAATGAGTAACATGATCGGCTCCAAATTCGATTGAACAAGTATGATGTTCCTAGCACATCTAAATCAACATATATTCACAAAGAAAATGCTAGTGTGGAAGAAGGGCTTGTCAATGACACCACTCCCAAAGATAAGGGTGTACTTGATGAGGTACTTGGCAAGCAAAGGTCAAATCTTGGTAAAGAGGGACTTGGATATGTCACCAAGTCGAAGAAGAAGAAGAACAAGAAGAAGAATACCAAGGGTGAAAAATCAAAGACAAACACCGCCGAGAAGGATGTCACAAAAGACAAAACTAACAATATTGGTTTTGCAGGGTCTCACAATCCAAATTATGAACTCTTTTGTGATTATTATGGCGATGTTTATGCTTAATATGTTTGTCCTTTTGATGAATATGTTTCTTGGTCTATTTGGGTTCCAAAGACCCTTGTTACTAACATGAGAGGATCCATTGAAAAATGGGTACCTAAAACCAAGAAGTAATTCTCTTGCAGGGCTATGCTTCTGGTGGTTCTAAATGGGTGCTGGATAGTGGATACACTAGTCATATGACCAGAATCATGGAGATCATCATGGAGATGCGACCCAATCATGATAATATTACAGTCTCCTATGGTGATAAGTCTAAATCTTAGGTACTGGGTCTTGGCAAGGTTGTGGTCGCCCACGATATCTCTCTCATGGACGTCATGCTTGTTGAGACCCTCGGTTACAACTTACTTTTTGTTAGTTCCCTTGGTAAGATGGGCTTTGCTGTTTTCATTGATGATTATTTGGTGGTACTCTTGTGGAGCAAGTCTCTAAAGGTCGCTTTCGTTGGGTACGTCAAAAATGACCTGTATGTGGTGGACTTTTCGGGGAAAACCACTTCGGGTCCGATGTGCTTATACGGAAAGGCCGACGTGGGATGGCTATGGCATCACCGTTTATCCCATGTCAACATGAGAACTTTGCAAAGTCTTCGCAAGAGTGGCCACATCCTTGGACTAAAAGACAATGTTTCCTTTGCCAAAGATCGTGTTTGCAGGGCTTGTGTTGAAGGCAAAATGCATGACCCTCCCCACAAGAGGAAGACTATTGTTTCTTTAAAGAGAATCTTGGAATTACTTCCATCTCATGCCAGTCTCGGTGGGAAGAAATATTGCTTGGTCATAGTCGATGATTACTCAAGATATGCATGGGTCTATTTTTCAAGCTAAAGAGTGAGACTCAACAAATGGTCATTGACTTCGCCAATGAGGTTCAATGTCAACACAATGTTCCCATCTTGGCAATAAGAAGTGACAACGGCTCTGAGTTCAAGAACTACACATTGAATGAGTTTCTAAGTGAAGAGGGGATAAGACATCAATATTCCGCTTCGTACACCCCTCAACAAAATGGTGTAGCCGAGAGGAAGAACCACACTTTGATGGATATTGCTAGATCGATGTTGGCTGAATTCAAGTCTCCTTACAACTTTTGGGCTAAAGCCATATCCACCACTTGTCACTCATCAAATCGGCTCAACCTCCGCAAGATCTTGGACAAGACTCCATATGAAATACTCAGCGATAACAATCCCAACATTTGTTACTTTCGGGTATTCTGTTGTAAGTGTTTCTTTCTTATCAAAGTTCTCCATTTGTCTAAATTTGAGTTTAAAGCATTAGAGTGTATTTTTGTTGGTTACGGTGCCGAATCCCACACTTATAGAGTCTACAACAAGCTATCCGAAATTGTTGTGGAATCTTGTAGTGTGGAATTTATGAAAATGATGGCTCCCATGTGGGGAAAGTTGATATCTGTGATGCAGATGCTGAAATACCCCATGATGCCATATGCAGAATGGGCGTTGGATTTTTCCACCCCATTGAGGAACCCCTTGTGGCAGATCGGGAAGGACAATGCTCCACTCATGTGGAGCCCTCATCTACACAAGATCAACAAGCCCCTACTGCTAGAGAAACCTCTACACCAACACCACAACCTGCTAAAGATCATCAGTTTTCTGGGCAAAATGATAGTCCTAGGCCAGACTATCCGCCCCATCCAATGGGCGGACTGTCCGCCCCTAGCACTCCAACTCGCTCCAGTGGACTTCAAGAAGATCAAAATGGCCAAGAAAATTCCAGGCCAGATTCTCCGGCAGCAAGGGGCATCAAAATTTCATGTTCCTCAAAAATTCTTGCAAAATACATAAAATTTGACACACTTGATCACTCTACTAACACTACTAGGAAAACACATGTTCGCGGCGCACCTGAAAAGGACTTCCGTGGCGCACTAACAGTGCGCCACGGGCCTCGCGCTACGGCTATCTCGTAGTTCGAGATAGGCGTGGCGCACTACCAGGTGCGCAACGGCTAGGGGTACAGGGTGCGCCACTGATGTGTTTTTCAAAAAACAAAAAAAATGCAAAAAACACCCTCGTTTTGAATTGCAAAATCGATCGGGTCCGTGCATCGCCGCCGCAGTCGTGTCACCTCGCCAGAGCATGGCCGTGGCAGGGAGGTACGGGAGGCCGTGGCCGCTCTAGTCCTCGCCGGCATCGAGGTGGTAGGAAGGGTGTGGTTGGAGAAAGGAAGGTAGGAAGAGAGGGAGGAAGAGAGGGAGGAAGGAAGAGATGGAGGAAGAGAGGAAGGAAGGAAGAGATGGAGGAAGAGGGAGGAAGGGAGGGAGGTCGGACGCCGTCGTCACTGCAAGGAGAGGAGGAGGCGTCCATTGCGCCGCTGCCGCCGCGCCACCGTCACTTCAAGGAGAGGAGGAGGCCGTCGTCACGCCGTCACTGCAAGGAGAGGAGAATGGGAAGGAGGAGAAGGGGAAGGAGGAGAAGGAGAAGGAAGAAGGAGAAGGAAGAAGGAGAAGGGAGAAGGAAGACGGAGAGGGAAAAGGGTGAGGGAAAAGGGGGAAGGGAAAGGTAGGTGGGCGGGGTGAGGATTCAAATTTTGAATCCCGCCCAAGCTTATCCGTGGCGCACTAGGTGGTGGTGCGCTACGGGTAAGTTTTCTCTATTTTTTTTTCTGCAGGAAAAAACTGTCTTTTGACCGTAACATTTTCATATTTTTAAAATTGAAAAAATCTCGTTCTTGTCATTTTGGTATATTATACGATTTTTTTCGACATCGTATGCAAAAGTTAAGGCCATTTTACCGTGGCATTACTTTTTTTTGCAGAAAAAGAGGAAAATCATGTTTGTTAATTTTCCTAGAAACTATACCACATTACCTACCTACATATGAAATGATTTTATTTTTTGAAGTGTTTATCATTTTCTTTTATTTTTTAGAAAGCCTAAAAAGGCGATCCAAGGGGGGTGGAGTTGGTGTAGGCCACTTAGCCGTAGGGCACTAGGACAGAGTGCCCTACGGCTAAGTTGACCCAGCTGCTGCAACATACAGCCCCGTAGCGCACTAGGTCGGAGTGCCCTATGGCTAAGTTGCACATCCGTAGCGCACCTTGACCTAGTGCGCTACGGGTATGTGTGCTGCGGCCACAAGTGCCCTGGACCACACATAGGCGTGGCGCACCACCCCCATGTGCGCCACGCTTATGGCAGTTAGCCGTAGGGCACCTGTGGGCAGTGCGCCACGCCTATTTTACCCGTGGGGCACCACTAGCACGTGCGCCACGGATGTGTGGATTACTTATAGCCGTTTTCCTAGTAGTGTAACTTACTCATCCTATATTCTTATAGATGGACGTGAAGTACAACAAGTTTTATCAGTTGGGGAATGGAGGAGACCTCATCTTTGAGCGTGACTTGGACCAGCTTTCGAAACTTCCGGAGCGTCCGCACCCTGAGTTCTTCAGAGCTCAGCTCAATGATCAGGAAGGAGAAGAGCTGCAGTGGTTAGTTGTTGCAAGTCTCCGAGGGAAGATTGAACCTCCCACTGCCGAGGGAATTCAGTTCACCTTAAGAGAAAACAACAGGCTCGATGGACTGGCCAGGGCAATGCAGGAAGCTCTTGCCTGTCTGCGTGGACAGAGTATCAATCAGATCAAGGTTACCCGTTTTGAATTCTACCCAAGGCGTGATGTTATGGGACAGCCACTGGAGGCCCCACATCATCCCGAGCTGAAGATTCAAGTGGACCACCTCAGCTTCATGATGTACGATCGACAGAAGGAGTTGAACAATTCCCGTGCCTACGCCAAACACAAGTACGCCATCACCAAAAAGAAGGATCAGACCCTCGCCATGTTAGTGAAGGATCACAAGTCTCGTCGTTGTCAACTCGACAGGAAGGAGCGCATCATTGCCCGTCTTACCGGATCACGGATTTGGAGGAGACCATCCACGAGAGAGACATGCAGTTGGAGGAAAGGGAGAATGCCGGAGAAGACCTTCGTGGAGACCCCTACTCCTATCTCAGCGATGATGATGACTTTCTGGAAGATCAGACCATGGACTTCTTAACCGATGAGGATGATTTCGCCTTCATCGATGATGATGATGAGGATGATGAGTACATTGACTCCGAGGAGTAGTAGCACTTAAGCACTAGCGTTATTGAATTGTATTCGGTCCCACTGTATCGTAGATTCCAGAATGGTTCCTAAAACCATATGTTTTTCTTTGTTGTGGTGTGTGTTTGTATCGTGTGTTATGAATGAATGAAAAGAAAGTTGCAAAAAAAAATCTAATTCAAACGTTAAAAACTTTTCAACAACCTCTGAACCTTACAAAATTTCCCTCTTTTCTCAAGATCTATCTCAATGTTGAGATGCCTCGCGAAAGAAGTGGTTCATCCCTGGACCCGATGTTGTAGATCTTGCAAATGTTGGTTTCTGACCGTGAAGCTGAAATAGCCGAACGTCAAGCCAACCTAGCCACCCTTCAACACATAGCTCAGATGGCCAACAACAATCAAGGCCAAGGAAATCAGGACAACCATGGATCTAAGCTCAAGAATTTCCAGAACACCAATCCACCTGTTTTCACTAAGTCAGAGGAACCCCTAGATGCAGATGATTGGTTGCAAACAATGGAGAACAATCTGGAAGTCGCAGGAGTGGAAGCTAACGATAAAGTTCTGTTCGCCACCCACTATCTAGCCGGAGATGCAAGGGCTTGGTGGAACAGCGTTCGTGCAATGACCGGAGCTCAGATGATGACTTGGGAGGAATTCAAGGTCACGTTCAGCAGAACCCATGTGCCACCGGGTTTAATCAAGAGGATGAGAGATGAGTTCAGAGAACTAAAGCAAGGAAGGATGACCGTAGTGGAATACCGTGAAAAATTCTTGTCATTAGCTAGGTATGCCCCAGATGAGATCGACACTGAAGCCAAGAAGAAAGAGAGATTCCTGAACGGTCTGCATGATGAGATGCAGACAGTGTTAGTCAATATTCCCTTTGCTGATATTGAAGCCCTAGTCGACTCTGCCATTCAGGTGGAAGGAAAGATCAACCAAGCCAATGAGAACCGCAAGCGTTGCATGATGCATCTGCCCGGAACCCATCAGACCCCAAAGTATCGCCCCAACCCATCTCCAGGATTTGCCCCGAGAACCAACAGACCCCCGATGAACCGTCTGACCTCTCCCAACCATGGAAACCCAAGGCCCGGAGGAAACCACAACAACCCCGGCAACTCTAGTCATTTCAACCGTGCACCACCCAAGTTCAACAACAACAATGCCTCCACCAACACCAACACTGCCCCAAGGACTGGAAGCAATGTTGTGCCTGTTGCAGCAAAAGACAAGTGGCAAGTGACTTGTAATGAATGTGGAACCAAGGGTCACTACTCCAATGAGTGCCCCAAGAAGAATGCCGCAGCACCCAATGCAAATGCCCACGATCAGCAGCAACGTCGTGTTCAGCCCGGAAGAAGGTTTGCCCCAGGGAATTTACTCAAACGCAACGGCCGTCTTTTTCTCATGCATGCCGAAGAAGCCCAGGAAGCACCAGACGTCGTGCTGGGTATGTTTTCTGTTAACTCAGTACTTGCAAGAGTGTTGTTTGATTCTGGAGCATCGCACTCATTTGTCACTGAAGAATTTGCATGCACTAGTAAGATTCAACCAATCAAACTGAAGCATGTTATGATTGTTCAAATCCCTGGTTCAACCACCAAAGCTAGGAAAATTTGCAAAGCCGTCGCTATCTGAATCCATGGCATACATTTTTATGCTAATCTAATAGTACTCGGAACTAAAGGTTTGGAAGTAGTACTAGGAATGGATTTGATGTCCAAACATAAAGGATTAATTGACTGTGCCAGGAAAGCCATAACCATGACTAGTACAGCCGGACTATCAGTCGAGCATGTATCTGAAACCTTGCCTCGTCAATTCAAGTGCAACAAGAGTATAGCCCAGCCCACCATTGACCAACTCCGGATAGTCTGTGAATACCCCGATGTATTTCCAGATGTTTTGCCCGGTATGCCCCCAGATCGGGATATCGATTTTATCATTGAACTAATACATGGAACCGGACCCATAGCCCAGAGACCATATAGTATGAACCCGTCTGAACTAGCAGAAGAAGCAACTGGATGCCATGCTGGAAATTGGATTAATTCAACCAAGTGCGTCACCATGGAGATCACCTGTCTTGTTTGTGGAGGTAACCGTTTTGTGTACGGATTACCGGAAGTTGAATGATGTCACTATCAAAAACAAATACCCGTTGCCAAAGATAGAAGATTTGTTTGACCAGTTGACTGGTGCCAAATTGTTTTCTAAGGTTGATCTTAGAACTGGCTATCATTTTAAGATCTCACCCTTATAAAGGTAAGGATCCCTGTGATTGCAATGCTAGTCCCTAGATCAATTGCTAGCATCCATAGTTTAAGATGAAGTACACAGAAACAAAGGTCATTATTACAACCCTCTACAGATGGAAGAATCTAAGTACTTCGCCATGTCCCTGGTATTGGACAATTTGAGCATCAAGACATGGAAGTTATCAAGAATCTCCTCATCCCAATTTTCTAAGTTAAAACTTGTGGTTGAACAAGGGTGAAGGTTCACCAATTTCTATTGGTGGTTCCTTGGGAAGATTTTGTCAAAGAAAAACTTAGTGTTTTCAACTGATAGGTAAAACCTATTTTTGAGCAAAGAAAGCCTAAGCTACACTTAGCCAAATTCATGTAGTAACTAGATGTTAACATTCTACTATGGCATCACTTGCCAATAATATTCCAATGTATTGACCCACTGTGGCTGTAACTTGTGATGTTGCAGGTTACTCTGATGATGATTAGGGGTTATGAGTCTACACTCAACATGCTTTCCTGTGGCACATGAAGATGAAGACTTCTATTTTATATTGTTAAGTTGAACTCTTGTACTACCCTATGGATACGGAGTTGTAAAAGACTTGTAGGGGTTCGTAGCATGGAAAACAAAAAAAATCTACCGCATGCACACAAACAAGACAAGATCTATCTACTAGATAGTAGCAACGAGTCGATAGAGGAACTCACCCTCGAAGATTCCAAAGCGGTTAACGAGAGCAGATTCTCGTGGGTGATGTAGTCGTACACTTGCCGATCTCAAGATCGCGTAGACGATCCTTCCGGCGCTACGTTCCGGCAGCGCTTCCGCAGTCGGTCGCACATTTGGTACTCGATGAAGACCTTCCTCTCCCTTGTTCCAGCAGGCAGCGGAGGTTGTAGCACTCTCCTCGCGATTCCGGCTGCACGACGGCGTGGTACCGGAAGTAGAGGAGAGATCTCGCAGGGCTTCGCCTTAAGCCGGAGCGAGTATGGTGGACTATGAGAGAGCCTTTGGTGTTCTAGGGTTTAGACACACCAAGGAGGGGTTGCTAGGGCCGGCGGCTAGGGCTTGGAGGTGCCCAAGTCGGTGGCTAGGGGAGAAACCCTAGGTGGCGGCGGCTATGGTGGGCAGCGGCGGCTAGGGTTAGGTTTGCAGGGGCAATCTTGTGTGCTAGGAGGGGAGCCCTGCCCCTCCTCTTATAGGAGGGAGGCGCTGACCAAGGGGAGGGGAATCCCTCCCCAACTCGGATCCCAAGTGGGCCGACGGCGGAGGAGGGACTCCTCCCCAACTCGGTTTCCACCTCCCTCTCCACTTCCCAAAAATAGCCGTTTGACTTTCAAATTGGCGTTTGACTTTTCAAACAAGGATTTGATTAAACCCTCTATTTTGTTCAGCGATGACACTTAGTACGTGATGCAATCATACCAACTTGATATAACACATTCATGTACCCTTCCCGTTCGTAGTGCCGGACATTCCGGAACTTTCTAGAACATTCCTGATGAAAACACCGGAACCATTCCCCAACTCCGAAACATGACTTTCCTAATATGAATCTTATTCTCTGGACCATTCCGGATCTCCTCGTGATATCCTTGATCCCAACCGAGACTCCGAACAACATTCGGTCTCTTACTCATCATTCCATAACTACTCAACAACATCGAATCCTTAAGTGTGTCTCCCTACGGTTCGTGAATTATGCACACATGATCGAAACACTTCTCCGATCAATAACCAATAGAGGAATCTGGAAATTCATATGGCTCCCACATATTTCTACGATTACTTTGCGATCGAATGAACCACTTACATACGATACCAATTTCCCTTTGTCTCACGATAGTTTACTTATCCGAGGTTTTGATCGTCGGTGCATTCCTAGTTCAACCTCGTTACCGATAAGTACTCTTTTCTCGTTCCCGTGATATGTGATCCCTTGTGAGCCAGTCACATGCTTGCAAGCTAATTGGATGACATTCCACCGAGAGGGCCCAGAGTATATCTATCCGTCATATGGATGGACAAATCCCACTCTTGATCCATGTGACTCAACCCATACTTTCCAAACACTCAATGCCACCTTTATAACCACCCAGTTACAGTGTAGTGTTTGATGTCATCAAAGCATCCTTTCGGTGATGGTGATTAACATGATCTCATGGTCGAAGGAATTAGGTTACTATGTATCAGAAAGCTTATAGCAAATGAACTATATTAAATGACTTGATCTTTATGCTACGCTTAACTATAGGAGTATGTCCATCACATCATTCTCCTAATGATATGACCCTGTTGTTAATAACATCTCTATGTTCATGATCAGGAAACCATGATCATATATTAACCAACAAGCTAGTTTAACAAGAGGCTTTACTAGGGACTCTTTTATGTTTACAAATCACACAAGTATTAATGTTTCCGGTTAATGCAATTATAGCATGGTATGTAAACATTTATCATAAGTATGAAGATATGATAATAACCACTTTATTATTGCCTCTTGGGCATATCTCCAACAGTCTCCCACTTGCACTAGAGTCAATAATCTAGTTTCAAACCTTTGTGTATTCAACAACTATGGCTTTCTGGTGTCGTATGTACACGATTGCTAGTGGTCAACTGATCTCCGGATCTGACACTTCCAGGTCCGTGTGTAATTGCATGTCTTTGCGTCTCTAGGCATCACTCATTCTCTAATGAGATGGCTTCGTACAAATTTGGTCCTTTGGTGTGACCTTTAGTTCTTTGGGGTTAAAACATGTTGATAATATTGTCGTACAATATATCTTCATAGTACTATCCCACTGTGAACTACACCTAGTTTGATAACAAACTACTTGACACAAATGCCCTCCTTTTGCTGCTATAATAGCAGTCATATACTTAGCCTTTTGTTGTAGTATCTGTCACAATGTCTTATCTTTGGAATTTCTCCAAATTCATTATGGAACTTACTTTCCATCATATTGTGCCACCGTTAGTTTAGATTGAGATAAACTTAATTTGTACTTTGTGACAAAACTAGTATCAATGTAGTACTTTTACAATGAACTAATCATCTATTTGTCACTTCTACAAATAATATACTCTTAGTTCTTCCAAAAGATCATAAGAATATCCTTACTATTGTCCAATGATCATCTTATAAATCATTCTGGTATATGCTCATAACATTTAGAGCATAGGACATATCTGGATTTGTACATACCACAGTATGATTGATTTAAATACTCTTTTGTGATTTCATACATCAAGTATCAATCTATACTTGAATCTTTGTTTCACTTACCAAGTGTCAATACACTTGAATATATCATTAATATTGAACTCATTCAATCCTTTCAGTGCGACAAGAACCTTTCTTGTAGTTTCTATATTGAACTCATTCAATATCTCATCTATGTACTTCTGGCACAACCATATTGGCGTCTATTGATGCCAAATATTTGGGTTTTGCCTAAGTCTTTCATCGAGATGAAATTCTTATCCTGTGTTAATAAAAAGATACATTATTTTTAATCAACAATATGTCTTCCACATAATGTATTAGAAACATGTCTTAGCGCTCCCACTTAATTTCTTGCAAATGCAAGCATCTTCATTGTCTCTGATGAAATTAAACTCTTTTAACAGTTTCATCATAGTGAAGATTGCAACTCCGCGATGCTCACTTCAACCATTGAAGTTTGCATATGCTTTTAGCATCCTTTGAATTAACAAAACCCTATGGACCGTGTTATGCACATGTCCTAGGTAACAATTCTATTAGAAGAACTTGTTTTGTTTATTCAACTACCACATAACAAAATTATATGTAGTGGTTGCTACATTAATCCGTCTAGACTAAATATCGCTATGAAAGATCAAATCTTGTCATAGTCAACCTTTTAACATTGTTGTGAACTCTTTCCCAACATGTCGATCATTTCATGAATGCGAAACATCCATGTCTATTTCTTTATAGATCCAAACACAACTTTAAGGTCTTACACCTTTCTCGAGGGTCTTTCAAGTTCAAAATTTGATTTCTCGTGTATGGAACTATCACGGATTTTATGGCTTCAAGCCATTTTACGGAGTCAGGGCCCATCATCGCTTCTTTGCATGTAGTACGTTCATTATTCTCAAATAATGATTCAACCCTCAAATCTTGGTATTTGATTGTTTACTCGACCTATTTGGTTCAATAGAAACTTTTACCTTCGTAACCACAACCTTTGAGGCACGTGAGCCATGAGCATTGTTGCTGCCTCCGGAACACTTTTCGGCGCTGCGCAACTTTGCACATATAGCTAAGGTTCTTTTAACCTTATCAAAGTTCTATTGTCCTCCCACTTATCTTTTCACGAAAAATTCCTTCTCAAAGAAACTTGACGTTCTAAGTGACAAACACTTTTGTCTCTGATGTTATGGAGGATTACTTAACAGTTTATTCGAAATAACATACAAAGACAGGTTCATCCGACTTTGATTGCAAACATCTTTCTTATGCATAACATACCAATGTTTAAGAAAGGACTACTTGGGTTTTATCCCAAACCATACTTTATATGGTGTCATTTCAACGGATTATGATGAAGCTCTTTTCAGTGGAAAAACGGTAGTCTCTCAAGCTTTTAATCTTTATAATGGCAGTTTTATGAATTACACCTTTGATCTTACCATGTCAAACAAGGTTTAATTACATATCTCGAACACTCCATACTCTTATGGTGTTTCGGGAAATGCAAATCCACGGAACGATTCCTTAAATCTTAGGTATTATGCTAAACTTGTAACTCAAATATCTTCCTTTATGATCTTATCATAAACTATTTATATTCTTGTTACAATAATTTTGCACTTCATCTCGAAAGTCTTTGAACTTTTCAAATGTTTCATACTTCATCCTTCTTAAGTAAATATTCATATATTCACTTAAATTTTCGGAGAAAGCATATGAAGTTGAAATCCATCGCTCTTGACTACACATAATGGACTTCGTACAACAATATGTACAAGTTCCAATAAGCTAGTCATTCGTTCCCTTTTGGCCTATGAACGAAGTTTTAATTATCTCTAGGAAAGTTTCACAAGCGTCATTTGATCAAAAATCAAAAGACTCCAAAATTCCATACATATGGAGTTTCTTCATTTTTTCTTTCCAATATAATTTAAACGGCGATGTCACTTCCTAAGTGATCTTTCAATTAGTTTTTTTTGACATTTTTAGCACTAGTTTTATGGATGTGATTTCTCCAACGAGATTTGTGAATCATCCATCTTTTATGGATTACGGCGATTATTTAAACAACCCTTTTGTTCTCATAATGCCTGATAAAACAAATCTTGAAGGAAAGATTTGATGTTTAACGAGCAACACAATAACCCTTTATTTGATCTCGATGAACATCATCACATATTCTTTTGCTAGTTACTTAGGCCATTGTAGTTCATGAATTGTGTTGTTTCGTATGACGATTCACACCAACAAATTCAGTATCAAATACTTAAGAACCACATTGTTTAATAAGCAAAGAATATAGCCATAACATGTATATCATCTATATACTTAAACTGAACAATTCTAGTCTTTTCTTTTCTGCCATATATTTATGAGATTCTCTTTCAGTATTTCCTTTTCTGTTTGAAAGAATCTATCAACACCAATAGTGGAGTCATACATATGACACATAGTCCAAAGCGTGTATATTTAAATACCAATGTCTTTGGACCTGCACTTTGAAGTAGATCACCATCATCAAATGTTTGGTGTGCTTTCAAATTCCATTCTTTAGTAATCTCTTGGTGTAGTAAAATTTTACCTACATCAAATATTCACCTTTATCATGGAATTATCCATGATCAAGCTACTTTTAGCTTGTAACGGTGAATTGCGAGTATAATGTTGGTCTCCAAAACCTTTTGGAGGTTTAGGACAACTAGTGTCTCCAACCTTTTGCAAATTCTCATCAAATATGAGAACATGTCTTTTGCCATATTATACTCTATCATGTTCCAACCAAAAATTCGTTTCAGATATCACAATATCTTCCACACATCATGGTTTCTGAAACAACTCTTTCAGATCCTAGATAACCTTGATATTAAGACAATCCTTTGAATATCAAGAATCATGGAGACAAACATGATACTCATACACTAACTCTTGGAATTGTCACTCTTGTTTTAATACCAATTATTAAACTTCATGGAGTAACCGGAACTTACTGAAAGTTTGCAATAGGACTTTTAAACTTTAGATTAACACTTCAAAACAATACGATACCAATTCGTAAAGTAACTAACCAAAATTCTATAATTCTATCATCTCAATTAAAACTAAGTGCAAGGTGGTAAACGGATGCCAATGACTACAACAACTATGCAAATTCACTTTGATTTAATTTATGATAAATAGTGTTCAACTTTTAATCATATCGCCGTTGAACTCCCACTCAAAACAATATCCCTCACATTGTTTTAGTGATCACACGAACCAAATCCACCACATCAAAACCGATCATCACGAGAGTTGATGTAGCTTCAATGGCGAAAAATCAACATATTCATCATATCTACTATATGACTTATGCTTTACCTTTCGGTGATCTGTGTTCCGAGACAATGTCTGTACATGCTAGGCTCGTCAAGATCAAACATTAGCTTCTGCATGAGCAAATCTGGCTTGCTCATGTTGTATACACTCGCAGAATCTAACACACCCGATCATCACGTGGTGCTTCGAAACAACGAGCTTTAGCAACGGTGCTTACTAAGGATGAACACTTTAAAACTTGAAATTTGTGTGCTTGAGGGATCATCTTATAATGCTACCGTCGTGAACTAGGCAATACAAGATGCATAAAAAGATTAACATCACATGCAATTCATAATATGTGATATGATATGGCCTTTCTTCTTGTGCTTCCGATCTCCATCTTCAAGCACGAACATGATGTCCATCATCACCGGCATTGCATCAAGGTCAATGACGCCGCTCCATGGTTGTCGTCCACCAGCTTCAACTCTTACAACTACTTTGAATAGACACGCGGGTCTTAACAGAATTGAAAGACAACCATATGGCTCCTGCCGGTTGCCAATTTACAATAAGGAACATTGCATACATCAAATATAATCACAATCATGGCCATATCACATCACAGCACACCCCTGCAAAACAAAGTTAGACGCCTCTAATTTTCTTTGCATATTTTACGTGGTTTGGGGCTTTCAATAAGTGTCATTCTAACTTACGAACAAGAACCACAACATTGATACTAGTATTGTCAATCACCCATTGTAAATTGAATCTTAACTATGTTGGGAGAAATAGGCACCCGCAAAGCCACTTATGCAATACAAGTTGCATGTCAAGCATGGAGCAAGTCTCATGAACGATGTCATGTAAGGTTAGCCCGGGCCGCTTCATCCCACCATCCCGCAAGATGCAAAGTACACAAGAAGCAATCGACAACAAAAGCATCAATGCCCACGATGACCATTGTGTTCTACTCGTGCAACAGATCTACATATAGACACGGCTCTGATACCACTTTAGGGGTTCGTAGCATGGAAAACAAAAAAATTCTACCGCATGCACACAAACAAGCCATGATCTATCTACTAGATTGTAGCAACGAGTCGATAGAGGAACTCACCCTCGAAGATTCCAAAGCGGTTAACGAGAGCAGATTCTCGTGGGTGATGTAGTCGTACACTTGCCGATCTCAAGATCGCGTAGACGATCCTTCCGGCGCTGCGTTCTGGCAGCGCTTCCGCAGTCGGTCACACGTTCGGTACTCGATGAAGACCTTCCTCTCCCTTGTTCCAGCAGGCAGCGGAGGTAGAGGGGGGATCTCGCAGGGCTTCGCCTTAAGCCGGAGCGAGTATGGTGGACTATGAGAGAGCCTTTGGTGTTCTAGGTTTTATACACACCAAGGAGGGGTTGCTAGGGCCGACGGCTAGGGCTTGGAGGTGCCCAAGTCGGTGGCTAGGGGAGAAACCCTAGGCGGCGGCTATGGTGGGCAGCGGCGGCTAGGGTTAGGTTTAGAGGGGCAATCTTGTGTGCTAGGAGGGGAGCCCTTCCCCTCCTCTTATAGGAGGGAGGAGCCGGCCAAGGGGAGGGGAATCCCTCCCCAACTAGGATCCCAAGTGGGCCGGCGGTGGAGGAGGGACTCCTCCCCAACTAGGTTTCCACCTCCCTCTCCACTTCCCAAAAATAGCCGTTTGACTTTCAAATTGGCGTTTGACTTTTCAAACAAGGATTTGATTAAACCCTCTATTTTGTTCAACGATGACACTTAGTACATGATGCAATCATACCAACTTGATATAACACATTCATGTACCCTTCCCCTTCGGAGTGCCGGACATTCCGGAACTTTCTAGAACATTCCCGATGAAAACACCGGAACCATTCCCCAACTCCGAAACAGGACTTTCCTAATATGAATCTTATTCTCCGGACCATTCCGGATCTCCTCGTGATATCCCTGATCCCATCCGAGAGTCCGAACAACATTCGGTCTCTTACTCATCATTCCATAACTACTCAACAACATCGAATCCTTAAGTGTGTCTCCCTACGGTTCGTGAATTATGCGGACATGATCGAAACACTTCTCCGATCAATAACCGATAGAGGAATCTAGAAATTCATATGGCTCCCACATATTTCTACGATTACTTTGCGATCGAATGAACCACTTACACACGATACCAATTTCCCTTTGTCTCACGATAGTTTACTTATCCGAGGTTTTGATCGTCTGTATCTCTGCATACCTAGTTCAACCTCGTTACCGATAAGTACTCTTTTCTCGTGCCCGTGATATGTGATCCCTTGTGAGCCAGTCACATTCTTGCAAGCTAATTGGATGACATTCCACCGAGAGGGCCCAGAGTATATCTATCCATCATATGGATGGGCAAATCCCACTCTTGATCCATGTGCCTCAACCCATACTTTCCAAACACTCAATGCCACCTTTATAACCACCCACGGTGTGGTGTTTGATGTCATCAAAGCATCCTTCCAGTGATGGTGATTAACATGATCTCATGGTCGAAGGAATTAGGTTACTATGTATCAGAAAGCTTATAGCAAATGAACTATATTAAATGACTTGATCTTTATGCTACGCTTCACTATAGGAGTATGTCCATCACATCATTCTCCTAATGATATGACCCTGTTGTTAATAACATCTCTATGTTCATGATCAGGAAACCATGATCATATATTAACCAACAAGCTAGTTTAACAAGAGGCTTTACTAGGGACTCTTTTATGTTTACAAATCACACAAGTATTAATGTTTCCGGTTAATACAATTATAGCATGGTATGTAAACATTTATCATAAGTATGAAGATATGATAATAACCACTTTATTATTGCCTCTTGGGCATATCTCCAACAAGACTGTGTTATCTCTGGAATAACGTTGTAATAATGACCTTTGTTTCTGTGTACTTCATCCTAAACTGTGGATATTAGCAGTTGATCTAGGGACTAGAATTGCAATCACAAGGATCCTTACCTTTATAAGGGTGGGATCTTAAAAATGGTATCAGAGAACTGTGTTTCCTGTAGGATTATGACCCTAGGATTGGATTAGAAACTAGTAAGGAAAAAAATTTCAACAATTTCCACACTTGTCTTTTTCTCCTCGTAAACTTTTCTAATCTTATTTCTCATATCTATTTGTAGATGAACTCCATCAACGAAGCTGTGAGGAAGGGACCACTCATGACCATGACCTTGGAGTGTGAGACAGTATTCCCCAAAGCCCTCAAGGACCTCATGGTTGACATGGGGATACATGGTGCAGCTGTGAACAAAGGTTTCCCCGTGATGGATGCAGGAGTGGAGTACTGGTGGGTGCAACTTCACTTGTACAAAAAACAAGGAAGACAACCACAAGGAATCAAGATTCTGCGTGGTCACCAACTCAGTAATGCACACCACATTCTTTGACTCTACAAGAAATGGAGCTTGGAAGGCCATCAAGGAGCTTGGTGATAGACTCAAGTGCAGAATGCTTAACACCCAAAATGACCTTAGGGAAGAAAAGAAGCATACCCAAGAGTTAGAGGCTACCAACCAACGTTTAAGAGAGGACATCATAGACTTAGCAATGGAGTCATGTGATCAGGATCGACATATTGCCTCTAGGGATGCCCTGTTAGCCAACTTGACAAGTGAGATGGGATTGTAATGTACTTCGTTAGTTGTACCACCACACCTATCGTTTTATTTCCAAAAATTTTATCTAAGTTATGTTGAACCATTGATGCTTGTAATGGATTTGTGTATTCCATGACTTGTGTGATTGTTGCCAAAAATATGCTTGTGATACTTTGTCTTGTGATTTTTCTCTATTGATGTTGATTCTCAATTTTCTCTATCTTATAAAATAGATGCCTAATGTTACTATCAGCACGGCTAAAGAGTTCAAGAGAACTCGTTTTGGCACTCGTCTTATTGAGCTCACTAGTGTGCTCAACCTTCCGCTCCCTAGCATCATTACGCTTCCCCTCACCAAGTTTGAGAGGAAGGACCTTTGGGGCTTCAAAGTTACTCAGCCAGGATGCTAGACTGAGCCAGCCACGGAGGCTATCACTTTGAAGCTAATGCACGACGACAAGGAGAGAGGCTTAGAGGTAGTCATGCAGGATTTACTTGGGCGTCTGGTAGGGAGGCACTCCAGAGAGCTTAGAGGTATTTACTTTCACGCCTTCAGAAGACGCGACGAGGAGGGTGAGGCTATTGAGTTCGAGGTTGCTGCTAGAGAGACGGTGGAGCCGATTCGTCTGTACCTTCAGGACCTAGAGGTTCTCATTAGGCACCTAGATACTGATAGGACCAATGTCATTCTTAGCAATGACGAACACCAGGTGCAGCTTCGTGAGAAGGACAAGCTCTTCGCGGAGCAAGACGAGATAGTCAAGAAAATGGAGGCCAAGTTTGAGAGCCAGGACAGGAAATTCAAGAGCCAGGAGAAGAGAGTCCAAGACCGGAATAAGAAGATCTGGGAGATGAAGGAATAGCTAGAGACCAAGGACTTCAAGATCGAGCATCAACAGGGTGTGATTGAGAGACTTCGTTCACAGAAGAGGGCTCTTAAGGAAAAGATATAGGCCTTGACTACCAATGTCGAGGAATACAAGACCGCTATGGAGAATGCAGGTCTTACATTTGTTGATGAGGAGGTTGATGCAGAGGAGTAGTGATGACTACTCATTTATCTTTCATTTACCATGCTTATGATTATTGAGTCGCAATGACCATCCAACATGTGGATGGCTTGCTATGGTGTGTTTGCTTTTTCAAACTTTTTTTTATGTCGTTGAACTTTATGTTATTTTGATGCTTGTTTTGGTGATTGTCTATGTGATGTATTGTGCATGTTAAGCATCTATGGGTATCCCATTCTTATCCTTATGAAAACCACAGATGCCTCCTCGACGTGCCAACCCCAACCCAAACAACAACAATGTCACCCCCGAGATGCAGCAGCTGATGACAGCACAGGCACAGCTGATGAAGATGATGACCACTTTCATGCAGAATCAGAATAACAACAACGACAACAACAATAACAACAACAAAAACAATCAGAACAATCCACCAGGATTTGACATGCTCACCAGATTCCTAAGACTGAGGCCTACAAATTTCTCAGGAACCACTGATCCCATGGTGGCCAATGATTGGCTACGTTCGGTGAACAAGGATTTAGTAACTGTCGGCTGCACCGATGAGGAGAAGGTCAGGTTTGCAGCACATCTGTTGGAAGGACCAGCAGCTACTTGGTGGGATAACTTCCAGATCACCACTCCCATTGAGGATGTGACATGGGCTATCTTTGAAGATGGTTTCCGTACAGCTCACATCTCATCCGGGATGATGAGTTTGAAGAAGAAGGAGTTCCATAACCTGAAACAACGTCACCAAAGCGTGGCTGAATACATTGAGGGGTTCAACAATCTGGCACGTTATGCACCGGATGAAGTTGATACCGATGCCAAGAGGAAGCAGAAATTCCTCAAAGGACTGAACGATGAAATGAATCTGCACCTATCTGTTGCCTATGTCCCAACATACCAATCACTTTGTGACAAGGCTACCATCTTGGAGAACAAGATGAAACAGGTTGAAAGCATAAAGAGGAAGCACAGCTCTGACAAGCATAGTTCGGGATCGTCTCACAAGCGTTCCCATCATGATGATAGTGGGAGTTCTGGATCCCACAAGCATGGAAAGTACAACAGCCACCACAACCACAACCGCCATCATGACAACAAGCATCACCGTGATCATGATAATGACAAGTACAAGAACCACAAGAGTGGACACAAGAGTCACCAGAGTGGAGGTGGAAGTGGAAGTGGTAGTCAGCCTGCAAAGAGAGATATCAGTCAGGTTGAATGTTTCAAGTGTAAGAAGCTAGGGCATTATGCAAATGAATGCCCAGAAAATAAAGTTGAAGGAACCAACAAGCCGAACCCTTTCTAGAAGGGAAAGGTGAACCACATCAATGTGGAAGAGATCTATGAGGAACCTGATGCTGTGGCTGGTAAGTTCAAACTCAATTCTGTTCCAGCACTTGTTCTTTTTGATACTGGCGCATCGCATTCATTCATATCAAGAGCATTTGTTGATAGAAATGAACTTCCAGTTGAAACTATTGGGTGTCCTATAAAAGTAAGTTCTCCTGGTGGAGAAATGTTACTGAACTCAGGATGTCGTGACCTAGTCATAGAATTTGGGAAGTATAAGTTTCCCATTAATCTGATAATCCTAAATTCCCAAGGATTGGATGTCATTTTGGCAATGGACGGGATGACTAAGTACAAGGGAGTGCTTGATTGTTTCAATCATACTGTCACACTCACAACCCCGGATAATAAAAGGATTAGATTCAAGACTAACTTTGAATCAAAAGGGAGTAAGCTAAATTCTCTTAAGGGGGTTAGCATAGAAAGTGTGCCGATTGTAAGAGAGTATCCGGATGTGTTTCCGGAAGAATTGCCGGGAATGCCACTAGATAGAGATGTGGAATTTCTGATTAACTTGCTGCTAGGATCAGGACCAATAGCAAAGAGACCTTACAAGATGTCAGTTGATGAGTTGAAAGAACTCGAGAAAAAACTTGGAGAACAGTTGAAGAAGGGATTTATTCAACCAAGTTCTTCATCTTGGGGAGCACCAGTCCAGTTTGTGGAAAAGAAAGATAGAAGTCAAAGGTTATGCATAGATTATCATTAACTCAATGAGGTCACTATCAAGAACAAATAACCTTTTCCCAGAATTAATGTCTTGTTTGATCAGATAGAAGGAGCCTGTTTATTCTCAAAGATTGACCTCCGGTCAGGTTATTTTCAGCTTAACATAAGGGAACAAGACATACCTAAGACAACTTTCACCACTAGGTATGGATTGTATGAATACACCGTGATGCCATTCGGTTTGACCAATGCACCAGCTTACTTCATGAATATGATGAACAAGGTGTTCATGGAGTTCCTTGACAAGCTTGTTGTCGTATTCATTGATGACATTTTGATCTACTCCAAGAGAAAAGAAGATCATGAAGGACATTTGCGTTTGATACTTGAGAAGCTTAGAGAGCATAAATTGTATGCCAAATTCAACAAGTGTGAATTCTGGTTGAATGAAGTTGGATTTCTTGGACACATTGTGTCAAGATATGGTGTAGCAGTTGATCTCGCAAAAGTGTCAGCGGTAACTGAATGGGAATCTCCTAAGTCAGTGAAGGAAGTTCGTAGTTTCCTTGGCTTGGCGGGATAGTATAGAAGATTCATTGAGAATTTCTCCAAGGTAGCTAAGCCAATGACGGAGTTACTAAAGGAAGACAAGAAGTTTGCTTGGTCTAAAGGATGTGAACTCAGTTTCCAAGAATTGAAAAGGAGACTAGTGACAGCACCAGTCCTATGTCTGCCAGATTTGGAGAAGGATTTCCAATTGTATTGTGATGCATCTCATCATGGATTAGGTGCAGTTCTAATGCAAGAAGGGAAAGTTGTGGCTTATGCCTCGAGACAACTCAAAACTCATGAGGTAAATTATCCTACTCATGGTTTAGAGTTAGCCTCTGTTGTCCATGCACTCAAAACATGGAGACATTATCTTTTGGGAAAGCGATGTGAAGTGTTCACAGATCAAAAAAGTTTGAAGTATATCTTCACTCAAAAAGAAATCAACATGAGACAAAGAAGATGGCTAGAACTCATCAAGGACTATGACTTGAGTTTGCAATACCACCCTGGTAAAGCAAATGTTGTAGCGGATGCACTAAGCCGTAAGGTATTTGTGAATGGCCTTACCAAGGGAGAGTTGCTAGATGATCTGTGTGCCCAATTTAGATACCTCAGGTTGGAGATTGTGCCTGAAGGACATATCATGTCCTTGGATGTTCAACCCACTTTGTTGGACAAAATCAAGGAAGCCCAAAAGACGGACAAGGAAATTGAAGAGATTAAGGAAAAGATTGGCAAGGGAAAAGCCAAAGGATTCCACGAAGACGAACAAGGTACTTTATGGTATGGAAAACGTATCTGCGTTCCGCAAGATCCAGAGCTTCAGAAACTAATTTTATAGGAAGCACACAACTCACCATATTCCATTTATCCGGGTAACACCAAAATGTACATGGATATGAAGGAAAGATTTTGGTGGAATAATCTCAAGAAGGACATAGCCGTACATATTGCTTTGTGTGATGTGTGTAGTAGAGTGAAAGCGGAACATCAGAAACCAGCAGGATTGCTACAACCACTACCTATTCCTGATTGGAAGTGGGACAAGATTGGCATGGACTTCATCACCGGATTGCCAAGGACCAGGTCAGGATATGATTCTATTTGGGTAGTAGTGGATCGCCTCACTAAAGTGGCTCATTTCATACCGTTAAAGAAAACCTACATAAGTGCTAAGTTGGCCAAGATCTATATGAATAGGATTGTGTGTCTGCATGGTGTACCCAAGAGTATCGTGTCTGATAGGGGAACTCAATTCACTTCTCATTTTTGGAGGCAGCTACATGAATCATTGGGAATGAGATTGGAATTCAGTACTACTTTTCATCCCCAAACTGATGGACAGACAGAAAGGACCAACCAGACTCTAGAAGATATGTTGAGGGCATGTGCCCTAGACTATGAAGCTAGTTGGGATGAAAGTCTGCCTTATGTAGAATTCTCTTATAACAACAGCTATCAAGCCAGTATTGAGATGGCACCGTTTGAATTTCTCTATGGGAGAAAGTGTACTACCCCATTGCTATGGAATGGTGTGGGAGAAAGAAATTTGTTCGGACCAGAACTAATCAAAGAGACTGAAGAGAAAGTCAAGTTATTAAAGGACAGATTGAAGATAGCACAGTCCCGCCATAAGAGCTACGCAGATCCTAAGCGTAGAGAAGTCACCTATGAAGTGGGTGATAGAGCTTATCTTAGAGTGTCAACACTTCGTGGAGTGAAGAGATTTGGATTCAAAGGAAAATTGGCCCCAAGATATGTTGGACCATTAAAGATTCTGAGTCGCAAAGGAGAAGTAGCTTATGAGATTGAATTGCCAGAATCATTGTCTGCCATTCACAATATGTTTCATGTGAGTCAGCTAAAGAAATGCCATCCAGAGATGGAAGAGACTTCTTTGAAGGATACTATACCTTTGGAGGAGGTCCAATTGGAAAGTGATCTCACTTATGAGGAGAAGCCTATCAAAATTCTTGAGACTGCAGAAAGAGTTACTCGGACTAAGACTATCAAATTCTAAAAAGTTCAATGGAACCATCATACCGAAGAAGAAGCAACATGGGAAAGAGAAGATGACCTTCGGAAATACCACCCTCACCTATTTGCTAGCCAATCCGAATCTAGAGGGAGAGATTCACCTTAAGGGGGTTAGATTTGTAACATCCCAAAAATCTCGAGGGCGAAAGTTTGCATGTCATCCATGCATTCATAACCATTTTAGGAACATTTTCAATGTCATTTCAAAACAGAAGCATTTCAATGTCTATTATTTTATGTAAGCAAGGCATTGGCCCAATGCTACTCTCTAGTATGAGAATGTTTGTTTTAAACCAAAGATATTTGATCCTATGATTGATTGATGTATTCCAAAGCTTGGACAAAGATTTCAAAACAAAGTATAAATTTTAAAACCATTTTTATGTCTTACTAAGAAATTGATAAAGGCATGGTTTATTTTTAAAATTCCAATGTGCCAAATTATTTTCAAGTGTACAACATTGTTCTGCAGCCAATTGAGTACTAGTTTAACTTTATAAAAATCCAGAAGTGGTTTAAATTCATACTCATTTGAAACTCATTTGAATTTGGTTCCTGAAAATTAAAATAGAAATAGAAAAAGAGAAGAGAATAGGGAAAAGGACAGCGCTGCCATTTTGGCCCAGCACAGAATCCAGCCAACTAAGCCCACATGGGCCAGTCCCCTCTACCCCCCTCTCTCACCCGCATGGAGCATACCTCGTAGCCACTGACACTGGGCCTTCTCCACGTCAGCGTCGTCTTCCCTAGATTCTCGCGCGCAGACGCAGCTCCACCGTTACCACCGTGCAGTGACGCCGCGTTAAACATCGCTTAAATTCCATTGAATCAGCGCATAATTCTCGCCCTGCTCCTGGCTACTTAATCACCTCGCCAACGCGGTCATTTCCCCTCACTTCCCTTGCTCACTTCGCCACCAGGCTGCGCGCATTCGAGCTCAAACCACCGCAGTACCGACGACCTCCGACGTGTGATTCTGGTGAGTCTCGTGTTCGCACCCACTCCCCGTTCACCCTAGGATGATCCCCTGATCCTTGCGCATCTCCTGATCCCCTTTGTGCATCTGCTTGTGATCCAGAGTGTCGGCTTCGACGAGCATCGTGGGAATCTGATACCACCTCCAAATCTGACGAGGGATTTACGTAAAACCCGACCACCCTGTGCCTTCTCTTTGACCCTGCCAGGTTCGCCTGAGTGTGGTGCACACGCTGATATCCTCTGTTAGTGCTAGGGTGGCCGGAAACGTCGCATTCGTCGCCATCCGATTAAACCCGACACTGTCCCCAACTCCGACGAGCCCCAGCAGCCACTTCAGCACGCCCCCGCCCACGCCGACGAAACCTTGAGAACCGTCGTGTTCACGCGAGTCTGGTAAAACTCTGCCTAGCCCCTAACCCCCTGGAACCACCGGAACATCGTCGGCAGCAGCGCCACCGCCGCTAGCAACCATGTGCGGCGCCGGTTTTAGGTCAAAGCGATTTGATCCACTGGATCTTGATCCAGTGGTTTAGATTAGAAGCCAGGCCGAAGAGGTACGGGCAGATCCGAGCCGCTAGTTTTAAATTAGATCTAACGGTGCGCGAGCATGATCCCGTGCGAACCGGTACCAGGGAATCAGAAAGCGCCGCGTGTCTGTGTTTTAAATTTAAAATCTGGGAATAGATCTATTAGTTGTTCAAACTTGTAAAATTCATAACATTTGATCCACAAGTTCAAATTTTGCAAACTTTATATCATTGGAATCAGGAGAAAGAATTCTATTCAACCATGAAATTTTTTTAATGATTTGGTTCTGTAAAATTGGTTATTTTTGCAGAGACATTCATAGGCTTATTTTGAGTATAGAAATTATTTGAAAAATGATTTAAAGACAAAATAAAGTTTATTTAGTGTATATTTGTATTGTTTGTGATTCAGTACTGTATACTTGTCTTTTTTGGTGTAGAAAATCATCACATGGCATTTGCATGCATTCATATATTTTTGCTTGTATATTTTTGATATGTGAATTTGGTGCTATCATTTTATGTGTAGATTTTGGTGCTA
Organism: Avena atlantica; assembly: GCA_910589765.1. Taxonomy (NCBI): domain Eukaryota; kingdom Viridiplantae; phylum Streptophyta; class Magnoliopsida; order Poales; family Poaceae; genus Avena; species Avena atlantica. Next base: position 4,092,114 of record OU342736.1, on the reverse strand, counting down.
ATAGTTATTGTGGTTGTGAAGATTGTTGCTACTCCCTAACTACCAAGGCAAGTGGTGCTTCATATTTTTGTCCCAATATTTTGACTATGCATTAGAAATGTTTTGTATAGGGCTTGCATGAATATTTTGCTAAGTATCTATATGCTATGCTTGGGAAATCCTAGTAGTTGTAGAAATGTTAGAGTTTCCTCTAAGTTAAGATACTTGTTATTGCCATGCTTAGCCTAGCTAATAGCAACCAAGGGTGGAATATATTCATGCTATGGAAAATATTGTTAAGTCTTTGACTTATGTTTTTGCTTAATAAAGCAACTAAGTGAATGAAACACCTGGGTGGAATGGAAAGAATGGTTTTTGTTGAGTGGTTACACAAGGCCCATTTCTATGGTTTACCTTGTGTATATCACTTGTGGAAATCCACCCAGGAACAAAGGGATTTGAGATGCCAAATGTTAAGAAGCTTCTAGTGCAGCCACATGGCATTATGGGCTCTGCCTGGATCATATAGGTTGCAATAACTTAGCCATTTGGACAGTTGGTGGTAGTGGGATGATACATTGGAACGTGTCTATTTGGTCTAAGGGAAGGCTTCGGAAAGGTCCTGTCATGGTGAAAATCAAGTCTTGTGGGGAAAGTGCACAACCTCTGCAAATGGATGAATCTAAGTACTTAGCCATGTCCCTGGTATTGGACAATTTGAGCATCAAGACATGGAAGTTATCAAGAATCTCCTGATCCCAATTTTCTAAGTTAAAACTTGTGGTTGAACAAGGGTGAAGGTTCACCAATTTCTATTGGTGGTTCCTTAGGAAGTTTTTGTCAAAGAAAAACTTAGTGTTTTCAACTGATAGATAAAACCTATTTTTGAGCAACGCAAGCCTAAGCTACACTTAGCCAAATTCATGTAGTAACTAGATGTTAACATTCTACTAAGGTATCACTTGCCAATACTATTCCAATGTATTGACCCACTATGGCTGTAACTTGTGATGTTGCAGGTTACTCTGATGATGATTAGGGGTTATGAGTCTACACTCAACATGCTTGCCTGTGGCACATGAAGATGAAGACTTCTATTTTATATTGTTAAGTTGAACTCTTGTACTAGCCTATGGCTATGGAGTTGTAAAAGACTATGTTATCTCTGGAATAACGTTGTAATAATGACCTTTGTTTCTGTGTACTTCATCTTAAAGTGTGGATGCTAGCAATTGATCCAGGGACTAGCATTGCAATCACAGCGATCCTTACCTTTATAAGGGTGGGATCTTACAATCATCAACTCAAGATTCGCGCAAAGGATATTCCAAAGACTGCCTTTACCACCAAATATGGATTATACTACTGTAATGTCTTTTGGATTAACCAATGCCCCCGCTTTTTTCATGAATCTCATGAATAAGATTTTTATGGACTTCCTAGATAAGTTTGTCATTGTTTCATCGATGACATTCTGATTTATTCCAAATCAGAAGAATAACATGAGCTACACCTAAGGACCATTCTTGGAACCCTTAGAGAGCATCAGTTGTATGCCAAGTTTAGCAAATGTGAATTCTGGTTACATGAGGTAGGATTCCTCGGACATATCGTATTAGCCGGAGGAATTGCCGTTGACCCTGCAAAGGTGACAAATTTCGAAGATTGGCAAGCCCCAAACACTCAAACCCAAGTTCGTGCCTTTCTCGGATTAGCGGGATACTACCGCAAGTTCGTAGAGGGATTCTCGAGTATCGCCAAACCCATGACCCAATTGCTGAAGAAGGACAAAAAGTTTGAATGGACGGACAAATGTGAAGCTAGTTTTCAAGAACTCAAGAGAAGATTGATTTCAGTCCCCATCTTGATCATGCCGGATATCACGAAGCCCTTTGATGTGTATTGTGACGCATCCAAGATCGATCTAGGATGTGTACTAATGCAAGAAGGGAAAGCTATATCATATCTATCTCGACAACTGAAGCAGCATGAATAGAACTACCCAACCCATGACCTCGAACTCGCAGCCGTAGTTCTAGCCCTAAAGACATGGAGGCATTACCTGATGGGAAACCATTGTGACATTTACTCGGATCACAAGAGCCTGAAGTATATATTCACTCAGAAGGAGTTGAATATGAGACAGAGAAGATGGATTGAGCTAATCAAATATTATGATCTGGACATTCACTATCACCCCGGTAAAGCCAATGTGGTAGCAAATGCCCTGAGCAGATTGCCGTGCCGCTTGAACTCCATGATTTTGAAGGAGCAACCAAGTTTGCACAAAGAGATGGAAGATATCTGAATGGAATTAGTGAGTGAAGGATTTTTGGCTAGCATAGAACTTCAACCCACTTTGATCAGTCAGATCAAAGAGGCACAGAAAGGAAATGCTAATATCGACGGAATCAAGCGTCGTATCGGTACAGGCAAAGTACCCGGATTCGCTGAAGACGAAGAAGAAGTTCTGTGGTACAAAGGACGCCTTTGCGTACCAGCAGATTCGTAATTGAAAGAAATGATTTTGAAAGAGGCCCATGATACTCTTTATTCTATCCACCCCGGAGAAACGAAGATGTATCAGGATTTGAAGGAACAATTTTGGTGGCATAAGATGAAGAAAAAATCGGAAGCTATATCCCCAAGTGTGATATATGTCAGAGAGTCAAGGCGGGACATCAAAGACCCGCTGGACTGTTGGAACCTCTACAGATTGCGGAATGGAAATGGGATTCAGATGGAATGGACTTTATCACCAGATTACCTACTTCTAGTAGGGGAAATGACTCTATCTGGGTCATAGTTGACAAATTGTCCAAAGTCGCCATTTCTTACCAGTCAAGACCACATACCACAGTTCGAAGCTAGCGGAGTTATACATCGCTAGAATCGTCAGTTTGCATAGAGTCCCCAATAACATCGTATCGGATCGATGAACTCAGTTTACCTCGAGATTCTGGAAGAAAGTCCAAGAAGGTTTAGGAACCCGACTAGATTTCAGCACAGGGTATCACCCTCAGACTGATGGACAAATGGAGCGAGGATATCAAATACTCAAAGATATGTTGAGAGCATGTGTGCTAGAGTATGGATCTCAATGGGAAGATTGTCTGCCTTTCGCAGAATTTTCTTACAACAACAATTATCAAGCAAGTCTGCAAATGGCGCCATTTGAGTTTATGTATGGAAGGAAATGTCGCACCCCTTTGAATTGGTCGGAAGTAGGAGAGAGTCAGATTTTCGGACCTGATATCCTACGATAAGCAGAAGAAAAGTTCACAAGATTCATGAGCACCTCAAGACCGCCCAGTCAAGACAGAAGAGTTACGCCGACAAGAGACGTCGAGACCTCGCTGAGATTTTGTGTATCTTAAAGTGTCGCCATTGACGGGAATGCAGCGTTTCTAGATCAAAGGAAAGTTAGCCCCCAAATATATCGGACCTTTCAAGATTCTGAATCGCCGAGTAGAAGTATCGTATCAATTGGAACTGCCAGAGGAAATGTCAGCAGTGCACAATGTGTTCCATATATCGTTACTACGCAAATGCCTCGAAGTTCCAGAGAAGACTGAAGTGTTCAAGAACATTGATCACTGGACCATAGAAATCAATGATGAACTGACCTATCCCAAAGTACCCATCCGTATTTTGGAAGAAGCTTTCAGGACCACCAGGACCCGAAGAATCAAGTTTCTCAAGATTCAGCGGAGCAACCACATTGAAGAAGAAGCTACCGGGGAGTGCGAAGATCACATCAGGACGGAGTTTCCCGATCTCTTTAAATCCTAGGTAATCTTTTTCGTTCTTTTTCAAATCTCGGGAAGAGATTTTGTTTAAGGGGGGAAGGTTTGTAATATCCCAAAAATATATAACAAGGATCATCAAACTCTAATCACTAAAATTAGGGTTAACAAAAACTTTGATTAATTAAAATCATATGAATGCATGTGTGAATGAAATGATTTGACAATTGCATGAATGGACTTGTGTGATTAATCTAATTAGCAAGAAATGGTTTAAATAAAATTATAACATCATCTAGAACATTTCTAACCAGAAACAAATAAAGAGAAAATCAAAAACAAACCAAATAAAGCAAATGGTCATTTTTGCCAATCTTGTTCACTAGGTCACTTTGAGTGTTTCTAGTCCAAGATTTCAAAGAGAAACTTTCCCAATTCTTTTCACCCCTTGATAGAACTAGTAAAAGTGAATCAAGGCCCACCTTTCAAACTTGCAGAAACATTTGGCAACCCCATTTAAATCACAATTCAAAATTGCATATTATTCATATGTGAAGATCATCCATTTTCGAAACCCAACCAAACCAGTGGCCCCTGACTAATCCAACTAACCAGACACTTCCTAGAATGTGCCTAGCAAACCCACAAAGTTTGAATTCAAAATTAAAATTTAAAGTTCTTGCGGCCATTTCATCAAACACCTTGCAGATTCAAATCAAACAAACAACAAACACTATAGTGTGTTGTAAAATTAGCCTAACTATCTTTAGCACCACTGTAAGCAAGCCTAGACATCAATGGTGAGCATGCCGAGAGCAAACTTTCCACCCCATTTTCACCAGCGAGCTAGCGGCCACACTAGGCTTGCCAACCTTTTCTGGGACATGCAACACCATCCACCGCCACTCCCTGTCCCAGCCCCGAGCAATGCCAGCCCCTGGACCACATGCCACGCCCATGCCAAACCTCTCTGCGACCATGCCGAGAGCGCGCCCGTGCGCCACGCTTGACCAGCACCCACAGACTGCGCGCCACCCTCGCCGCTTGCAGGGATGATCGCCAGCATCCCAGCACCCCGCCAGACATGCCCGTTCGCCGCCACGCGAACCACGCGCTGTGTGCCACCAAAACCTCCGTCGGACCCGTCCAGAGCGTCGAAGCATTCCGACCGATCAGGACCGCCCCACGCCTCGCCACCGTGCCGTTGAGCTTCACCAGGGAACATAGCACTGCCACCTACCGTCGCGCATGCCGATAGCTGCCTGTGCCGTCGACCATGAAGGGCTCAGCCCGCGCCCGTCGGTACCCTCTCGCCATTATAAATAGAGGCCACCCCCACTCTTTTTCGCCACACCATCTGACTCCCCTTTCACCCAGAACCACCCCGCCTCACTAACGGAGCAAGGCGAGCAGCGCATCGCCGGAATTTAGCCAGAGCCCGCCGCTGCTAGAGAAGAAGGGAGCCGTCGATTGGAGCCGCCGTAGGAGGAGCTGTCGGTACCAGGAGAACCGTCGTCGTCGACTTCGTCGTTCGCCCCTTTCGCCGACCCTCGCCTGATCCCTGGTGAGCCTCCCACGATCCCCACCTGCCGCATTAGGGTTCTGTCTCGCCGGCGCTGCCCGACGTGGATGATGAACCGTAGCCGTTCGATTAGATTCAGATTGTGCTGCCTAGATCACCCCGCACCGCTTCGCCCCTGCCCGTCTCACTGGCGCGTGGGACATTCACTTAACCAGCCCGCGTACACGCTGTGTGTAATGGGCCGGCCCAGTAAAACATCCCGCAAGACCCAACATTTCAAATTAAGCTTTATTCTTTTAATTTCAAACACAGTTCTGTACCTATATTCAAAAATCAACCCAACTCGATTCACTGAACCAAAATGCATGAAACTAATTTTGCTAGAAAGGTACTGAAATGCTTAATCCAAACCCGTTATATTCAAATAATTTGGATCTGTGGATCAACCATGGTAAAAATAACAAGGCATAATCTTTTCTTCATTCAAACATTTTTCAAAATTCAAGCATAACATCTTTTGAGTTGATTCCAACTCTCAAAAATTACATTTGATCATACCTTTTAGAATATATAAAAACATATGAGTTTACTTGCAGAAATAATGTTCAAGTAATAAAAGAATGCCACATAGGCATTTCTAGTCACTTTATTTAACTAAAATAAAAAGGTTAAACCTTATTAAATTGTGACACCACTTTAAATCACATTCCCTTGTTCTGAAATATGTGGTGATGACATGTGTCAACATGATCCCATGTTTGAGTTGGAGAATACTAAATCTTAAGTAGTTTTTCAATGAGTAGAAATTACTTTTCTCAAAGTAAAATAAATAAGACAAATGATTTAATCCTTGTAATGTTAGTGATGATGATAGATCATCTATAGTACACCTTTGTGTGATGATTGAAAATAGTTAAGTATTGTTTGGTGATTGTGTACCTCGTATTTATTTATAGACAGTAGTACCGACCAAGGATACGAGGAGGAAGCCGAGGAGAACTTCAACCACTGCTCTGCACAAGGCAAGCTAACACTTGCAAGATACCCTACTTATGCAAGCATTACTACACAAGTTGACTTATGCAAGTTAATACTTGCTTGTTGCCATGACAACTATATGCCTTAAGCATATGTGATCATATCCACTTGATAACCAATCCTAGTTTTACTTGCAAGCTTTATACTTTATATCTTTATCTAAGCTTTCTCTTAGAGTTTACATAGTGAATTGTAGATACTAGAAGGATATTGGCAGGGAGCATAAAGAGCATAAAATTTGGCCTAAGTTAGATAATCTTGATGTCATCCTAAGGCATGAGATTGAACTTAGCAAATCTCCACTTGTGTACCACCCTCTTTAGGATTTAACACCACTTGTAGACGCTGGTGCTAAGTATAAAACTTGATCAACATTAGATGGGAATACTTGGTGAAAATGGTTATGAAAACCTTAGAATAAGGAGTCATTCTACTGAAATGTTTTGACATGTGTTTCGGAACACCAGATGATCTTGATGAGGAAAATGTTGAGGCATGAGCCTTAGCCCTTTATAAAACTGATGGTTGTCTGCATGCGATACCATTCCAATTTTATCGTACAACCACAATACCCAAAATTTGGGTAGGGCTTGATTGGAAATTTATATACCTTAGTATGGGTTCCCTCGCGGCCAAGGTCTGAGCTGAGGCTACCTTGTGAAGATTGTCCACCTGTGTAGTACCCATGATGACGGTTGGTCATGGTTGGGAGGCCAAACTCACAGGAGAGGTGCCTATACTAGGGTGTGTAATTGAAACGTTAGGATTGATTATCCGCATATTGAGTATGGTGAATTCAGGATTTGTTCCTGACGGATGTATCGAATGTTGTGGCGAAAGTGTACAATCTCTGCAGAGTGTCAAACTATTCGAATAGCCGCGTCCGCGGTTATGGACAGTTGCAGTGGCCATACTGTTCCCCCATCACATGTTTTCAAAATGACTTATGAAATGATTGTGACTTTGACTTGACCACAACAGAGTTGTGATATGAAATTCAAATTCCCACTTAGGTGTTATAAAACTTTCAACTAGTTTTTCTTCTTCTAAACTTAGTTGAGGTAAATATGGATTTTTGCAAAACAACTCTAGAGATTAGTATCCTACTACAAAAACCCCCTTAACTTATTAGTATTAGTTTTCGAGTACTTAAAGAGTACTCATGGCATTGTCCCTGGATATTCCCATGGCCAGACTATAAAGAGGAGTATCAACATGACGGACCACAGGAAGGTTACGACAACTAGGATCATCTCCCATCGTCAGCATTGCATGTGACCCCGAAGATGAAGCTTCGCCCACGCTATCGTTACTATTACGTTATTCCGCTGCTTGAATTGTATTAAGAACTGGATCATGAGATCCTTATTTGGGTAAGACCTTGTGTATGGTTTGTAATGGATGATGTACTGTTATATCCAAATCTGTTATGTCTCGCAAAAATGGAAATCTTGGGATTGCGATGTATGGCATAACAGGCATCTGGGATTAAAAATCCGGGTGTTGACAAACCCGCACCCGCTCACCCACTGACCGCCTGACCCCACGCGCACCCTCCTTACCTCGCTGATAACACAGCCCCACCACCAGCTCATCGTCTTCAACCCTGCGACCCATTCAACCTCGCCCGTTTCTTCTTTGATTCTGCGGGATAAATTCACGTCAATGCCGCGAGTAATTTCCATCAACAATCACGCACGCGCCTCCCTCCTCTCCTCCTTTCCCATCATTCTCCAGCTCCTCTCTGCCCCTAGGCTGCTCTAATTTCTTCTTGCAACCACGCTGCCCCGACGGCCTTCCCTGGCCGATTCCGGCGACGTCTGACCTCCCCTTGCCTCCTGGTGTCTACGAGCGTCCTCGCCATCACTTCACGCACCTACCCGTACCCTCTACTCGCCCGCTTGTGCCCCAAAGCATGGGCAACATCGACGCCAGAGCGCCACCACCTCCTGCTCTGACTCTGACGACCTCCCCAGACTCACCTTCATCGACAAACAAACGCACCCGTCACAGAAGCTTCTTCGGCGAGCAATCCACGAGGAACCCGTGCGCCCCCTGCCTCCCCACGAGCACGTTGAGCATCAGCACTCCACGGCAAACCTGGTGAGCATCTCCTCCCTCTCCCTCACTTTCTGAAATACCCGGAATGCTGCATCCTGAGCGTCGCCGCCTCGCAGCCGTCGCCAGCGCCGCCCATCTGTGGTCGCTGCAGTTTGAAACGTATGATGCAGATCTGTCGGCTAGGATACATTCACTTATCGAAGGGGTATGTTCACTTCTATGTCGTGTGATTTAAATAGATCTGACGGACTGTATCAGTTGATCCAACCGAACTAGTATCGCCCAATAACAACTAGACACGTGGCTCAGACTTCGTTTTTAAAAACAGAAACATTTCTATTTAGTGTTTGGATTTAAAAAATTAATAACTTTAGATCTACACGTCCAAATTTTACAAATTTTATATCATTGGAATAAGGAAGAATAATACTTTGCAACAATGTCATTAGTTTAACATTTGGCTTCTGGAAAATTGATTGTTTTTGCAGAAACTTGTTTAGGCCTGTTTTTGTTATAAAATTTATTCAAAAATGTTTTTAGGGTAAAATCTTTTGCAAATGTTCTGTTTTGAACATACTGATCATAAAAACCAACTTTTGGATTTAGAATTATATTTTGTTAAACACAAGGAATTATTCCTTGAATAAAGACATTTCTAGTAAAACAAAAATATTTGCTATGGTTTAAAAATGCTTTTTGAGTAAAACCTTTTGAAAATGGTTTGATTTAAGATCTCTGACCCTAAACACTAAGTTTTGGATTTAAAATATATTTGATGAAACCTAGAAAAATTAACTTTGTTTAAAGGCATTTCTAGCAAAATAAAAATGTTGCTTTGATTTAAAAATGTATTTTGGGTGAAACCTTTTGCAAATGGGTTAGTCTTAAACACTTTGACCTTAAAACACTAACATTTGTGTTCAAAATATATTTGGCAAACACTAGAAATTATTACTTTGGTTTGAATCAATTCTAGCAAAACAAAAATGACTTAAATGGCCTATTTACACTAACTTGATTTTAAATGTTTTTTGCCACTTTTATAAATAACCAACAATTGTTTTAAAATGTTTATAGACAATTAGAAACCACCTTTCCAAATAAAACAATCTTTTGTATGCTTGCATGCATTGTTTTGTTTTCTTTATTTATGTGATGAATTGTTTGAATGCTAGTTTGATTTTATGCTTTGATAGAATTGTAGTGAACTTTGAAGAGTGTGACAATTAAAAGATCAGGGAGTGAACTTAATTTCTCTACCAAAAATTAAAGTGGTGCTTCATACTTTTGTCCTAATATTTTCACTATAGTAATATTTTGAGTAGGACCTCCATGGAATTTTTACTAAGTATGTTATGCCATGGGAAATCCTACTAGATGATTCCTTAGTAGAATTTATCCCTAAGTTAAGATTCTTGCTACTATTATGCTTAGCCTAGCTAGTAGAAAACAAGGGGGATTATATTCATGCTAAGAAATATTTCTAAGTCTATGACTTGTGTTTTGATTTATAAAACAACTATGTGAATGAATCACCTGAGTGGAATGGTAATTGCTTGGATGGATTTTTGTTGAGTGGTTACCAGGGCCCCATTTTCATGGCCTACCCTGTGTATCTCACTTGTTGAATGCCACCCAGGAACAAAGAGATTTGAAATTTGTGATAGGTTTGGAACGCGTCCATTTTGGTCTAAGGGAAGGCTTCTGAAAGATCTTGTCTCGATGCATGTCCAGTCTTGTGGGGAAAGTGCACCACCTCTCGAGAGAGTAAAATCTAGGTACTTAGCCGTGTCCCCGGCAATGGACAATTTGATCATGAAGACATAGAAGCTATCAAGGATCTCCTCATCCCAATTTCTAATTTAAAAGCTTTTGGTTGAACAAGGGTAAAGGTTCACCAATATTCGTTGGTTTTTCCTTTGGTGATTTGACAAATAAAAACCTTAGTTTTTTCAAATGATAAGGAGAATCTATTTTGAGCAAAGCAAGACTAAGCTCCACATAGCCAAATGCATATAGAAGATAGATACCACTATTCTACCATAGTATCACTTTCCAATACAATTCAAATGTATTGACCCTTGTGGCTGTAACTTATTATGTTGCAGGTTTGTTTGATGTTAGTGAAGTGTGTTGAATAGGATTACAAGTCTACAACCAACATGATTGCCTGTGGTACTTTGAAGATGAAGGACTCCATGATATAGTTATATCTGCTGCATTGTAATGAGATAGCCAAATGATATATGTAAGATTTAATGAATTATTTTGTTCCTGGTTATAAAGTTGTGTTATGACCTTTGTTTCTTGATAATACATCTTAAACTGTGGATGCTAGATATTGATCCAGGGACTAGGATTGTAAACACAGGTATCTCAACCATATCAGGTTGGGACCTCTACAGTATTTAAGCCAGCCTTCCCCCTCCTATTAGATCCCTTGGTTCATTCGAAAAAGTCAAGATCTGTTCTTCAACCTTCATCCAAGAGAGCTCCACCTTGATCCACCCAAAGGCCCCGTCCCTTGGGGAATCGAAGGAGGAGGACTCGATCTTCATCAACTACAATCAAGCGCTTCATCTCCTCTCCATTCATTTGAGAGAATCTCCAATCTAGTATTTCTGCAAATATCTAGATCCTTGCTTTTGATTATATTGATAATCCTTATTCTTGTGACACCTTGTTTGTAGGGGTTCGTAGCATGGAAAACAAAAAAATTCTACCGCATACAAACAAACAAGCCAAGATCTATCTACTAGATTGTAGCAACGAGTCGATGGAATAACTTACCCTCGAAGATTCCAAACTGTTTAACGAGAGCGGATTCTCGTGGGTGATGTAGTCGTACTCTTGCCGATCTCAAGATCGTGTAGACGGTCCTTCCGGCGCTGCGTTCCGGCAGCGCTCCCGCAGTCGGTCACACGTTCGGTACTCGATGAAGACCTTCCTCTCCCTTGTTCCAGCAGGCAGCGGAGGTTGTAGCACCCTCCTCGCGATTCCGGCAGCACGACGGCGTGGTACCGGAAGTAGAGGGGAGATCTCGCAGGGCTTCGCCTTAAGCCGGAGCGAGTATGGTGGACTATGAGAGAGGCCTCGGTGATCTAGGGTTTAGACACACCAAGGAGAGAGGGATAGGGCGACGTCTAGGGCTTGGGGAAGCCCAAGTTGGTGGCTAGGGTTTTCCCTAGGCGGCGGCGGCAGCAGGAGGAGGTGGTGGCGCCGGCGGTTTAGGGCTAGGGTTTGGAGAGGGCAAGGTGTAGTCTTGGAGGGGCAGCCCTGCCCCTCCTTATATAGGTGGGAGGGCGCGGCCAAGGGGAGGGGAGTCCTGCCCCAACTCGGCTTCCAAGGCCGGCGGTGGAGGGAGAGGGACTTCCTCCCCAAGTAGGTTTCCTACTCTCCCTCCACCAAGCAAACTTGCCGTTTGACTTTTCAAATTGGCGTTTGACTTTTCAAACTAGGATTTGATTTATGCCTTTATTTTGCTCAGCGATGACACCTAGTACATGATGCAACCATTCCAACTTGTTATGACACATTCATGTACCCTTCCCCTCCGGAGTGCCGGACCTTCCGGAACCTTCTAGAACATTCCCGAGGAAAACACCGGAACCATTCTCCAACCCCGAAACAGGACTTTCCTTATATGAATCTTATTCTCCGGACCATTTCGGATCTCCTCGTGATATCCGGGATCCCATCCGAGACTTCGAACAACATTCGGTATCTTACTCATCATTCCATAACTACTCAACAACATCAAATCCTTAAGTGTGTCTCCCTACGGTTCGTGAATTATGCAGACATGATCGAGACACTTCTCTGAACAATAACCAATAGAGGAATCTGGAAATTCATATGGTTCCCACATATTTCTACGATTACTTTGCGATCGAATGAACCACTTACATACGATACCAATTTCCCTTTGTCTCACGATAGTTTACTTATCCGAGGTTTTGATCGTCGGTATCTCTGCAATAGCTAGTTCAACCTCGTTACTGATAAGTACTCTTTTCTCGTTCCCGTGATATGTGATCCCTTGTGAGCCAGTCACATGCTTGCAAGCCAATTGGATGACATTCCACCAAGAGGGCCCAGAGTATATCTATCCGCCATATGGATGGACAAATCCCACTCTTGATCCATGTGTCTCAACCAATACTTTCCGAACACTCAATGCCACCTTTATAACCACCCAGTTACGGTGTGGTGTTTGATGTCATCAAAGCATCCTTCCGGTGATGGTGATATGCATGATCTCATGGTCGAAGGAATTAGGTTACTATATATCAGAAAGCATATAGCAATTGAACTATTAAAATGACTTTGATCTTTATGCTACGCTTATCTATAGGAGTATGTCCATCATACCATTCTCCTAACGATATGATCTTCTTGTTAATAACATCTCAATGTTCATGATAGGGAAACCACAATCATTTATTAACCAACAAGCTAGTATTATAAAGAGGCTTTACCAGGGACTCTAATTTAGTTTACAAATCACACAAGTATTAATGTTTCCTTGTTAATACTGTTATAGCATGAATGTAAACATTTATCATAAAAACAAAGATATAATAATAACTACATTTATTATTTCCTCTAGGGCATATCTCCAACAGTCTCCCACTTGCACTAGAGTCAACTAATCTAGATTACATGGTAATATACCGAACACCCATGGCAGTTTGGTGTTGGTCATGTTTTGCCCTCTGGAGAGGTTTAGTCAACGAATCCGCCACATTCAGATCTGTGTGTACTTTGCAAATCTTTATGTCACCATCTTGGACATGTTCTCGAATAGCGTGAAAACGTAGCTTGATGTGCTTCAGCTTCTTGTGTGACCTTGGTTCTTGCGCATTGGCTATGGAGCCCATGTTATCACAGTAGATAAACATTGGTTCCAGCGCACTTGTAACCACACTGAGCTCTGTAATGAACTCCTTCATCCATACCGCTTCTTGTGAAGCCTCCGAAGCAGCTATGTATTCTGATTCAGTTGAAGATCTCGCCACAACGCTTTGCTTTGCACTCCTCCAGCTAACTGCTGCACCATTCAAAGTAAATACGTATCCAGATTGAGATTTAGAATCATCCGGATCGGTGTTCCAACTAGCATCGGTGTAACCATTAACAACGAGTTGTTCATCACCTCCATAAGAAAGAACCATATCCTTAGTTCTTCTCAAGTACTTAAGGATGTTTTTGACTGCTGTCCAATGATCCACTCCTGGATCACTTTGATACCTGCTAGTCAAACTAACAGCATATGCAATGTCGGGTCTAGTACATAGCATGGCATACATTAGAGATCCTATGGCTTAGGCATAGGGAGTCTTACTCATCCTTTCTCTATCTTCTGCCGTTGCTGGACTTTGAGTTTTAGTCAAGGTTGTATTGGGCAACATGGGCAAGAACCCTTTCTTGATATCTTCCATTCCAAATCTCCTTAGAACTTTGTCCAAATATGTACTTTGTGACAATGATATTAGGCGTCTCGATATATCTCTATAAATCTTTATGCCTAATATGTAAGCTTCTTTGCCAAGATCTTTCATTGAAAAACTATTATTCAAATATTCCTTGACACTATTAAGAAGGTCTACATCATTCCCAATCAACAATATGTCATCTACATATAGTATTAAGAATGCTACAGAGCTCCCACTCACTTTCTTGTAAATACAATCTTCTCCAGAAGTTTGTATAAAACCAAAACTTTTGATTACCTTATCAAAACGTTGATTCCAACTTCGGGATGCTTGCTTCAATCCATATATGGACCGTTGAAGTTTGCATACCTTGTTAGCATCTTTAGGATCGACAAAACCTTTGGGTTGCATCATATACAACTCTTCATCAATGTCTCCATTGAGGAACGCTGTTTTGACATCCATCTGCCATATCTCATAATCATAATATGCAGCAATTGCTAACAAAATCCTCATAGACTTTAGCTTCGCTACTGGTGAGAAAGTCTCATCGTAGTCAACTCCTTGAATTTGTTGAAACCCTTTTGTGACAAGTCGAGCTTTATAGAGAGTAACATTACCATCAGCATCTGTTTTCTTCCTGAAAATCCATTTGTTCTCGACAGCCTTCCGGCCATCCGGTAAGTCCACCAAAGTCCATACTTGGTTTTCATACATGGATCCAATCTCGGATTTCATGGCTTCTTGCCATTTATTGGAATCTGGGCTCATCATCGCTTCCTCATATGTTGCAGGGTCATCGGTGTTATCCACCAACATGACACTCATAACGGGATCATACCAATCAGGAGTGGTACGAGTTCTCGTTGACCTGCGAGGTTCTGTAGCAACTACAACCGAAGTTTCATGATCATAATCATTAGCTTCCTCTCTTATTGGTGCAGGCACCACAGGAACTTCTTCCGGTGCTGCGCTACTCGCAAGTTCGAGAGAAGGTTCGACAACCTCATCGAGTTCTACTTTCCTTCCAGTCACTTCTTTCGAGAGAAATTCCTTCTATAGAAAGGATCCATTCTTGGCAACGAAGATTTTGCCTTCGGATCTATGATAGAAGGTATACCTAATAGTTTCCTTTGGGTATCCTATGAAGACGCATTTTTCCGCTTTGTGTTCAAGCTAGTCCGGCTATAACTTCTTTACATAGGCTTCGCAACCCCAAACTTTAAGGAACGACAATTTAGGTTTCTTCCCAAACAATAATTCATACGGTGTCGTTTCAACGGATTTAGATGGTGCCCTATTTAAAGTGAATTCGGCTATTTCTAATGCATAACCCCAATATGATAGCGGTAAATCTGTAAGTGACATTATAGAACGAACCATAGCTAAGAAAGTTCGATTACGACGTTCGGACACACCATTACGCTATGGTGTTCCTGGCGGTGTCAATTGTGAAAGTATTCCGCATTTCTTCAAATGCTCGCCAAACTCGTAACTTAGATATTCACCTCCACGATCAGAACGCAGAAATTTAATCTTCTTGTTACGTTGATTCTCCACCTCACTTTGAAATTCCTTAAACGTCTCGTAAGTTTCGGACTTATGTTTCATGAAATAGATATACCCATATATACTCAAGTCATCCGTGAAGGTAAGAACATAATGATAACCACCGCGCGATGCTATACTCATTGGACCACACACATCGGTATGTATGATTTCCAATAAGTCTGTAGCTCGCTCCATCATACCAGAAAATGGAGTCTTAGTCATTTTACCCATCAGACATGCTTCGCATCTTTCAAGTGATTCGAGATCAAGTGATTCAAGAAGTCCATCGGAATGGAGTTTCTTCATACGCTTCACTCCAATGTGACCAAGACGACAGTGCCACATATAGGTCGAGTTATCGCTTGATTTCAAACGTTTAGCTTCAATGTTATTAATATGGGTATTTCCACTATCGAGATTTAATAAGAATAGACCATCTATCAAAGGTGCATGTGCATAAAACATATTACTCATATAAATCAAACAACCATTATTCTCGGACTTAAACAAGTAACCATCTCGCAATAAACAAGATCCTGATATAATGTTCATGCTTAACGCAGGCACCAAATAACAATTATTTAAGTATAAAACTAATCCCGATGGTATATGAAGAGGTAGCGTGCTGACCGCGATCACATTAACCTTTGATCCATTTCCTACGCGCATCGTCACCTCGTTCTTCACTAGCTTCCGTTTATTCTGCAGCACCTATTTCGAGTTACAAATATGAGCAACCGAACTAGTATCAAATACCCAGGCACTACTATGAGTACTAGTGAGATACACATCAATAACATGTATATCGGATATACCTTTCTTCTTGATGTTGCTGTTCTTCAAATCCGCCAAGTACTTTGGGAAATTCCGCTTCCAGTGACCTTCTCCCTTGCAGTAAAAACACTCAGTATCAGGCTTAGGTCCAACCTTGGTCTTCTTCGTCGGTGCGGTAACTTTCTTACCACCCTTCTTGAAGTGTCCCTTTTGCTTAGACTTTCCTTTCTTGAATTTGGTGGTCTTATTGACCATCAACACTTGTTGCTCTTTCTTGATCTCCACTTCTGCAGATTTTAACATGGAAAAGAGTTCTGGCAACTGCTTGTTCATGCTTTGCATATTGTAGTTCATCACAAAGTTCTTGTAACTTGGTGGTAGTGATTGGAGGACACGGTAAATCCCCAAAGCATTAGGAATCACTATACCCAAGCTTTGGAGTTTGTTTGCGTGCCCAGACATCTTAAGCACATGCTCACTGACGGAGCTGCCCTCTTCCATCTTGCAGTTAAAGAACCTTTCAGAAGCCTCATAGCTCTCAACTGCCGCGTGAGTCTCAAATATCAGTTTGAGTTCACGGACAATATCATGTGGGTCTAAATTCTCAAACCTTTTCTGAAGCTCCGATTCTAAACCATACAAGATAGCACACTGAACTGTGGAGTACTGAGTCTTCCGAGCGAGGTAAACATTCTTTAATTCATCGGTAGCAGTAGCTGCAGGCGGGTCACCCAACGGTGCATCCAACACATAGGTCAAATTACCAGCATTGAGGACAATCCTCAAATTGCGGAACCAATCCACGAAGTTGCTTCAATTGTTTTTCAACTTTTCTTTCTCTAGGAACACATTAAAATTGATGGTAGGGACCGCCATTGATCTACAACATATTTGCAATAGTTTAGACTAAATTATGACAAATTGAGTTCTAATTAATATTTAAATTAATCTAGGTGAACTCCCACTCAAAACAACATCCCTCACATTGTTTTAGTGATCACACGAACCAAATCCACCACATCAAAACCGATCATCACGAGAGTTGATGTAGCTTCAATGGCGAACAATCGACATGTTCATCATAGCTACTATATGATTCATGCTTTACCTTTCGGTGATCCGTGTTCCGAGACCATGTCTGTACATGGTAGGCTCGTCAAGATCAAACCTTAGCTTCCGCCTGAGCAAATCTGGCTTGCTCACGTTGTATATGAAGGGATTCGCGGCATAGTAAATCAAAATTTTCTACGGATGCGAACAGAGGGAAAGCCAACATCTAATCTAGGAGATGCAATCAACGAGAGAGATTGGATTAGATCTTCATACCCTTGAAGATTCGCACAGCGGAACGTTCGTCGGAACGTGGGTGATGTAGTCGTACTCGCTTCTCCTCCTCGCGATCCAATCCAATCTAGCACCACAAGTGGCGGTGCCTCCGTGAGATGCACACGTGCAGAACCTCGACGTCTCCTCCTTCCTTGGACCAACAAGTATGGTTGAGAGATAGATTGGATCTACAACACGACGGCATGGTGTATATGGTGGAGAATTTCTGCAGCAGGGCTTCGCCTACAAACAGTCGGGAGGGAGAGAGGAAGGCAGCAAGGCAACTAGGGTTGGAGGCAAGGTGTAGGGGGGAGGGGGCGCACCAGCCCTCTATATATAGAGGGGGGGCCGGCCAGCCCTTGCCCCTCCTCCAAGCCTTGGGCCGGCGGCCAAGGGAGGGAGGAGTGGGGGGCAAGGACTCTCCCCTCTTCTAGAAACCCTATCTCTAGTTTAAACGATTTTAAACCCTATAGGATCGGCTGGGCCCTATGGGGCCTTGTGCCCCTGGCCCAATGCGGCCAGGACACTCCCTCATAGGCCCATGCCCCCTCCCGGAAGGTGGGGCCACGTTGGTCCCCTTCCGGAAGGTTCTAGAAGCTTCCGGTACAATACCGATTAACCCGGAACAATTCCGAACTCCAAAAACTGCACTACCCTATATGAATCTTATTCTCCGGACCACTCCGGAACCTCTCGTGATGTCCCGGATCCCATCCGAGACTCCGAAAAAAAATTCATAAACCAATTATCCAATCTATCCTAGAGTCGAGACACGTTAAGTGTGTGACCCTGCGGGTTCGAGAATATGCAGACATGATCTTCTATCAATAATCAACAGTGGGGTCTGGGCACCCATATTGACTTCCACACATTCATCGATGATCATATCGGATGAACCACGATGCCAGGATTCAATCAATCCCATATATATATTCCCTTCGTCTCGCGATATTTTACTTGCCCGAGATTTGATCGTCGGTACCATCATACCTAGTTCAATCTCGTTCACAGCAAGTACTTTACTCGTTCCGTAATCCGATATCACTTTGTGATTAACTCTTTAACACATGCTTGCAAGCGGTGTTGATATCGATTACCGAGTGGGCCCGAAGTATATCTCTCCGACTTGGGAGGGACAAATCCCATCTCGATACATACAACCCAACAGATACTTTCCGATCACCTGAGAGACATCTTTATGATCACCCTCTCATAGGATGACGTTTGATGACCTCAAAGCTTTCTTCCGATACCAGGGAGTTGTATTATCTCATGGTCTAAGGAATACAATATTTGACATAGGAAAAGCTTCGCAAAGATGAACACGATGAAATGATCTAATTGCTTTGCTTTGTTTGGGTCTGTCCATCATATCATTCTCCAATGATATGATCTCATTATCAATTGACAACTCATGTCTATGGTTAGGAAACCTTAACCATCATTGATCAATGAGCTAGTCCATAGAGGCGTACTAGGGACACAGTGTTGTTCACAAACCACACAAGTATTAAAGTTTCCGCTTAATACAATTCTAGCATGGAATATAAACTTTATCATGAACAAGAATTATAATAATAACATATTTATTATTGCCTCTAGGGCATAATTCCAACAGTCTCCCACTTGCACTAGAGTCAATAATCTAGTTTACATTTGGCAACAATCTCACACCCATGGCACTGAGGTGCTGATCATGTTTTACACGTGGAAGAGGTTTAGTCAATGGATCTGCGACATTCAGATCTGTATGTACTTTGCTAATCTTCAGATCTCCATCTGCAATATAATCTCGGATTATATGAAACTTGCGGTTGATATGCTTGGTCTTTGGATGATATCTTGGTTCCTTAGCAAGTGCTATGGCGCCAGTGTTGTCACACAATATCTCCAGTGGGTCCAATGCACTTGGAACCACGCCAAGATCAGTGATGAAGTTTCTGATCCAAACTCCTTCACTTGACGCTTCTGCAGCAGCCATGTATTCCGCTTCCACTGTAGATCCCGCGATCACGCTTTGCTTGCAGCTTCTCCAACTCACAGCTCGTCCATTCAAAATGCAAACGTATCCTGTCTGAGATTTGGAATCATCCTTGTCGGTGTCAAAACTAGCGTCGACGTAACCTTTTACGACAAGTTGTTCATCACCCCCATAGACTAAGAACATTTCTTTAGTCCTATTCAGGTACTTTAGGATGTTCTTCACGGCTGTCCAGTGTTCCACTCCTGGATCACTTTGATATCTTCTCGTCAAACTAAGAGCATTGGACACATCCGGTCTAGTACACAGCATGGCATACATGATAGAACCTATGGCCGAGGCATAAGGCACTTTGCTCATAGCTTCCCTATCATTTACCGTAGCTGGACACTGAGCCTTGCTCAATATCTTACCTGACAACATAGGCACTGAACCTTTCTTTGCCTTATCCATTCTGAACCTTTTCAGAACTTTGTCTAGGTATGTACTCTGGCTTAAAGCTATCAGGCGTCTTTGTCTATCTCTATAGATTTTGATGCCCAATATATAAGCAGCTTCACCTAGGTCTTTCATTGAAAAACACTTGTTCAAATAACTCTTCACATCGTTAAGCATGTTAATGTCATTTCCAATAATCAATATGTCATCCACATATAGTACCAGAAATGTCACCGAGCTCCCACTCACTTTCTTGTAGATGCAAGCTTCGTAGCAATTTGGAACAAATCCAAAGCTCTTGATCACTTGATCAAAACGAAGGTTCCAACTCCGAGATGCTTGCTTCAGTCCATAAATGGAACGCTGAAGTTTGCATACTTTATCAGCATCCTTAGGATCGACAAAACCTTCGGGTTGCATCATATACAACTCTTCATCAATGTTGCCATTGAGGAAAGCAGTCTTGACATCCATCTGCCATATTTCATAATCATGAAACGCAGCAATTGCTAATAAAATCCGAATGGACTTAAACATCGCTACGGGAGAAAAAGTCTCATCGTAGTCAACACCTTGAACTTGTCGAAAACCTTTCGCGACAAGCCGTGCTTTATAAACGATAACATTACCATCCTCTTCCGTTTTCTTCTTGAAGATCCATTTGCACTCAACGGCCTTTCGGTCACTAGGAGGGTCCACCAAATTCCATACTTGGTTTTCGCTCATGGATCCCAATTCGGATTTCATGGCTTCTAGCCATTTCTCAGAGTCTGGTCTCATCATCGCTTCCTCATAGTTCGTAGGTTCACTGTCTTCTACTAACAAGACAGTCAAGACAGGGTTGCCGTACCACTCAGGAGGGGCACGCGACCTTGTCGACCTGCGACGTTCAGTAGCAGCATCGTCCGAAGCTTCATGATCCTTGTCATTAGCTTCCTCTATCGTTGGTGCAGGCGGCACTGGAACAATTTCAGGTGCTGCGCTACTCTCCAATTCAAGAGAAGGTTCAATAACCTCGTCAAGCTCTACTTTCCTCCCACTCACTTCTTTCGAGAGAAACTCCTTCTCAAGAAAGGAACCGTTCTTTGCGACAAACACTTCGCCTTCGGTTCTATGATAGAAGGTATACCCAATAGTTTCCTTAGGGTATCCTATGAAGACGCATTTCTCCGCTTTGGGTTCGAGCTTGTCCGGCATCAACTTCTTGACGTAAGCTTCGCATCCCCAAACTTTAAGAAACGACAACTTAGGTTTAGCACCAAACCACATTTCATACGGTGTCGTCTCAACGGATTTAGATGGAGCCCTATTTAAAGTGAATGCAGCGGTTTCTAATGCATAACCCCAAAATGATAACGGCAAATCAGTAAGAGACATCATTGATCGTACCATATCTAATAGGGTTCGATTCCGGCGTTCAGACACACCATTGCGCTGTGGTGTTCCGGGTGGCGTGAGTTGTGAAACGATTCCACTTGCTTTAAGATGCGTGAGAAAATCATAACTCAAATATTCACCTCCACGATCGGATCGTAGAAACTTAATCTTTCTGTTACGATGGTGCTCCACTTCATTCTGAAATTCCTTGAATTTTTCAAATGTTTCAGATTTATGTTTCATTAAATAGATATACCCATATCTACTTAAGTCATCGGTAAAAGTGAGGAAATAGCGATATCCACCGCGCGTCGAAACACTCATCGGTCCGCATACATCGGTATGTATGATTTCCAACAAGTCCGTTGCTCGCTCCATCATACCGGAGAACGGGGTTTTGATCATCTTGCCCATGAGGCATGGTTCGCATGTGTCAAATGATTCAAAATCAAGAGACTCCAAAAGTCCATCAGAATGGAGTTTCTTCATGCGCTTTACACCAATATGACCTAGACGACAGTGCCACAAATAAGTAGTATTATCACTATCTACTTTGCATCTCTTAGCCTCAATGTTATGGATGTGTGTTTCATCCCTTTCGAGATTTAGAAGAAATAAACCATTCACAAGAGGTGCATGACCATAAAAGATGTTACTCATATAAATAGAACAACCATTATTCTCCGATTTAAATGAATAACCGTCTTGCAATAAACACGATCCAGAAAAAATGTTCATGCTCAACGCAGGCACATAATAACACTTATTAAGGTTTAAAACTAATCCCGAAGGTAAAACCAAGGAGAGCGTGCCGACGGCCATCACATCAACTCTTGATCCGTTGCCAATGCGCATCGTCACCTCATCCCTCGCAAGCCTCCGTCTATTCCGTAGCTCCTGTTTCGAGTTACAAATATTAGCAACTGAACCGGTATCAAATACCCAGGCACTACAACGAGGGCTAGTAAGGAAAACATCAATAACATGTATATCAAATATACCTTTGATGGTGCCAGCCTTCTTGTCCACTAAGTACTTCGGACAGTTGCGCTTCCAGTGACCCTTGTCCTTGCAATAGAAGCACTCAGTGTCCGGCTTAGGACTAGACTTGAGCTTCTTCTCAGCAGGAGCATTGCGCTTGCCGCCGCCCTTCTTGAAGGGCTTCTTTGCTCCCTTACCTTTCTTAAAGGAGGGCTTGTTGACCATCAACACATGATTATCCTTCTTGATGTCCACCTCCGCAGCCTTCAGCTTTGCGAAGAGCTCGGTGATCGTATCAGTGGAGCCAATCTGATTATGAGTTACTACAAAACTTTTGTAGCTGGGAGGGAGTGATTGCAGAACCCTGTCAATCTTGAGCTCCTCTGGAATCGTGCATTCCAGTTGCTCAAGGCGTTGAGTGTAGCCCGACATCTTTATGGCGTGCTCACTAACGGAACTCCCTTCCTCCATCTTGCAGTTAAAGAACTTCTCAGAGATCTCATATCTCTCAGAACGGGCTTGAGTCTGAAACATGGTTTTCAGCTCCTCGAGAATCTCAAAGGGCCCGGGAAAGTTTTCAAAACGATTTTGAATTTCCGGTTCCATAGCAAACAACATGGTGCTCTTAATCACACCATAATCATCTTTGCGCGACTAAGAGACAGCTTTCTCATCAGCCGGCGCAGCTGCAGCAGGGGGGTCACCTAACGCTTTCCCAAGGACATAGTCCTTTTGTCTGCCAGACAGAATGATTCTTAGATTGCGGAACCAATTGGTGAAGTTAGACCCATTGTTTCTAAGCTTTTCCTTCTCAGCAAAAACGTTGAAGTTGAAGTTGGATTTTGCCATGTGATCTACAGTATTTGCAAGTACAATTTAGACTATGTGCATGATAAATAGTTCAACTCAAATTACTAGATGAACTCCCACTAAATTCAACATCCCTCAAGTTGTTTAGTGAACACGATCCAAATTCACCACACCTAATCCGATCATCACGAGAAGAGATGTGGTTTCAATGGTGGACAACGAAGTGTCGATCATATCATTCATATGACTCATGCTTAACCTTTCAGTTCTTGTGTTCCGAGGCCATGTCTGTACATTCTAGGCTCGTCAAGTTAGACCCAAGTATTTCCGCGTGTGCAAAACTGGCTTGCACCCGTTGTATGTGAGCGTAGAGTCTATAGCACCCGATCATCACGTGATGCTTGGACACGACGAACTTTCGCAACGGTGCATACTTGGGGAGAACATAGTTTTTACCTTGATCTTTAAGTGAGGAATCATCTTATAATGCTACCGTCGCGATCTAAGCATAATAAGATACATAAAAGGATAAACATCACATGCATATAACTTTATGTGACATGGTATAGCCAATCTTCGCGCAATGATCTCCATCTTGTGCGTTCCGGCTTGATCTCCATCACTCCACCATGATTGCCTCCACCACGAATAGCAACTACAACTATTGCTAACTACTTAGCGATAAAGTAAAGCTATTACATGGCGTATAAGAAGTTGACTCGCAGGTCATACACAATTATAAAGACAACCATATGGCTCCTGCCGGTTGTGTACTTATCGACATGCAAGTCGTGAAACATTACAAAACATGATCATCGCATACAATATACACATCACATCTTGGGCCATACCATATCACAGAAAACACTCCCTGCAAAAACAAGTTAGACGCCTCTACTTTGTTGTTGCATGTTTTACGTGGCTTATGGGAGTAGATGCTAAGAACGATTCTTACCTACGGTAAGCCACAACGGTGATATCATGGTTGCCAAACTCCGGTGTTAATCCCATGACAACTATAGTGAGAGAAACTGACATCCACCAGCCGCATGTGTGGAACAAGCCACACGTCAAGTGCGGAGCCGGTCTCGCGAACGACGTCGCGTAAGGTTGGCCTGGACCGCTTCAATCTCACTATCCCGCGTCATAAGAAGAACACAAACAAGAGGCTTGCAACAGAAAACATCAACGCCCGCAACAACCATGTTGCGTTCTACTCGTGAAACACATCTACGCATAGATCTAGCTCTGATACCACTGAAGGGATTCGCGGCATAGTAAATCAAAATTTTCTACGGATGCGAACAGAGGGAAAGCAAAGATCTAATCTAGGAGATGCAATCAACGAGAGAGATTGGATTAGATCTTCATACCCTTGAAGATTCGCACAGCGGAACGTTCGTCGGAACGTGGGTGATGTAGTCATACTCGCTTCTCCTCCTCGCGATCCGATCCGATCTAGCACCACAAGTGGCGGTGCCTCCGTGAGATGCACACGTGCAGCACCTCGACGTCTCCTCCTTCCTTGGACCAGCAAGGATGGTGGAGAGATAGATTGGATCTACAACACGATAGCGTGGTGTATATGGTGGAGAATTTCTGCAGCAGGGCTTCGCCTACAAACAGTCGGGAGGGAGAGTATACACTTGCAGAATCTAACACACCCGATCATCACGTGG
Organism: Avena atlantica; assembly: GCA_910589765.1. Classification (NCBI taxonomy): domain Eukaryota; kingdom Viridiplantae; phylum Streptophyta; class Magnoliopsida; order Poales; family Poaceae; genus Avena; species Avena atlantica. Next base: position 4,067,416 of record OU342736.1, on the reverse strand, counting down.
TGCTTCGAAACAACAAGCTTTAGCAACGGTGCTTACTAAGGATGAACACTATAGAACTTGAAATTCATGTGGATGAGGGATCATCTTATAATGCTACCGTCGTTAACTAAGCAATACAAGATGCATAAAGGATTAACATCACATGCAATTCATAATATGTGATATGATATGGCCTTTCTTCTTTGTGCTTCCAATCTCCATCTTCAAGCACGAACATGATCTCCATCAACACCGGCATTGCATCTAGGTCAATGACGCTGCTCCATGGTTGTCCTCCACCGGCTTCAACTATTACAACTACTTTGAATAGACACGCGGGTCTTAACATAATTAAAGACAACCATATGGCTCCTGCCGGTTGCCTACTTACAATAAGGAACATTGCATACATCAAATATAATCACAATCATATCCATATCACATCACAGCACACAACTGCAAAACGAAGTTAGACGCCTCTAATTTCTTTGCATAGTTTATGTGGTTTGGGGCTTTCAATAAGTGTCAATCTAACTTACGAACAAGAACCACAACGTTGATGTTTGAACTATCAAGTTCCTGTTGTAAATTGGATCTATACTATAATGGGAGAGACAGACACCCGCAAAGCCACTTATGCAATACAAGTTGCAGGTTGAGCATGGAGCAAGTCTCATGAACGATGTCATGTAAGGTTAGCCCGGGCCGCTTCATCCCATCATACCGCAAGATGCAAAGTACACAAGAAGCAAGTGATAATAAAAGCACCATCGCCCACAATGACCATTGTGTTCTACTCGTGCAACAGATCTACATATAGACACAGCTCTGATACCACTGTAGGGGTTCGTAGCTGTCACATCCCAAGATTTTCCAAATCTTGTAATGTGAAAAATAAATGAATAAAATAAAATTTTGCTGTTTTTCAGGGTGAGAAGAAACTTTTTGGATCCAATTGGAAACCTTCAAACCTATTTGATCAAACAAATCCTAAAGGATTTGAAAAGATAAAACAATAATTAAAATTAAATATTTGGAAATACTATTTTGGATCTTTTATAAAAATAATTGGTTTTCAAATGAAAAGGTAGAAATTTAAATAAGGATTATTTTATAAGCCAAATTAAAACTTGGCCAAGCCTTTGAAATAAAATATTTCTATTTGATAAGAATAGTAAAGGTTTATTTAAATATAATAATAAGGATTTAATATCCAAGTTATTAAAAATAAAGGTTTTACTATTTTATTTAAACAACAAAACTTATTTATTTATTTTAGATAATTTTTCCAAGTATTCTTTATTTTCAAATAAAACCTACTGATTTGGTTTTGAAAATATTTAGAATTTAAATGGATTTTTAAATAAATTAAAACCCATTTGATTTAATAACTAATGTCCATTTTATTTAATTATAAATGGACCCTAAAATAAAAATATTATTTTGTTTGTGGGACTTTGGTTTATTGTTGTTGAACAGAACCAAAACTCATTACAAAGTTTGGTGAAAGTTTGATGTGAATTGAATGTTTGATTAATTGTTTGAATTTCAAAACAAAAAATGGAAATAGAAAAAGAAAAAAGCATTTGAAAGAAAAACATAGAGTCAGACGCAGCCCAGCTGGCCAAGACCAACAAGCCCAGTAGCAGCCCAGCTTCTTTCCCACGCGCGAAGTGTTTTTCACCTGAACCCGCACCCGCAGAGCGACTAACCAGTGGACCCCATCCTCCCCCTCTCTCTCTCGCTGCCAGACGGCCCCACTGCCGCGTCATCGTCTTCCTCACCCCGCGACCAGTTCCTCCCCCTCGTCGCCGTTTTCTGCCTCTAATTGCTCGCATCAATTCAAGTAAATGGCCGATTAAATTCTCCCAGTAACCTCACACATTTAATCGCCCACGCTCCCTCCTCCTTTCCCCTCAGAACCCCTTCGACCAGAGCCACTAGGCTGCTCGGAATTTCCCTGACACCGCCACTGCTCCGACCATCGTCCCCAGCAAATTCCGGCGACCCCACACCGCCCCTTGCCCCATTGACCAAGCTCGCACACTCCCCAGACCTAGGCGTTTCTCCATGTGCCTTCCATTCACTCGCGGGCGCCCCAGAGCGTCGACTTTGACAACTTCCGAGCGCCGCCGCGTCTGCTTCCCACTCCGGCGAACTCCACAGGTAAACTCCGTTCGCCCCAGCACTCCTCGATTATAATCCCACACTCGCCACACTCTCCTGCATCTGACCATGCTCTTGTCTTGCCTTAGGGCGATCTGCAACGTCGCCCCCGACAACGAATAGAACCAACGGTACGCCCCTCGCCTCCTCGCGACCATGTTGAGCATCGCCATGATCCCCTGAGCACGGTGAGCACCTCCCCATCTCTCTTTGCTTCCTGTAACCGCCGTAGCGCCACCGTCTGACCTCGCGCCGGCGCTCATCGCCGCACAGCGCCGCCAGCCTTTGGCCAAGCGTCTGAGACCGTTAGATGAAAACTTTGTGGCTGCGATTAGAACTAGATGAACCAGTATGCGCCCATTTGATCCATTCGTTTAAGATAGATCCAACGCCCCACAGAGCGCAATCCGCGCGAAGCGGTACCGCCCAATAAGAATACGCCGCGTGGCACTAGCTCTGTTTAAAAGAAATTTTGAATCTGATTTGGATGCAGATTTGAAAACCTTGTAACTTTTGATCCACACGTCCAAAAATTACAAACTTTATATCAATGGAATCAGTGGAACAATTCGTAGACAACCATGCAATGTGTTTAGTAAAAAGCTTCTGGTAAAATGTTTGTTTTTGCAGAAACATTTGTATGCATGTTTAGGTTGTAAAAATTACTCCAAAATGTTTTTGAGGATGAAATCTTTGCAAATTGGTTTCTGGTGAACTTACTGACCTTAGGAACCAACTTGTGAATTTAAAAATGTATTTGGTGAAGAATAGGATTGAATAATTCAATTAGCCCATTTCTAGTTAAATAAAAATATTGATTTTGTTATGGAATTGATTTTTGAGCAAAACCTTTGGAAAATGTGTTGATTGAAACCTACTGACCCAAAACACCAAGAGTTGTGAGTTAACAACTTATTTGGTGAACAACATAAAGTTTTTGCTTTGATAAAAACATTTTTCACCACATAAAATAATGAATAGATTTAAAAATGGTTTATAGACAAAACCCTTTTGCAAATGACTTTGCCACTTTGGAAAATGACCACTTTGAACCTTACAATGTTTAGAGCCTAGTGTAAACCACCTTTGCAAATAAAACTATCTTTTGCATGCTTGCATGCATGACTTAGTTTCTATTATTTTATGTGTGTTTGATTGTTTGATTATGGTTTGGAATGCTAGTTGAATCTATGTTTGCTTGATTGATTTGTAGCAAAGTTAGAAAAGTGTGAAACTAGCAAGATCAAGAAGTGAACCAACATTCCCTACCAAAAAGGCAAGTTACACTATAATCCAAAGTCCTACTATTTTCATTATACTTAGTGGATTTTGGAACATGCATGAAAAGAATTTCTATACTTATGCTATGCTAAATCCTAATATGATACCCCTATATATTCCTTAGTGAAAACAATGTAGTTGTAGTATGCTTAGCCTAGCTATATATTGGGATGGGATACATGTTATGATTATATGAAGTATTGAAAATACTTATGTTTTATATAATAAAACAAGTACTCAATGAACCACCTGGGTGGACAAGGATACTCAAGCTCTTGGACAAGGTGGAAACAAAAGGAACCATGTTTATATTGCAATCTCTTTTTGTTGTGCACTAAAAGAAAACCACCTAGGGACTTAGAGATTGAACATGTTTCTCGTACAGTGGCTTCCGTGTACAGCCACATGCTAAATGGGCTCTGGCTTAGTCAACTACATAGTGGAAGACCCATGCATTGGCATCTTCAGGTTAACTAGATTGTGTAATGGAACTTGAACCCTACATTGGTGCCTGGTAGACAAGATATCATTTTGTATTGGGAGGACTCCTATGGAAATACTTTGTCACATTCTCAATCTGCCAGCACTCCATATTGTTGAGTACTTATCCAGTGGCCACTGGTGGCATCAAGATGAGATTGTGTCATGTGGGTAAAGTGTACAACTTCTGCAGAAGATAATAAAATCTGAGTACTTAGCTGTGTCCCCGGTTATGGACAATACTGAGCAACTAAGGCCTGAAGCTATGGCAGATCTCGACATTCCAATTTCTCAAAGTAAATATTGATGGTGTCAACAAGGGATTTGAAGCACTCGGAGTTTTCCAAGGAGTTTAGAAAGATTTTCAAAAGATCAAAACTATTTTGAAAAGATAGGATAAAACTATATTGCTTTCTGCAAATAAGCCTAAACCCTACTTAGCCAAATATGCATGTAATGATAGGATCCACTTATTTCTACATAGTAGTGAAACTTGCCAATACAATTCAAATGTATTGACCCTTGTGGCTATAACTTGTCATGTTGCAGGTTTGATTGAAATTAGTGAAGTTGATTGATTAGGATTACAATGTCTACAACCAACATGTTTGCCTGTGGCACTTTGAAGATGAAGGACCCCATGCTTATAGATATTCTGCTGCAATGTAATGTAATAGCCAAATGAGCTATGTAAGATGTAATAAAAATTATGTTATTCCTAGTTATAAAGTTATATTATGACCTTTGTTCCTTGATATTACATCTTAACTGTGGATGCTAGCTATTGATCTAGGGACTAGCATTGTAAACACAGGGATCTCTACCTTATTAAAGGTTGGGAACCTTACAGATGGTATCACAGCATTGTGTTGCCTGTAGGATTTGTAAACCTAGGATTGGACAAAGACCCTTAGAAAAATAGGAGTTGTATTTGTTCCAAAACTTATTTACAAACAATCTTGTAAACTCTTTCCTCAACCATTTTGGTTTCAACTCTACATCTCTTCTAGTTCAACTTGATGGAAAAAAACCTACCCCATGACCAAAGACTTCACCATGTTCAAAGGACTTCTTCAACTCTAATGACTTCAACATCTTCAACTCTAATGACTCCAACTTCTTAAACTCTAATGACTTCAAAATCTTCAGCATATTCACCAAGAATTTCAATCTTGGATATCAATAAGGAAAAACAAGTTAGAAGGAGCCACATCACTTGAAGTTTTGTGACCAAGGAATTTTTTCCTAAGGAAACCATGATCTCATTGTCACATCCCAAGATTTTCCAAATCTTGTAATGTGAAAATAAATGAATAAAATAAAACTTTGTTTGATTTTTAGAGCCAGAAGAAACTTTTTGAATTCAATTGGTACTCAAAACCCATTTGAATTAAATAAAATCCTAAAAGGATTTAAAAAGATAAACATTTTAAATAAAAGGGAAATAAAATATTTTGGTATTACTAAATTGGATCCTTTAACAAAAGATTTGGTTTACAAAAGAAAAGGTGGATTTATAAATAAAGGTTATTTAATAAAACCAAATTAAACCTTGACCAAACTTTGGAAATTAAAACATTTAGTTTTGAATAAAATAACAAAGGTTTATTTCAAATAAAATAATAAGGAATTAATATCAAATTTTATTCAAATAAAAGGTTTTACCATTTTAATTGAAACATCAAAACTTATTAAATTATTTAAAATAAGTTTTCTAAGTATTTTATATTCACAAATAAAATCTACTAAAATGTTTTGGCTTTATATTGGATTTCAAAATAAATATCCCAATAAAACAAATCCTATTCGATTTATTAATGAAAGTCTATTATATATATAATTATTAAAGAACCTAAAATAAAATTTTATTAGACTTTATTTTAAACAAGTATTTCAAGTGTCTTATAATTTCAAATGATACCTACTGATTAGATTTTTAAAATATTTAGGTTTGAAATAAAGATTTTATTAATAAAATCAAATCCTATTTGATTAATAAACCTTGGCCCATTTTATTAATATTGGACCCTAAAGTAAAATAATATTTTGTTTTAAAACCAGTTTTCCAAATATTCTTTATTTCCAAATAAAACCTACTGATTGGGTTTTGAAAACATTTGGATTTTAAATGAAGATTTTATTAATTAAAACAAACCCTATTTTATTAAATAACTAATGATCCTTTTATTTAATTAATAAATGGAACATAAAAGATTATTTTATTTTAGAATGTGAATTATGATGATAAACAGAACCAAAAACTCATTACAATAGTTTGAATTGTTTGATTGGTTTGAATGTTTGAAATGTTGATTGAAAATCAAATCAGAAAAATATAAATAGAAAAAGAAAAAGAATTAGACAGAAAAAAATTGAACAACCCAACAAATCTGGCCCAACTCAGCCCAACCGAGCCCACCTCCCTCTCTCAGCAAAGTGAACCGTTTTTCACCGCAAAACTAACCCACGCAGTGTATGACAACTGGAGCCCACCTGAAGCCGTTCTCACTCACTGACAAGCAGGACCCACCCATCGCTGTTCATCGTCTTCAACGGGACTCCGTCGCCCTGTCCGTTGCAGTGAGTTACTCCGGCGATTGATTGCGCGTAAAGGAGACATTTATTCCATGTAATGACCACGCCCTTTAAACGCCAGCCACTCCTCTCCGTTTCCCCTCTGCCTTCTTCCCCGAGCACGCCTCCAGGCCGTCGCAATTCGTCCTCGAACATCTTCGTCTCCGACGAGCTTCCACCGACGAATACGGCCAGCACACGCCCCCTTCCGCCTCCCTGAGCACACGAGCACGCTCACCATCTCCTGGCATATCCTTCTGTGTCAATCACTCACTCGCGGGTGCCCTGAGCATCGGCAACGATAACACCGAGTGTGCGCCGCCGTCTGCCATTGTTTCGTCGAGTATTCCAGGTGAACTCCGACCTTCCCTCTCCATTCCGTTGACGCTCCCTTACTCACGATCCTCGTACGCACCTAACCATGCCTCTATTTTGTCTTAGCATGGTCCTAAACGTCGCCAACGACGACAACCTGAGAGCACCGTCGTCCGCACCTTCTCCGACGAGCAATTAGCAACAACCCCTTGCGCCCCTCGAGTAGCCGACCCCACCTCGAGCATCAGCAGGTCTCTGCGAGCCTGGTAAGCCTTGCCAGCGTCTCCCTCACTTCCTGCATCGCCAGCTCCACCGCTAGCAGAGCGCCGCCGCCGCGCGCCAGAGCCCAGCGCCGCCAGCTTATGGTCGGGGCACTGAGAGCCGTCCGATATGGATCCGGTGGATAGGATAGAAAATAAGAGCGAAGCGGTATCGAGCAGTCTGTACCGCACGATAGGAGTAGATCCAACGCACCGCAGCGTGATCCGGCTGAAGCGGTATCACCCAATGAGACAGCGACACGTGGCAGGATCTGTTTTAAAACAGAATTAGAAAAACAGATTTAAGTAGCAATTTGAAAACCCTATAACTTTCAAACCACACGTCCAAATTTGGCAAATTTTATATCAATAAAATCAGGAGAACAAACCCTAGCCAACCCTACCCTTAGTTTAGCAAATAGTATTTGATAGATTGTTTGATTTTGCAGATTCTTTTGTGTGCTTGCTAACATTAGAAAAATCATTTAAAAATGATTTTTGAGATCAAACCTTTGCCAATTGGTTTGTTGTGACCTTACTGACCCTAGGAACCAACCTTTGGTGTTAAAAATGATTTTGGTGAAATTTAAGTTGAATTATTTAACTTAGCCATTTTCTAGCCAAATAAACTCATTGATTTTATTATGGAAATGTTTATAGGAAGAAAACTTTGAGTAGATGGTTTGAACCAAACCTACTGACCAAAACACCAAGTCTTGCAATAGCAACTCATTTGGTGAACCCTATGGGCTAATGCCTTAGTAAAAATATTTCTACACCACATAAAATAACACTTTGTTTTGAAAAATGGATTTTAAGATGAATCCTTTTGCAAATGACTTGGCCAATTTAGGAAAATACCATTAGATGTACCCAAATGTCTATGACCCACTAGGAACCACTTTTTCAAACAAAACAAAGCTTGGCATGCTTGCATGCATTTCTTTGACTTTGTTATTTATGTGTGTTGTTTTGCTTGATTGGTAGATTGAGTTTGTGCCTTGCTTGATTGATTTGTAGTGACTTGAAGAGTGTGATTGTTGCAAAGATCAAGAAGTGAACCTATACTCTACCAAAAAGGCAAGTGATGCTTCATACTTTTGTCCTATTACTTTCACTATGCATTAGTGATTTTTGCTAAGTAAAACTTGCATGTATTTTACTAAGTATAGACCTTGCTATAGGAAAACCTAGTAGATGAATCCTTAGTAGGATTTTCTAAGTTAAGTTTCCTATTACTACCAAGCTTAGCCTAGCTAATAGAAAACATTGGTGGAATATATATTCACACTATGGAAAAATATTCTAAGTCTGAGGACTTGTGATTTTGTCTAATAAAACAACTAAGTTAATGAACCTCCTGGGTGGAATGGAAGGATTGGGATATGTTGAGTGGTTACACAAGGCCATGGACTTGGGTTGTGTATCTCACTTGTGGAATGCCACACAGGAAACAAAGGGATTTGAGATGTCAAATGTTGAGAAGCTTCAAGTGCAACCACTTGGCAATATGGGCTCTGCCATGATCATATAGGTTGCAAGAACTTAGCCAAATGGACAGTGGGTGGTAGTGTTTGATAGGTTGGAGCGCGTCCATTTTGGTCTAAGGGAAGGCTTCTGAAAGATTTTGTCTTGGGAAACCAAGTCTTGTGGGTAAAGTGCACCACCTCTGCAGAGTGTAAAATCTAAGTACTTAGCCATGTCCCTGGTAAAGGACAATTTGAGCATCAAGACATGGAAGCAATCAAGAATCTCATCATTCCAATTTCTAAATTAAAATCTTGTGGTTTGAACAAGGGTGGTTTGAATTCTTCAATCATTGATGGAGAGATGGCTTGGTACAAGGATCTTGAAATCTTTGATTGAGGAAATGATTTTGTCAAGCAAAAACTTAGTATTTTCAAAATGTTAAGGAAAATATAATTTGAGCAATGCAAGCCTCAACTCCACTTAGCCAAATGCATATAGATGATAGACTCCACTATACTACCATAGTATCACTTGCCAATACAATTCAAATGTATTGACCCTATGTGGCTGTAACTTGTATGTTGCAGGTTTGATTGTTTTTAGTGAAGATTGATTGATTAGGATTACAAAGTCTACAACCAACATCTGCCTGTGGCACTTGAAGATGAAGGACCCCATGACTATAGTTATTCCGCTGCAATGTAATGTAATAGCCAAATGAGCTATGTATGATGTAATAAAATTATGTTATTCCTGGTTATAAAGTTATATTATGACCTTTGTTTATTGATATTACATCTAAACTGTGGATGCTAGCTATTGATCCAGGGACTAGCATTGTAAACACAGGAGGCTCTATCTTATTAAAGATTGGGACCTCTACACTCATGCGAGAAGAATCCACGAGGAAGGATGGAAAGATCACAAGTGAACTATATAGATGGACCACCATATTTTAGTTAAGTCAAACACACCAACTTAGGTGCTGTAACAAAATACTTTTGTTGCCTAAGTATGTGCTTGAACATCATTGTTTGAGTGAAATGCTTGTTTGTGATTGCTTGCATATTGCTTGAGTGAATTGTAATGTGTGTGATTAGAACTACTTCCTTAGAAATATTTTTTCTATTCTAATCTCCATTCAACCCAAACAGATGATTACTCCAAGAAACTCCAACATCAAGGTTGATGACACCAACACCAACCAAGAGGACAACATGGAGGAACTCATAGCAACCCAAAACCAGTTGAACCAAATGACAGCTCAGTTCATAGCCAACACCAGTGGGGAAGATCCAACCCTGCAAGGATTTTTGGAAGACCAAGCCCAAATGTTGCATAAGGTGACAGATCAAATGCTCAACATGGAGAGCAACTTCAAGGATGACAAGGATGTTATTCTAAAAGGAGCCAAAGCTTGCAATATATGTGGAGACAAGGATCACACTTCCAAGGAGCATGGAGATCAATGCCCTAACTGTGAAGAGAAACATCCTGTTGGCCAATGTCCCACCTCTCAAGCTACTTGCTATCTATGTGAAGGAAATAACCATGTCCCTATTCAATGCCCCATCTATTCCATAGTTGAACAAAGGAAACATGATGGAGTGCAACAAATGATTGCAAACTATCAAGAAGGATCTAAGTCTATCAAGAAGAATGAGGACAAAGGAAAAGCTCCACTTATACCTCCATGCAATACAACCCAATTCAAAGGACCAAAGAAGAGGCATATGAATTATCCAAGGAGCAATAGAAGGTCCAAGAAACATGTAGACATTCCTACCTACCAGATAATATATGAACAACATGAACTAGATGCACTGCTAGCTTTGGAGAAGCCCAAAAATAAAAAGAAGGACAAAAGCCATGTGCAATGTCATCATTGCAAAGAAATGGGACACTATTCTAGTGAATGTCCAGAGAAACAGAAGTATAAAGAGATTGGCCAAGTATGGTGCAACAATTGCAAAGAACTAGGCCATTATGCAGCAACTTGTCCACAAGAGACACGTGAAGGACTCAAACTCATCAACTGTTTCAATTGCAAAGAACCAGGACATTATGCAAGGAATTGTCCAGAAAAGATGAAGAACAAGATAAACAAGCCTATGAAGGATCCCAGCCTTGACACATGTGTCAAGTGTGGAAACAAAGGACACTATGAGGATGCTTGCCCAGAGAAGTTTCCCCAAGATCCCAAGCAAGCCAATATGTAATTTAGTTGGAAAATATTTTAAGGGTGGTAGTACCCTAGATGTTTTGAGCCTACTTGTAACCCTAGCCTTCCCAAATCTCGGGACGAGATTTATTTTAAGGGTGGTAGCCTGTCACATCCCAAGATTTTCCAAATCTTGTAATGTGAAAAATAAATGAATAAAATAAAATTTTGCTGTTTTTCAGGGTGAGAAGAAACTTTTTGGATCCAATTGGAAACCTTCAAACCTATTTGATCAAACAAATCCTTAGATAAAACAATAATTAAAATTAAATATTTGGAAATACTATTTTGGATCTTTTATAAAAAGATTTGGTTTTCAAATGAAAAGGTAGAAATTTAAATAAGGATTATTTTATAAGCCAAATTAAAACTTGGCCAAGCCTTTGAAATAAAATATTTCTATTTGATAAAAATAGTAAAGGTTTATTTAAATAAAATAATAAGGATTTAATATCCAAGTTATTAAAAATAAAGGTTTTACTATTTTATTTAAACATCAAAGCTTATTTATTTATTTTAGATAAGTTTTCCAAGTATTCTTTATTTTCAAATAAAACCTACTGATTTGGTTTTGAAAATATTTAGACTTTAAATGGAGTTTTAAATAAATTAAAACCCATTTGATTTAATAACTAATGCCCATTTTATTTAATTATAAATGGACCCTAAAATAAAAATATTATTTTGTTTGCGGGACTTTGGTTTATTGTTGTTGAACAGAACCAAAACTCATTACAAAGTTTGGTGAAAGTTTGATGTGAATTGAATGTTTGATTAATTGTTTGAATTTCAAAACAGAAAATGGAAATAGAAAAAGAAAAAAGCATTTGAAAGAAAAAAATAGAGTCAGACGCAGCCCAGCTGGCCAAGACCAACAAGCCCAGTAGAAGCCCAGCTTCTTTCCCACGCGCGAAGTGTTTTTCACCTGAACCCGCACCCGCAGAGCGACTGACCAGTGGACCCCATCCTCCCCCTCTCTCTCTCGCTGCCAGACGGCCCCACTGCCGCGTCATCGTCTTCCTTACCCCGCGACCAGTTCCTCCCCCTCGTCGCCGTTTGCTGCCTCTAATTGCTCGCATCAATTCGAGTAAATGGCCGATTAAATTCTCCTAGTAACCTCGCACATTTAATCGCCCACCCTCCCTCCTCCTTTCCCCTCAGAACCCCTTCGACCAGAGCCACTAGGCTGCTCGGAATTTCCCTGACACCGCCACTGCTCCGACCACCGTCCCCAGCAAATTCTGGCGACCCCGCACCGCCCCTTGCCCCATTTACCAAGCTCGCACACTCCATAGACCTTGTGTTTCTCCCTGTGCCTTCCATTCACTCGCGGGCGCCCCAGAGCGTCGACTTTGACAACTTCCGAGCGCCGCCGCGTCTGCTTCCAACTCCGGCGAACTCCACAGGTAAACTCCGTTCGCCCCAGCACTCCTCGATGATACTCCCACACTCGCCACACTCTCCTGCATCTGACCATGCTCTTGTCTTGCCTTAGGGAAATCTGCAATGTCGCCCCCGCCAACGAACAGAACCAACTGACGCCGACGACATCTCCGGCGAGCGATTAGTCCCACCCCAGTACGCCCCTCGCCTCCTCGCGACCATGTTGAGCATCGCCACGATCCCCTGAGCATGGTGAGCATCTCCCTATCTCTCTTTGCTTCCTGTAACCGCCATAGCGCCACCGTCTGACCTCGCGCTGCCGCTCATCGCCGCACAGCGCCGCCAGCCTTTGGCCAAGCGTCTAAGACCGTTAGATGAAAACTTTGTGGCTCCGATTAGAACTAGACGAACCGGTACGCGCCCATCTGATCCATTCGTTTAAGATAGATCCAACGCCCCACAGAGCGCAATCCGCGCGAACCGGTACCGCCCAATAAGAATACGCCGCGTGGCACTAGTTCTGTTTAAAAGAAATTTTGAATCTGATTTGGATGCATATTTGAAAACCTTGTAACTTTTGATCCACACGTCCAAAAATTACAAACTTTATATCAATGGAATCATTGGAACAAGCCGTAGCCAAAGATGCAATGTGTTTAGTAAAAAGCTTCTGGTAAAATGTTTGTTTTTGCAGAAACATTTGTATGCATGTTTAGGTTGTAAAAATTACTCCAAAATGTTTTTGAGGATGAAATCTTTGCAAATTAGTTCTGGTGAACTTACTGACCTTAGGAACCAACTTGTGAATTTAAAAATGTATTTGGTGAAGAATAGGATTGAATAATTCAATTAGCCCATTTCTAGTTAAATAAAAATATTGATTTTGTTATGGAATTGATTTTTGAGCAAAACCTTTGGAAAATGTGTTGATTCAAATCTACTGACCCAAAACACCAAGAGTTGTGAGTTAACAACTTATTTGGTGAACAACATAAAGTTTTTGCTTTGATAAAAACATTTTTCACCACATAAAATAATGAATGGATTTAAAAATGGTTTATAGACAAAACCGTTTTGCAAATGACTTTGCCACTTTGGAAAATGACCACTTTGAACCTTACAATGTTCAGAGCCTAGTGGAAACCACCTTTGGAAATAAAACTATTTTTGCATGCTTGCATGCATGACTTAGTTTCTATTATTTTATGTGTGTTTGATTATTTGATTATGGTTTGGAATGCTAGTTGAATCTATGTTTTCTTGATTGATTTGTAGAAAAGTTAGAAAAGTATGAAACTAGCAAGATCAAGAAGTGAACCAACATTCCCTACCAAAAAGGAAAGTTACACTATCATCCTACTATTTTCATTATACTTAGTAGATTTTGGAACATGCATGAAAATAATTTCTATACTTATGCTATGCTAAATCCTAATAGCATACCCCTATATATTCCTTAGTGAAAACAATGTAGTTGTAGTATGCTTAGCCCAGCTATATATTGGGATGGGATAAATGTTATGATTATATGATGTATTGAAAAGACTTATGTTTTATATAATAAAACAAGTACTCAATGAACCACCAGGGTGGACAAGGATACTCAAGCTCTTGGACAAGGTGGCAACAAAAGGAACCATGTTTATATGGCAATCTCTTTTTGTTGTGCACTAAAAGAAAACCACCCAGGGACTTAGAGATTGAACATGTTTCTCGTACAGTGGCTTCCGGGTACGGCCACATGCTAAATGGGCTCTGGCTTAGTCAACTACATAGTGGAAGACCGATGCATTGGCATATTCAGGTTAACTAGATTGTGTAAGGGAACTTGAACCCTACATTGGTGCCTGGTAGACAAGCTAGCATTTTGTATTGGGAGGACTCCTATGGAAAGACTTTGTCACATTCTCAATCTGCCAGCACTCCATCTTGGTGAGTACATATCCAGTGGCCACTGGTGGCATCAAGATGAGATTGTGTCATGTGGGTAAAGTGTACAACTTCTGCAGAATATAATAAAATCTAAGTACTTAGCCGTGTCCCCGGTTATGGATAATACTGAGCAACTAAGGCCGGAAGCTATGGAAGATCTCGATGTTCCAATTTCTCAAAGTAAATATTGATGGTGTCAACAAGGGATTTGAAGCACTTGGAGTTTTCCAAGGAGCTTAGAAAGATTTTCAAAAGATCAAAACTATTTTGAAAAGATAGGATAAAACTATATTGCTTTCTACAAATAAGCCTAAACCCTACTTATCCAAATATGCATGTAATGATAGGATCCACTTATTTCTACATAGTAGTGAAACTTGCCAATACAATTCAAATGTATTGACCCTTGTGGCTGTAACTTGTAATGTTGCAGGTTTGATTGAAATTAGTGAAGTTGATTGATTAGGATTACAAAGTCTACAACCAACATGTTTGCCTGTGGCACTTTGAAGATGAAGGACCCCATGCTTATAGATATTCTGCTGCAATGTAATGTAATAGCCAAATGAGCTATGTAAGATGTAATAAAAATTATGTTATTACTGGTTATAAAGTTATATTATGACCTTTGTTCCTTGATATTACATCTTAATTGTGGATGCTAGCTATTGATCCAGGGACTAGCATTGTAAACACAGGGATCTCTACCTTATTAAAGGTTGGGAACCTTACAGTAGCATGGAAAACAAAAATTTTCTACCGCATACAAACAAACAAGCCAAGATCTATCTACTAGATTGTAACAACGAGTCGATGGAATAACTTACACTCGATGATTCCAAAGTGTTTAATGAGAGCGGATTCTCGTGGGTGATGTAGTCGTACTCTTGCCGATCTCAAGATCGTGTAGACGATCCTTCCGGCGCTGCGTTCCGGCAGCGCTCCCGCAGTCGGTCACACGTTCGGTAATCAATGAAGACCTTCCTCTCCCTTGTTCCAGCAGGCAGCGGAGGTTGTAGCACTCTCCTCGCGATTCCGGCAGCACGACGGCGTGGTACCGGAAGTAGAGGGGAGATCTCGCAGGGCTTCGCCTTAAGCCAGAGCGAGTATGGTGGACTATGAGAGAGGCCTCAGTGATCTAGGGTTTAGACACACCAAGGAGAGAGGGCTAGGGCGACGGCTAGGGCTTGGGGAAGCCCAAGTCGGCGGCAGCAGCAGGAGGTGGTGGCGCCGGCGGCTTAGGGCTAGGGTTTGGAGAGGGCAAGGTGTAGTCTTGGAGGGGCAGCCCTGCCCCTCCTTATATAGGTGGGAGGGCGCGGCCAAGGGGAGGGGAGTCCCTCCCCAACTCGGCTTCCAAGGCCGGCGGTGGAGGGAGAGGGACTTCCTCCCCAAGTAGGTTTCTACTCTCCCTCCACCAAGCAAATTTGTCGTTTGACTTTCCAAATTTACGTTTGACTTTTCAAACTAGGATTTGATTTATCCCTTTATTTTGCTCAGCGATGACACCTAGTACATGATGCAACCATTCCAACTTGTTATGACACATTCATGTACCCTTCCCCTCCGGAGTGCCGGACCTTCCGGAACCTTCTAGAACATTCCTGATGAAAACACTGGAACCATTCTCCAACCCCGAAACAGGACTTTCCTTATATGAATCTTATTCTCCGGACCATTCCGGATCTCCTCGTGATATCCCGGATCCCATCCGAGACTCCGTAAAACATTCGGTCTCTTACTCATCATTCCATAACTACTCAACAACATCGAATCCTTAAGTGTGTCTGCCGACGGTTCGTGAATTATGCAGACATGATCGAGACACTTCTCCGAACAATAACCAATAGAGGAATCTGGAAATTCATATGGTTCCCACATATTTCTACGATTACTTTGCGATCGAATGAACCACTTACATACGATACCAATTTCCCTTTCTCTCACGATAGTTTACTTATCCGAGGTTTTGATCGTCGGTATCTCTGCAATACCTAGTTCAACCTCGTTACTGATAAGTACTCTTTTATCGTTCCCGTGATATGTGATCCGTTGTGAGCCAGTCACATTCTTGCAAGCCAATTGTATGACATTCCACCGAGAGGGCCCAGAGTATATCTATCCGTCATATGGATGGACAAATCCCACTCTTAATCCATGTGTCTCCACCAATACTTTCCGAACACTCAATGCCACCTTTATAACCACCCAGTTACGGTGTGGTGTTTGATGTCATCAAGGCATCCTTCCGGTGATGGTGATATGCATGATCTCATGGTCGAAGGAATTAGGTTACTATGTATCAGAAAGCATATAGCAATTGAACTATTAAAATGACTTTGATCTTTATGCTACGCTTATCTATAGGAGTATGTCAATCATACCATTCTCCTAACGATATGATCTTGTTGTTAATAACATCTCAATGTTCATGATAGGGAAACCACAATCATTTATTAACCAACAAGCTAGTATTATAAAGAGGCTTTACCAGGGACTCTAATTTAGTTTACAAATCACACAAGTATTAATGTTTCCTTGTTAATACTGTTATAGCATGAATGTAAAAATTTATCATAAACATAAAGATATAATAATAACTACATTTATTATTGCCTCTAGAGCATATCTCCAACATTGTTGTCATTACGGGAGCTGCCAATTCAGTTGTGGGTGTGTGCCCCGGTAGAACTGTAAAGGCACCGGTTCCCGCCTCGAAGGGTACCAGTAGTGGATAAGGTGAACTATAAAGGACCACCGGTTCCTTTCGTACCAAATCGCGAGGAGAGTGCTACAACCTCCGCTGCCTGCTGGAACAAGGGAGAGGAAGGTCTTCATCGAGTACCGAACGTGTGACCGACTGCGGGAGCGCTGCCGGAATGCAGCGCCGGAAGGATCGTCTACATGATCTTGAGATTGGCAAGAGTACGACTACATCACCCACGAGAATCCGCTCTAGTTAAACACTTTGGAATCATCGAGTGTAAGTTATTCCATCGACTCGTTGCTACAATCTAGTAGATAGATCTTGGCTTGTTTGTTTGTATGCGGTAGAAAAATTTTGTTTTCCATGCTACTGTAAGGTTTCCAACCTTTAATAAGGTAGAGATCCCTGTGTTTACATTGCTTGTCCCTGGATCAATAGCTAGCATCCACAGTTAAGATGTAATATCAAGAAACAAAGGTCATAATACAACTTTATAACCAGGAATAAAATAATTCATTACATCTTACATAGCTCATTTGGCTATCACATTACAATGCAGCAGAATATAACAATAGCATGGGGTCCTTCATCTTCAAAGTGCCACAGGCAATCATGTTGGTTGTAGACTTGTAATCCTATTCAACAAACTTCACTAACATCAGACAAACCTGCAACATAATAAGTTGCAGCCACAAGGGTCAATACATTTGATTTGTATTGGCAAGTTTCACTACTATGTAGAAATAAGTGGATCTTATCATTTATATGCATATTTGGCTAAGTAGGGTTTAAGCTCTTTTGCAGAAAGCAATAAAGTTTTATCCTATCTTTTCAAAATAGTTTTAAATATTTGTCAAATCTTTCTGAACTTCTTGGAAAACTCCAAGTGCTTCAAATCCCTTGTTGTCCCCATCAAGTTTTAATTTGAGAAATTGGAATGTCGAGATCTTCCATAGCTTCAGGCCTTAGTTGCTCAGAGTTGTCCATAACCGGGGACACGGCTAAGTACTTACAATTTGATCTTCTGCAGAAGTTGTACACTTTACCCACATGACACAATCTCGTCTTGACGTCACCAGTGGCCGCTGGATAAGTACTCACCAAAATGGAGTACCGGCAGATCGAGAATGTGACAAAGTCTTTCCATAGAAGTCCTCCCAATACACAATGCTAGCTTGTCAACCAGGCACCAATGTAGGGATAAATTCCCTTACACAATTCTAGTTAACCTGAAGATGCCAATGCATGGGTCTTCCACTATGTAGTTGACTAAGCCAGAGCCCATTTAGCATGTGGCTGTACACGGAAGCCACTGTACGAGAAACATGTTCAATCTCTAAGTCCCTGGGTGGTTTTCTTCTAGTGCACATACAAAAAGTGATAGCCATATAAACATGGTTCCTTTTGTTGCCACCTTGTCCAAAACTTGAGTATCCTTGTCCACCCAGGTGGTTCATTGAGTACTTGTTTTATTATATAAAACATATATCTTTTCAACACTTCATATATTCGTAACATGTATCCCATCCCAAATATATAGCAGGGCTAAGCATACTACAACTACAATGTTTTCAATAAGGAATATATAAGGGTATCCTATAAGGATTTAGCATAGCATAAAATATAGTAATCCTTATCATGCATGTTACAAAATCCACTAAGTGTAATGAAAATAGTAGGACTTGGATGATAGTGTCACTTTCCTTTTTAGTATAGAATGTTGGTTCACTTCTTGATCTTGAAAATATCACACTCTTCTAATTCCACTACAATTCAATCAAGCAAACACAAATTCAACTAGCATTCCAACAAATTTATCACACATAAAATAATAGAAACAAGGTCATGAATGCAAGCATGCAAAAGATAGTTTTACTTGCAAAAGTGGTTTCTACTAGGCTCTAAACATTATAAAGTTCAAAAGTGGTCATTTACTAAAGTGGTAAAACCATTTGTAAAAGGTTTTATCTATAAACCATTTCTAAATCAAATCAATATTTTATGTGGTTGAAAAAGCTTTTAGTAAAGCAATATTCTTTAAAGAGTTCACCAAACATATTTTAATTCTCAAAACTTGGTATTTAGGGTTAGAAGCTTTGAATCAAATCATTTCCCAAAGGTTTTACTCAAAAATCATTTCTAAATCATAATCAATATTTTTATTTGACTAGAAATGGGCTAATTCAAATATTTATTTCATATCTTCACAAAATACATTTTTAAATCCATAAGTTGGTTCCTATGGTCAGTAGGTTCAAAACAAACCATTTCGCAAAGATTTCACATTAAAATTATATCTAGAACAATTTTTATAATCAAAATAAGCCTACACATGTTTCTGCAAATTCAACCAATTTTCCAGAAGCAAATCATTAAAAAAAAGTGCATGGTTGCAAATTACTTGTTCGGCTGAATCCATTGATATAAAATTTGTTAAATTTGGACGTGTAGAACTAAAGTTATGAATTTTACAAGTTTGCAATTCAAATAGATTCTATTTTCTATTTTTAACAAAACCTTGTCCACGTGGCTGTTTCCTATTGGTTGAAAACGATTCCGTTGGATCGACTGTTACAGACCGTAGGATCTCATTTAGATCACATGGTGTAGATCGACTGATACCCCTTCGTTAAGTCATCTGTTCCTACGCGTCAGATCTAAATCTAACGGTGCAGAATCATTCGACCACAAAGTGGCGGCGCTGCGACGGCGAGAGGCGGCGGAGCGCTGTGGCGGTGAGCTTGCCGACGATGCAGGAAGCGAGGGAGGAGGGGAAATGGCTTACAGCATTCGCGTGTCGAGGTGATGCTCGGGGTGCTGTCGGCTTGGCGAGGGGCACTCAGAAACGGAGGGAATTGCTCGTCGGAGACGATGTCGGCGTCGGGTGCCTCTAGATGTCGTCGGGGGCGAGGCTGCAGTTCACTCCAAGGCAAACGGAAGGTACGGTTAGACGCGGGCGAGTGCGTAGATGATAGGAACATCAACCGGAAAGCTCGGGGCGGTCGGAGTTTACCGGGGAAGCTCGACGGAGTTGAGACAGACGGCGGTGGCGCTCAGGTGATGACGAAGCCGAGGTTGCGGGGCACGCGCGGGCTAACTAGATACACTGGAAGATGCACCAGGAGGTGGGGAGCAAGTGTGCATGCAGTGGTAGGCGAGGGGGCGGCGAGGTGTGGCCGGAATTCGCTTGAGAAGCTCGTCGGAGCAGTGGCGTTGCCGGCGGAAATCCGGGCAGCCTGGGGGCAGAGATGGTGGGGTGAGCGAGGGGAATGAGAGAGGAGAGGCAGGCGCTTAAGTATGCGTGGTCGGGGGCGAGAATAACGCAGCCAATAACTCGTATTGATTGCCGGAGTTAATCGGCAGCAACGGCAGGGGGACGTGGTCGCGGGGTTGAAGATGCGCTAGCGGTGGGGTCTGTCTGTCAGCGAGGTGGAGGAGGTGGGAGTGGGGTCCTGATGTCAGCGTCTGAGGGGTGTGTTCGCGCGTAAGAAAACGATTCACTGCGGGGTTTTAGTTGGGCTGCGGGTTGGGCTTTCTAGGCCTGTTAGCTGGGCTGCTTGTTTCACTTTTTTTTATTCTGAAAGCTTTTTCTTTTTCCAATATGAATTTCTGTTTTGATTTTCAATCAAATAATCCAAACTCCAAATGAATTCAAACTTCCACCAAACTTTGTATTGATTTTAGTTCTGTTTAACAACATAATCCAAATTCAAAAACAAAATAATACTTTTATTCTTTTAGGATCTATTTAATAATTAAATAAATAGACCTTAGTCATTAATTCAAATAGGATTTGATTTATTTTAAAACTCTATTTGAAATCTAAAATAATACCAAAATCATTTCAGTAGGTTTCATTTGAAAAACAAAAACACTTGGAAATCTTATTTATAATACATTAACAAGGTTTTAGTGTTTATTTAAATTGAAAAGCATTTACTTAAATAAAATTGGATATTTATAAATCCTCATTATTTTATTTAAATAAACCTTTACTCTTTTTATCAAATAGAAATATTTTATTTTCAAAGCTTGGCCAAGATTTTAATTTGACTCTATAAAATAATCCTTATTTATATTTCTACCTTTGCTTTTGAAAACCATATCTTTTTATTAAAAGATCCAAAAATAGTGTTTCCAACTATTTTAACTTTATTGTTTATTTATATTTTTAAATCCCTTTAGGATTTTTATTTGATCAAAATAGGTTTTGATGTTTCCAATTGGAATCAAAAAGTTTCTTCTCATCCTAAATTTCAACAAAATTTTATTTTGTTTATTTATTTTTCACATTTCAAAATTTGGAAAATTTTGGGATGTGACAACGCTCGTCTTGGTTCAAGAGGCAAGAACTTGGATCCTAATGCTGGCGAGCATGGGACTACAAAAACAACACCCAACGTGGCCTCCCATGCAAGCCTTGGCATATTTATTTATCTCCAACAATGATGTCACCATCTCCTACCTTTCTAGGTTCACCGGCATCTCTGATTCATCATTCTGACAGATTAGACGTTGTTAATGCATGGCTAAGCTGTCGATCACAAAAGCTATAACAACGCTCAAAGGCCAGCCCTAGTTGTGCTAGGAGTAGTGGATCAGGAGTATAAAGCTACAAAAGAGAACTATGCAGCAGATAGGTAACACTAACTTCTGACAAAATATCACATTGGAATCGTGTGCATCATAGCGATAAAGTAATATACTTTGTAAAAGTAGGTTCAGAATGAGAGGCTATGCTTGCCTTGTCCTTCAGTAGACAGATATGGATCTTCGGTGTCGTTGACTTCAGCCTCGAGCTCGGATCCTATCGCGAAGAACCAATACCGGAAAGAAAGGGGACAATCAAGACATGGCATAATGCAATGTGCAAACAATATGTATGACATGTCAGATTCGAGACTACGCATTAACCCAAAGTGCAACATCGATTTAAGAGGGTACGGAATGCCCTGGCGAAGGTGCATTGTCGAACCCACATGTATATGAGGGGATGTCGATGTTTTTCCAACTAAACTAGGGTTTAAAGTTGCTTGGAAATGTATGATTATTACTTAAACAAATAGCTCTTAATTTTCTGAACATTTTGATATATTATTCTGATTAAATATGAATTAGTTATGAGTTTTACAAGTTTATATTAATTTCTGCCATAAATAAATATTTTTGAAAAAGATTAAACACTTATTACATCCTGACGTCATCAAACCCTAATCCTAAACTTTCTGCACCGGGGCTGCTCCTACCCACGGCCACTGACTAGGGGGCCCCAAGCCGAGCTGGGTCCACCCCATGGCCATGCAGGCGCCACGTCAGACGCGGCGGTGGAAGGCGTCAGGCGGTGGTGGACGGTGACGATCTGGGCCACCCCAGCACGCGCGGAAGGGTGCGCTGGAAAGAGCGTGACGAGGGTAACCACATAGTGGCTGCGCCGCCCCTTTAGGGTCACTGGAGAGAGGCCTGCGACGAGAGGCAGCGACAGAGCTCTCAGACGAAAGACGCGCGACAGAGGGTGCCTTGAGCACCAGAGGCTCACCACGGTGCTCGTAGTAGGGTCGTGGAAGCCAGGTAAGGCCGGAGGCGAGCTAATTGTTGTCGACAAGCTTCGTCGGGGTCGAAGAAGACGGTGTCGATGGCGAGGATTTGAGGCTCCACTCCTCGATTCCTTTGGCAGGGAGGTAAAGGGCGACGAGGCGGAGCTCGTGGCTGTCTCAAATAGGCGAGGGGAGGCCGTAAGCAAGCTCTAGATCAAGGCCATGGCGGGCTAGGGTTCTCCTAGGGAGGGGGAGAAAGCGCGCGAGGGGAAGGAAGAGGGTTAGGGTTCTCCACTACGGCGGCCAGGGGTCTTGTAGGAGCTAGCGTCATCGTTGGCGCGAATCTTGGCGTACGGCACGGCGACGGACGTCATCGCTAGTGACAGCGAAGAAAAGCTTCGTCATCGACGAAGACGACGCGACGCAAAGTGGTACAGGGCTGGCTCCTGGGCCCCAGGTGTGCCAAGCTGGGCTGCTGGGTGCTGCACGCTGTGACAGGGAGCAGGGAGAGGAGAGATGTGCCACAGCCCATCGGCTGCTGCTGCTCTTTTTTTTGTAGAACTGTTTTCTTTTTCTAATTTACTCTTTTCCAATTGTATTTCAATTCCTTTTTTTGATTTGTATAATTTAAAAATACTAGAAGTTTTAAAATATTATTTAAAGCACATAGGGCCCTCCATACTATTTGGGCTCCACACATTTTGGGTTTCCAAAATAACAAACCATTTTGAATATGTTTCAAAGAGAGGAAGAAAAGGTAAGGTTTAGGGTTTGCTTTTATTCAACAGTTTCTCACATGCATACTTTATTGAGTTTTAACACATGCATGCAATACTTAAGTACTAATTACACATATTACAAACTTGGGATGTTACAAGAGGCTCCCGTTAGGCGCGGGCACCCCACCCCCGAAAAAGCGGTCGGGGGCGTCGTGGTATGTTGGGTCTAGATCCGGGCCATACACTCCCACCGCTGCCAAGTACACTGCTCCCATGGTCATCAAGATCGAGGATGACCCCGATCCTAAAAAGGTCATCGACTTTTGCATCGTCCTCAATGACATGGATTGGTTCTTTACGGTGAAGCTCCTTGAGCGATTTGTGCTCGGGACCATGAATGAACTTCCAGATGAGGTGCAAATACACCAATCCAGAGGACGCTAGAAGTGGGGGCACTACGGCACAGAGGCTCTTTGCCGTGTGGCCAAAATACACGGCAAAGGCCTTTCGGAACACGGCAAAGGCTTTGCCGTGTGTATACACATGGCAAATGCCACACGGCAATGTTCGCTACGGCAAAGGCCCTTTTCCGTGTGTTTTCTAAATAAGACACGGCAAACGCTTTGACGTGTGTCTCATGCGTAGACACGGCAAAGTAAAGTAAGATAACGGTTCCCGCGGAGATGACGGAGTCTATTCTTTGCCGTGTGTCTTCTCGAAAAGTACACGGCAAAGAAGTTGTCTTTGCCGTGTGTCTCCTCGAAAAGTACACGGCTAAGACAGCTTCTTTGCCGTGTGTCTAGTGGAAAAAGTACACGGCAAAGAAACTGCCTTTTAAAAAAATAAAAAAAATAATTTTGTTTCAAACTTTTTTGAATATAATTTACTTGATAATCTCATATAGAATATTTTAACCCTTTGTATGTTAAATATTAGGTCAAATTGCACTCATAATCAAATTTCCCCTATGGTCACCCATCCTAACACTACTCTAGGCCTAGCATGCTTAACTTCTTCGTTCCTTCCGAATGAGCTACCAAGAAAGAAATCAAACCTTGTTGCTAATACTTCCATATCAATGCTATTAACTCTTGGGCCATGATGTCACACATCTCAGTTTTAGATTCCAAACAATTATTTAAGTAAACAATAATGAAAAGTAATAATAATCTTGAATCCAAATAAAAAATAAAATGATTTTATTTTATTTCCTATTTCTATTTAATATAGAATAATTCATATATTTAAATCCGTAAATCGGAATTTGACAAATAAAATGTCTAAATCGATCATAAAAATGTGAGGAATCCAAATATGAAATCCATATAATCTTGTGAAAGTGGGGTGGTATCATTTTGAATTATCCATTTGGTGATTGCTTCATAAAACCCCCCGTTTTTATGCCCGGAAAATAGAAAATGGCTTTTTGGTGCGAGGAAAAGGAAAACTTCCTCCAGCAACATTATTCGCCATTCCATAATGCACATGAATGCACGATATGGGCACATTATCACAAACTATGCCTTGATTCTAGCCACAATATTGGTCATTTGACCCGAAAGGCAGGAAACCTCGAATGAGATAGGTCATTTTGTGAAGGTTTTTTGAGACATATTCAATATAACAAGTTTGATATTTTTCCTTGCAACCATGTCACATAATATGACACCACGCGAAGGTTTCGCATTGTTTTGATCGTTTTTGAATTTTTTATGACTCTTCTAAACTATCGACAAACTTTGTCGAACGACGGGTATTAAGATTCTTAGCTCGGAGCTGAGCCTCTCTAAACTTTCACTGGATCTCTGATGAAATAGCATATTGTAAACCTAAAAATGATTTTTGTAAAAAATCATGCCCATCAGATCATGTACCTGTAGTTCATATCTGACCCATTTCCAACTGTTTTGGCAGGAATTTGTCTTTTTCACCTGGAGTGGGCAGAAAGGTTTGAGATACCCCCGTTGGGACATTGTCCATTTAAGGTGGTCTAGTATTTTTGAAAAATAGGGTGGTAGCATTTTAAATTATCCATTTGGTGGTTGCTTCATAAAATATCTCGTTTTTTCGCTCAGAAAATGGAAAATGGATTTTTGGTGCGACGAAAATAAAAACTTCCTCCTGAAACATTATTCACCATTCTATGAGTCACATGCATGCACAATATGGGCAGATTATCACAAACTATGCCTTGATTCTAGCCATAACATTGGTCATTTGACCCGAAAGCCAGGAAACCACGAATGAGATAGGTCATTTTATGAAGGTTTTTTTGAGACATATTCAATATAACAAGTTTGATATTTTTCCTTGCAACCATGTCATATAATATGACACCACGCGAAGGTTTCGCATTGTTTTGATCGTTTTTGAATTTTTTATGACTCTTTAAAACTATCGACAAACTTTGTCGAACGACGGGTATGAAGATTCTTAGCTCCAAGCTGAGCCTCTCTAAAATTTCACTGGGTCTCTGATGAAATAGCATATTGTGAAGCTAAATATGATTTTTGTAAAAAATTATGCCCATCCGATCATGTACCTGTAGTTCATATCTGACCCACGTCCTACCGATTCGGCAGGAATTTGTCTTTTTCACCTAGAGTAGACGGAAAGGTTTGAGATCCCCCCGTTGGAACATTATACATTTAAGGTGGTCTAGTATTTTTGAAAAATGGGGTGGTAGAATTTTGAATTAGCCATTTGGTGGTTGCTTCATAAAATTCCCCGTTTTTACGCTCGTAAAATGAAAAATGCCTTTTTGGTGCGACGAAAAAGAAAACTTCCGCCTGCAACATTATTCGCCATTCCATAATGCACATGCATGCACAATATGGACAGATTATCACAAAATATGCCTTGATTCTAGCCATAACATTGGTCATTTGACCCGAAAGCCAGGAAACCTCGAATGAGATAGGTCATTTTATGAAGGTTTTTTTGAGACATATTCAGTATAACAAGTTTGATATTTTTCCTTGCAACCATGTCACATAATATGACACCACGCGAAGGTTTCGCATTGTTTCGATCGTTTTTGAATTTTTTATGACTCTTTAAAACTATCGACAAACTTTGTCGAACGACGGGTACGAAGATTCTTAGGTCGAAGCTGATCCTCTCTAAAATTTCACTGGATCTCTGATGAAATAGCATATTGTGAATCTAAATATGATTTTTGTAAAAAATTATGCCCATCCGATCATGTACCTGTAATTCATATCTGACCCACTTCCTACCGATTCAGCAGGAATTTGTCTTTTTCACCTAGATTAGACAGAAAGGTTTGAGATCCCCCTGTTGGGACATTGTACATTTAAGGTGGTCTAGTATTTTTGAAAAATGGGGTGGTAGAATTTTGAATTAGCCATTTGGTGGTTGCTTCATAAAATTCCCCGGTTTTTACGCTCGTAAAATGAAAAATGCCTTTTTGGTGCGACGAAAAGAAAAACTTCCTCCTACAACATTATTCGCCATTCCATAATGCACATGCATGCACAATATGGACAGATTATCACAAACTATGCCTTGATTCTAGCCATAACATTGGTCATTTGACCCGAAAGCCAGAAAACCTCGAATGAGATAGGTCATTTTGTGAAGGTTTTTTGAGACATATTCAATATAACAAGTTTGATATTTTTCCTTGCAACCATGTCACATAATATGACACCACACGAAGGTTTCGTGTTGTTTCGATCGCTTTTGAATTTTTTATACATGTTTAAAACTATGGTCAAAACGGCGAGCATGAAGATTCTTATTCAATATAAATATCTAATTTTTGAGTGTACATACATAGATCTTATTTTTCTGCAAATTTTGATATATAATTTGTATTTTTCTGAATTAGAATGTTTTTTTATGATTTTACTAAGAGTAATGTGATTAAAGGAAAAAAAGGAAAAAAAGGCTTTGCCGTGTGCCGTGTGTACTGCGAAATACACACGACAAAGGACCGGCGAGGGCACACGGCAAAGAGACCACCGTCTGCGGCCGTTAGCTCCTCCCGTTAAATGGACTTGTGGGGTCACGGGTCCCACCTTGTTGCCGTGATAACACCTATGCCGTGTACCGTTGTCAACTTTGCCGAGTGTATTTTCTTTGTCGTGTTTCTTTATGGGTCTTTGCCGTGTATATTTCTTTGCCGTGTTCTTTTTAAAAAATTTGTCGTGTTCACGTACTTTGCCGTGTATTTTCTGAGTTACACACGTCAAAGACTGTCTTTGCCATGTTCCGGTGCGTTTGGCACACGGCAAAGACGTGTCTACACGGCAGCGACATTTTTTCCCTTAGTGGGGGTGCACGTCGACACCTACTCGTAGGGCGATAAGTTCCTCTCCAGTGGCTGGCACCACTTCCTCTCCGAGCACCGTATCTAGCATGACTTCATGATGCGGTTTAGGTATGCCGGCAAGGGGACTTCTCCATCTTGGTGTTCGACACCTGGATGTGCCATGTCGACTATCCTCCTCATCTCCAGGCAGCCTGAGGGGTGCATCTGCCACAATGCTAACGGGGGCGTGGATCTCTACCCCTGGATGAGTGATGCCATAGCGTTTATCGACCATCCTGCCTTGTAAGTAGGACTTAGGGTGAACTTTTCTGTACATGACCTTATTTTTCTTGCCTCCTTTTGCACGTTCTTGTTGTGCCTGGAGTTCTGTTGTATGTGGTTGTGGCATAGTGCCAGTTTGACAAAGCCGATGGTGGAGGCCCGTGCATTCTTTCCGCGGGGACAGACCTCTTGAACCTTTGGACGTGCCTACTGAAGGACGAGGATCCCGGGGAGGTGTCCATGCGAGGTGTGACCTTGTAGGAACAACCCTCAGGGGGTGGCTCCTGAAGACGGCGCTTGTGGGATGCCGCTGGCGGGGCTGGTTTTTACCGATAGGCCATGCTTTCGCGCAGTAGGCTCCTTTTGGTTAGGCTCGCAAGTCACTTTCACCCCTCAGGAGGGTAGCCCCCTGTCCTTGTAGGGGACAACCTAGGCCTTTGGACCTTAGGTTGCCTTGGTGGTTTGCTGCTGCTTGCCGGCACGACGCATTGGAGGGTCTTCTCGAGGAGAGACCCTGCTGTATACCCTCATGGAGGGATTTTCCACCAATCTCCCTGGTCTGCCTCCTTGAGGGTCCGCCCCAGCATCGCGAGGCTTGTGCGCAACGCTATTTCTTGGTTACGTTTGTGAAAACACTATACACCCTTTGAGGAAAGGGGAGCGAGCACTGACGTGACAGCCTTGATGTAAGTCTGTGGTCGGGGTTGCCTCCCGGGCTACTCAGCAGGTTTTCCGATCGAGCACTATAGGGCTAGCACCTGATAGCTTCCGCGACGACCTGAGAGTGGATCCTCTCAAACCACGAGCAGTGATTGTGACGCGAGGGAGATCCACCTCGCGCGCCTTTCCTGGGTGCCTCTCGAGAGGATGACTGTAATGCATAAGCGTGTGCCACTAGAGTCGTGAAATTCACTTATGTGAATTGTTGTAAGCGCTAGGAACCGTAGATGAGGTAACTTGCTGCCGACTTGTCTTGTAAGTTCACAACTCACGGTCTAGGCCCTTAAAAGTTTAACCGTTAGAGAGGGTGTCCCCATGGTTGCCCCGTAATGCTCTCAAGGTGAATGCCGTAGGACTTAAGGCTTTTCCCGCCAGCCCCCATATCAAGGATTTTATGGGTTTCGCAGGAGTTTTTTATAAATGTTAGGAACCATGGGTGAGGTTACTCGTAGCCGGACCCGGTCTGTTACTTCAGGAATCGACACTTTAAGTCCCGAGAGCTCGGGTTCTGGAGGAATAGGGCTTCATGAGCTGTCGCTTAAAGAGGTGTTTTTCAAATATCAGGAACCGTGGGTGAGGTGACTCATCACTGGACACGGTCTGTGAGTTCAGAGCTCGACATTTTAGGTCCTGAGAGAGCTCGGGTTGCGGAGAAATAGGGCCTCATGAGCCGCTGCTAAACATTTTTCTTTTTAAGATCCAGGAGCGTGGGCGAGGTAACTTGTAGCTGGACCTAGTCTGTAAGTTCAGAGCTCACACTTTAGGTCCTGGACAGGCAAATGGAGGGGAATGTTCCCTCACAAGCCGCCCCGTAGACTATGCCAGGAGAGGGCCATAGGAAAAAACGCACACACCACTGATGTTCGATACATGCTCCGCATGAGGGACATAAGCACCAAAGGCTGTAGGTGAGGTAACTTATGGCTGGAACAAGTCCGTAAGTTCAGAGATCGACACTTCAGGCTCTGATGATGCCGGGGAGTGACCAGTGATGGGAACTATGCCCAGCCCGCCGCTCGCATGGTGTATGTGAGGGAACTCAGTTAGGTACGGTTTTGAGAGAATTCCTTTCTGAGGGAAAAACCAAATGGAAAGACATGCACAAAGCTCAAGATCCAAAAAGCCGCTGAGGGTTCAAGCTTATTACAGCATCGCCGTGGCTTGCCCGGTGTCACACTGAAGATAAGACGATAAGGGATGGGAGTTTCCCGAGGTTCAACTTCAAAAAGTCGTGGAGTTACGCACGTTTCTTGCAGAGGCTTGTCCACCTTCCCAAAGCTGTGAGCTCCTGCTCAGCCGATAGCCTAGCTGCCCTCAGGGGGGCTGTCGGTGTTGTCCATGCAGTGGGTGTAGTCCATCAGGAAGTCAGGAGACCCTAGGCCGAGGTAGTTCTCGGGAGCCTCTTCTGCACTCGCGCGGGGTGGGGACGACACCTGGCCCTTCTTGAAGGCTCTAGTGCCGGCTACGCCCAGTCCCTTGTGAGGCTGTAACAAGGCGGTCGCCGCCCTCTTTTCGATGGCATTCTCCCGAGCCACCATTTTCCTCCTCCTCATAGAGCCCCCAATGTAATACAGTGCATACACGTCCTTGGGGTAAGTGGTGGCCACTTCTTTTAGGCGTGCTCGACGGAGCGCAAGGCCTCCACTTCATCACAACGGACCATGATGATTTCACCGCTGCCTCCAGGCATATTAAGGGTGTTGTAGGCATGGTGAGTGGGCTCCATGAACTTGGCCAAAGTTGGGTAGCAGAGGATGACGTTGTACGGGAGTTCGATGTGGGCCACATCGAAGTTGATAAGGACAGTGCAATAGTTATCGCGCATCCCGAACATGACGGAGAGGCGCACCTGTCCGATCGGTATGGTTGTCCTGTTGGTCACTCTAGAACGATATGGTTGGAATCGGCCTATCGTATGGCACCTGGAGTTGGGCGAATGTCTCGGTGGAGATCACGTTAAGGCCCGCGCATCCATCGATGAGGGTCTTTACGACCGCAATGTTGTTGATGGTGGGGGTGCAGATCAGGGGGAGAGTGCCTACGGGCGTAATGTATACACGGTGGTTACGAGCGTCGAAGGTGATGGGGTACTAAGACCACTTGAGCTTCAGGGACTGGACCCTTGGCCTGACGCTGGCAACCTTGCAAGTGAGTAGCTTAAAGTGCTTGTTGGCACCGGGGCCTGGGAACGACCAAGGATGCAGGAAAAGGCCCCTTGCGGTAACTGGTATACCCCAGGGTCCTCGGTATGGCCCTTCTCCAGCTGCAAAGGAAGCTGCTGCACAGCGTTGGCCTGATGGCCCACCTGGGGCGCTTCGCGGCCTCCGAAGTTGTTGTTCCAGTTCTCGCCTCCATGGTTTCGACCCCTCCTTCCACCATGATCTCCATTGTATCTACCCCTTCTCTGGTTGTTACACATGTAGGGGAGCTTCTTGAGCTCGTATCAGTCGTCGGTGGGGTGTCCTCTTCTCTTGTGGAGTTGACAGTACGCACTGCCGGCCCATTCCCCTTCACCGCGCTCCTTGCTTGGACTCTTCCGGTCAGGCTCTATGGCCAGGACGATGATGATATTGTGTTTCGAGTCCTTGTCCTTTCTCTTGGATGATCTCGAGGCCTTAGGGGTGGTCTCTTCCTCTGTAAGTCTGAACATCTGCCCCACCTCTGCCTTGGCGCACTTTTCATATATGACAAAGAGCTCAGAAGCCGTGGTGAGGTTCTCACCCCGGATGCCGATCTTCTCCCTCATCTTGACATCCTTGACGCCCTCAGAGAAGGTGGTAATGACGTAGGAGTCCGAGATCTTGGGGATCTTGTTACGGACTTGGCTGAACCTCTACAAGAACTTGAAGAGGGTCTCTCCAGGTTGCTGGCCCACCTGGCAGAGGTCAAAGTATGTGAGAGAGCGTTCGTAGCTCCCCTTGAAGTTCACGATGAATAGGGAGCTAAGCTCGGCCCACAAATCGATGGATTCCTCCAGAAGGTTCATCAGCCATTTGCTAGCCATATCCTTTAGGCACAGGGGAAGACAGTTCACCATGATGTGGTTGTCGCCTCCTGCTGCCTCGATGCTTGTGGTGTAGAGATGCAGGAACTTGCACAGGTTGGTCGTTCCTTAATAGCGCAGGTGTCTCCGGATGGAACTTCTGTGGACAGACCACACGGTAGAGGCCCTTGGTGAGGGAGAGACAGTTGGTGGCCTACACAACCTTGTCGTTGGCGAGGGCTGATGACCCACAAGTATAGGGGGTGTATTGTAGTACTTTCGATAAATAGAAGGTATTGACTAGTGGTTTGGAGGAGGAAATCTCTGTAAATCCTTAGCAAACAGATTTTTAGGGTTTTTTAATAAAGGAAAGAAATAAAGTGCAAGGAAATAAAAGGCAGCAAATAATTGCAGCAAGTAGCCCAATCCTTTCTTAGCAAAGGATAAGCCGGTTGTAATACTTATGTGTCCCAAACGTTCTCGAGGACACATGGGTCCATGTAGTATATAGATGGTTGTATCTCCTCCTTTGTGCTTTCATGTCTAGATCTTGTGAGCTCCGTTCATGATTAAGATCTCATCTATTTTTAATCATGCATGTTGTGTTTGCGGGGATCCGATGGATATTCAGATTACTATGGCAGATTGATTAATGGTTTTGTCTTATTGATTCTATCATGTCTGTGTTGTTTGTGATCTTGCATGCTCTCCATTGTTAGTAGCTATCTTGGCCAAGTAGTTGCTAGTGACTCCAAGAGGGGGTATTTATGCGCGATACTGGGTTCATTCCTCTATTTAATCTAAGGGAAGTGACAGAAATCTCTAAGGTGGTAGATGTGTTGTAGCTACTAGGGAGAAAACAACGGTCTCTTGTTCATGGAACAAGTGGATTGTTTACCTTCCACAATTTGCTTAAAGTAGTTGTCTGTTGCTTGCAACTTAATACTGGAGGGGGTTCATATGATAACCCAAAGGTGGACTTCTAGTCATAGATGCAGTTATGACTTGCAGTCTATGTATCTTGTTGTATTGCCCAATCGAATCTCATAGGATCTTTATGTCTAGTATTGCATTGTTATGCCTTGCTCAGTCCTGTCAATTGCCCTACTGTAATTTGTTTTCCAGCATGCCATGTTTGTTTATCTAAGGGGAACACCTCTAGTGAAATATGGACTATGGTCCAATCTTTACCATTGATAAATCTTCCACTTTTACTATTTACTTGTTGGAAACCATCATCACCTTACACACAATACAGTTAATCCTTTGTTACAGCAACCGGTGAGATTGACAACCTCACTATTAGTTCGGGCAAAGTCTTGAGTTTGTGTTTTGCAGGTTTGCACGTTGCTTGCAGCTAGGGCTGGACATGACCCAGCGAGCTTTTGGCTCGACCCGGTCCAGGGGCGGCTCGTCCCGAGCTGGGCTCGGCCCACGAAGGGTAGAGACCGAGTCAAGCCCAAAAACTAGGACCGTGGCGAGCAAAAGGCTCGCGCGGGTCAGCTCGGTCTAGCCCGGCAGGCCGCAGTAGCCCATGGAGAGAGGGGGTGGGTATGGTCGCTCGCTCCACTGTCCACTCGCTCGAGTCTGAAATCGCTCTCACGTTCCCCTCACCTCGCGTACGCCTCCCCAACCTCCAGTTCCGCCACCGGTCTGATGTACCCGAGCTCTTATGTCCCCCCGCGCGCGCCCAAGTTCGGTGCATGTCCCGGTCGCCTGCTACTCGAGCTGCCGGCGGCCTCGCAGCTTCCCAGCACCACCATGGAACTGAAGAAGTAGAAGCCTCTATCCGCTCTATATGGGGACCAGACAGCACCTACAAACTTGTGATTGTCGATTATCTCTCAAACTATTATGCATGATAAGTTTGTTGTCAAAATTCCACTAAATATCGTATATAATTGCTACTACATGCTACTGGAAGTAGCTAGGACATGTACTCTATTCTTACAGTAACATTAGGGTTCTTTTCAAGTTCTTGATTGTTGATTCTTTTCATAGGCATGGATTCAGAGATAGTTGAATTATTATTCTGTGAAGTTTGATGAAAAAATTTCAATATTTACTTTCTTAATTTTGTTCGACAAATTTGAACTGGGAATTAGTATTAGTTCCTGGTTACATTCCTGGCTTCATCGTGGGTTGGCCCGAGCTGGACCTAGTTTTGGAAAAACTCGGGCCGAGCCTGTTTTAGTGGACCGACAGCCCAATGAGCCAGCCCGAGCTGAGCCATTTTTTCACGGGCCAAAAGCTGGCTCGCACCGAGCCTAGCCCGAGCTGGCTCGTGCCCAGCCTTACTTGCAACACCTTTGATACGTTTCCTTCCTCCTACTGGTTCGATAACCTCATTTTCTTACTGAGGGAAAACTTGCAGCGGTGCTGCATCATACCTTGCTCTTGGGGTTTCCCAACAAAGCGTTAACACGCATCAAGACTTTCTGGCGCCGTTGTCAGGGAGGCTAAGGACGTCTTCCCAAAGGGAATCCTCCTCAACCTTTCTCTTTACTTTGTTTTTAGTTTGCTTAGTTTCTTTTGATTGGTTTTGTTTGTCTCTTTTTATCAAAAACTCCAAAAAAATAGTTTAGTTTGGTTTGCTTTCTCTTATCAAAAACACAAAAAAATTAGTTCCTGCACTAGCTGCTGCTGATGTTTTTGGCTTGCTCCACTTTTGCCAAAATGAACTCTGCTGAGAACACCAAGTTGTGTGACTTCACTAGCACAAACAACAATGATTTCCTTAGGACTCCTATTGCTCCACCTAGTCTTGATGCTACCTTTTATGAAATTAAGCCTGCTTTGTTGAATCTTGTGATGAGAGAGCAATTTTCTGGTGCTAGTTCTGATGATGCTGCTGCCCATCTCAATAGCTTTGTTGAACTTTGTGAGATGCAAAAGTATAAGGATGTAGATGGAGATATTATTAAGCTCAAGTTGTTTCATTTATCCTTGAGAGGAAAGCCTAAAGAATGGTTGCTATCCTTGCCTAGAAATAGTATTGATTCTTGGATTATATGCAAAGATCCTTTTATTGGAAAGTACTACCCTCCTTCTAAGATTATATATATGAGAAGTGATATTATGAAAATTAAACAACTTGATAATTAACATGTTTCTCAATCTTGGGAAAGAATGAAATCTTTGGTTAAGAATTGTCCCACTCATGGAAACCTGTTGGATTCAGCTGCTGGAGGTACCTTTATGACCATCACCTTGGGTGTTGCAACAAAACTCCTTGATAATATGATGGTTAATTATTCTGAATGGCACACTGAGAGAGCTGCACATGTGTAGGATTCTCAACCTAATAAGGTAGATTCCTCCTGTGTTTTACAATTCTAGTCCCTGGATCAATAGCTAGCATCCACAGTTAAGATGTAATATCAAGAAACAAAGGTCATAATATAACTTTATAACCAGGAATAACATAATTTCATTGCATCATAAATAGCTCATATGGCTATTACATTACATTGCAGCGGAATAACTATAATCATGGGGTCCTTCATCTTCAAAGTGCCACAGGCAGATGTTGGTTGTAGACTTTGTAATCCTAATCAATCAATCTTCACTAAAACAATCAAACCTACAACATACAAGTTACAGCCACAAAGGGTCAATACATTTGAATTGTATTTGCAAGTGATACTATAGTAGTATTGTAGAGTCTATCAACTATATGCATTTGGCTGAGTGGAGTTGAGGCTTGCATTGCTCAAAATAGATTTTTCCTTAACATTTGAAAATATTAAGTTTTTGTTTGACAAAAATCATTTCCTCAATCAAAGATTTCAAGATCCTTGTACCAAGCCATCTCTCCATCAATGATTGAAGAATTCAAACAACCCTTGTTCAAACCACAAGATTTTAATTTAGAAATTGGAATGATGAGATTCTTGATTGCTTCCATGTCTTGATGCTCAAATTGTCCTTTACCAGGGACATGGCTAAGTACTTAGATTTTACACTCTGCAGA
Source organism: Avena atlantica (assembly GCA_910589765.1). Lineage (NCBI taxonomy): Eukaryota > Viridiplantae > Streptophyta > Magnoliopsida > Poales > Poaceae > Avena > Avena atlantica. Next base: position 4,032,164 of record OU342736.1, on the reverse strand, counting down.
GGTGGTGCACTTTCCCCACAAGACTTGGTTTCCCAAGACAAGATCTTTCAGAAGCCTTCCCTTAGACCAAAATGGACGCGCTCCAACCTATCAAACACTACCACCCACTGTCCATATGGCTAAGTTCTTGCAACCTATATGATCATGGCAGAGCCCATATTGCCAAGTGGTTGCACTTGAAGCTTCTCAACATTTGACATCTCAAATCTCTTTGTGCCTGGGTGGCATACCACAAGTGAGATACACAACCCAAGTCCATGGCCTTGTGTAACCACTCAACATATCCCAATCTTTCCATTCCACCCAGGAGGTTCATTAACTTAGTTGTTTTATTAAACAAAACCTAAGTCCTCAGGCTTAGAATATTTTTCCATAGTGTGAATATATATTCCACCCATGTTTTCTATTAGCTAGGCTAAGCTTGGTAGTAGTAGGAATCTTAACTTAGGAAAATCCTACTAATACCAGAATACCAAATATGACAATAATAAAGATAACCCCGATGCTTCCTTCTTCTCGTAGTCTCACAATCGCAACTATCGCCGTTATCGAGCATACATGCAAACAAACAATACACCAATCAATACAAAGCGTACAAGCAACAAACCATACAGCAAGTAAAGGGGTAACTACAAGATATACATCAGTGTGATGTTGGAGGTTTGATTTTATTTGGATTGGAATAAGATTTGGAGGCATTAGGGCAAAGAGCCTTTGGATTTAGAGTCTAGGAACTACCTAAGAGAGGGGTTTTTGACCAAGGGCTGGATCTATATGATACCATTGTATAAATATGATACCATCAGATAGGTGTTGATAAAATGAAGCCAACAAAAGTGGTTTCACTATTTTATCAATTTCCCTTGATTTTAATGGATTTTATAATGATTAAAGCTCTAGTTTTAGGAAATAATTCACCAGAACTTCTCTGGAGTTCCAAAATTATTTCCTTGGGTGATTAGGTAGTCTTTTATGGACTGAACCCAGAGGAGTTGGAATCTCCTCAAAACAATTAACAGAATGCCCTTGAGAAATTCCCAAACGCAGTACTGGACAAGATTTGTCTTTTTCATCAGATTTATTTTACAGCAGATTTTTAGTTGATTGAAAGAGAACATGTTAGGTACTGAAGACACCTTTCCGTAGAAATTGGATTCAACCTTTTTGGAGCTACAGATCTACTGTAATGATTTTAGTAGTGAATAAACCATGCATAGAAAAGTTTAATTCACCAAAATTCAAAGGGGGCTCATAAAATTATGCGCTACTGAGTTTTGGAAGATATGGTTATGTGTGACCTCTGAGAGATGGAAATAGGCCAAAACCTCAGTTTGTTTGACCTATGAAATTTATTGAAGGCAGAAATGACTTTATTTTGTTATTTTTGTTATCATTAAACTAAGAAGCAAAATAAGGTGGGGCCAGTGGGAGTTGAAATATATGGTCAGTACATACCAGAGACAATTGGGCTTACTCCATTTGGACTTGTAAAGTCCCCTGGACAAATTATTTAATGGTCAGTACAGATCATGGTAGGGGATTTATCATATTTAATCTATGCATTATTTTGGTACAGAACTTGGTCTGCATGTTAGGGAAAACCCTTGTACATCTAACCAAATTTAGATCTGGTCATTTGGGAGTGCTTTCCATTTTTATTTGGAAATAAGCCAGATCCTAGTTTTCAGATCCAGCAAAACTAAGAAAAGAAAAAGGAAACAGGGGACTTCGGGCCAGATCCACGGGGGAGTGGGCCGCAGGGGTCTCCTGGCCCACCCGAGGCTGCGCCCACGCAAGAGGGGGAGAAGCTGCTGGCCTGGTTGGGCCGGCCTGCCAGCGGGAGGAGGGGAAACGGAGGGGTATCAGGGGATCCTGGCCGTCTGACCGAAGCAGATTCGACGGCAGGGCTTCTTCTCCTTCCTCCATCGTGAAGAGGGAGGAGGAAACCTTAACCGAGGGTGGGGAGCGTCGGGGAGCTCCCCTGAGGGCTAGGGGAAGGTTGGGAAACGTCGAAGGGGACGCGACGCACCACGGGGAGTCCGGGGATGGGTGGCAGCGTCGGTCTTGACGTCGGGGAATGGCTCGCGCAGGAACGCCTGCCGACGTTTTCTCGGTTGCTTGCCAGGGAGACGCTTATGGTTGCTGCAAGCCAAGGAAACGGGCGTTAGTAGATGCAGGAAAGCAAGGATATTCGATTGGTATGACATGCAGGGAGAGATTAAGCATGAGGAAGAAGCTACGCTAAGTTTTTGGCCCAAGGCCGAAGCTTCAAGTTTTTCTTCTCCAGGGCAAGGTAGAGCAGGGGAGTGCTCTGGGGGCAAATGAGGTCTAGGGATGCACTGGGGTGGCCTCTAGCCTTTTTATTTCAAACCTCATGGGTATAGATGAAATGTCCAAAATGGTCATGGGGTGAGGGCTTCCCATTGGTTGCTAAGGGAGGTGTTGGGTGGTGTTGTTCAAAGGTGGGCAGAGAGGTGGTGAGAGGGGGTGGGGTAGCTGCTGTCCCTCTTATTACAAAGATATGGGGAAGATTTCCTCTCTCTCTCTCTCTCTTTCTCAAGTTTCAAGTGCTAAAGGACAAGAGGTGCTACAGTGTTGGTCGACCAGAGGGATGTGTGCTTCTAGGGAGTAGTGCTGGAGAAGTAGTGTTTGACAAGATTTGGTGATGGTTGAAGTTTGTTTGAAACCATACTTGATTGGTTTTGCAAATTTGATAAAAGGGAGGCTTGTGAAGGAAGTTGATAAATTTGCATTGGACAGTGGGAAATGCTACTGTTAGGTGTTATAGGTCAAATAACCTATTCATGATTTAAATGGGATTTTTCTGATGATCATAATCCCATTTAAATGCACCTTTTCAAAAAGTGCAGAAATAGATTATGGAAGCAAGAATGGTATTTTCACATTGGGCAAGCTTAGTTTTTGGTGGGATATGGTACTAAATACCATAACACACATTTGAGAATTTTATTGGGATTTATTGAAGTGGAAAAGTATTTTCAGGGAATTCTTTCTTGTTTCTGCCATTTAAGAAAAAGGGCAAAAATAAATAATAAGGAATCTCAAAAATACTTATTTTTGAGTTGGTAAGGTGGGATATGATATGGAGAACTCAACTATACATTGATTTGGCAGAGTTGTTTGGAGAAAAACAAACTTGTCTTTAGAGACAAGGGTTTTGAGGAATTTGCAAGATAAAGAAATAAAATAGTTCAATAATCCAAATAATTATGGAAATTATTTGGGGATGCTTATATCCAAGTTAGATGATGTGAACTTGATGTAGGCATCAGAGTTCACCTTGGTTTGGAAGAAAAATGGTGAAAAATAATTAAAACTAGATTTCTGGGGGATCTAGGGTTTTGTTAGTGTGATGCCTTCTAATCAGGGTTAGATTATGGAGCACAGATCTCACCTTGGCACAAGGGGTATATGGATGGATAGACCATGTCATATAGATTATCATGGAAGCAAGAGTTAGGCTTGGTGTGATTTGAGGTGGTTTTGGAGTGCTGGCAAACTTTGTTGAAAATAAGGCTGCCATAACAGATACATGAGTTAGCCTCCTAAACCATGTGGGTTTAAGCAGCACAAGGCTCCAATCGAAACAAGTGGAGTGTGAGTTGATAGGCCTTGGTTAGTAGATCATAACCATGCAAACAGTTTGTCAAGGGGATGTGGCATATAGATGTGGGTTTCTGCCAAAGTAATCAAGATGATAAGATTTGCACAAAAGATTATTATCTTGACTACAAAACCATCATGGATGAGTGGTAAATAGAATGTATTAGCTAAGGGAAAGAGTGGGCTTTGGTAGTACTAAAGATGTACTGCGAGATGGTTAAAGTACATTCTCAAGAATGCACATAGGTTGGAAAAGGTAGAGCTCCAAACATGGTATCCGGATAAGAAATCCAGACTTAGCCATTTTGGCTGATTTAGGGTTTTATACTAGTGTAGGTGTAGATGATTTTGAGAGGATGCTAGGTTCCAAAATCATGATCATATGGAGGATGTTAATGTTTAGGTACTAACTAAGTAGGTAGGATTCAAGCTTAGATGGGGTCTCCACTGAGTTGGTAACCATCTAGAGGGATTATCCTTGGGCGGTTCTGACCAGGAGGGAAGCTTAGATGGGGTCTCACTCTAGTTCCTAAGCAAACAAGGCAGTCAGTAGATCAAGGCAATTCATCAACCAGCAGATCAAGGCAATTCATCAACCAGCAGATCAAGGCAATTCATCTTAATCCTTATCCAACTATTACTATGGTTACCATCAAGCCTAGCTTGAGGTAAGGATGGGTATGTTGAAAGAGGTTTATTTTTGAAATAGGATATGTACCATCTTAGTATCTCTACCAAGATTGAGATGAAAAGGTTTTAATAAGGTTTTGGAAAACGTAGGGATAAGAGTAGTTGAAGGTTCTATCTTGAAAACATAAGGAGATAATATATAGGTCTTCATAGTTTTGTTAATAGAAACTAGTAAAGTATTTGGTTGTGTGAAAGTCATGTTGGCTCAGGTTTTGGAATACCAGAACATTTGGGAATATGAAAGATGATCCAAGACCTCTCTTTTGTAAAATAGTTTTTGTAAACTTAGTTTGAGATGAGGAGTATACAACTAATACACAAATAGTTGCTTGAACACAAGCAAGCAAGTAATCTCACAATGCAAGAAAAAGTTTTTGTTCCCCCTGATTTTTGCCTTTTTGACATTAAATCAAGGTTGCTAAAATTGGGATGTTACAACATCTTCTTGTCCAAGATAGCTACTAGAAACGGAGAGCATACAAGATCACAAACAACACAGACATGATAGAATCAATAAGAAAAAACCATTAATCAATCTTACATAGTAATCTCAATATCCATCGGATCCCCGCAAACACAACATGCCTGATTACAAATAGATGATCTTGATCATGAATGGAGCTCACAAGATCTAAACATGGTAGCACAAAGGAGGAGCTACAACTATCTAGCTACTACATGGACCCATAGTCCAAGGTGGAACTACTCACACTTCTTACCGGAGGCTGGCATGATGAACAAGAAGGCCTCCCGGATGATCTCCCCTCCGGCAGGGTGCCGGGAAGATCTTCGGATTCCCCCGATCTAGGGACGATGGTGGCTGTGGCTACAAACAATTTCGTGGAATATTTATCGGCTACTTAGGGTTTATGCATTAGGGGGTCTTTATAGGCGAAGAGGCGAGGCAGGGGGCGGCCAGGGTGGTTACACCGCTCAGGCGCTGCTAGACCTAGCCCGCGCCTCCGGGGGGTGTGGCCCCCTGGTGCCTCCCCTCCGTCTCGTACTCTGGCTCCGTGTTCCCCGCGGTTAAATATTGACTTTGGCTTTTGTCCCATCCAATTCCGAGAATATTGATTTTCTGCCTTTCTGGAACCAAAAACAGAAGAACACAGGCAACTGGCACTGTGCCATCTTGTTAATAGGTTAGTACCAGAAAACATATAAAAACACCTCAAAGTGTAGACAAAGCAAAGAAAAGTAGATACTAAGTTTAACTATCAAGCATCAAGCGTCCCCAAGCTTCTGACGTATCAAGCATCCCCAAGCTTAACTCCTGCTCGTCCTCGAGTAGGTAAGTGATAAAAATAATAATTTTTGAGGTGACATGCACCATCAAAATCATGATCAAACCATTTGCAAGCATTGAAAGCTAGGATCAAAGAACTCTAAACATGAGCATGAAAGATGGAGTTCTAACAGTAAGACAAAGTAACTATGCATGCAACATGAAAGGCTACAAACAAAGATCATGAATAACATGCATTGAAAAATGTTTGTTTGTTTCACATACAGAAAACATGGCATAGTTGCATTCAGCTTGTCCCTCATGGAGTAGCAAATAGATGCATAGGACACCTTCAAAGTTGATAAGAGTGACTAGATACAAATAGCACAAGAACAAGTAATATCAACAATATGCATCAATCAATAAATTTTGGGACAATGCACATAGAACTAAGAATGGCAACTATGCTCATTTAACTAGTGCTTAAAGGATAGAAGGTGGAGACTTAATATAATAGTGGAAGAAAGGCCCTTCATAAAGGGAAGCAGGGATTTCAAGTCTGAAAAAGAGCTTCCAAAAATTATGGTACTTGTTAGCTTTCAACTCTCATTTCCCCTATCATAAGCATCTTGAAGTGATTAAGATTAAAGTGAACAAACTATGGAGTATATGCTTGACAAAGTATTAGTTGGCAATCTCATGTCCCTTGAATATGAGGGCCGCACCTCATGCTACTAAACTTTAGTCACCTGTAAGTTCTTGTCATAGTAAGTACAAGTGTATCATAGAGAACCATCAACGGGGTACGCCTTGCACATGATACAGAAGATATCCCATAATAAAAATGACAAGGCAAGCATACAATGAGCATCTCAACAATCTTCTTATTTACCATGGGAAAATGGTGCTTTTTTCTCTGTTTCCTCTTTTCAATATGTCTCTTTTTTTATAAGAAGAAAGCTTAATAGATGTCATTATGGTGAAGCTGCAAGTTTCCATCATGATTAGGCATGGATTAGGCTAGCGGCCCAGACGTTTCTCTAACACACATACATAACTCCATGTACTTACAAGCTCCCCTTTCATTTCACACCGACGACATCCATAGACAAAAGAGCATGATATCAATTGTGTACAAAGTATAAGTGCAATGTTGAAAGCGTTCCCCGTGACAGCACGGTTCTGCTAATTCTAACGTATAAGTGCAAGCATATACAACATAGATGACACAATGGTTCAAGTTTATTAGGGGCAAGTAAAATAAAGTGTGCCATCAAGTTTGTTATAGCTTTAATCACTAAGTTTTCACATAACAAAATACTTTTTAATTGGAAGATAGATGAAAACAAGAATATACTTGGAATGGTGTAACACACCATGCATAGGAATTTATAGTGGACACTTTGGAATGACTTGGTTTCTTGGGAGTTGGATGCATGAGTAGAGCTTACTCATACAAGTGGAGGCTAGCAAAAGACCGGGAGCGACCAACTAAGAGAGCAATAATGGCAATAATCATGCAGAGTGACAAAACATTACTGATCAAAGCATAAAGTAGTACTACAAGTCAAGGAATAAATGGTCATAGAGGCTATGGTGACTTGTTCATAGTCATAACATGGTGTGAGAATGTGCCAAGTCAACCCAAACAGAGCATCAAAGGAGAATACCACAATACTATGCTTTTGTATGCTAAAACAACGCATGATTCCTTCAAGGCACACTAATCAATCCCAATTGTTTGGAACAAGTCATGCTACAGCAATAATCACTAAGCATAAGTTCAAAACAACACCTAGCATGTCATGATAAAGTCAAAGCCACAGTCAATGCAAGCTCCGCTTGCAATTTGAAGAAAGAACTTACTACTCATTTCCAACACCAAGCAAATTATTTCCAAAACAACACCTAGCATGACATGCTAAAGTCTAAGTCATAGTCAAAGCAAGCTCCTCTTGTACTACTCAAGCAAGAAATTTCTACTCCTCTCCAACACCAATCAACTTATTTGAAACAACACAGCGAGAATGGGGGTCCAAACTACTTTATTCAAGAAAACTAAGAAAACCAAACGAAAACTAAGACGCTCCAAGAACAACACAATAGTGCATGAAACAATAAAAACGAAGTGTCTAGAAAGACCTGAGATTTTTATTGATGAAGAAGGGGATGCCTTGGGAATCCCCAAGCTTTGACGCTTGTACCTCTTGAATAATTCTTGGGGTGACACGGGGTGGAATCCCCAAGATTGAGCTTTTTTCCATTCTTCATCTCATTACATCATTCTCTCTCTACACCTGAAATTTTTTCTTTATACAAAACTTCACACAATCTTCATTAGCAACATTAGTGTATTCAAAAGATAATAGACCCTTGGGTTTAGCTTTAGAACAGAAAAAATTTCACTAAAAACACAATCTACTGTAGAAATTCCCTCAAAAAGCTCAATTTCCCAAAAAGAACCCAAAAAAGGAATCAATAAGAAGCAAATGCAAATAATGGCAGAAATCTGTCAAAACAGACCAGCAGGTAGAAACCAATTTTTTAGAAGACCTTATGTTGCTCAAATCAAAAAGTGTTTAACTAACGAAAGTTAGATAACATACTGGGGGATTTGTTCACAAAATATCAGATCATTCTGTATTACAGAGATTTCGCACGAATTTTTATGGTAGAGCACAAAAATCTGTTTCGGGACAGCAACTCCCCAAATCTTACTTTCATCTCATTAGAGGTCATTCTTGGCACAAAAAGCAAACAAAAAGGATAAGGAGAGGCCACTACTGAGGTAATAACTTCCAAGACTCAAGAAAACTCTTGGGTTATCTCCCAACAGGTACTTTTCTTTAACGTCTTTAAGATAGGCACAAGAAGGAAGAATCAAGAATTTTCAAATCAAGAAGCATTAACATCAAACCTTGCTTTCAAAGGATGATCAAAAAGAAACTTCTCTCTCCTCCTAGGGAAGTGTTCAATACCTTTCTTGAATGGAATTTGATATTTAATGGTGCATTCTTTCATATCATTGACGGCACCAACAGTTCTAATAAAAGGTATTCCCAAAGTAATACGACAAGAAGCATTGTATTCAACATTTAAACATAGAAATCAATCGGGACATAAGCATTGTTAACCATAATAAGAACATCATTAACACTCCCCATGAGTTTATTTTTAGCATTATCATTAAGTGGGACATCCAAATAAGAATCTTCCAAAGGTGGAAAATCAAGCATTTCATAAATCTTTCTAGGCATAATAGAGACACTAGAACCAAGGTCACATGAAGCTTTGAGATCAAAGTCATTCACTTGCATATTAATAATGGGTTCACAACTATCTTATACTTTCCTAGGAATAGAGGCTTTGTGTTTCAACTTCTCTTCCTTAATTTTTAATAAGAGCATCTGTAATGTGTTTGGTGAAAGCCGCATGCATGTCACTAGCATCAGGACTTCTAGCAAGCTTTTGTAGGAACATAATCACTTCAGAAATATTGCAACCATCAAGATCAAAATCAAACTTAGCATCACTAGTAGTAGGCTCATTGGGTTTAGGCATTGTGGTAGGAGGAATAGGGACTTCTTGTGGTTTAGTGGCATCCATATTGGTGGTGGTGATAGTGCATACACTATTGTTTCTAGCAATTTCAGGTTCTCTTTCCCACTTAGCATGAAGTTGGGCTAACAATCTAACATTTTCGTCAATAGTAACTTGTATGGGAGTAGCAACAAAGGTACTTTCCAAAGTTTCAGGTTTAGCAGCCATTTTATTAATCAAGGAAGACTGTGCTTCAGACAAAGACGAAATATTTTTCTCAACATTCAAAACCTTTTCTTCCACAGTCTTATTGAAAGTGGTTTGTTTACTAATAAAGTCTTTGAGAACGACTTCAAGTTCAGAGGGGGAACTTCTAATATTGTTGTAGGAGTTTCCATAGGTATTGCCATTATTAGGAGGATAAGGCCTATAATTGTTGTTACTACGAAAATTATTCCTATAGGCATTATTGTTGAAATTGTTGTTTCTAATGAAGTTCACATCAACTTGCTCTTCTTGAGCAACCAAAGAGGCTAAGGGAAAATTATTAGTATCTAAAGGAGCTTTCCCTTTAACAAGCTTAGCCATGATAACATCAATCTTAACACTCAAAGAGGAGGTTTCTTCAACAGAATATACCTTCTTACCATGTGGAGCTTTCTCAGTGTGCCATTCAGAATAATTAACGACCATATTATCAAGTAGTTTTGTTGCAGCACCCAAGGTGATGTTCATAAAGGTACCTCCAGCAGCTGAATCCAACAGGTTTCTTGAAGAGAAGTTCAAACCTGCATAAAAAGTCTAGATAATCATCCAAGTAGTGAGTCCATGAGTGGGACAATTCTTAACCAAAGATTTCATTCTTTCCCAAGCTTGAGCAACATGTTCATTATCAAGTTGTTTAAATTTCATAATATCACTTCTCATAGATATAATCTTAGCAGGAGGATAGTACTTTCCAATAAAAGCATCTTTGCACTTAATCCAAGAAGCAATACTATTTCTAGGCAAGGATAGCAACCATTATTTAGCTTTTCCTCTCAAGGAGAAAGAAAACAACTTGAACTTAATAATATCTCCATCTACATCCTTATATTTTTGCAGCTCACAAAGTTCAACAAAGTTATTGAGGTGGGCAGCAGCATCATGATGACCCACAAGTATAGGGGGTGTATCGTAGTACTTTCGATAAATAGGAGTGTCGATCCCAATGAGGAGCAAAAGGTGTTGACTAGTGGTATGGAGCAGGAACTCTCTGCAAATACTTAGCAAACGGATTTTTAGGGGTTTTCTGATAAGGCAACAAAACAAAGTGCAAGTAATATAGAACAAACGCAGCGACTGGCCCAATCCTTTCTTAGCAAAGGACAAGCCGGTGGAAATACTTATAAAGACCAGACATTGTCGAGGACACATGGGAATTCTGTCAAGTGCTTTCGCTTCAAATAGTTGAATACTCTTCTTTGGTGTTGTAAGTGTTGTGTGGGTGAACCTGTGCTAATGTACCGACCTTACTTGGACTAATACATACTTGTGATTAAACCCCATGTAAACATCCATAACTATAGGAAAGTAATTAAGATATAAATCTAACCACAGCCTTAAACTCTAAGATCCTACACTCCCTTGTGCAAAGGTGTCCTAACGGGGGTTCAGGTTTCTGTCACTCCGGAAACCTCACAATTAGTAGCCAAATAAACAATGCATTCCCATAGGCCCATAAATGGTGAAGTATCATGTAGTCGAAGTTCACATGACACCACTAAAAGAATAGCACCACAACTTAAATACTAACCATTGAATAATAACTCAACACAAAACCACTAATAACAACATGACTTCTCCCATGTCCTCAAGACATCATATGGATCAAGATCAAAGATGATATGATAATGGATAACAATCTGAACATAAACAATATTCCAATGGTTCCACTCACAAGCATCAACTACAATAGTAATTAACACCGGGAAAGTTTCCCCTAAGAACTAAAGCAATATCCAACACAATTGTTACAGCGGGGCGGAGTGGTGATGATGGTGCTGGTGGAGATGATGGTGTGGATGATGATCATGATGATCCCGATGAAGACTAGCTTGATGACGGTGTTGATGGCGATGATCTCCCCTCTCTGGGAAGGAATTCCCCCGGCAGAAATCTGTCTACTGGAGAGATCTTTCTCTCTCGGTGTTTTACGCCCTGCAGAGGTGGTGGAAATCTATCTGTGGTCACTCCCCTAGCCTTAGGGTTCCATATGGAAGATATAGGCAAAGGTGATGGGGATGTGCTTACCGGGGTATACCCAGCAGGACGTTTCCGACTGGCCCAAGAACTGGAGAGTGGGCCTGCAAGACGGCGACTGGATCGAAGCCCAGCGAGGATCCAAGCGACTAGAAGCTGAAGGCCCAGGCGAGTAGATAGGCCCAGTCGGATTAGGTTAAACGAGTACCGAATCCTTAACTGATTCGGTTGAGATATGTAAACCCTAGGGGAGGTGAGCCTATATAAACCTCCCTGCGGAGCGTGTAGAGATACGTTCCATCATACACCCAAGCGACTCGCCGCCTAGCCGCCGAGCTCGCCCATTGTACCACCTCCATAGAATCTAGCAGGAGTAGGTATTTACCCTCCGGGGGGCCGAACCTGGGTAAAACCCTGTGTCTCCGCCCTCATCTCGCACCGCAGATGGCTGGCCGCCCTTTCCCCTCGTTCTACTACTCGCTGCCGATTGCAGCATCTGCCGTGACCATTCCCACGACAGTGGCGCCCACCATGGGGCCTGGCCGGTCTGGCCGGTGTTCTGCGGCGAGATCCAATCTGCCCATCAACGAGACGGTCGTCACCGGCCGCATGATAGCAATCGGCGAGATGCTCCAAATCTTGCCGAGCAGCTACGTCCCGGCGGCGCGACCCGTCACGCACAGCGTCATCCTGCCGGTCAGCACGATCAGCCTCTTCGTCGGCCTCACCGACGTCATCGTCTCGGAGGACTCGGCTCGCATCCGCGAGTCGGCGCCACGCGATCGGCTCTCCGAGAGCCAGATCCGCACGATCCATCTCCTCGCCTCCGAGTACAACTCGGCCCACAGCAACGTGGCCAAAAACTCAGCGGCCACAGAAGACGCGGCCCTCAACGACGACGCCGACTCGGCGACCCCGGCGTCACTCGCCGGATCCATCACCGTGGCTTCACCCGCGGGCTCCATCACCCAGGTCTCCAACATGGGAGACTCGAGGACCCCTCCATCCTCGGGATCTTCAACTTCGACTCCGGGTCGGACAACTCCGCCGACCTCCGCGAAGGAACCGGTTGCCACGCCACGACCTACATGGCGACCGGCACCGAGCCGCCGGAAGACCCCTTCTCCACCCCAATCCCTCCTAACGCCACGGCGACGGAGTTCGAGGAACTCCGCCTGAAACTGGCGGAGGCAATGCGCAAGGAGCAAGCCGAGCGCGAAAAATTTCTCCTCGAGCAGGTGACGGCGCAGGAGCTATCGCGCTACCACCAGCAGCGGATCAGGTCGCGCCTGAACCCCACCGTTCAGGGGCGCGCCCTGAACTTCGACGATTAAAACGACCCGGCCCGCGTGGCCGAGCGCGCGATCTGCGAGAACGCGCCGCCAGGAGGAAGCGCCCGGTCCCCGCCAGGGTCGACGGCGATGGGCGCCCCACCTCCACCCAACCGCACACCTCCCAGGGACTAGCCGCGGATAGTAGTCTCCTCACAGGAGCGAGACGCAAACGGCCTCCCACTGTTCTCCACCCCGATGGACAACCTCGTGGCAGGCCGTGCAGCAGCCGACAACATCACGGCCACCGGCGACGGCGCCCTCCAGATCAAGTACGTCAGGGCCCTGCTCGCAAAGGCCGTCGAGCAGCAAAACGCGGGCGATGACTCGCAGGGTCGAGTGTAGTCGCGTTCTTCGGGAAGCAGAGCAGCCTCAAGCGGCCGCCCAATGGCGGCAAACACCCTCAACTGCCCGCCACCAGAGCCACTGCAGCTCCAACACCGACCCGCGAACGCGGCACTCTCCACCAATGACCCTAGGCCAGCGACCAACTTCGTCGCCGCCAACGGTCAACCCATCGACGCCTGCACCCATATCATCAACAACCAAAGCTGGCGCGCACGCCAGCCCGACGACCTGCGACACACCCTAACCAATCGCCGCGACGGCAAGCCCATGGGGTCGCTCAGTCGACTCGGCCCCAAATGCTTCGGACCAATGATCTGAGGCGATAAGTACCCGCCAAACTTCAAGGCGCCGAAGGAGATAGAAAAGTACGACCCCTCGTACGACCCCGCCATCTGGCTCGATACATACCTCATGGCGATGGGGATCGCAGGCCACACCGACCTGCTAGCCGCCCGTTACCTCCCCCTGATGATGGAGGGGACGTGCAGGCAGTGGATCAACACCCTCCCCCAGGATAGTATCGACTCCTGGGAGGAGATGCGCGACGCCTTCGTCAGGCACTTCGAGTGCTCCTACACCCGCGCCACCACCATCGAGGACCTTGAGCGATGCGTCCAGGGACCCCGCGAGTCGACCCGCAACTGGGTCCAACTGTGGCAAGAACTCTGGTACAACGCGATCGGCATCCACCCGGACACCGCGATCCATTGCTTCAAGACCTCGTGCCGCTACGAGCCTCTGGTCGCCAAGCTCAAGCGACACTCTCACACACTCGACAACATACCGGACCTCCTCGAGATCTCCAAACGGTATGCGGAGGAAGGTCCAAACCAGGAAACCGACGACGAGTCGGGAGGTCAACGCCGCACGAGCGGCAACGACAGCGGACGACGGTCCAACCTACGCTACAACAACACTCGCCTCACCGGCAAGCGCCGTAATGACGGGCGAGTCGACTTCGTCGCCAACGCCGGGCACGCACAACGCGAGCCCAAGAGCTTCCGCCACGACGGAGGACAACGTTGCGACGGCGGCAACTACAAGGCCAAGCCAAGGTTCGACCCCGCGGCCCTCCTTAACCAACCTTGTGTGTTTCATAGCAGGAAAGGGAAGCCCGCAACACACACAACCGCCGACTGCCACAACCTCAGGGAGATCGAGAAGGCACGGTGAGCACGCGAGGACCCCGACAACGACCCGCCAAACGGCGGAAAATTCGGCAAAGTGTCCGGCTCGCTCCATACCTTCACAGGCTTCAACATGAAGCGCGAGAAGAAGGTCATCGCCCGCGCCGTCGCCGTTAACACGGTGGCTCAGGTGGACGTTCCCCAGTTCCTCAACTGGTCGGAGCAGCCCATCAACTGGAGCCGCCAAGACCACTCGCCACGCATCGAGTACCCAGTCAAGCCTAAGGTCGGCGACTACTGGCTCCCAAAGACATTGATGGACTGCGGCAGCTCCATCAACATCCTGTACCTGGACACCTTCAGGCGGCTGCGGCTCCCGCAGTCGATGATCGAGACAACCCACACCACGTTCCATGGCATCGTCCCCGGTCGGAAGGCGTACCCGATCGTCAAGGTCATGCTGCCAGTCACCTTCGGCACACCAGCAAACTTCCGCACCGAGCGGATCGTCTTCGAGCTGGTGCCCTTCGACATCCCCTACCACTGCGTCCAGGGGCGCCAGGCATTCGCCAAGTTCATGGCAGCGCCACACTACGCGTACAACGCAATGAAGCTCCCCGGGCCGTGCGGCGTCATCACCATCAACGGCGATCCCGACATGGCCGCCGAGTGCGAGGCCAAAGGAGCCGAACTCGCCGATGCCGTTATCGCGGCAGAAACCAATCACGCCGATGAGCTCGCCAAGTACGCGAGCGGGGTCAACAACGACGACCCCACCATACTCAAGAAGCCTAACTCGGAGGGTGCAAACACCTCAACCTTCGTGGCAACGACGCACACCCGCACCGTCGAGCTGGTCCCAGGCGACTCCAGCCAGACGGTGACGATCGGGATGGGCATGAGCCCAGCCTAGGAAGGCGCGCTCATCGAGTTCCTCCGTGAGAACAGGGACATTTTCGCATGGAAGCCCTCTAACATGCCTGGTGTCCCTAGGGAGCTCGCTGAGCACAAGCTAAACGCCGACCCCAGAGTGCGACCCGTCAAACAGTCGCTGCGGCCCTTCAATGAAGAGCGCCACCAAGCCATCGCCGAGGAGGTACAGCGTCTACTCGCTGCAGGCTTCATCCGGCCAATCAAGTACTCCAAGTGGCTGGCAAACCCAGTCCTGGTCGAGAAGAAGAACGGGACCTAGAGGATGTGTATCGACTACACAAACTTGAACAGCGCCTGCCCAAAGGAGCAGTTCGTCCTCCCGCGGATCGACCAAATAATCGATTCCACCGCGGGCTCGGAGTCGCTATGTTTCCTCGACGCCTACTCTGGGTACAACCAGATCAAAATGGTTGTCGAGGACGAGGAGAAGACGGCGTTCATCACGCCATTCGGAGCCTTCTGCTACACCGCCATGACCTTCGGCCTCAAGAACGCCAGGGCGACCTACCAGCGGTGCATGCAAGAGTGCCTCGCGAGCCAAATTGGCCGCAACATCCACGTCTACATTGACGACGTGGTCGTGAAGTCCGCTCGCCAGGGTGACCTACTCGCCGACCTGGCGGAAACGTTCGCCAACTTGAGAAAATACAAGATAAAGCTTAACCCAGGCAAATGCACCTTCGGTGTACCAGCAGGACAACTACTGGGGTACGTCGTCTCCAAGCGAGGGATTGAGGCGAACCCCACCAAGATCGACACGATCGCCCGACTCGGCAAACCCGAGTTCCTACGCGACGTCCAGAAGCTGGCCGGGCGAGTAGGGGCTCTCAGTCGCTTCATCCCCCGCCTGGGCGAAAAAGCGATGCCCCTGTACCGTCTGATGCGCAAGAACCCCACCTTCCAGTGGGACAAGGAGGCGGATGACGCGCTTCACGACCTCAAGAAGGTGCTACTCGCCGCACCGCTACTCGCCGCCCCCGCCGACAAAGAACCCATGCTGGTTTACGTCGTGGCTTCCGAGCGAGTCGTCAGCGCCGTCATGGTCGTCGAGCGACCGGAGGAAGGAAAGGAGCGCCCAGTACAGCGACCGGTGTACTACATCAGAGAGGTCCTCACCGAGTCGCGCCAGCGATACCCGCAGTACCAGAAGCTGGTATACGCGGTCTTCAGAGCTCAGCGGCGCCTGCCGCACTACTTCCAGGAGCACCCAATCACGGTCGTCTCCTCAGCACCATTGCAGGACATCATCCGCAACCGCGAGGCGACCGGGCGTGTCGCCAAGTGGGCCGTCGAGATCGGCGTCCATAACATCAAATACGAGCCACGAAAAGCGATCAAGTCGCAGGCCCTAGCGGACTTCATCGCCGACTGGGAAGAGGCCCAGCAGCCAGAGAAGCTGCCATACCTCCATTACTGGAGCCTGCATTTCGACGGCTCCAAGAACGCGGACGGCGCAGGCGCAGGGATCGTGCTAACTTCACCGAAGGGCGACAAGCTCCGCTACGTCCTCTGCCTCGACTTCACACCCTGCACCAACAACATGGCCGAGTACGAGGCCATACTCCACGGCATGCGAGCTGCCAAGGAGATGAATGTCAACCGCCTATGCTGCTACGGACACTCCGACCTCGTCACTGGGCAAGTCGCTGGCACCTGCGACGCCGTCTCCCCCACCATGGCGGCGTACCGCCAAGCAGTGGACAAGCTGGGCGGACACTTCACAGGCTACTCCGTCGAGTGGATCGACAGGCGGAAGAACGAGGAGGCCGACGCACTCTCTCGCATTGGGTCAGCCCGACTCGCACCACCAGCCGGAGTCATCCTCGACACAATCACCAAGCCATCAGTCTCTCCCCCGAGGGAGATCGACATCGGAGTCCCGTTACAACCGGAGGCAGCCCTGGTCGCACTCGTCACCGAGCCAGACGACTGGACCAAGCCCTACATCGCCTACCTAGAGGCCGGCACCTTGCCGTCAGGCGAGACGGACGCTCGGATGATCGCATGCCGATGCAAGTCCTACACCATCATCGACGGCGAGCTCCACAAGCGTAGCGTCACCGGCGTGTTCCAACGCTGCGTCCAACCCGCAGAAGGACGCAAGATCCTCCACGACATCCACTCCGGTGACTGCGGCCACCACGTCGGCGCCCGCTCTTTGGTCGCCAAGGCTATGCGGCATGGCTTTTACTGGCCCACCGCACACGCCGATGCCGTCGACATTGTCCAGCGGTGCGCCGGGTGCCAGAAGTACGCCAACCAGACGCACGTGCCGAGCTCAGCGCTCAAGACCATCCCCATCACCTGGCCATTCGCCGTATGGGGCATGCACATGGTAGGCCCCTTCAAGAAGGCTCCCTCCGGCTACACCCACCTCCTGGTCGCGGTCGACAAATTCACAAAGTGGGTGGAGGCCAAGCCAGTCCGAAAATGCGATGGGAAGACCGCCACTAAATTCCTACGCGAGCTCATATATCGCTACGGGTTCCCAAACAGCATCATCACGGACAATGGCACCAACTTCGCCAAAGGAGCCATGGCCGAATTCTGCGAGGAACACCACATCCGGCTCGACCTCGCATCGGTCGCCCACCCGGAATCCAACGGCCAGGCGGAACGGGCCAATCAAAGCATCCTCCATGGCCTGAAGCCGTGACTCCAAGTACCACTCGAGCGCACCGCCGGGTGCTGGGTCGAGGAGCTACCCTCCGTCATCTGGGGCATCCGCACCTCGGTCAACAGGTCGACAGGATTCACCCCCTTCTTCATGGTGTACGGCGCCGAGGCAGTCATGCCCAGCTACCTCGAACACGACTCGCCGAGGGTCGTCCACTACATAGAGGCTGCGAACGAACTCGCACGACAGGATGGAGTCGATCAACTCGACGAGGCACGCGACCTAGCTCGCTCGCGCACCGCCATCTACCAACAAGGACTCCGCCGCTACCACAGCCGGCGGGTGAAAACTCGCACCTTCCAAGAAGGCGACCTGGTGTTGCGCCTCATCCAGGACAAGAAGGGCATGCACAAGCTTTCCCCTCCATGGGAGGGACCATTCGCCATCGGGCGTGTACTCGGCAACGACGCCTACTACCTCATCGACGTCCGCGGGGACGGCAAACTCGACGTCAAGCGACCATGGAATGTAAACCTCCTACGGAAGTTCTATTCCTAGAACGCCACATATGTACTGTTCAGTCGCTATGAAATAAAAAGAATTGGTTACCGCAAATTGCGCCTACTCTCCGTGTCTTGTGCCACTCGCACTCGTAATAACAGCGTCAAGCTAACCGCAGAAGTCAACCTTTGGTAAAGCGATCGGCACGGCCATGTAGTGCGGTGCAAAAGCACTGAGTCACCTCAGGTTTTGCATCGTCCACGAAAAATGCCTACCCGGAGCCCCATTGGAGTCGCCTAGCCCGACTGGCTCTACGAGCCAAGACAACTGCCTCCGCTTCTCACAGCGACCATGATCCTCCGCATCCTCGACATAGCGACTCGAACGGCCATGTACCACGCTCGGGGACTGACGACCAGTTCAGCGCGAGCGGCTCGGGAAAACGCCAAGTATGAGAGCATGCCCAGGACTCGCCATGCGACTGACCCAACGGGCTAGGCAGGAGTGATGCGCTCAAACCAACGCGCCAAGTCCTCACCCACCCTCGAGTGGCGCCTAGAACAACCAAGTACCACGCTCGGGGACTCGGCCACCCGACCTCGTTCGCGCAAGGGAAAACGATGAAGTACAGAGCGCTCAAGGGAGTCGCCTAGCGACTGGCTCTCCGAGTCCGGGCGAGTCGACCACAAATACAAAACACTCACAAACCACTAACACATCATACATGAGGTAAACCCCACAAAAGGGCGGACGCGCTCGGGGACTCGTTCAAACATCAATCGGAAAACACATGACAAATCAAAAAACAAACATGATATCACATTACTAGCATGTTGCAATTGTCGTAGAGTACAAAGTATTCCCAAACGGCAGATCTGCTACTAACGCCCTAGGGCAACCTACTCTACTCCGCAGGCTTCGACGACGACTCGCCAGCACCCTTGCGATTGCGGATGAACGGCGTGTACGGGTTTGACGGGTACGTCATCAGCTCACCCGCCATCTCCGCGCGGAAGGGCTGCTCGACCTTGAAGTCCCGGTGCTGCGGCTCGGGGTCGTTGGGCGCGACGACCGTTTCCTGGTAAGGAAGGAGGTCGCCCATCGCCCAGACGCGCTCGGAGTACACCGCGGCGCGACACGTCAAATTGAGCACCTCGGAGATCTCCACCTCGCCAGTCGACGACGGGTAGCCACTCGTCACATCGTCCAAATCAAAGTCTTCTGGAAAATGAGCAAGCCCAAGGCTAAGCGCCATCGCCGCTCCACGCCGAAACGCCGATCGCGTCATGAACTCAACGATCGACGGCGCCTTCTCCAAGTACTTCCACACCTCGACGAGGTCGCTAGGAATTACTTCCGTGGGCGATATCTCCTGGAGGTAGGCTCGGATGCATGTCGCCGACAACGTCTCCGAGTCAACGAGCGTGGCCACGCATTGTTGCGCGTCGAATGAGCTCGCCTCTTCCGCGCTATCAATGATGCGACCTGCGGATAGAAGATAACAATGAATACGTCGGATGTTACGAAAAGACACATGCAATAGGCGGACAAACTCACCAATCAAGGGGCGGGAGAGATCCGTGATGAAGCTCTGAAGAGAAGTATAGTCGTCCTGAAGCCCAGCAACAAGGGCGTCAGAAACTTTACGCTCTTCCGCGGCGGCAGTAACGGCGGCCTTGGCTCGACCATCCGCCGAACTCGCCTCCTCTTTCGCTTCCCTCAGCTCGCGCTCGAGCTCGGCGATCCGCTTATCAGCCGAGCTCAACGCCGATTGAGCCGTCGCCAACTCACCAGCGGGGACAAGTCCCTGGAGAGCCTCTTCTGCCTTCGCGGCAACCGCCTGAAGCCCCTTATTCGTCTCTTGGACGGCGGCCAGTTCCTTCTCCGCGCGGTGTTTCACTGCCAATCGGTCAGCTGACTCACGTTGCAGACCCTGCACACAATTCAAACAGTTAACCAAAGCGAAATCATAAGTGTCCACCCGCTGAAATTCAGCGAGTGCGCACTCGGGGACTAGCAATCAAGAAATCCTAAGTGCCCACCCGCTGAAATTTAGCGAGTGCGCACTCGGGGACTGGCAATCAAGAAATCCTAAGTGCCCACCCGCTGAAATTCAGTGAGTGCGCACTGGGGGACTGGCAATCAAGAAATCCTAAGTGCCCACCCGCTGAAATTCAGCGAGTGCGCACTCGGGGACTGGCAATCAAGAAATCCTAAGTGCCCACCCGCTGAAATTCAGCGAGTGCGCACTCGGGGACTGGACACGAAGAATAACAGCAAGACACTTAAAGAATCAGACCGCTGCTATACACCGGCCTGATCCTCGGGGACTGGACATACCTGGATGGCCATGCCAAGCATGCCGTGAAGTTGTATCGCATCCACGGACGCGAGAAGATCCGGCGTGTGCCCACGGACGCGAGAAGAGCCGGCGTGTGCCCACGGACGCGAGAAGAGCCGTGTCGTCGGAGATCGTGACGACATCATCGCCCTTGGCCTTCTTGGCGCCATCCGCAGGAGCGACGACTTCGTCCTCCTTCCTCTTGCGGGAAGGATCCTCCTTGCTAACGACGGGTGGCACCTTAGACACGGTCGGGTGGCCTATCTTCTTCGCTCCAGTCCTGTAAATCGATCGCGTGAGCGAAATAATTCAAGCAGCTATGAAAGACAAAAATAGGTGAGCGAACTCACTTGGCGACCGGAATGAAGCGTATCCCCGTGCGGATACCGGCCGGCTTCTCCAGTTCGGGGCCCAGTCGGCGGCTGAGGCCCATCTCCAGGACGTCGCGTGCCCAAGACACGGACGACTTCTTCGTGGTCGAGGCTGCAACGGGAGCCTCTGGGACATCTTCAGCAGGGGCTTCCCTGCGAGGTGAATCCGCCGCGGCCGGAGCGGCCCCTAGCCTAGAAACTGGGGCGAATGGCGGAGGCATCGAGGCTAGTGGCACCTCGATAGTGGCCGTGTCCAGCGCGGCTGCCGTTGGCGGAGCCTCGTCCTTGGCCGGGCTGGGGGCGTCGGAGCTGCTCGCCGAGTGCGGTGGCGAGGCCGGCCTCATCGGCTTCGTTTTCTTCTTCTGAGGAGCCTTTGCCTCTTTCTCCTTCTTCTTCTTCTTCGACGGAGTGGCCTGGCGGCGCGACGTGGTCTCCGGAAGTTCATCATCATCATCGTGTCGCTCGAGGCTTTTTCTCGCCTCAAGCTCACGCTGACGCTGCCCGCGGGTCTTGCGGACCAGCGGGGCGACCTCCTCCTCGGACTCGTCGTCTCCGTTGCTCTCGTCGCTCCCGGAATCTCCCTTGGCGGGAGGTGAGTCGCCCATCTCCTGGACGGACGAGCTCGAATTCTCGTCATCTGACTGCGGGAGCCATCCTTCCACCACTTGGAATAGCTGCGATGAACACAAAATGAAGTTAGAATGACCGCGACTGCAAAAACTACGACTGCGAATGATGTGAGGTGACTTACCGTTGGGGCTGGATGCTTCGCGGTGTAGGGGGCGACCCCAGCCTTTGCGTCCAGGTACACCGCCTGGGTGATCTTCTTCAGTGCTGGGGTGTAGTCCTCGAGCTTCCACTCGGAGAGGCAGGACTTCGTCGAGTCCTCCTGGCCGGTGTACTGAGGTACATGTAGTGCTCGCGCCGAGCCAGAGGGACGAGCCGCCGCCCGAGCCAGCAGTTGTACAAGTTGATCGTCTAGAGGCCCTTCTTCTTCAGACCGCTGATGGTTTGGAGCATTGCGTCCACGACCATCCGCTGGTCGCTGGGGAGCTTGCCGACTTGAAGACTGCGCGGTTCGGACCGGTTGGCGGAGTAGCATTCGCAGTCGCTCGGCAACATAGAACCAAGATTTCTTCCAGTCGCTCGCCGCCTTGGCGGGCAGCATCAAGTAGAAGAACGAAGCCTTCGACTTCAGCTAGAAAGTTAGGCCGCCCGCGGCAAGCATTGGGCCGCCCGCTTCCTCGCGGCTGATCCGTTCGTGGAACAGATCTTGCCATAGAGGGAAGTAGGGCCGGCAGCCCAAGTAGCATTCGCAGAACGCCACGAAGATGGCGACCTGCTCAATGTTGTGTGGACCCAGGTCCGACGGTTGGATCCCGTAGTAGGCGCAGAAGCGCCGGAAAAACAGGGACGTGGGGAATCCTAGCCCCCGTTCTAGATGGCTGGTGAAGCAGATGAATTCCCCCTCGCACGGGCTCGGGGTCACCTCTCCGGCCGCGAGGATGCGCTAGCAGCCGGCGCGCAGGATCCCGGCCTCCTCAAAGGAAGCCAGTTGCGCCCTCGTACACTTAGATCTACCCCAAGGTTCGGTGGAGAGGGCCATGGCGGAAGGATTTGTGGGGGGTCGGAGGATTTCGGGTCGGCTGGATCGCGATGCGAAGGAAGGCGATAGTGCGTGCAATCGGGGGAAATGACGAGAAGATGGTCCTCTTATGGCCTGCCATTCCCCTTATATAGCGGTTGTTACCCGCCAAATCAGGGAGCCGTTACTACGCGGTGATTACGCCAAAATTTACCGTTGGATTACCCCAACGGCTAGTTTGTCCACGTTTAACGGTCCAACTTCAGCCACTCGGCTCGCCGACCTGATCACTATGACAGTGTTTCACCGACTCGACTCGCCAAAGCTACGATCAGGATGACTAGTTTTCTCCTTTATACAGGAGCCCGCCGACAATTCGACTGGATATCTACTCTGAAGCCGTATACTCCGACTGCCAGTAGCCACCTACGCCTAATCGACGACGGCCTCGGGGACTACTGATAGGGATGTGCCTACCGGGGCATACCCAGCAGGATGTTTTCGACTGGCCCAAGAACTGGAGAGTGGGCCTGCAATACGGCGACTGGATCGAAGCCCAGCGAGGATCCAAGCGACTGGAAGCTGAAGGCCCAGGCGAGTAGATAGGCCCAGTCGGATTAGGTTAAACGAGTACCGAAGCCTTAACTGATTCGGTTGAGATATCTAAACCCTAGGGGAGGTGAGCCTATATAAACCTCCCTGCGGGGCGTGTAGAGATACGTTCCATCATACACCGAAGCGACTCGCCGCCTAGCCGCCGAGCTCGCCCATTGTACCACCTCCATAATACAATCTAGCAGGAGTAGGTATTTACCCTCCGGGGGGCCGAACCTGGGTAAAACCCTGTGTCTCCGCCCTCATCTCGCACCGCAGATGGCTGGCCGCCCTTGCCCCTCGTTCTACTACTCGCTGCCGATTGCAGCATCTGTCATGACCATTCCCATGACAAAAGGGGCAGAGTTGGGAGCCGGGCAGGTGGGCCACACCTGCCCTAGGAGCGGGGCAAGGTGGGCCCGTGCCAAGGGGGTGGGGGCCCCTTGTGGCCCTTCTTCGCCTCCCCTTCTAAATTCCCATATTTTCCCATATAAGTTTCCCATATTTTTCTAGTATTTTTATGATCTTCGCGAAATTATATCAAAACTCCTTATTTTCCATCAAAATCCAGACTCCGGCAGTCCATCCTCCAAGAATCATCCAACATGCATAAATAGTGGAAAAGAGATAGGTAATACCTCATAATAAGACAAATATCAATGAATAGATGTATATTATGATATAGAATGGTGATGCAAATTGGGCGTATCAACTCCCCCAAGCTTAGACCTTCGCTTGTCCCCAAGCGAAAACTGAGCTCAGTAAACATGTCCGCATGTTTATGGAGTGAAGTGTTGATAAAATAATATGAACAAGAAGCATCACTCTTACCATTACACAACTTATAGAAGAAAGAAACTCACCATTATATAACTTAGCTTGCAACCAAGTACAACAGTCACAATAGATATGCATAAAGATAAATCATAATTGGAATTGGCAAACTTGTTCTTGGTCAGAGAACACCTGGCAAACAGTTTCACAAAAAGCTTTTTGTAGAAGTTTTTCAACAGGAGCACTCTTTGCTCAAAAAGGTTTTTCAATGGAGGCTTTCAAAGTAATACTCAATAGATAAGAGTTTTGTGCAAACAAGGAAGATAAATAACATGATTGAATAAATCACCATATGAAAGCTTGCAACACAACAACTCAAATGCTTGTTGGAGATAGGGAGGAAGTAGGTTTACTGACTCAAGTTAGAAGTAGGAGAAAGGTCCCTTCATAGAGGGAAGCAGGGATTACAAGTCATAAAGAGCTTCCAAAAGATTATGGTACTTACTAGCTTTGAGCCCTCATTGCCCCTATCATAGGAATCTTGGGATGATTAAGTTTAAAGTGCGCAAAGATGGAGTATATGCTTGACGAAATATAAGTTGCAAATCTCATGTCCCTTGAATATGGAAATAAAATAGTTCAATAATCCAAATAATTATGGAAATTATTTGGGGATGCTGATATCCAAGGTAGATGATGTGAACTTGATGTAGGCATCAGAGTTCACCTTGGTTTGGAAGAAAAATGGTGAAAATAATTAAAACTAGATTTCTGGGGGATCTAGGGTTTTGATAGTGTGATGCCTTCTAAACAAGGTTAGATTAGGGAGCTCAGAGCTCACCTTGGCACAAGGGGTATATGGATGGATAGACCATGTCATATAGATTATCATGGAAGCAAGAGTTAGGCTTGGTGTTATTTGAGGTGGTTTTGGAGTGCTGGCAAACTTTGTTGAAAATAAGGCTGCCATAACAGATACATGAGTTAGCCTCCTAAACCATGTGGGTTTAAGCAGCACAAGGCTCCAATCGAAACAAGTGGAGTCGGAGTGGATAGGCCTTGGTTAGTAGATCATAACCATGCAAACAGTTGGTCAAGGGGATGTGGCATATAGATGTGGGCTTCTGCCAAAGTAGGCAAGATGATAAGATTTGCACAAAAGATTATTATCTTGACTACAAACCCATCATGGATGAGTGGTAAATAGAATGTATTAGCTAAGGTCAAGAATGGGCTTTGGTGGTACTAAAGATGTACTGCGAGATGGTTAAAGTACATTCTCAAGAATGCACATACATTGGAAAAGGTAGAGCTCCAAACATGGTATCGGATAAGAAATCCAGACTTAGCCATTTTGGCCGATTTAGGGTTTTATACTAGAGTGTAGGTGTAGATGATTTTGAGAGGATGCTAGGTTCCAAACTCATGATCATATGGAGGATGTTGATGTTTAGGTACTAACTAAGTAGGTAGGATTCAAGCTTAGATGGGGTCTCCACTGAGTTGGAAACCATCTAGAGGGATTATCCTTGGGCGGGTCTGATCAGGAGGGAAGCTTAGATGGGGTCTCACTCTAGTTCCTAAGCAAACAAGGAAGTCAGCAGATCAAGGCAATTCATCAACCAGCAGATCAAGGCAATTCATCAACCAGCAGATCAAGGCAATTCATCTAAATCCTTATCCAACAATTACTATGGTTACCATCAAGCCTAGCTTGAGGTAAGGATGGGTATGTTGAAAGGGGTTTATTTTTGAAATAGGATATGTACCATCTTAGTATCTCTACCAAGATTGAGATCAAAAGGTTTTAATAAGGTTTTAGAAAACGTAGGGATAAGAGTAGTTGAAGGTTCTGTCTTGAAAACATAAGGAGATAATATATAGGTCTCCATAGTTTTGTTAATAGAAACTAGTAAAGTATTTGGTTGTGTGAAAGTCACCTTGGCTCAGGTTTTGGAATGCCAGAACATTTGGGAATATGAAAGATGAGCCAAGACCTCTCTTTTGTAAAATAGTTTTTTTAAACTTAGTTTGAGATGAGGAGTATACAACTAATACACAAACAGTTTCTTGAACACAAGCAAGCAAGTAATCTCACAATGCAAGAAAAAGTTTTTGTTCCCCCTGATTTTTTCCTTTTTGACATTAAATCAAGGTTGCTAAAATTGGGATGTTACAGCATTTACTTGTCCAAGATAGCTACTAGAAACGGAGAGCATACAAGATCACAAACAACACAGACATGATAGAATCAATAAGACAAAACCATTAATCAATCTGGCATAGTAATCTCAATATCCATCGGATCTCCGCAAACACAACATGCCTGATTACAAATAGATGATCTTGATCATGAATGGAGCTCACAAGATCTAAACATGGTAGCACAAAGGAGGAGCTACAACTATCTAGCTACTACATGGACCCGTAGTCTAAGGTGGAACTACTCACACTTCTTACCGGAGGCTGGCATGATGAATAAGAAGGCCTCCAGGATGATCTCCCCTCCGGCAGGGTGCCGGGAAGATCTTCAGATTCCCCCGATCTAGGGACGATGGTGGCTGTGGATACAAACCGTTTCGTGGAATATTTATCGGGTACTTAGGGTTTATGCATTAGGGGGTCTTTATATGCGAAGAGGCGAGGCAGGGGGCGGCCAGGGTGGTCACACCGCCCAGGCGCTGCTAGACCTAGCCCGCGCCTCCAGGGGGTGTGGCCCCCTGGTGCCTCCCCTCCGTCTCGTACTCTGGCTCCGTGTTCCCCATGGTTAAATATTGACTTTGGCTTTTGTCCCATCCAATTCCGAGAATATTGATTTTCTGCCTTTCTGGAACCAAAAACAGAAGAAAACAGGCAACTGGCACTGTGCCATCTTGTTAATAGGTTAGTACCAGAAAACATATAAAAACACCTCAAAGTGTAGACAAAGCAAAGAAAAGTAGATACTAAGTTTAACTATCAAGCATCAAGCATCCCCAAGCTTAACTCCTGCTCGTCCTCGAGTAGGTAAGTGATAAAAAGAATAATTTTTGAGGTGACATGCACCATCAAAATCAAGATCAAACCATTTGCAAGCATTGAAAGCTAGGATCAAAGAACTCTAAACATCAGCATGAAAGATGGAGTTCTAACAGTAAGACAAAGTAACTATGCATGCAACATGAAAGGCTACAAACAAAGATCATGAATAACATGCATTGAAAAATGTTTGTTTGTTTCACATACAGAAAACATGGCATAGTTGCATTCAGCTTGTCCCTCATGGAGTAGCAAATAGATGCATAGGACACCTTCAAAGTTGATAAGAGTGACTAGATACAAATAGCACAAGAACAAGTAATATCAACAATATGCTTCAATCAATAAGTTTTGGGACAATGCACATAGAACTAAGAATGGCAACTATGCTCACTTAACTAGTGCTTAAAGGATAGAAGGTGGAGACTTAATATAATAGTGGAAGAAAGGCCCTTCATAAAGGGAAGCAGTGATTTCAAGTCTGAAAAAGAGCTTCCAAAAATTATGGTACTTGTTAGCTTTTAGCTCTCATTCCCCCTATCATAAGCATCTTGAAGTGATTAAGGTTAAAGTAAACAAACTATGGAGTATATGCTTG
Organism: Avena atlantica; assembly: GCA_910589765.1. Lineage (NCBI taxonomy): Eukaryota > Viridiplantae > Streptophyta > Magnoliopsida > Poales > Poaceae > Avena > Avena atlantica. The sequence goes on along the minus strand of OU342736.1, from coordinate 4,004,706 downwards.
ACAAAGTATTAGTTGGCAATCTCATGTCCCTTGAATACGAGGGCCGCACCTCATGCTACTCAACTTTAGTCACCTATAAGTTCTTATCATAGTAAGTACATGTGTATCATAGTGAACCATCAACGGGGTACGCCTTGCACATGATACAGAAGATATCCCATAATAAAAATGACAAGGCAAGCATACAATGAGCATCTCAACAATCTTCTTATTTACCATGGGAAAATGGTGCTTTTTTCTCTGTTTCCTCTTTTCAATATGTCTCTTTTTTTATAAGAAGAAAGATTAATAGATGTCATTATGGTGAAGCTGCAAGTTTCCATCATGATTAGGCATGGATTAGGCTAGCGGCCCAGACGTTTCTCTAACACACATACATAACTCCATGTACTTACAAGCTCCCCTTTCATTTTAGACCGACGACATCCATAGACAAAAGAGCATGATATCAATTGTGTACAAAGTATAAGTGCAATGTTGAAAGCGTTCCCCGTGACAGCACGGTTCTGCTAATTCTAACGTATAAATGCAAGCATATACAACATAGATGACACAATGGTTCAAGTGTATTAGGGGCAAGTAAAATAAAGTGTGCCATCAAGTTTGTTAGAGCTTTAATCACTAAGTTTTCACATAACAAAATACTTTTTAATTGGAAGATAGATGAAAACAAGATTATACTTGGAATGGTGTAACACATCATGCATAGGAATTTATAGTGGACACTTTGGAATGACTTGGTTTCTTGGGAGTTGGATGCATGAGTAGAGCTTACTCATACAAGTGGAGGCTAGCAAAAGACCGGGAGCGACCAACTAAGAGAGCAATAATGGCAATAATCATGCAGAGTGACAAAACATTACTGATCAAAGCATAAAGTAGTACTACAAGTCAAGGACTAAATGATCATAGAAGCTATGGTGACTTGTTCATAGTCATAACATGGTGTGAGAATGTGCCAAGTCAACCCAAACAAAGCATCAAAGGAGAATACCACAATACTGTGCTTGTGTATGCTAAAACAACACATGATTCCTTCAAGGCACACTAATCAATCCCAATTGTTTGGAACAAGTCATGCTACTGCAATAATCACTAAGCATAAGTTCAAAACAACACCTAGCATGTCATGATAAAGTCTAAGCCACAGTCAATGCAAGTTCCGCTTGAACTTTCAAGCAAGAACTTACTACTCATTTCCAACACCAAGCAAATTATTTGCAAAACAACACCTAGCATGACATGCTAAAGTCTAAGTCATAGTCAAAGCAAGCTCCTCTTGTACTACTCAAGCAAGAAATTTCTACTCCTCTCCAACACCAATCAACTTATTTGAAAAAACACAGCGAGAATGGGGGTCCAAACTACTTTATTCAAGAAAACTAAGAAAACCAAACAAAAACTAAGACGCTCCAAGAACAACACAATAGTGCATGAAACAATAAAAACGAAGTGTCTAGAAAGACCTGAGATTTTTATTGATGAAGAAGGGGATGCCTTGGGCATCCCCAAGCTTTGACGCTTGTACCTCTTGAATAATTCTTGGGGTGACACGGGGTGGAATCCCCAAGCTTGAGCTTTTTTCCATTCTTCATCTCATTACATCATTCTCTCTCTACACCTGAAATTTTTTCTTTATACAAAACTTCACACAATCTTCATTAGCAACATTAGTGTATTCAAAAGATAATAGACCCTTGGGTTTAGCTTGAGAACAGCAAAAATTTCACTAAAAACACAATCTACTGTAGCAATTCCCTCAAAAAGCTCAATTTCCCAAAAAGAACCCAAAAAAGGAATCAATAAGAAGCAAATGCAAATAATGGCAGAAATCAGTCAAAACAGACCATCAGGTAGAAACCTTTTTTAGAAGACCTTACGTTGCTCAAATCAAAAAGTGTTTAACTAACTAAAGTTAGATAACATACTGGGGGATTTATTCACAAAATATCAGCTCAATCCGTATTACAGAGATTTCGCACGAATTTTTATGGTGGAGCACAAAAATCTGTTTCGGGACAGCAACTCCCCAAATCTTACTTTCCTCTCATTAGAGGTCATTCTTGGCACAAAAAGAAAACAAAAAGGATAAGGAGAGGTCATTACTGAAGTAATAACTTCCAAGACTCAAGAAAACTCTTGGGTTATCTCCCAACAGGTACTTTTCTTTAACGCCTTTAAGATAGGCACAAGAAGCAAGAATCAAGTATTTTCAAATGAAGAAGCATTAACATCAAACCTTGCTTTCAAAAGATGAGAAAAAAAAAACTTCTCTCTCCTCCTAGGGAAGTGTTCAATACCTTTCTTGAATGGAATTTGATATTTAATGGTGCCTTCTTTCATATCATTGATGGCACCAACAGTTCTAATAAAAGGTATTCCCAAAGTAATAGGACAAGAAGCATTGTATTCAACATTTAAACATAGAAATCAATAGGGACATAAGCATTGTTAACCATAATAAGAACATCATTAACACTCCCCATGAGTTTATTTTTAGCATTATCATTAAGTGGGACATCCAAATAACAATCTTCCAAAGGTGGAAAATCAAGCATTTCATAAATCTTTCTAGGCGTAATAGAGACACTAGAACCAAGGTCACATGAAGCTTTGAGATCAAAGTCATTCACTTGCATATTAATAATGGGTTCCCAACTGTCTTATACTTTCCTAGGAATAGAGGCTTTGTGTTTCAACTTCTCTTCCTTAATTTTTAATAAGAGCATCTGTAATGTGTTTGGTGAAAGCCGCATGCATGTCACTAGCATCAGGACTTCTAGCAATCTTTTGTAGGAACATAATCACTTCAGAAATATTGCAACCATCAAGATCAAAATCAAATTTAGCATCACTAGTAGTAGGCTCATTGGGTTTAGGCATTGTGGTAGGAGTAATAGCGACTTCTTGTGGTTTAGTGGCATCCATATTGGTGGTGGTGATAGTGCATACACTATTGTTTCTAGCAATTTCAGGTTCTCTTTCCCACTTAGCATGAAGTTGGGCTAACAGTCTAACATTTTCGTCAATAGTAACTTGTATGGGAGTAGGAACAAAGGGACTTTCCAAAGTTTCAGGTTTAGCAGCCATTTTATTAATCAAGGAGGACTGTACTTCAGACAAAGACGAAATATTTTTCTCAACATTCAAAACCTTTTCTTCCACAGTCTTGTTGAAAGTGGTTTGTTTACTAATAAAGTCTTTGAGAACGACTTCAAGTTCAGAGGGGGAACTTCTAATATTGTTGTAGGAGTTTCCATATGTATTGCCATTATTAGGAGGATAAGGCATATAATTGTTGTTACTACGAAAATTATTCCTATAGGCATTGTTGTTGAAATTGTTGTTTCTAATGAAGTTCACATCAACTTGCTCTTCTTGAGCAACCAAAGAGGCTAAGGGAAAATTATTAGGATCTAAAGGAGCTTTCCCTTTAACAAGCTTAGCCATGATAACATCAATCTTAACACTCAAAGAGGAGGTTTCTTCAACAGAATATACCTTCTTACCATGTGGAGCTTTCTCAGTGTGCCATTCAGAATAATTAACAATCATATTATCAAGTAGTTTTGTTGCAGAACCCAAGGTGATGTTCATAAAGGTACCTCCAGCAGCTGAATCCAATAGGTTTCTTGAAGAGAAGTTCAAACCTGCATAAAAAGTCTAGATAATCATCTAAGTAGTGAGTCCATGAGTGGGACAATTCTTAACCAAAGATTTCATTCTTTCCCAAGCTTGAGCAACATGTTCATTATCAAGTTGTTTAAATTTCATAATATCACTTCTCATAGATATAATATTAGCAGGAGGATAGTACTTTCCAATAAAAGCATCTTTGCACTTAATCCAAGAAGCAATACTATTTCTAGGCAAGGATAGCAACCATTCTTTAGATTTTCCTCTCAAGGAGAAAGGAAACAACTTGAACTTAATAATATCTCCATCTACATCCTTATATTTTTGCAGCTCACAAAGTTCAACAAAGTTATTGAGGTGGGCAGCAGCATCATGATGACCCACAAGTATAGGGGGTGTATCGTACTACTTTCGATAAATAGGAGTGTCGATCCCAACGAGGAGCAAAAGGTGTTGACTAGTGGTATGGAGCAGGAACTCTCTACAAATACTTAGCAAACGGATTTTTAGGGGTTTTCTGATAAGGCAACAAAACAAAGTGCAAGTAATATAGAACAAACGCAGCGAGTGGCCCAATCCTTTCTTAGCAAAGGACAAGCCGGTGGAAATACTTATAAAGACCAGACATTGTCGAGGACACATGGGAATTCTGTCAAGTGCTTTCGCTTCAAATAGTTGAATACTCTTCTTTGGTGTTGTAAGTGTTCTATGGGTGAACCTGTGCTAATGTACCGACCTTACTTGGACTAATACATACTTGTGATTAAACCCATGTAAACATCCATAACTATAGGAAAGTAATTAAGATATAAATCTAACCACAGCCTTAAACTCTAAGATCCTACACTCCCTTATGCAAAGGTGTCCTAACGGGGGTTCAGGTTTCTGTCACTCCGGAAACCTCACAATTAGTAGCCAAATAAACAATGCATTCCCATAGGCCCATAAATGGTGAAGTATCATGTAGTCGAAGTTCACATGACACCACTAGAAGAATAGCACCACAACTTAAATACTAACCATTGAATAATAACTCAACACAAATCCACTAATAACAACATGACTTCTCCCATGTCCTCAAGACATCATATGGATCAAGATCAAAGATGATATGATAATGGATAACAATCTGAACATAAACAATATTCAAATGGTTCCACTCACAAGCATCAACTACAATAGTAATTAACACCGGGAAAGTTTCCCCTAAGAACTAAAGCAATATCCAACACAATTGTTACAGCGGGGCGGAGTGGTGATGATGGTGCTGGTGGAGATGATGGTGTGGATGATGATGATCATGATGATCCCGATGAAGACTAGCTTGATGACGGTGTTGATGGCGACGATCTCCCCTCTCTGGGAAGGAATTCCCCCGACAGATATTTGTCTACTAGAGAGATCTTTCTCTCTCGGTGTTTTACGCCCTGTAGAGGTGGCGGAAATCTATCTGTGGTCACTCCCCTAGCCTTAGGGTTCCGTATGGAATATATAGGCAAAGGGGCAGAGTTGGGAGCCGGGCAGGTGGGCCACACCTTCCCTAGGAGCGGGGCAAGGTGGGCCCGTGCCAAGGGGGTGTGGGCCCCCTATGGCCCTTCTTCGCCTCCCCTTCTAGATTCCCATATTTTTCCCATATAATTTTCCCATATTTTTCTAGTATTTTTATGATCTTCGCGAAATTATATCAAAACGCCTTATTTTCCATCAAAATCCAGACTCCGGCAGTCCATCCTCCAAGAATCATCCAACATGCATAAATAGTGGAAAAGAGATAAGTAATACCTCATAATAACACAAATATCAATGAATAGAGGTATATTATGATATAGAATGGTGATGCAAATTGGGCGTATCAACTCCCCCAAGCTTAGACCTTCGCTTGTCCCTAAGAAAAACTGACCTCAGTAAACATGTCCACAGGTTTATGGAGTGAAGTGTTGATAAAATAATACGAACAAGAAGCATCACTCTTACCATTATACAACTTATAGAAGAAAGAAACTCACCATTATATAACTTAGCTTGCAACCAAGTACAACAGTCACAATAGAGATGCATAAAGGTAAATCATAATTGGAATTGGCAAACTTGTTCTTGGTCAGAGAACACCCGGCAAACAGTTTCACAAAAAGCTTTTTGTAGAAGTTTTTCAACAGGAGCACTCTTTACTCAAAAAGGTTTTTCAATGGAGGCTTTCAAAGTAATACTCAATAGATAAGAATTTTGTGCAAACAAGGAAGATAAATAACATGATTGAATAAATCACCATATGAATGCTTGCAACACAACAACTCAAATGCTTGTTGGAGATAGGGAGGAAGTAGGTTTACTAACTCAACTTAGAAGTAGGAGAAAGGTCCCTTTATAGAGGGAAGCAGGGATTACAAGTCATAAAGAGCTTCCAAAAGATTATGGTACTTACTAGCTTTGAGCCCTCATTGCCCCTATCATAGGCATCTTGAGATGATTAAGTTTAAAGTGCGCAAAGATGGAGTATATGCTTGACGAAATATAAGTTGCAAATCTCATGTCCCTTGAATATGAGGGCCACTCCTCATGCTACTCAACTTTGGTCACCGGTAAGTTCTTGTCATTGTAAGTACATGCGCATCATAGAGAACCGCCAACGGGGTACCCCTTGCACATGGTACATGAGCTATCCCATAACCAAAAAGACAAGGCAAGCAGACAATGAGCATCTCTGCGATCTTTTTATTTACTATATGTATAGCTTTTTATTGGGGATGCTTGATAGATAGCCCACTATGGTGATCTGCAAGTTTCCACCATGATTAGGCATGGTTTAGGCTAGCGGCCTAGGCATTTCTCTAACACAAAATACAAACTCCATGGACTTACAAGTTCCCTCTTTATTTCACACCATTGACATCCATAGACAAAAGAGCACGATATCAACTATGTACAAATTACAGGTGCAATGTTGAAAACGTTCCCCGTGACAGCACAGTTCTGCTAATTCCAACGTATAGTTGCAAGCATATACAACTTCGATGACACAATGGTTCATGTCTATTAGGGGCAACAAAATAAGGTGTGCCATCAAGTTCGTGAGATCTTTACTAACTAGTTTTCACCTAACAAAACACTTTTTAATTCGAAAGGTAGATGAATCTTGAGAAATTTCTTGGAATAGCAAAAGCTACTAGGTAGATATGGTGGACACAAGTGGCAAAGATTTTGGTTCAAAGGGATTGGAAACATGAGAAGTATGCCTTCTCAAAACAGGTTTTTGGCTAGCAAGGCTGGGTAGCAAGCAAGAGAGTTGAAAGAAACAAGCAAACATACAAGTAATAAAGCCAAACATGCAATCTTCCTCGAAGACACAAAAGATCTTAAATAAAGAATACTAAGCTTATGAGCCAACAAGAAAGAAAACAAATGATACAAAATACCTGTAAGATTTTCTCTTTTTTCTTTCAAACCTCCAAAAGTATTGCTACTGACCAGAACTCGGTTTGCCAAAACAAATTTAGATCCACTTCATGATCCCAAAGTGAGGCCAATACTTATCAAGAAGATCCATCATATAATAGAGATTGAAAACTAAAATAAGAAGTGCAAAAAGTAAAAGATGAGACTTCTCATTAATATTCCAATAAAGGAACTCGCACCAAGGGATACATAGTTAATCAACTAAAGGAGAGATACTTCCACATGCAAATCAAACTATAAGTTAACCTCTCTACCAAAGATATGAATCCACTAAAGAGGTAAAAGATAAAATATAATGGTTGTGATACCGCGGCACTCCCCCAAGCTTGGAACAAGCCAAGGGGATGCCAAACCTGATGACGAATTACTCCTTTGGTGGTGGTGTTGTTCTCTTGATAAGCTCCTCAATCAGCTTCCTTAACTCTTCAATCTCAAAGGTTAGAGTACGAATCAACTCCAAGTTTTGCTCAATGTGGTTCATGATCATATCGGACTGAGAGTTCTAGTCCTTATTATCCTTTCCCCACTCTTCCTTCTTAGTGTGTTCCTCCCCTGCATGGTTAGAACGAGGCATATCCCACATCGAGGGAAAGTTTCCTTTGGGCACATGTTGAAATTGACGCTCATGTATAAGAGTGTGGAAGGGTTTCTTGGTACTTGTAGAAGGTGACAGTGGAGAGAGGGTATGATGTCGAGATTTCCCTCCTATAGACATCTGTGCTGTCCTCTTAAGCTTGATAGGATTTGCCACCACTCCAATGCTTGTGACGGTAGCGCGGGTTTCCAGTTTCTTCTCCTCCTCCATGTATCCTTCATAACCTACCAAAATCTCCTCCTCCTTGGGTTTGTGAGGATCGTCTTCCTTGGGCTTGTTGCCTTTGTCGTTGGCGGAGACCACGGTGCTCTAAACTTGAGAAGATTTCTTGACAGAAACAGATCCAAACAAAAACACGACGAGAACATGATGCATGAACCTCGGGGGATCCAGGGGGTTATATATTACGAAGTTTCAATGCATAAGGAAGGTTCTGACACAGAACTGAGGCAGAGTCGAGCTCGAGTGTGGCACAGCCCCTCCAGGCGCGGCCAAGAACGGGCCCGCGCCTAGGGTGGGTTTGTCCACCCTGGACTCCGTTTCCTCTTCTGTTCCGTCTCGTAATTTCCCTTATGTATTAAAAACATCAAAAATATAAAAAGATTGGGTTTTCACAAAACTTCTATTTTCACCACTTTTACCTATTCAAAGACGAACTCTACAGACTCCTTTTCTCCTTCTCCTAGGATTTTCCTTTCCTCACAAGGCAATACACAAACTTCAATGGCAAAATTATTTTAAGAAAAACAAAAAACCTTTAGGTTCACACTTCAACTGAAATCTATCAAAACTAAGGCTTCTATACGAGGCAAATGCAAATGATGGCAGAAATCTGTAAAAACCAGACCAGCACGTAAAGATTGATTTTTTCGAAAACCTTATGTTTCTCAAATAAAAAAGTGCAGAACTAATGAAAGTTGGGTAACAACTTGCAGAACAATATCGGAAAAATGCAGCTCCATCCGACGTACTGAGCTCCCTCACGAATTTTTACGGTGCAGCACAAAAATCTATCCCAGGACAGACACTTTTCACAACTCCTCTACTTCACAAAAGTAGTTGAACTTGACACAAACACCAAAACAAAAACGATAAGGAGAGGTTATTACAGAGGTAATAGCTTCCAAGACTCGACAAAACTCTTGGGTTATCTCCCAACAAGTACTTTTCTTTAATGCCTTTAAGTTAGGCTTGAAACTTTCAATGATGCTCACAGAGGAGATAAATATTTGAAGTGAAAGATAGCATCAAGAAGCAAATAACCGACACATTTGAGTCTAACCCGCTTCCTATGCATGGGGGTATCATGATAAAATGAATTGTTGAAACAAAAATCCACTAGCATGGGAAGACAAAACAAATGCAACTTCAAAGCTTTCAACATAAAATAGGGAAACTTAACATTATTGAGAAGCATACAACCATGTTTCGCTCTCTCATAATAACTTTCAATAGAACTTTGAATCAAGTTGACGATATAACTGTCACTAGAAACAACTTTATCATTAGAATGAGCATACTTACAGTCACCAAAAAGAGGTCCAAGGTCATAAACTGGATCAATAGAAGCAAGTTGTTCCATCCTGAAATCTTTATTAGGCAAGCTGTTTTCACAAGGAGCTTTAGAAAATTTGGAAAAGTTAAACTCATAAGAATCTCCATCAAACTTAATTAAAACTTTCTCCTTCTTACAATCTATAATATCTCCACAAGTGTTCAAGAAAGGTCTACCAAAAATGATAGGACAAGTTTTGCTAGCTGCAGAATTAAGCACTAGAAAAAAAAAATCAGCAGGATACTTAATCTTACCACAGAGGACCTCCACATCTATTACAATACCAATAGGGAAAATGATTTCTTTATTAGCAAGGTGAATAACCACATCAATGTCCTCAAGCTCACAAGGACCAATTTCATGCATAATTTCCCTGTAAAGCTCATAAGAAATAGCACTAGAACTAGCACCAATGTCCCATAAACCATAGTAGCAATGATCACCAGTTTTAACAGAAAGTACAGGAACACTAGCTTTTCTAGCCTTTTTAGGATGAGAAACAATATTAGTAGCGTCTTCACACAATACAATGTGTTCATCCTCTATATTTCTAATGACAGGGTCTTTCACAATAACTATCATAGGATCAATATTGAAATGCTCATCAGGCTCCATAGTTTTCTTTGTACTTTTGTAATTTGCACTAATAATCATAGAATACTCCTTTACCTTATTAGATGGGAAATGTATTTTCTCAACATGAGGTTCATGAACAATATGATTAGTAGTACAAACTTCAGTACTTCTAACGGGAACTTGAACAACATCTTTATAAGGAGCATGGTACTTATTCCACTTCTTCTTGGGAATTTCTGTGTAAGAGGCAAAGGCCTTAAAATAGTTGACAATACTTTGGGAGTCAAGACCAAAATCATTACTAATATCACGGAAGTCATCAGTTTCCATAAAAGATTTAATGCATTCATAATCATTGTTTATACCTGACTTTCTTCCTTTGTCATTCTCCCAAGCTTCAGTGTTTTCTTGAAGATGGTCTAAGAGATCCCATTTAGCTTCTTACTTCATATGTGTGAATGATCCAACACAAGAAGCATCTAGTAAATCTTTATCATGAAGAGAAAGCCTACCATAAAAGTTATTGATAATAATATTGTTAGGGAGTTCATGAATAGGACACTTAAGCATTAATAACTGCAATCTCCCCTAAGCTTGAGCTGTACTCTCTCCATCACGAGGCCAAAAATTATATATCAGATTACTATCCTTATGAATCTCACTGGGAGGATATAGTTCAGAATAAAAGAGAGATGTCATTTCCTCCCATTCGATGGATTGTCCATTCTTCAGCAACTTATACCATTCTTTAGCTCTCCCTTTCAAGGATATAGAGAGTAACTTCTTCTTCACCTGTTCAGTTGTGATACCTACACACTTAAACAACCCACATAATTCATGGATAAAGAGCAAATGATTACCAGGATGGACAGTTCCATCCCCTAAATAAGAATTATCCGTAACACGATCAACAATACTTGTAGGTATATTAAAAGGATTTATCTCAACAGGTGGTGGTTCATCTACTACCCTAGCAGTGGTAGTAGTTTTCCCAAACAGAAAACCAAGTGGGTTATCCATATTGGAAACAAAGTAACAAGCAGTAACAAAAGAAATACTCACAGTAGAAGTTTCCTTTACCAGTTCCACTCTTCAATAGCGCTTCACTCCACGACAACGGCGCCAAAAAATAGTCTTGATGACCCACAAGTATAGGGGGTCTATTGTAGTACTTTTGATAAATAGGAGTGTCGATCCCAACAAGGAGCAGAAGGTGTTGACTAGTAGTATGGAGCATGAACTCTCTGCAAATACTTAGCAAACGGATTTTTAGCGGTTTTCTGGTAAGGCAGCAAAACAAATTGCAAGTAACAAAGAACAAACACAGCGAGTGGCCCAATCCTTTCTTAGCAAAGGACAAGCCAATGGAAATACTTATAAAGACCATACGTTCGCGAGGACATATGGGAATTCTGTCAAGTGCTTTCGCTTCAAATAGCTGAATACTCTTCTTTGGTGTTGTAAATGTTGTGTGGGTGAACCTGTGCTAATGTTCCGACCTTAATTGGACTAATACATACTTGTGATTAAACCCCCTGCAAACATCCGTAACTACAGGAAAGTAATTAAGATATAAATCTAACCACGTCCTTAAACTCTGAGATCGTACACTCTCTTGTGCAAAGGTGTCCTAACGGGGGTTCGAGTTTCTATCACTCCGCCAACCCCACAATTAGTAGCCAAATACACAATGCATTCCCCAAGGCCCATAAATGGTGAAGTTTCCTGTAGTCGACGTTCACATGACACCACTTGACATGGTTATACCCCAAGGGTACATGACCTTCACTAGTAGAAAACAGGCTATCCGTTCGCGCCCCCTAACAGCATTATTCCCGTATGCGCCACAAACAGGAACTAATGTTGGCACGAGTCCCGGTTCGAGCGGGCACGATGGATGGAGGCATGCGTCCCGGTTCGTAAGGGGTCATCCGTCCCGGTTTGTAACACAAACTGGGAGGTTGGGCACCAGCCACGTGGCGTGGCACACACCTTTAGTCCCGGTTTGTGTTACAAACCGGGACGTATGATCCTGCCCTCTATAAATACGATGCCCCAGCCCTCTGCCTCCCCTCTATTTTTCCTTGGTTGAAGGTGTGAGAGGTGTGCTAGTTTATTTTTCCTATCCATGCATTCAAGGTGTTTGATGAAATGTTTGAGTGAATGATCCCGTTCAATTTCTCACAGAACAAAAATATAGAAGGTGTCCGAGACGCACTTGAGCTTTCTCCTCTTTATTTCCCTCAATCGAGGTTAGCAATCTTATCTTTTCTCTGTCATTGAAACAATGCATGTGTCGATGTGAATTGTTCATTTCACTATTTATGATGTCTTGTTTTTGGTAAACTTACTTATATGATGGAGATGAATGGTCAGTAATGGATGTACGGTGACCGACGTGTACCCGGGTACATTAAAGTCGTGGATAAATTTATTGATGTGGCTATGGCAAACAAAGAGAATGGTTTTATACGTTGTCCATGTGTTCAATGTCGGAACAACAAGGAGTACTCTTCCTCAAAAATAATTCGCGGCCACCTGGCTATGAAAGGTTTCATGCCCAACTATAATTGCTGGACCAACCACGGGGAAAGAGGGGTTATGATGGAAGACGATGAAGAAGAAGATGATGATAACAACTATCATCATATGTTTCCTGAATACAGTGATACTGCAATGGAAGACAATGAAGAGGAAGGAGGTGAAGAACGGGCATCAGATGAGCCCGCTGATGAACTTGGTAGGGTCATTTCTGATGCAAAGCGATACTGTGAAACAGAAAATGAGAAGTTGAAGTTAGAGGGCATGCTAGAAGATCACAAGAAATTGTTGTGCCCAAATTGTGAAGATGGCATCACAAAGCTCGGTACAACACTGGAATTGCTGCGATGGAAGGCAGAGTGTGGTCTAACTAACTCCTCATTTTAAAAGATGCTGAAAATAATGAAGCCGAAGTTTCCAAAACATAACGAACTTCCCGAGAGTACATACAAAGCAAAGAAGACTCTCTGTCCTCTAGGATTAGATGTGCAGAAGATACATGCATGCATTAATGACTGCATCCTCTATCGCGGTAAGGAGTATGAGAATTTAGATAAATGCCCGGTATGCAATGCATTGCGGTATAAGATCATACGAGATGACCCTGGTGATGTCGAGGGAGAGCCCCTCCAGAAGAGTGTTCCTGCTAAGGTTATGTGGTATGCTCCTATAATACCAAGGTTGAAACGCATGTTCAGAAACAAAGAGCATGCCAGGTTATTGCGATGGCACAAAGAAGACCGTAAGAAAGACGGGAAGTTGAGACACCCTGCTGATGGGTCACAGTGGAGAAAAATTGAGAGAGACTTCCCGAACTTTACAGGTGACGCAAGGAACTTATGGTTTGGTCTAAGTACGGATGGCATGAATCCTTTTGGGGATCAGAGCTGCAGTCACAGCACCTAGCCCGTGACTCTATGTATCTACAACCTTCCTCCTTGGTTGTGCATGAAGCGTAAGTTCATTATGATACCAGTGCTCATCCAAGGCCCGAAGCAACCGGGCAACGACATTGATGTGTACCTTAGGCCATTAGTTGAAGAACTCTTACAGCCATGGGGCAAACCAGGTGTACATGCGTGGGATGAGAACAAACAGGAACCATTGACCTACGACGGTTGGTTTTCGTAACCATCAATGATTGGCCTGCTCTTAGTAACCTTTCAGGACAGACAAACAAGGGATATAAGGCATGCACACACTGTTTAGATAAGACTGAAGGTACATATTTTCATAAATGCAAGATGGTTGTGTACCTGGCGAATCGACGATTTATTCCGACCAATCGTCCCGTAAGAAAGAAAGGCAATCATTTCAAAGGTGAGGCAGATCACTGGAAGAAGCCTGAACTCCCTGCTGGTGATGATGTATTTGGTATGGTCAAGGACATAGAAGTAATCTTTGGAAAGGGTCCCGGCGGTCAATCAGTTCCGAACGACGTCGCTACAGGACACGCACCCATGTGGAAGAAGAAATCTATATTTTGGGAGCTGCCATATTGGAAAGTCCTACGTGTCCGCTCTTCAATCGACGTGATGCACGTGACGAAGAATCTTTGCGTGAACCTGCTAGGATTCCTAGGCGTGTATGGGAAGACAAAAGATACACCAGAAGCACAGGAATACCAACAAATTATGAAAAACCCAAAGAACATGCAGACATAGAACAAGACGGATAAAGGGCGTCACTTAAGTCGTGCTAGCTATACTCTTACCAAAGCAGAGAATGAAATATTTTTTGAAGTCCTTTACAGTATCAAGGTGCCGTATGGCTTCTCATCTAATATAAAGGGGATAATAAATATGGCAGAGAAAATGTTCCAAAACCTGAAGTCTCATGACTGTCACGTGATTATGACGTAGTTGCTTCCGATTGCATTGAGGGGCCTTCTACCGGAAAATGTTCGAGTACCCATTGTGAAGTTGTGTGCATTCCTCAATGCAATATCTCAGAAGGTAATCAATCCATATATTCATCCAAGGTTACAGAAGGATGTGGTACAATGTCTTGTTAGTTTTGAGTTGGTGTTCCCACCATCCTTCTTCAATATTATGACGCATCTCCTGGTTCACCTAGTGGAAGATATTTCCATTCTCGGTCCTGTATTTCTGCACAATATGTTCCCTTTTGAGAGGTTCATGGGAGTCTTAAAGAAATATGTTCATAACCGTGCTAGACCAGAAGGAAGCATCTCCACGGGATATGGATTAGAGGAGGTCATTGAGTTTTGTGTTGACTTTATTCCTGACATTAAGCCAATTGATGTTTCTGACTCGCGGCATGAGGGAAGACTAAGTGGAACAGGAACGTTGTGAAAGAAAGCAATGATATGTAGGGACGGGAATTCGTTCACTAAAGCACACTACACAGTTCTACATAATTCCACCTTTGCAGCTCCGTATATCGAGGAACACAAGAATATTGTACGCTCCAAAAACCAGGGGAAGCCTGACTCATGGATTACAAATGAACACATGAAGTCTTTCGGTGGTTGGATGCGTACACATCTCTTGAATGACACCACTGTTGGAGATCAGCTAGACTTGTTGGCCGCGTCACCATCTTCTACTATATTGAATTTCCAAGGGTACGAAATAAATGGGAATACATTCTACACGATCGCCCAAGATAAAAAGAGCACCAAACAAAATAGTGGTGTCCGCTTTGATGCAACGGACGAGAATGGGCAAAAGGACACATACTATGGTTACATAGAGGATATATGGGAACTAGACTATGGAGTCTCTTTTAAGGTCCCTTTGTTGCGCTGCAAATGGGTCAACCTGAATGGGGAAGGGGTAAAGATAGACCAGTTGTACGGAATGACAACAGTGGATCTCAACAATCTTGGTTATATAGATGAACCATTCGTCCTAGCCAATGATGTGTCTCAGGTTTTCTATGTGAAGGACATGTCCTCCAGACCGAAAAAAAGAAAAAATATGCAAATGAATACATCATATGATGAGCCAAAGTGTCACATAGTCCTTTAAAGGAAAAGAAACATCGTGGGAATCGAGGACAAGACAGACATGTCAGATGAAATTCCGCCCTTCACAGTGAAAACTGACCTAAGCATTCCGTTAAGTAAAGAAGATGCTCCATGGTTACGTCTGAAGCGATCATAAGGAAGGACATATGCCAAGAAGTTCATGCTCATATTGTGTACCTCTAGTTCATGTCTGGCCGGTCGGCTGCATATTGTGAACCTAAATGTCATGAGACATGATAGCTCATTTTGTGAAGGATATCATATGGTGTTTGCAATTTTCCAAGTTTAATAAATGTATTGAGTATTAGTCCCAGTTTGTGGCTTGACTGGGACTATATATAGGGGGGCCTTTAGTCCCGGTTTTGTAGTCTCGGTTTTTAATATTAATAAATGTCTTGAGTCTTAGTCCCGTTTTGTGGCTGGACCGGGACTAAATGGGGCCTTTATTTAGTCCCGATTCATAGAACAACTTTCCCGAACTATGAAGAAGTTGTCCCGATTCATACTTACCATTAAGATCTGATCTCCAAACGAGTGTGGTCACATATTAGGGAGTGCCTCTATAACCAGTTTCACCAACAGAAAGAAAATATTGCACCTTGACTATGTCGTGAAATAGAAGACTCCGTATTTCGAAAAGATTCAGTTTCAGAAGATAAAACCATTATGGGCTGAGTTTGTGAACTACAAGACATCAGAAAAATCTAAGAAAATGTCTGCAACGGATAAGCTGAATGCTGCTAACAAGAAGTATCACCATACTATGGGGCAAGGTGGCTACAGGGATGGCATTCCTAAGTGGAAGAAACTTGAGGATGAACTGCGTGCTAAAAAGATCATCCCAGAGACAGACGATTGGATCGAACGTGCAAAGAATTGGTTATACGGGCATGGGGGCATGTTGGACTCGGAAGGGAAGTGTATATATAACATACGACATAAAGAAAACCCCTTGCCAATCGAGAAGCTGAGAAAAGCAGTAAAGGCTGTTAAAGATGGGGACTTCATTCCCGATAGAGAGAATGATGAGCTCACACTCGCCCTTGGAAATAAGGAACATGATGGACGAACACGAGGCACAATAGGCTCCCAACCATGGAGGACTGGGTTTCCCGAAGAGAGGAAGAAATATCCTGATAGAAGCCGTCAGAGGAGAAAGGACAAGGCGGAAGTTGAAGCAGATATTCAGAAAGAGTGAATGCGTATAATTGAAGAACTAATAAAGCAACAACAAGATCAAATTAACGCACTTATCTAGCAAGGTACTACCGGCCCATCTCAGCAGCACATGGTGGTAGAACCTGCATTCGATGGTACCGGCGTATCGAATAATCGAAAAAGCAGTGTGGCTTCCACCGAGGTCCCGGGTGATGACAATGACGATGACGATGGTGCACCGACGATGGCTCGTGTTGGCTACCCAGTGGATGATATCACACATATGACACACTGCGAGCTACATGTCAAAGTTGTGAACATATCAATGAAGGTGGCAGTCGGCTATTCCTTACCAATTGGACCTGCACCAACTTACCATTGTCGTCCGGTTCCACAGGACTACGCTGTTGTCGGGGTGGATGAAATCGTGCCCACCTTTGAAGTTTTGAAGCTTGACTACCCTGCAGGTGAAGGGGATGTGGCTGAACTGGGAGAAGCAATAAACATCACCATTCTATGGCCGAAGGAATGTATTGTGCCTCGAAATCACACGCCAAGGCCATCTTCGCTGCCGCCTCACCCGTCTCCAGCGCGGTTGTTGCCGCCACGGCAGCCGTCTTCGTCGCCTCATCCATATCCGTTGCCTCACCCGGCTCCGTCGCCTCACCAGTCTCCGGTGTAGCCATCGCCGACGCCTCAGGATAAAAAGCGTAAGCGTACCACTGCTACTCTGCATAGTGGTAAGCGATCGCCGAGACATAAACAAGAGCCTCTTCCAAAAGTACCAAAGGTTCCTCCCAAGAGAGCTTGTGATTGTACTGAAGAGGAGACTACGGCTATCGTTGATGCAGAAACGACAGCGTTTTTCGCTAAGCTGAGGCGGCCGAAAGAGCCAGAGTTCCCCATCACCAAAGAAGAAAAAGCCCGAGTGTTCAAAATGCTAAAGCCTCTTCATCAACCCGAGCCAGAGCTGTCATCAGACTATGAGCGTTCTATTCTCAAGTCACATGCAGCACAACAAGCCTCGAAGAGAAGTACTGATGCAAGCGGGAAATATGTTGCCCAGCTCGGAGAACAAGCAAAACAGTCTTGTGCCCCTCTCAGGTGATTTCCCATACCAATGTGGGGTCGAGGAAATATGCGGCCGAAGAGCAGTATGATCCAGATGTAGTTGCACAATACGGAGAAGCTGCCGCTGCTCAAGGTATGAGTATTGCCCTATACTTATCCCAGTTACAGTACTTCCCCGTGTGTGAAGTAGCATACAAATACCAGTACGACAAACCTCTCGTCAAATCTGAGGAGGTAAATAATCTTCCAACAAAAATGCGAAGATTGCATAACTAGTACATGCATTCCACAATGGCCGGGGCTAACTGGATAATGCTGAGGGTTACAAAAAAGCATTATGGGAAAGAAATAGATGACATGATATCCATTGAATTTGATGAATTATTTCAATTATTCAATCAAGACGCCTTGGACAAATCGATCATCAGTGCCTATTGTCTATAAGTACTAATTCTGTAATTAATTTAGTCTCTAGCTATCTCACCTCGTTTATTGCATATATATAATCATACTATAATATGCAGAATGAAGATTCTCGAATGCAATAGAGGACAAATCTATGACATTGGGTTCATTGACCCATATTGGGTTCATCAAGCTAATCTCAAAACAAACCCCCAGGATACGGAGGATAATATCGTACACGCGTTAAGGTTTCAAGAAACCAGAAGGGAAATACGATTTCCTTACAACTTCGAGTGAGTGTTATTGTCTTGTATACACTTTCTATTTCGCTTACTCGATGTTAAGTATATAATTGATTAGTTATGCATGCACAGCTTCCACTATATTTTGTTAATCATTCAAATTGACAAAGGACGTGTACTAGTCGTGGACTCGAAACATAAACCCCTTGAGACGTGGAAGGACATGCAGATGCTTCTCCAGCGGTAATTCTAATCATTACGATACTATATCGGCAACGTTCGTGAATTTTATGATATCAAGTAATTAATAACTTCTTTTATTTGTTTTCTTCGCTGGGCAGCGCTTGGAAACGGTTCACCAATAAGGCTAGGGGTGTTTGGAAAGAGGATCTTACATTTCAACCACTATATGTAAGCACCACTAGCTATATCCGCGCATCTCTTTGATTCTAGTTTTGATACCGTTATTATCATGCTTGATTATTTTTTTGATTGAACTCTGTTCTTGTAAAGTGCCTGACGCAGGGACCAGGGAACAATTTATGTGGATATTATGTTTGCGAGTTCATCCGTCAGACGTTCTATGAGAAGGGAAGAAATTTAGATAAACTCCACGTACGTAAACAATTTCTATAGTTTTTAATTACCATCAAATTGTGTGATGTTTCATTCATATAGGTTGACTCCTTTTTTAAATCAGATCGAACATCTACAGGACGGTCTTCTGCCAAAGGATCGCGTACGAGCAATTCAAGAGGAATTGGCGGGATTCTTGGATGCAGAAGTCCTAAACCCAAAAGGAGAATTCTATTTGGGTGTGTATATACAATAGGGATTATACAAAGAGCTTATTTTGTCTGTAGTGCATGAATTTCGTGTATCGAATGTAATATGTTCGACACTTGGATCTATATTGTCATGATGATCTTGTGTAATATAATGGTTCCTTCATTGATGAGTGCAAAACACTAAATAAACAATAAAACAACATAAATGAATTATCTGCCGCGGCACAAAAAGTGGCCAAAATGCTGCCGCAGCAAAAAAAAGTTGCCAAAATGAATTGTCTGCCTCGGCAGAGAAATGTGTCAAATCTCAGCCGCGGCAGACGGGGACTTGCCAAAATGAATTCTCTGCCGCGGTAGAGAAATGTGTCAAATCTCTGCCGCGATAGAGGGTTATTTGTCCTGGTTCGTGTTACGAACCGGGATGGTTGCTCCTCCCCCTCGCACTCAGCAGCGGCCACGTGTACGCCGTTTTGTCCCGGTTGGTGGGGCACCCGGGACTAAAGGTTGGGGCTTTAGTCCCGATTGTCCCGTCCCGGTTGGGTAACCGGGACTAAAGCCCCTTACCAATCGGGACACATGGGGCGGTTTCTACTAGTGCTTAGCATACCTTGTCTAGCCCAAGGAAGGCCCACGAGAATATGTGCCAGCCCATGAAGACTTTCGGGTGGCCCGGGCCCATGACACCTTCGGATCCTTGGAGAGCAAGACTAGAATAGATAGAATATTCAAAGGGGCGAACCCTAAAACCTGTAACCGACTCGATCTGTGCCCGGGACCTGCCTATCTCTATATAAAGGCTAGGAGGGCACGACGAGGAGGGCCCTTGATACCACCGCATACACACCTCCATGCCAAATTGCATCTGCGCACCCCTGTAACTTTCGGTTCCGCCGTAATCAAGAGTAGATAAGCAGGAGTAGGGTTTTCCCTCCGGGGGCCTGAACCTGGGTAAACCTCGTGTCCCCCGGTTGCTTGTTTGCTAACCGTTCCATGATCTCCAGCATCCCCATCTTCTCCAAAACACAAGCTCATAACAATGGGCATTGACGAGATTAAACCTCGTCAATTGGCGCCGTCTGTGGGAACTGGGGGCACTGATTGTGCGATCATGATGGTACCAACCAAAGTGATCTACAACTCCTCGGCGAAGGAGAGCCATCTCCTCTTCTGCGCTTTCGACTTCACTGCCCACTCGCCAGCCACTCTGAAGGACTTCGAGCCCGTTCGCGATGGGCTCGAGATCTTGTTCGGGAGCTTCTTCTTCCGGCTGGGGCAGACCAGTGAAGGGTTTCGCAGCATAGTAAATCACAAAAATTCTACGGATGCGAACAAGAAAGCCAATATCTAATCTAGGAGATGCAATCAACAAGAGAGATTGGTGAGATCTTCATACCCTTGAAGAAATCGCACAGCGGAAACGTTCAACAGAACGTGGTTGATGTAGTCGTACTCGCAGTCTCCTCCTCGCGATCCGATCCGATCCTACGCCGCAAGTGGCGGCGCCTCTGAGAGATGCACACGTACGGTGCAGCGACGTCTCCTTCCTTGGTCCAGCAAGTATGGTGGAGAGATAGATTGGATCTGCAGCACAACAGGGTGGTGCTTATGGTGGAGAGTTTCTGCGGCAGGGCTTCGCCTACGCGTAGTCGGGAGAGAGAGAGGACGAGGGGCAGCAGTTGGTGGCTAGGGTTGGAGGAGTGGGGGGGAGGCTGCGCCCCTTCCCTCCTTATATAGGGGGCTGGCCGGCCCCCCTTGGCCCCTCCTCCAAGCCCTAGGGCGGCGGCCCCAAGGGTGGAGTGGGGGGCAAGTCTTCCCCCTTCATTCTAGAAGGCTCCCCTAGGGTTTCCCCTAGGGCTGGCCGGATGGGCCTTGGGGGCCTTGTGCCCCTGTCCCAAAGTGTCCAGGGTACTTCCCCTTAGGCCCACACAGGCCTCCGACAAGTGGGCCCACGTTGGTCCCACTCCGGAACCTTCTAGAACCTTCCGGTACAATACCGATAATCTCCGAAACGATTCCGAAATCCAAAAATTCCTTTCCTTTATATGAATCTTATTCTCCGGACCATTCCGGAACCTCTCGTGATGTCCTGGATATCATCCGAGACTCCGAACAAAAACTCATTAAAAATTATCCATTCTATCCTAGCGTCGATGCACGTTAAGTGTTTGACCCTACGGGTTCGAGAATATGTAGACATGATCTTCTATCAATAATTAACAGCGAGATATGGAAACCCATATTGACTCCCACATATTCATCGATGATCATATCGGATGAACCACGATGCCAAGATTCAATTAATCCCATATATGTATTCCCTTCGTCACGCGATATTTTACTTTCCCGAGATTCGATCGTTGGTATCGGCATACCTAGTTCAATCTCGTTCACAGCAAGTACTTTACTCGTTCCGTAATCCGATATCACTTTGTGATTAACTCCTTAACCACGTGCTTGCAAGCGTTGTTGATATCGATTACCGAGTGGGCCTGAAGTATATCTCTCCGACTCGGAAGGGACAAATTCCACCTCGATACATAGAACCCAACAAGTACTTTCCGATCACCTGAGAGACACCTTTATGATCACCCTCACATTGGATGACGTTTGATGACCTCAAAGCTTTCTTCCGATACCAGGGAGGTGTATTATCTCATGGTCTAAGGAATACAATACTTGACATAGGAAAAATCTTCGCAAAGATGAACACGATGACACGATCTAATTGCTCTACTTAATTTGGGTTTGTCCATCATATCATTCTCCTAATGACATGATCTCATTATTAATCGACAACCCATGTCTATGGTTACGAAACCTTAACCATCATTAATCAATTAGCTAGTCCATATAAGCGTACTAGGGACACGGTGTTGTTCATGAACCACACAAGTATCAAAGTTTCCGCTTAATACAATTCTAGCATGGAATATAAACTTTATCATGAACAAGAATTATAATAATAACATCTTTATTATTGCCTCTAGGGCATAATTCCAACAGTCTCCCACTTGCACTAGAGTCAATAATCTAGTTTACATCTGGCAACAATCTAACACCCATGGCATTAAGGTGTTGATCATGTTTTGCTCGTGGAAGAGGTTTATTCAACGGATCTGCAACATTTAGATCCGTATGTACTTTGCTAATCTTCAGATCTCCATCTGCTATATAATCTCGAATTATATGAAAACGGCGGTTGATATGTTGGTCTTTGGATGATATCTTGGTTCCTTAGCCAGAGCTATGGCGCCAGTGTTATCGCACAATATCTCCAGTGGGTCCAAGGCACTTGGAACCACACCAAGCTCAATGATGAAGTTCCTGATCCAAACTCCTTCACTTGACGCTTCTGAAGCAGCCATGTATTCCGCTTCTGTTGTAGATCCCGCGATCACGCTTTGCTTGCAGCTTCTCCAGCTCACAACTCCTCCATTCAAAATATAAATGTATCCTGTCTGAGATTTAGAATCATCCGGGTCGGTGTCAAAACTAGCATCGACGTAACCTTTTAAGACGAGCTGCTCATCACCTCCATAGACAAAGAACATTTATTTAGTCCTATTTAAATACTTTAGGATGTTCTTTACGGCTGTCCAGTGTTCCACTCCTAGATCACTTTGGTATCTGCTCGTCAAACTAAGAGCATTGGACACATCCGGTCTAGTACATAGCATGGCATACATGATAGAACCTATGGCCGAGGCATATGGCACTTTGCTCATAGTATCTCTATCGTTTACCGTAGCTGGACACTGAGCCTTGCTCAATATCTTACCTGACAACATGGGCAATGAACCTTTATTTGCTTTATCCATTCTGAACCTTTTCAGAACTTTGTCTAGATATGTACTTTGGCTTAAAGCTATTAGGTGTCTTTGTCTATCTCTATAGATTTTAATGCCTAATATATAAGCAGCTTCTCCTAGGTCTTTCATTGAAAAACATTTATTCAAATAACTCTTCACATTGTTAAGCATACCAATGTCATTTCCAATAATCAATATGTCATCCACATATAGTACTAAAAATGTCACCGAGCTCCCACTCACTTTCTTTTAGATACAAGCTTCGTAGCAATTTGGAACAAATCCAAAACTCTTGATCACTTGATAAAAACGAAGGTTCTAACTCCGAGATGCTTGCTTATGGAACGCTGAAGTTTGCACACCTTATTAGCATCCTTAGGATCGACAAAACCTTCGGGCTGCATCATATACAACTCTTCATCAATGTTGCCATTGAGGAACGCAGTCTTGACATCCATCTGCCATATTTCATAATCATGAAATGCATCAATTGCTAATAAAATCCGAATGGACTTAAACATCGCTACGGGAGAGAAAGTATCATCGTAGTCAACACCTTGAACTTGCCGAAACCCTTTGCAAGAAGCCGAGCTTTATAGACAGTAACATTACCATCCGCGTCCGTTTTCTTCTGGAAAATCCATTTGCACTCAACGGCCTTACGGTCGCTAGGAGGGTCCACAAAAGTCCATACATGGTTTTCGCTCATGGATCCCAATTCGGATTTCATGTCCTCTAGCCATTTATCAGAGTCGGGGCTCATCATTGCTTCCTCATAGTCACAGGTTCACTGTTGTCTAACAAGACGGTTGAGACAGGGTTGCGGTACCATTCAGGAGTGGCACGTGACCTTGTTGACATGCGAAGTTCAGTAGTAGCATCGTTCGAAGTTTCATGATCCTCGTTATTAGCTTCCTCTCTTGTTGGTGCAGACGGCACTGGAACAATTTTAGGTGTTGCGCTAGTCTCCAACTCGAGAGAAGGTTCAATAACCTCGTCTAGCTCTACCTTCCTCCCACTCACTTCTTTCGAGAGAAACTCCTTCTCAAGAAAGGATCCGTTCTTTGCAACAAACACTTTTCCTTCGGATCTGTGGTAGAAGGTATACCCAATCGTTTCCTTAGGGTATCCTACGAAGGCGCATTTCTCCGCTTTGGGTTCGAGCTTGTCCGGCATCAACTTCTTGACGTAAGCTTCGCATCCCTAAACTTTAAGAAACGACAACTTAGGTTTAGCACCAAACCATATTTCATACGGTGTCGTCTCAACGGATTTAGATGGTGCCCTATTTAAAGTGAATGCAACGGTTTCTAATGCATAACCCCAAAATCATAACGGCAAATCTGTAAGAGACATCATTGATCGCACCATATCTAATAGAGTTCGCTTCCAGCATTCAGACACACCATTGTGCTGTGGTGTTCTGGGTGGCGTGAGTTGCGAAACGATTCCGCTTGCTTTAAGATGCGTGAGAAAATCATAACTCAAATATTCACCTCCACGATCGGGTCGTAGAAATTTAATTTCCTGTTACGATGGTTTTCCACTTCGTTCTGAAATTCTTTGAACTTCTCAAACGTTTCAGATTTCTGTTTCATTAAATAGATATACCCATATCTACTTAAGTCATCAGTAAAAGTAAGAAAATAGCGATATCCACCGCGCGTAAAAACACTCATTGGTCCGCATACATCGGTATGTATGATTTCCAATAAGTCTGTTGCTCGCGCCATCATTCTGGAGAACAGGGTTTTGATCATCTTGCCCATGAGGCACGGCTCACACGTGTCAAATGATTCAAAATCAAGAGACTCCAAAATTCCATCAGAATGGAGTTTCTTCATGTGCTTTACACCAATATGACCTAGACGGCAGTGCCACAAATAAGTTGGATTATCACTATCTACTTTGCATCTCTTAGCCTAAATGTTATGGATGTGCGTTTCATTGCTTTCGAGATTCAGAAGAAATAAACCATTCACAACAGGTGCATGACCATAAAAGATGTTATTCATATAAATAGAACAACCATTATTCTCCTATTTAAACGAATAACCGTCTTGCAATAAACACGATCCAGATATAATGTTCATGCTCAACGCAGGCACATAATAACACTTATTAAGGTTTAAAACTAATCCCGAAGGTAAAACTAAGGAGGGCGTGCCGACGGCTATCACATCAACTTTTGATCCATTGCCAACGCGCATCGTCACCTCATCCCTTGCTAGCCCCCGTCTATAACGTAGCTCCTCTTTCGAGTTACAAATATTAGCAACTGAATCAGTATCATATACCCAGGCACTACAACAAGCGCTAGTAAGGTAAACACCAATAACATGTATATCAAATATACCTTTAATGGTGCCAGCCTTCTTGTCCACTAAGTACTTCGGACAGTTGCTCTTCTAGTGACCCTTGTCCTTGCAATAGAAGAACTCAGTGTCCGGCTTAGGTCCAGCCTTGAGCTTCTTCTCAGCAGGGGCAACGCGCTTGCCGCTGCCTTTATTGAAGGATTTCTTTGCACCCTTACCTTTCTTAAAGCTAGGGGTCTTGTTGACCATCAACACATGATTATCTTTCTTGATATCCACCTCCGCAGATTTCAGCTTAGCGAAGAGCTCAGTGATCGTATCAGTGGAACTAATTTGATTGTGAGTAACTATAAAACCTTTATAGCTAGGAGGGAAAAATTCCAAAACTCTTGATCACTTGATCAAAACGAAGGTTCCAACTCCGAGATGCTTGCTTCAGTCAATAAATGGAACGCTGAAACGGCACACCCTTATTAGCATCCTTAGGATCGACAAAACCTTCGGTCTGCATCATATACAACTCTTCATCAATGTTGCCATTGAGGAACATAGTATTGACATCCATCTGCCATATTTCATAATCATGAAATGCAGCAATTGCTAATAAAATCCGAATGGACTTAAACATCTCTTTCATCAGAGAAAGTCTCATCGTAGTCAACACCTAGAACTTTCTCAAGTACCCTTTTGTCCGACAAGCGAGCTTTATAGACAGTAACATTACCATCCACGTCCGTTTTCTTCTTGAAAATCCATTTGCACTCAACGGCCTTACGGTCGCTAGGAGGGTCCACCAAAGTCCATACTTGGTTTTCGCTCATGGATTCCAATTCGGATTTCATAGCCTCTAGCCATTTATCAGAGTCTGGGCTCATCATTGCTTCCTCATAGTTTGCAGGTTCACTTTTGTCTAACAACAAGACGGTTGAGACAGGATTGATGTACCATTCAGGAGTGGCACCTGACCTTGTCGACCTGCGAAGTTCAGTAGTAGCATCGTTCGAAGTTTCATGATCCTCGTCATTAGCTTCCTCTCTTGTTGGTGCAGACGACACTGGAACAATTTCAGGTGCTGCGCTACTCTCCAACTCGAGAGAAGGTTCAATAACCTCGTCTAGTTCTACCTTCCTCCCACTCACTTCTTTCGAGAGAAACTCCTTCTCAAGAAAGGATCCGTTCTTTGCAACAAACACTTTTCTTCGGATCTGTGGTAGAAGGTATACCCAATCGTTTCCTTAGGGTATCCTATGAAGACGCATTTCTCCGCTTTGGGTTCGAACTTGTCTGGCATCAACTTCTTGATGTAAGTGTAAGATCCCTCCTTTATAAAGGAAAAGGATCCCTGTGATTGCAATGCTAGTCCCTGGATCAATGCTATCATCCACAGTTTAAGATGAAGTACACAGAAACAAAGGTCATTATTACAGTCATTCCAGAGATAAACATAGTCCTTACAACTCCATGGCCACAGGCCTAGTACAAGAGTTTAAATAAGTAAATAGATAACAAGTCTTCATCTTCATGTGCCACAGGCAAACATGTTGACTTTAGACTCATGACTCCTAATCCTCATCAGAATAACCTACAACATCACAAGTTACAGCCACAGTGGGTCAATACATTGGAATAGTATTGGCAAGTGATACCTTAGTATAATTTTGGTGGACTAGATACTATATGCAATTTGGCTAAGTGTAGCTTAGGCTTGCTTGCTCAAAATAGGTTTTTCCTATTAGATGAAAATCACTAAGTTTTTCTTTGTCAAAACTTTCCCCAAGGAACCACCAATAGACATTGGGGTCCTTCACCCTTGTTCCACCACAAGTTTTACTTAGAAATTGGGATGAGGATATTCTTGATAGCTTCCATGTCTTGATGCTCAAGTTGTCCAATACCAGGGACATGGCTAAGTACTTAGATTCTTCCATCTGCAGAGGTTGTGCACTTTCCCCACAAGACTTGATTTTCACCAAGACAGGACCTTTCAGAAGCCTTCCCTTAGACCAAATGGACGCATTCCAACCTATCATCCCACTACCACCAACTGTACAAATGGCTAAGTTCTTGCAACCTATGTGATCCTGGCAGAGCCCATATTGCCAAGTGGCTACACTAGAAGCTTCTTAACATTTGGCCTCTCAAATCCCTTTGTTCCTGGGTGGCTTTCCACAAGTGAGATACACAAGGTAAACCATAGAAATGGGCCTTGTGTAACCACTCAACATAAACCATTCCTTCCATTCGACCCAGGTGTTTCATTCACTTAGTTGTTTTATTAAGTAAAAACTCAAGTCCAAAGACATAGAAATATTTTATCATAGCATGATTATATCACCACCCTTGGTTGCTACTAGCTAGGCTAAGCATGGCATGGATAACATATTACTTAGAAATTTCTAGCAATTCTACAACTACTAGGTTTTTCCAACATAGCATATAAGCAAAAATATAATCATGCAAGACTATCAAAATATTTCTAATGCATAGTAGCAAACATAGGGATAAAATCATGAAGCACCACTTGCCTTGGTAGTTTGGAGAGTAGCTACACTCCTCACAATCACAATCACTATTGGCACCAAAATCTACACATAAAATCATAGCCACAAATCGCATACCAAATAAATACAAGCAAAAAAATATATGGATGCATGCAATATGATATGTGATGATTTTCTAAACTCAACAAGACAAGTGCACAGTACTGGTTCATAAACAAGTTCAAAACTTGCCAAAAAACATTTATTTAAACACTAAAACATTTCTCAAATAATTTATATACACAAAATAGGCCTACACATGTTTCTGTAAATAAAACCATTTTAACAGAAACAAAACATTAAACACATTGCATATTTGGAAAGGGCTTGCTCTCACATGGGAATCAAAAGTTATGGCTAAAACAAAATCAAACAACTAATAGATTCAAATTCTGTTTTTAAATCTAATCCCTAGCCACGCGTCATGTTCTGATTAGTGCATACCGGTTCGCTCAGGATCACGCACACAAGCCGTTAGATCTAACTTAATATGTACGGCCCAGATCTACTCGTACCCCTTCGCTTAAGTGTTCTATCTAGCCCGTCAGATCTAGATCCAACGGTGCGCGATCAAACGACCACACTTTGGCGGCGCTAGCGGCGACGACTGGCGGTGGAGGCTCTGTCTACGGCGGCGCGGTGGCTACAAGGGGTTCTAGGGTCGTCAGAGATGCTTACCGGACTCGTGGAGATGTACTGAAGCTCAACGTGGCGATGGCTTGATGAGGGGCGCACGGACACAGCAGCACGAACTCGCCGGAGTTGCTGGCGGCGTCAGATGCTCTCTGTCGGAGTCGAAGACGACGCTCTGGGACGCGGTAACCAAACAAAGAGTGTCAGCAGATGCGCAAGATGCAGGCGAACATGCTCGTGTGGTTCAGAGATGGAGGGGAGCACGAGACTCACCGAATTTTGTCGCCGGAGTTGGAGACGTCATCGGGAGCTTGTTGTGCTTGATGGAGTCGACGACCTGGGGCGGTATAGGATGAACCAATGGTGTCAGAATGCGCACAAGGAAGTTGCGAAGCTGTCTGCATGAACTAGAGGGGAAGGGGCGCACGGGGCTCACCGGGATTGGTCGCCGGAGTGAGCTCTGTCTGCGGCGGCGCAAGGGTGATTACGGGCAGCCTGGGGGCGCTCTGTGCTCGAAGTCTGGGGGAAATGGAGAGGGGCTGAGGGGGTTTAAGTAGGCGAGACGGGGCGTGAATCACTCCTTCAATCAACGGGAATTGACGACGCGATATTAAACAGGAAACGCTAGCTTGATTTGGGGAAGAACACGTCGCCGGGGTGGAGACGATGACGCCGTGTGGGCCGCGGCTGTCAGCGAGAGAAAGAGAGAGGCGGTGGGGTCCTTGCGTCAGCGACTCTGGGGGTATCTCTGCGGGTAAGGAAAACGGTCGCGGGAGGGTAGCTGGGCTAGGCTGGGTCAAACTGGGCTGGTTGGGCCTGATAGACTGTTTGGTTTATTTTTTCTCTTTTAACTTTTTCCTTTTCTGTTTGATTTTCTAAACTGTTTCAAAACTCCAATTCAAATCTGTTTGATTTCAAAACTACTCTGGACTTTTGTACAATAAATTTTGTACCCAAATAAGTGTCAAACACAACTGTTCACTCAAACTTACTTGGGTCATTTGAAAAATAAAAATAAAACCAAGCCTTTATGTCATATAAACCATAGGCATAATATTGGTTTTATTTACACATTTTGTTTTGAAAACTTTATTCAAGCTTTGGAAAGTACTTAAGTTTAATTCAAACCTTACTGAACAATACAAGTACTCTTCTCATTGGAAAATAACACTAAGGCTAGAGCATAACTACATAAAATAATGAGCATATAAGCTCTTGTTTTGAAATGATTTTTTAAAATGGAATCTTATATGATCATGGATGCATGGATGATATGCATGAGTTTGAAACATGATTTTAGGGATGTTACAAATCTAACCCCCTTAAGGTGAATCTCGCCCTCGAGATTCGGATTGGCTAGCAAATAGGTGAGGGTGGTCTTTCCGAAGATCATCTTCTCTTTCCCATGTTGCTTCCTCTTCGGAATGATGGTTCCATTGAACCTTGCAGAACTTGATAGTCTTAGTCCGAGTAACTCTTTCTGCAGTCTCAAGAATCTTGATAGGTTTCTCTTCATAAGTGAGGTCACTCTGCAACTGAACCTCTTCCAAAGGTATAGTATCTTTCAAAGAAGTCTCTTCCATTTCCGGATGGCATTTCTTAAGCTGACTCACATGAAACACATTATGAACAGCTGACAGAGACTCCGGAAATTCAATCTCATAAGCAACTTCTCCTTTACGACTCAGAATCTTGAATGGTCCAACATATCTTGGGGCCAATTTACCTTTGACACCAAACCTCTTCACTCCACGAAGTGGTGATACTCTAAGATAAGCTCTATCACCAACTTCATAGGTGACCTCTCTACACTTAGGATCTGCGTAGATTTTCTGTCGGGACTGTGCTATCTTCAATCTGTCCTTAACCAACTTGACTTTCTCTTCAGCCTCTTTGATTAGTTCTGGTCCGAACAATCTTCTTTCTCCCACACCATTCCATAGCAATGGGGTGGTACACTTTCTCCCATGGAGAAACTCAAATGTTTCCATTTCAATACTGGGTTGATAACTGTTATTGTAAGAGAATTCTTTGTAAGGCAGACTTTCATCCCAACTGGCTCCATAGTCTAGGGCACATACCCTCAACATATCTTCAAGAATCTGATTAGTCCTTTCTGTCTGTCCATCAGTCTGAGGATGAAAAGCAGTGCTGAATTCCAACCTCGTTCCCAATGACTCATGTAATTGCATCCAAAAATGAGAAGTGAATTGGGTTCCTCTATCAGACACAATACTCTTGGGTACTCCATGTAGACATACAATTCTACTCATATAGATCTTGGCCAACTTAGCACTTGTGTAAGTTGTCTTCACGGGTATGAAATGAGCCACTTTAGTTAGGCGATCCACTACTACCCAAATAGAATCATATCCTGACCGGGTCCTTGGCAATCCGGTAATGAAGTCCATACCAATCTTGTCCCACTTCCAATCAGGAATAGGTAGTGGTTGAAGCAAACCTGCTGGTTTCTGATGTTCCGCCTTCACTCTACTACATACATCACACAAAGCAATATGTTCGGCGATGTCCTTCTTGAGATTATTCCACCAAAATCTTTCCTTCATATCCATGTACATTTTGGTGTTATCCGGATGAATGGAATATGGTGAGTTGTGTGCTTCTTGTAAAATCAGTTTCCGAAGCTCCGGATCTTGTGGAACACATATACGTTTCCCATGCCATAAAGTACCTTGTTCATCTTCATGGAATCCTTTGGCTTTTCCCTTGCCAATCTTTTCCTTGATCTCCTCAATTTCCTTATCAGTCTTCTGGGATTCTTTGATCTTGTCCAACAAAGTGGGTTGAACATCCAAAGACATGAGATGTCCTTCATGCACAATCTCCAATCTGAGATCTGTAAATTGGGCACACAGATCATCTGGCAATTCTCCCTTAGTAAGGCCATTCACAAAAACCTTACGGCTTAGAGCATCCTCTACAACATTTGCTTTACCGGGGTGGTATTGCAAACTTAAGTCATAGTCCTTGATAAGTTCTAGCCATCTTCTTTGTGTCATATTAATTTCCTTCTGGGTGAAGATATACTTCAAACTCTTGTGATCTGTGAACACTTCACATCGCTTTCCCAAAAGATAGTGTCTCCATGTTTTGAGTGCATGGACAACAGAGGCTAACTCTAAATCATGAGTAGGATAGTTCTCTTCATGAGTTTTGAGTTGTCTCGAGGCATTAGCCACAACTTTTCCTTCTTGCATAAGTACGGCACCCAAACCATGATGAGATGCATCACAATACACTTGGAAATCCTTCTCCAAATCTGGTAAACACAAGACTGGTGCTGTCACAAGTCTCTTCAACTCTTGAAAGCTGAGTTCACAACCTTCAGACCAAGCAAATTTCTTGTCTTTCTTTAGCTATTTTGTCATAGGTTTTGCTACCTTGGAGAAATTCTCAATGAACCTTCTGTAGTAACCTGCTAAGCCAAGGAAACTACGAACTTCTTTCACTGACTTGGGAGATTCCCATTCTGTCACAGCTGAAACTTTAGTAGGATCAACTGCCACACCATCTCCTGACACAATGTGTCCAAGAAAACCAACTTCATTTAGCCAGAATTCACACTTGCTGAATTTGGCATACAGTTTATGCTCCCTAAGCTTCTCAAGTATCAAACGCAAATGTCCTTCATGCTCTTCTTTGCTCTTGGAGTAAATTAAAATGTCATCGATGAAAACGACAACAAACTTATCAAGAAATTCCATGAACACCTTGTTCATCATATTCATGAAGTATGCTGGAGTATTGGTTAAACCAAATGGCATCACGGTATACTCATACAATCCATACCTTGTGGTGAAAGCTGTCTTGGGTATGTCTTGTTCCCTTATCTTAAGTTGGAAATAACCTGACCTGAGATCAATCTTTGAGAACACACAAGCTCCTTCTAGCTGATCAAACAAGTCATTGATTTTGGCAAAGGGTATTTGTTCTTGATAGTCACCTCATTGAGTGAACGGTAATCTATGCATAACCTTTGACTTCTATCTTTCTTTTCGACAAACAAAACTGGTGCTCCCCAAGATGAAGAACTTGGTTGAATAAATCCTTTCTACAACTGTTCTCCAAGTTGTTTCTTAAGTTCTTTCAGTTCATCAACTGACATCTTGTACGGTCTCTTTGCTATTGGTCCAGATCCTGGTAGCAAATCAATAAGAAACTCCACATCTCTATCTAGTGGCATTCCCGGCAATTCTTCCGGATATTTACTCACAATTGGCACACTGTCTATGCTAACCCCCTTAAGATAATTTAGCATACTACTTTTTGCTTCAAAGTTGGTCTTGAATCTGATCCTTTTATTTTCTGGAGTTGTGAGTGAGACAGTATGGTTGGCACAATCTATCACTCCCTTGTGCTTAGTCATCCAGTCCATTCCCAAAATGACATCCAATCCTTGGGAGTTTAGGATTATCAAGAAAACGTAGGGATAAGAGTAGTTGAAGGTTCTGTCTTGAAAACATAAGGAGATAATATATAGGTCTCCATAGTTTTGTTTATAGAAACTAGTAAAGTATTTGGTTGTGTGAAAGTCACCTTGGCTCAGGTTTTGGAATGCCAGAACATTTGGGAATATGAAAGATGAGCCAAGACCTCTCTTTTGTAAAATAGTTTTTTTAAACTTAGTTTGAGATGAGGAGTATACAACTAATACACAAACAGTTTCTTGAATACAAGCAAGCAAGTAATCTCACAATGCAAGAAAAAGTTTTTGTTCCCCCTGATTTTTTCCTTTTTGACATTAAATCAAGGTTGCTAAAATTGGGATGTTACAGCATTTACTTGTCCAAGATAGCTACTAGAAACGGAGAGCATACAAGATCACAAACAACACAGACATGATAGAATCAATAAGACAAAACCATCAATCAATCTGGCATAGTAATCTCAATATACATCGGATATCCGCAAACACAACATGCCTGATTACAAATAGATGATCTTGATCATGAATGGAGCTCACAAGATCTAAACATGGTAGCACAAAGGAGGAGCTACAACTCTCTAGCTACTACATGGACCCGTAGTCTAAGGTGGAACTACTCACACTTCTTACCGGAGGCTGGCATGATGAATAAGAAGGCCTCCAGGATGATCTCCCCTCCGGCAGGGTGCCGGGAAGATCTTCAGATTCCCCCGATCTAGGGACGATGGTGGCTGTGGCTACAAACCGTTTCGTGGAATATTTATCGGGTACTTAGGGTTTATGCATTAGGGGGTCTTTATATGCGAAGAGGCGAGGCAGGGGGCGGCCAGGGTGGTCACACCGCCCAGGCGCTGCTAGACCTAGCCCGCGCCTCCAGGGGGTGTGGCCCCCTGGTGCCTCCCCTCCGTCTCGTACTCTGGCTCCGTGTTCCCCATGGTTAAATATTGACTTTGGCTTTTGTCCCATCCAATTCCGAGAATATTGATTTTCTGCCTTTCTGGAACCAAAAACAGAAGAAAACAGGCAACTGGCACTGTGCCATCTTGTTAATAGGTTAGTACCAGAAAACATATAAAAACACCTCAAAGTGTAGACAAAGCAAAGAAAAGTAGATACTAAGTTTAACTATCAAGCATCAAGCATCCCCAAGCTTAACTCCTGCTCGTCCTCGAGTAGGTAAGTGATAAAAAGAATAATTTTTGAGGTGACATGCACCATCAAAATCAAGATCAAACCATTTGCAAGCATTGAAAGCTAGGATCAAAGAACTCTAAACATGAGCATGAAAGATGGAGTTCTAATAGTAAGACAAAGTAACTATGCATGCAACATGAAAGGCTACAAACAAAGATCATGAATAACATGCATTGAAAAATGTTTGTTTGTTTCACATACAGAAAACATGGCATAGTTGCATTCAGCTTGTCCCTCATGGAGTAGCAAATAGATGCATAGGACACCTTCAAAGTTGATAAGAGTGACTAGATACAAATAGCACAAGAACAAGTAATATCAACAATATGCTTCAATCAATAAGTTTTGGGACAATGCACATAGAACTAAGAATGGCAACTATGCTCACTTAACTAGTGCTTAAAGGATAGAAGGTGGAGACTTAATATAATAGTGGAAGAAAGGCCCTTCATAAAGGGAAGCAGCGATTTCAAGTCTGAAAAAGAGCTTCCAAAAATTATGGTACTTGTTAGCTTTTAGCTCTCATTCCCCCTATCATAAACATCTTGAAGTGATTAAGGTTAAAGTAAACAAACTATGGAGTATATGCTTGACAAAGTATTAGTTGGCAATCTCATGTCCCTTGAATACGAGGGCCGCACCTCATCTACTCAACTTTAGTCACCTATAAGTTCTTATCATAGTAAGTACATGTGTATCATAGTGAACCATCAACGGGGTACGCCTTGCACATGATACAGAAGATATCCCATAATAAAAATGACAAGGCAAGAATACAATGAGCATCTCAACAATCTTCTTATTTACCATGGGAAAATGGTGCTTTTTTCTCTGTTTCCTCTTTTCAATATGTCTCTTTTTTTATAAGAAGAAAGATTAATAGATGTCATTATGGTGAAGTTGCAAGTTTCCATCATGATTAGGCATGGATTAGGCTAGCGGCCCAGACGTTTCTCTAACACACATACATAACTCCATGTACTTACAAGCTCCCCTTTCATTTTAGACCGACGACATCCATAGACAAAAGAGCATGATATCAATTGTGTACAAAGTATAAGTGCAATGTTGAAAGCGTTCCCCGTGACAGCACGGTTCTGCTAATTCTAACGTATAAGTGCAAGCATATACAACATAGATGACACAATGGTTCAAGTGTATTAGGGGCAAGTAAAATAAAGTGTGCCATCAAGTTTGTTAGAGCTTTAATCACTAAGTTTTCACATAACAAAATACTTTTTAATTGGAAGATAGATGAAAACAAGATTATACTTGGAATAGTGTAACACATCATGCATAGGAATTTATAGTGGACACTTTGGAATGACTTGGTTTCTTGGGAGTTGGATGCATGAGTAGAGCTTACTCATACAAGTGGAGGCTAGCAAAAGACCGGGAGCGACCAACTAAGAGAGCAATAATGGCAATAATCATGCAGAGTGACAAAACATTACTGATCAAAGCATAAAGTAGTACTACAAGTCAAGGACTAAATGATCATAGAAGCTATGGTGACTTGTTCATAGTCATAACATGGTGTGAGAATGTGCCAAGTCAACCCAAACAAAGCATCAAAGGAGAATACCACAATACTGTGCTTTTGTATGCTAAAACAACACATGATTCCTTCAAGGCACACTAATCAATCCCAATTGTTTGGAATAAGTCATGCTACACCAATAATCACTAAGCATAAGTTCAAAACAACACCTAGCATGTCATGATAAAGTCTAAGCCACAGTCAATGCAAGTTCCGCTTGAACTTTCAAGCAAGAACTTACTACTCATTTCCAACACCAAGCAAATTATTTGCAAAACAACACCTAGCATGACATGCTAAAGTCTAAGTCATAGTCAAAGCAAGCTCCTCTTGTACTACTCAAGCAAGAAATTTCTACTCCTCTCCAACACCAATCAACTTATTTGAAAAAACACAGCGAGAATGGGGGTCCAAACTACTTTATTCAAGAAAACTAAGAAAACCAAACGAAAACTAAGACGCTCCAAGAACAACACAATAGTGCATGAAACAATAAAAACGAAGTGTCTAGAAAGACCTGAGATTTTTATTGATGAAGAAGGGGATGCCTTGGGCATCCCCAAGCTTTGACGCTTGTACCTCTTGAATAATTCTTGGGGTGACACGGGGTGGAATCCCCAAGCTTGAGATTTTTTCCATTCTTCATCTCATTACATCATTCTCTCTCTACACCTGAAATTTTTTCTTTATACAAAACTTCACACAATCTTCATTAGCAACATTAGTGTATTCAAAAGATAATAGACCCTTGGGTTTAGCTTGAGAACAGCAAAAATTTCACTAAAAACACAATCTACTGTAGCAATTCCCTCAAAAAGCTCAATTTCCCAAAAAGAACCCAAAAAAGGAATCAATAAGAAGCAAATGCAAATAATGGCAGAAATCAGTCAAAACAGACCATCAGGTAGAAACCTTTTTTTAGAAGACCTTACGTTGCTCAAATCAAAAAGTGTTTAACTAACTAAAGTTAGATAACATACTGGGGGATTTATTCACAAAATATCAGCTCAATCCGTATTACAGAGATTTCGCACGAATTTTATGGTGGAGCACAAAAATCTGTTTCGGGACAGCAACTCCCCAAATCTTACTTTCCTCTCATTAGAGGTCATTCTTGGCACAAAAAGAAAACAAAAAGGATAAGGAGAGGTCATTACTGAAGTAATAACTTCCAAGACTCAAGAAAACTCTTGGGTTATCTCCCAACAGGTACTTTTCTTTAACGCCTTTAAGATAGGCACAAGAAGCAAGAATCAAGTATTTTCAAATGAAGAAGCATTAACATCAAACCTTTCTTTCAAAGGATGAGCAAAAAAAAACTTCTCTATCCTCCTAGGGAAGTGTTCAATACCTTTCTTGAATGGAATTTGATATTTAATGGTGCCTTCTTTCATATCATTGATGGCACCAACAGTTCTAATAAAAGGTATTCCCAAAGTAATAGGACAAGAAGCATTGTATTCAACATTTAAACATAGAAATCAATAGGGACATAAGCATTGTTAACCATAATAAGAACATCATTAACACTCCCCATGAGTTTATTTTTAGCATTATCATTAAGTGGGACATCCAAATAACAATCTTCCAAAGGTGGAAAATCAAGCATTTCATAAATCTTTCTAGGCGTAATAGAGACACTAGAACCAAGGTCACATGAAGCTTTGAGATCAAAGTCATTCACTTGCATATTAATAATGGGTTCCCAACTGTCTTATACTTTCCTAGGAATAGAGGCTTTGTGTTTCAACTTCTCTTCCTTAATTTTTAATAAGAGCATCTGTAATGTGTTTGGTGAAAGCCGCATGCATGTCACTAGCATCAGGACTTCTAGCAATCTTTTGTAGGAACATAATCACTTCAGAAATATTGCAACCATCAAGATCAAAATCAAATTTAGCATCACTAGTAGTAGGCTCATTGGGTTTAGGCATTGTGGTAGGAGTAATAGCGACTTCTTGTGGTTTAGTGGCATCCATATTGGTGGTGGTGATAGTGCATACACTATTGTTTCTAGCAATTTCAGGTTCTCTTTCCCACTTAGCATGAAGTTGGGCTAACAGTCTAACATTTTCGTCAATAGTAACTTGTATGGGAGTAGGAACAAAGGGACTTTCCAAAGTTTCAGGTTTAGCAGCCATTTTATTAATCAAGGAGGACTGTACTTCAGACAAAGACGAAATATTTTTCTCAACATTCAAAACCTTTTCTTCCACAGTCTTGTTGAAAGTGGTTTGTTTACTAATAAAGTCTTTGAGAACGACTTCAAGTTCAGAGGGGGAACTTCTAATATTGTTGTAGGAGTTTCCATATGTATTGCCATTATTAGGAGGATAAGGCATATAATTGTTGTTACTACGAAAATTATTCCTATAGGCATTGTTGTTGAAATTGTTGTTTCTAATGAAGTTCACATCAACTTGCTCTTCTTGAGCAACCAAAGAGGCTAAGGGAAAATTATTAGGATCTAAAGGAGCTTTCCCTTTAACAAGCTTAGCCATGATAACATCAATCTTAACACTCAAAGAGGAGGTTTCTTCAACAGAATATACCTTCTTACCATGTGGAGCTTTCTCAGTGTGCCATTCAGAATAATTAACGATCATATTATCAAGTAGTTTTGTTGCAGCACCCAAGGTGATGTTCATAAAGGTACCTCCAGCAGCTGAATCCAACAGGTTTCTTGAAGAGAAGTTCAAACCTGCATAAAAAGTCTAGATAATCATCTAAGTAGTGAGTCCATGAGTGGGACAATTCTTAACCAAAGATTTCATTCTTTCCCAAGCTTGAGCAACATGTTCATTATCAAGTTGTTTAAATTTCATAATATCACTTCTCATAGATATAATATTAGCAGGAGGATAGTACTTTCCAATAAAAGCATCTTTGCACTTAATCCAAGAAGCAATACTATTTCTAGGCAAGGATAGCAACCATTCTTTAGATTTTCCTCTCAAGGAGAAAGGAAACAACTTGAACTTAATAATATCTCCATCTACATCCTTATATTTTTGCAGCGCACAAAGTTCAACAAAGTTATTGAGGTGGGCAGCAGCATCATGATGACCCACAAGTATAGGGGGTGTATCGTACTACTTTCGATAAATAGGAGTGTCGATCCCAACGAGGAGCAAAAGGTGTTGACTAGTGGTATGGAGCAGGAACTCTCTACAAATACTTAGCAAACGGATTTTTAGGGGTTTTCTGATAAGGAAACAAAACAAAGTGCAAGTAATATAGAACAAACGCAGCGAGTGGCCCAATCCTTTCTTAGCAAAGGACAAGCCGGTGGAAATACTTATAAAGACCAGACATTGTCGAGGACACATGGGAATTCTGTCAAGTGCTTTCGCTTCAAATAGCTGAATACTCTTCTTTGGTGTTGTAAGTGTTCTGTGGGTGAACCTGTGCTAATGTACCGACCTTACTTGGACTAATACATACTTGTGATTAAACCCATGTAAACATCCATAACTATAGGAAAGTAATTAAGATATAAATCTAACCACAGCCTTAAACTCTAAGATCCTACACTCCCTTGTGCAAAGGTGTCCTAACGGGGGTTCAGGTTTCTGTCACTCCGGAAACCTCACAATTAGTAGCCAAATAAACAATGCATTCCCATAGGCCCATAAATGGTGAAGTATCATGTAGTCGAAGTTCACATGACACCACTAGAAGAATAGCACCACAACTTAAATACTAACCATTGAATAATAACTCAACACAAATCCACTAATAACAACATGACTTCTCCCATGTCCTCAAGACATCATATGGATCAAGATCAAAGATGATATGATAATGGATAACAATCTGAACATAAACAATATTCCAATGGTTCCACTCACAAGCATCAACTACAATAGTAATTAACACCGGGAAAGTTTCCCCTAAGAACTAAAGCAATATCCAACACAATTGTTACAGCGGGGCGGAGTGGTGATGATGGTGCTGGTGGAGATGATGGTGTGGATGATGATGATCATGATGATCCCGATGAAGACTAGCTTGATGACGGTGTTGATGGCGACGATCTCCCCTCTCTGGGAAGGAATTCCCCCGACAGATATTTGTCTACTAGAGAGATCTTTCTCTCTCGGTGTTTTACGCCCTGCAGAGGTGGCGGAAATCTATCTGTGGTCACTCCCCTAGCCTTAGGGTTCCGTATGGAATATATAGGCAAAGGGGCAGAGTTGGGAGCCGGGCAGGTGGGCCACACCTTCCCTAGGAGCGGGGCAAGGTGGGCCCGTGCCAAGGGGGTGTGGGCCCCCTATGGCCCTTCTTCGCCTCCCCTTCTAGATTCCCATATTTTTCCCATATAATTTTCCCATATTTTTCTAGTATTTTTATGATCTTCGCGAAATTATATCAAAACGCCTTATTTTCCATCAAAATCCAGACTCCGGCAGTCCATCCTCCAAGAATCATCCAACATGCATAAATAGTGGAAAAGAGATAAGTAATACCTCATAATAACACAAATATCAATGAATAGAGGTATATTATGATATAGAATGGTGATGCAAATTGGGCGTATCAACTCCCCCAAGCTTAGACCTTCGCTTGTCCCCAAGAAAAACTGACCTCAGTAAACATGTCCATAGGTTTATGGAGTGAAGTGTTGATAAAATAATACGAACAAGAAGCATCACTCTTACCATTACACAACTTATAGAAGAAAGAAACTCACCATTATATAACTTAGCTTGCAACCAAGTACAACAGTCACAATAGAGATGCATAAAGGTAAATCATAATTGGAATTGGCAAACTTGTTCTTGGTCAGAGAACACCCGGCAAACAGTTTCACAAAAAGCTTTTTGTAGAAGTTTTTCAACAGGAGCACTCTTTACTCAAAAAGGTTTTTCAATGGAGGCTTTCAAAGTAATACTCAATAGATAAGAATTTTGTGCAAACAAGGAAGATAAATAACATGATTGAATAAATCACCATATGAATGCTTGCAACACAACAACTCAAATGCTTGTTGGAGATAGGGAGGAAGTAGGTTTACTAACTCAACTTAGAAGTAGGAGAAAGTTCCCTTTATAGAGGGAAGCAGGGATTACAAGTCATAAAGAGCTTCCAAAAGATTATGGTACTTACTAGCTTTGAGCCCTCATTGCCCCTATCATAGGCATCTTGAGATGATTATGTTTAAAGTGCGCAAAGATGGAGTATATGCTTGACGAAATATAAGTTGCAAATCTCATGTCCCTTGAATATGAGGGCCACTCCTCATGCTACTCAACTTTGGTCACCGGTAAGTTCTTGTCATTGTAAGTACGTGCGCATCATAGAGAACCGCC
Source organism: Avena atlantica (assembly GCA_910589765.1). Classification (NCBI taxonomy): domain Eukaryota; kingdom Viridiplantae; phylum Streptophyta; class Magnoliopsida; order Poales; family Poaceae; genus Avena; species Avena atlantica. Next base: position 3,963,904 of record OU342736.1, on the reverse strand, counting down.
AACGGGGTACCCCTTGCACATGGTACATGAGCTATCCCATAACCAAAAAGACAAGGCAAGCAGACAATGAGCATCTCTGCGATCTTTTTATTTACTATATGTATAGCTTTTTATTGGGGATGCTTGATAGATAGCCCACTATGGTGATCTGCAAGTTTCCACCATGATTAGGCATGGTTTAGGCTAGCGGCCTAGGCATTTCTCTAACACAAAATACAAACTCCATGGACTTACAAGTTCCCTCTTTATTTCACACCATTGACATCCATAGACAAAAGAGCACGATATCAACTATGTACAAATTACAGGTGCAATGTTGAAAACGTTCCCCGTGACAGCACAGTTCTGCTAATTCCAACGTATAGATGCAAGCATATACAACTTCGATGACACAATGGTTCATGTCTATTAGGGGCAACAAAATAAGGTGTGCCATCAAGTTCGTGAGATCTTTACTAACTAGTTTTCACCTAACAAAACACTTTTTAATTCGAAAGGTAGATGAAGCTTGAGAATTTTCTTGGAATAGCAAAAGCTACTAGGTAGATATGGTGGACACAAGTGGCAAAGATTTTGGTTCAAAGGGATTGGAAACATGAGAAGTATGCCTTCTCAAAACAGGTTTTTGGCTAGCAAGGCTGGGTAGCAAGCAAGAGAGTTGAAAGAAACAAGCAAACATACAAGTAATAAAGCCAAACATGCAATCTTCCTCGAAGACACAAAAGATCTTAAATAAAGAATACTAAGCTTATGAGCCAACAAGAAAGAAAACAAATGATACAAAATACCTGTAAGATTTTCTCTTTTTTCTTTCAAACCTCCAAAAGTATTGCTACTGACCAGAACTCGGTTTGCCAAAACAAATTTAGATCCACTTCATGATCCCAAAGTGAGGCCAATACTTATCAAGAAGATCCATCATATAATAGAGATTGAAAACTAAAATAAGAAGTGCAAAAAGTAAAAGATGAGACTTCTCATTAATATTCCAATAAAGGAACTCGCACCAAGGGATACATAGTTAATCAACTAAAGGAGAGATACTTCCACATGCAAATCAAACTATAAGTTAACCTCTCTACCAAAGATATGAATCCACTAAAGAGGTAAAAGATAAAATATAATGGTTGTGATACCGCGGCACTCCCCCAAGCTTGGAACAAGCCAAGGGGATGCCAAACCTGATGACGAATTACTCCTTTGGTGGTGGTGTTGTTCTCTTGATAAGCTCCTCAATCAGCTTCCTTAACTCTTCAATCTCAAAGGTTAGAGTACGAATCAACTCCAAGTTTTGCTCAATGTGGTTCATGATCATATCGGACTGAGAGTTCTAGTCCTTATTATCCTTTCCCCACTCTTCCTTCTTAGTGTGTTCCTCCCCTGCATGGTTAGAACGAGGCATATCCCACATCGAGGGAAAGTTTCCTTTGGGCACATGTTGAAATTGACGCTCATGTATAAGAGTGTGGAAGGGTTTCTTGGTACTTGTAGAAGGTGACAGTGGAGAGAGGGTATGATGTCGAGATTTCCCTCCTATAGACATCTGTGCTGTCCTCTTAAGCTTGATAGGATTTGCCACCACTCCAATGCTTGTGACGGTAGCGCGGGTTTCCAGTTTCTTCTCCTCCTCCATGTATCCTTCATAACCTACCAAAATCTCCTCCTCCTTGGGTTTGTGAGGATCGTCTTCCTTGGGCTTCTTGCCTTTGTCGTTGGCGGAGACCACGGTGCTCTAAACTTGAGAAGATTTCTTGACAGAAACAGATCCAAACAAAAACACGACGAGAACATGATGCATGAACCTCGGGGGATCCAGGGGGTTATATATTACGAAGTTTCAATGCATAAGGAAGGTTCTGACACAGAACTGAGGCAGAGTCGAGCTCGAGTGTGGCACACCCCCTCCAGGCGCGGCCAAGAACGGGCCCGCGCCTAGGGTGGGTTTGTCCACCCTGGACTCCGTTTCCTCTTCTGTTCCGTCTCGTAATTTCCCTTATGTATTAAAAACATCAAAAATATAAAAAGATTGGGTTTTCACAAAACTTCTATTTTCACCACTTTTACCTATTCAAAGACGAACTCTACAGACTCCTTTTCTCCTTCTCCTAGGATTTTCCTTTCCTCACAAGGCAATACACAAACTTCAATGGAAAAATTATTTTAAGAAAAACAAAAAACCTTTAGGTTCACACTTCAACTGAAATCTATCAAAACTAAGGCTTCTATACGAGGCAAATGCAAATGATGGCAGAAATCTGTAAAAACCAGACCAGCACGTAAAGATTGATTTTTTCGAAAACCTTATGTTTCTCAAATAAAAAAGTGCAGAACTAATGAAAGTTGGGTAACAACTTGCAGAACAATATCGGAAAAATGCAGCTCCATCCGACATACTGAGCTCCCTCACGAATTTTTACGGTGCAGCACAAAAATCTATCCCAGGACAGACACTTTTCACAACTCCTCTACTTCACAAAAGTAGTTGAACTTGACACAAACACCAAAACAAAAACGATAAGGAGCGGTTATTACAGAGGTAATAGCTTCCAAGACTCGACAAAACTCTTGGGTTATCTCCCAACAAGTACTTTTCTTTAATGCCTTTAAGTTAGGCTTGAAACTTTCAATGATGCTCACAGAGGAGATAAATATTTGAAGTGAAAGATAGCATCAAGAAGCAAATAACCGACACATTTGAGTCTAACCCGCTTCCTATGCATGGGGGTATCATGATAAAATGAATTGTTGAAACAAAAATCCACTAGCATGGGAATAAAAAACAAATGCAACTTCAAAGCTTTCAACATAAAATAGGGAAACTTAACATTATTGAGAAGCATACAACCATGTTTCGCTCTCTCATAATAACTTTCAATAGAACTTTGAATCAAGTTGACGATATAACTGTCACTAGAAACAACTTTATCATTAGAATGAGCATACTTACAGTCACCAAAAAGAGGTCCAAGGTCATAAACTGGATCAATAGAAGCAAGTTGTTCCATCCTGAAATCTTTATTAGGCAAGCTGTTTTCACAAGGAGCTTTAGAAAATTTGGAAAAGTTAAACTCATAAGAATCTCCATCAAACTTAATTAAAACTTTCTCCTTCTTACAATCTATAATATCTCCACAAGTGTTCAAGAAAGGTCTACCAAAAATGATAGGACAAGTTTTGCTAGCTGCAGAATTAAGCACTAGAAAAAAAAATCAGCAGGATACTTAATCTTACCACAGAGGACCTCCACATCTATTACAATACCAATAGGGAAAATGATTTCTTTATTAGCAAGGTGAATAACCACATCAATGTCCTCAAGCTCACAAGGACCAATTTCATGCATAATTTCCCTGTAAAGCTCATAAGAAATAGCACTAGAACTAGCACCAATGTCCCATAAACCATAGTAGCAATGATCACCAGTTTTAACAGAAAGTACAGGAACACTAGCTTTTCTAGCCTTTTTAGGATGAGAAACAATATTAGTAGCGTCTTCACACAATACAATGTGTTCATCCTCTATATTTATAATGACAGGGTCTTTCACAATAACTATCATAGGATCAATATTGAAATGCTCATCAGGCTCCATAGTTTTCTTTGTACTTTTGTAATTTGCACTAATAATCATAGAATACTCCTTTACCTTATTAGCTGGGAAATGTATTTTCTCAACATGAGGTTCATGAACAATATGATTAGTAGTACAAACTTCAGTACTTCTAACGGGAACTTGAACAACATCTTTATAAGGAGCATGGTACTTATTCCACTTCTTCTTGGGAATTTCTGTGTAAGAGGCAAAGGCCTTAAAATAGTTGACAATACTTTGGGAGTCAAGACCAAAATCATTACTAATATCACGGAAGTCATCAGTTTCCATAAAAGATTTAATGCATTCATAATCATTGTTTATACCTGACTTTCTTCCTTTGTCATTCTCCCAAGCTTCAGTGTTTTCTTGAAGATGGTCTAAGAGATCCCATTTAGCTTCTTACTTCATATGTGTGAATTATCCAACACAAGAAGCATCTAGTAAATCTTTATCATGAAGAGAAAGCCTACCATAAAAGTTATTGATAATAATATTGTTAGGGAGTTCATGAATAGGACATTTAAGCATTAATAACTGCAATCTCCCCTAAGCTTGAGCTGTACTCTCTCCATCACGAGGCCAAAAATTATATATCAGATTACTATCCTTATGAATCTCACTGGGAGGATATAGTTCAGAATAAAAGAGAGATGTCATTTCCTCCCATTCCATGGATTGTCCATTCTTCAGCAACTTATACCATTCTTTAGCTCTCCCTTTCAAGGATATAGAGAGTAACTTCTTCTTCACCTGTTCAGTTGTGATACCTACACACTTAAACAACCCACATAATTCATGGATAAAGAGCAAATGATTACCAGGATGGACAGTTCCATCCCCTAAATAAGAATTATCCGTAACACGATCAACAATACTTGTAGGTATATTAAAAGGATTTATCTCAACAGGTGGTGGTTCATCTACTACCCTAGCAGTGGTAGTAGTTTTCCCAAACAGAAAACCAAGTGGGTTATCCATATTGGAAACAAAGTAACAAGCAGTAACAAAAGAAATACTCACAGTAGAAGTTTCCTTTACCAGTTCCACTCTTCAATAGCGCTTCACTCCACGACAATGGCGCCAAAAAATAGTCTTGATGACCCACAAGTATAGGGGGTGTATTGTAGTACTTTTGATAAATAGGAGTGTCGATCCCAACAAGGAGCAGAAGGTGTTGACTAGTAGTATGGAGCATGAACTATCTGCAAATACTTAGCAAACGGATTTTTAGCGGTTTTCTGATAAGGCAGCAAAACAAAGTGCAAGTAACAAAGAACAAACACAGCGAGTGGCCCAATCCTTTCTTAGCAAAGGACAAGCCAGTGGAAATACTTATAAAGACCATACGTTCGCGAGGACATATGGGAATTCTGTCAAGTGCTTTCGCTTCAAATAGCTGAATACTCTTCTTTGGTGTTGTAAATGTTGTGTGGGTGAACCTGTGCTAATGTTCCGACCTTAATTGGACTAATACATACTTGTGATTAAACCCCCTGCAAACATCCGTAACTACAGGAAAGTAATTAAGATATAAATCTAACCACGTCCTTAAACTCTGAGATCGTACACTCTCTTGTGCAAAGGTGTCCTAACGGGGGTTCGAGTTTCTATCACTCCGCCAACCCCACAATTAGTAGCCAAATACACAATGCATTCCCCAAGGCCCATAAATGGTGAAGTTTCCTGTAGTCGACGTTCACATGACACCACTTGACATGGTTATACCCCAAGGGTACATGACCTTCACTAGTAGAAAACAGGCTATCCGTTCGCGCCCCCTAACAGCATTAGTCCCGTATGCGCCACGAACAGGAACTAATGTTGGCACGAGTCCCGGTTCGAGCGGGCACGATGGATGGAGGCATGCGTCCCGGTTCGTAAGGGGTCATCTGTCCCGGTTTGTAACACAAACTGGGAGGTTGGGCACCAGCCACGTGGCGTGGCACACACCTTTAGTCCCGGTTTGTGTTACAAACCGGGACGTATGATCCTGCCCTCTATAAATACGATGCCCCAGCCCTCTGCCTCCCCTCTATTTTTCCTTGGTGGAAGGTGTGAGAGGTGTGCTAGTTTATTTTTCATATCCATGCATTCAAGGTGTTTGATGAAATGTTTGAGTGAATGATCCCGTTCAATTTCTCACAGAACAAAAATATAGAAGGTGTCCGAGACGCACTTGAGCTTTCTCCTCTTTATTTCCCTCAATCGAGGTTAGCAATCTTATCTTTTCTCTGTCATTGAAACAATGCATGTGTCGATGTGAATTGTTCATTTCACTATTTATGATGTCTTGTTTTTGGTAAACTTACTTATATGATGGAGATGAATGGTCAGTAATGGATGTACGGTGACCGACGTGTACCCGGGTACATTAAAGTCGTGGATAAATTTATCGATGTGGCTATGGCAAACAAAGAGAATGGTTTTATACGTTGTCCATGTGTTCAATGTCGGAACAACAAGGAGTACTCTTCCTCAAAAATCATTCGCGGCCACCTGGCTATGAAAGGTTTCATGCCCAACTATAATTGCTGGACCAACCACGGGGAAAGAGGGGTTATGATGGAAGACGATGAAGAAGAAGATGATGATAACAACTATTATCATATGTTTCCTGAATACAGTGATACTGCAATGGAAGACAATGAAGAGGAAGGAGGTGAAGAACGGGCATCAGATGAGCCCGCTGATGAACTTGGTAGGGTCATTTCTGATGCAAAGCGATACTGTGAAACAGAAAATGAGAAGTTGAAGTTAGAGGGCATGTTAGAAGATCACAAGAAATTGTTGTGCCCAAATTGTGAAGATGGCATCACAAAGCTCGGTACAACACTGGAATTGCTGCGATGGAAGGCAGAGTGTGGTCTAACTAACTCCTCATTTTAAAAGATGCTGAAAATAATGAAGCCGAAGTTTCCAAAACATAACGAACTTCCCGAGAGTACGTACAAAGCAAAGAAGACTCTCTGTCCTCTAGGATTAGATGTGCAGAAGATACATGCATGCATTAATGACTGCATCCTCTATCGCGGTAAGGAGTATGAGAATTTAGATAAATGCCCGGTATGCAATGCATTGTGGTATAAGATCATACGAGATGACCCTGGTGATGTCGAGGGAGAGCCCCTCCAGAAGAGTGTTCCTGCTAAGGTTATGTGGTATGCTCCTATAATACCAAGGTTGAAACGCATGTTCAGAAACAAAGAGCATGCCAGGTTATTGCGATGGCACAAAGAAGACCGTAAGAAAGACGGGAAGTTGAGACACCCTGCTGATGGGTCACAGTGGAGAAAAATTGAGAGAGACTTCCCGAACTTTACAGGTGACGCAAGGAACTTATGGTTTGGTCTAAGTACGGATGGCATGAATCCTTTTGGGGAGCAGAGCTGCAGTCACAGCACCTATCCCGTGACTCTATGTATCTACAACCTTCCTCCTTGGTTGTGCATGAAGCGTAAGTTCATTATGATACCAGTGCTCATCCAAGGCCCGAAGCAACCGGGCAACGACATTTATGTGTACCTTAGGCCATTAGTTGAAGAACTCTTACATCCATGGGGCAAACCAGGTGTACATGCGTGGGATGAGAACAAACATGAACCATTGACCTACGACGGTTGCTTTTCGTAACCATCAATGATTGGCCTGCTCTTAGTAACCTTTCAGGACAGACAAACAAGGGATATAAGGCATGCACACACTGTTTAGATAAGACTGAAGGTACATATTTTCATAAATGCAAGATGGTTGTGTACCTGGCGAATCGACGATTTATTCCGACCAATCGTCCCGTAAGAAAGAAAGGCAATCATTTCAAAGCTGAGGCAGATCACTGGAAGAAGCCTGAACTCCCTGCTGGTGATGATGTATTTGGTATGGTCAAGGACATAGAAGTAATCTTTGGAAAGGGTCCCGGCGGTCAATCAGTTCCGAACGACGTCGCTACAGGACACGCACCCATGTGGAAGAAGAAATCTATATTTTGGGAGCTGCCATATTGGAAAGTCCTACGTGTCCGCTCTTCAATCGACGTGATGCACGTGACGAAGAATCTTTGCGTGAACCTGCTAGGATTCCTAGGCGTGTATGGGAAGACAAAAGATACACCAGAAGCACAGGAATACCAACAAATTATGAAAAACCCAAAGAACATGCAGACATAGAACAAGACGGATAAAGGGCGTCACTTAAGTCGTGCTAGCTATGCTCTTACCAAAGCAGAGAATGAAATCTTTTTTGAAGTCATTTACAGTATCAAGGTGCCGTATGGCTTCTCATCTAATATAAAGGGGATAATAAATATGGCAGAGAAAATGTTCCAAAACCTGAAGTCTCATGACTGTCACGTGATTATGACGTAGTTGCTTCCGATTGCATTGAGGGGCCTTCTACCGGAAAATGTTCGAGTACCCATTGTGAAGTTGTGTGCATTCCTCAATGCAATATCTCAGAAGGTAATCAATCCATATATTCATCCAAGGTTACAGAAGGATGTGGTACAATGTCTTGTTAGTTTTGAGTTGGTGTTCCCACCATCCTTCTTCAATATTATGACGCATCTCCTGGTTCACCTAGTGGAAGATATTTCCATTCTCGGTCCTGTATTTCTGCACAATATGTTCCCTTTTGAGAGGTTCATGGGAGTCTTAAAGAAATATGTTCATAACCGTGCTAGACCAGAAGGAAGCATCTCCACGGGATATGGAATAGAGGAGGTCATTGAGTTTTGTGTTGACTTTATTCCTGACATTAAGCCAATTGATATTTCTGACTCGCGGCATGAGGGAAGACTAAGTGGAACAGGCACGTTGTGAAAGAAATCAATGATATGTAGGGACGGGAATTCGTTCACTAAAGCACACTACACAGTTCTACATAATTCCACCTTTGCAGCTCCATATATCGAGGAACACAAGAATATTGTACGCTCCAAAAACCAGGGGAAGCCTGACTCATGGATTACAAATGAACACATGAAGTCTTTCGGTGGTTGGATGCGTACACATCTCTTGAATGACACCACTGTTGGAGATCAGCTAGACTTGTTGGCCGCGTCACCATCTTCTACTATATTGAATTTCCAAGGGTACGAAATAAATGGGAATACATTCTACACGATCGCCCAAGATAAAAAGAGCACCAAACAAAATAGTGGTGTCCGCTTTGATGCAACGGACGAGAATGGGCAAAAGGACACATACTATGGTTACATAGAGGATATATGGGAACTAGACTATGGAGTCTCTTTTAAGGTCCCTTTGTTGCGCTGCAAATGGGTCAACCTGAATGGGGAAGGGGTAAAGATAGACCAGTTGTACGGAATGACAACAGTGGATCTCAACAATCTTGGTTATAGAGATGAACCATTCGTCCTAGCCAATGATGTGTCTCAGGTTTTCTATGTGAAGGACATGTCCTCCAGACCGAAAAAAAGAAAAAATATGCAAATGAATACATCATATGATGAGCCAAAGTGTCACATAGTCCTTTAAAGGAAAAGAAACATCGTGGGAATCGAGGACAAGACAGACATGTCAGAAGATTATAATAAGTTTGATGAAATTCCGCCCTTCACAGTGAAAACTGACCTAAGCATTCCGTTAAGTAAAGAAGATGCTCCATGGTTACGTCTGAAGCGATCATAAGGAAGGACATATGCCAAGAAGTTCATGCTCATATTGTGTACCTCTAGTTCATGTCTGGCCGGTCGGCTGCATATTGTGAACCTAAATGTCATGAGACATGATAGCTCATTTTGTGAAGGATATCATATGGTGTTTGCAATTTTCCAAATTTAATAAATGTATTGAGTATTAGTCCCAGTTTGTGGCTTGACTGGGACTATATATAGGGGGGCCTTTAGTCCCGGTTTTGTAGTCTCGGTTTTTAATATTAATAAATGTCTTGAGTCTTAGTCCCGTTTTGTGGCTGGACCGGGACTAAATGGGGCCTTTATTTAGTCCCGATTCGTAGAACAACTTTCCCGAACTATGAAGAAGTTGTCCCGATTCATACTTACCATTAAGATCTGATCTCCAAACGAGTGTGGTCACATATTAGGGAGTGCCTCTATAACCAGTTTCACCAACTGAAAGAAAATATTGCACCTTGACTATGTCGTGAAATAGAAGACTCCGTATTTCGAAAAGATTCAGTTTCAGAAGATAAAACCATTATGGGCTGAGTTTGTGAACTACAAGACATCAGAAAAATCTAAGAAAATGTCTGCAACGAATAAGCTGAATGCTGCTAACAAGAAGTATCACCATACTATGGGGCAAGGTGGCTACAGGGATGGCATTCCTAAGTGGAAGAAACTTGAGGATGAACTGCGTGCTAAAAAGATCATCCCAGAGACAGACGATTGGATCGAACGTGCAAATAATTGGTTATACGGGCATGGGGGCATGTTGGACTCGGAAGGGAAGTGTATATATAACATACGACATAAAGAAAACCCCTTGCCAATCGAGAAGCTGAGAAAAGCAGTAAAGGCTGTTAAAGATGGGGACTTCATTCCCGATAGAGAGAATGATGAGCTCACACTCGCCCTTGGAAATAAGGAACATGATGGACGAACACGAGGCACAATAGGCTCCCAACCATGGAGGACTGGGTTTCCCGAAGAGAGGAAGAAATATCCTGATAGAAGCCGTCAGAGGAGAAAGGACAAGGCGGAAGTTGAAGCAGATATTCAGAAAGAGTGAATGCGTATAATTGAAGAACGAATAAAGCAACAACAAGATCAAATTAACGCACTTATCTAGCAAGGTACTACCGGCCCATCTCAGCAGCACATGGTGGTAGAACCTGCATTCGATGGTACCGGCGTATCGAATAATCGAAAAAGCAGTGTGGCTTCCACCGAGGTCCCGGGTGATGACAATGACGATGACGATGGTGCACCGACGATGGCTCGTGTTGGCTACCCAGTGGATGATATCACACATATGACACACTGCGAGCTACATGTCAAAGTTGTGAACATATCAATGAAGGTGGCGGTCGGCTATTCCTTACCAATTGGACCTGCACCAACTTACCATTGTCGTCCGGTTCCACAGGACTACGCTGTTGTCGGGGTGGATGAAATCGTGCCCACCTTTGAAGTTTTGAAGCTTGACTACCCTGCAGGTGAAGGGGATGTGACTGAACTGGGAGAAGCAATAAACATCACCATTCTATGGCCGAAGGAATGTATTGTGCTTCGAAATCACACGCCAAGGCCATCTTCGCTGCCGCCTCACCCGTCTCCAGCGCGGTTGTTGCCGCCACGGCAGCCTTCTTCGTCGCCTCATCCATATCCGTCGCCTCACCCGGCTCCGTCGCCTCACCAGTCTCCGGTGCAGCCATCGCCGACGCCTCAGGATAAAAAGCGTAAGCGTACCACTGCTACTCTGCATAGTGGTAAGCGATCGCCGAGACATAAACAAGAGCCTCTTCCAAAAGTACCAAAGGTTCCTCCCAAGAGAGCTTGTGATTGTACTGAAGAGGAGACTACGGCTATCGTTGATGCAGAAGCGACAGCGTTTTTCGCTAAGCTGAGGCGGCCGAAAGAGCCAGAGTTCCCCATCACCAAAGAAGAAAAAGCCCGAGTGTTCAAAATGCTAAAGCCTCTTCATCAACCCGAGCCAGAGCTGTCATCAGACTATGAGCGTTCTATTCTCAAGTCACATGCAGCACAACAAGCCTCGAAGAGAAGTACTGATGCAAGCGGGAAATATGTTGCCCAGCTCGGAGAACAAGCAAAACAGTCTTGCGCCCCTCTCAGTTGATTTCCCATACCAATGTGGGGTCGAGGAAATATGCGGCCGAAGAGCAGTATGATCCAGATGTAGTTGCACAATACGGAGAAGCTGCCGCTGCTCAAGGTATGAGTATTGCCCTGTACTTATCCCAGTTACAGTACTTCCCCGTGTGTGAAGTAGCATACAAATACCAGTACGACAAACCTCTCGTCAAATCTGAGGAGGTAAATAATCTTCCAACAAAAATGCGAAGATTGCATAACTAGTACATGCATTCCACAATGGCCGGGGCTAACTGGATAATGCTGAGGGTTACAAAAAAGCATTATGGGAAAGAAATAGATGACATGATATCCATTGAATTTGATGAATTATTTCAATTATTCAATCAAGACGCCTTGGACAAATCGATCATCAGTGCCTATTGTCTATAAGTACTAATTCTGTAATTAATTTAGTCTCTAGCTATCTCACCTCGTTTATTGCATGTATATAATCATACTATAATATGCAGAATGAAGATTCTCGAATGCAATAGAGGACAAATCTATGACATTGGGTTCATTGACCCATATTGGGTTCATCAAGCTAATCTCAAAACAAACCCCCAGGATACGGAGGATAATATCATACACGCGTTAAGGTTTCAAGAAACCAGAAGGGAAATACGATTTCCTTACAACTTCGAGTGAGTGTTATTGTCTTGTATACACTTTCTATTTCGCTTAATCGATGTTAAGTATATAATTGATTAGTTATGCATGCACAGCTTCCACTATATTTTGTTAATCATTCAAATTGACAAAGGACGTGTACTAGTCATGGACTCGAAACATAAACCCCTTGAGACGTGGAAGGACATGCAGATGCTTCTCCAGCGGTAATTCTAATCATTACGATACTATATCGGCAACGTTCGTGAATTTTATGATATCAAGTAATTAATAACTTCTTTTATTTGTTTTCTTCGCTGGGCAGCGCTTGGAAACGGTTCACCAATAAGGCTAGGGGTGTTTGGAAAGAGGAGCTTACATTTCAACCACTATATGTTAGCACCACTAGCTATATCCGCGCATCTCTTTGATTCTAGTTTTGATACCGTTATTATCATGCTTGATTATATTTTTGATTGAACTCTGTTCTTGTAAAGTGCCTGACGCGGGGACCAGGGAACAATTTATGTGGATATTATGTTTGCGAGTTCATCCGTCAGACGTGCTATGAGAAGGGAAGAAATTTAGATAAACTCCACGTACGTAAACAATTTCTATAGTTTTTAATTACCATCAAATTGTGTGATGTTTCATTCATATAGGTTGACTCCTTTTTTAAATCAGATCGAACGTCTACAGGACGGTCTTCTGCCAAAGGATCGCGTACGAGCAATTCAAGAGGAATTGGCGGGATTCTTGGATGCAGAAGTCCTAAACCCAAAAGGAGAATTCTATTTGGGTGTGTATATACAATAGGGATTATACAAAGAGCTTATTTTGTATGTAGTGCATGAATTTCGTGTATCGAATGTAATATGTTCGAGACTTGGATATATATTGTCATGATGATCTTGTGTAATATAATGGTTCCTTCATTGATGAGTGCAAAACACTAAATAAACAATAAAACAACATAAATGAATTATCTGCCGCGGCACAAAAAGTGGCCAAAATGCTGCCGCAGCAAAAAAAAGTTGCCAAAATGAATTGTCTGCCTCGGCAGAGAAATGTGTCAAATCTCAGCCGCGGCAGACGGGGACTTGCCAAAATGAATTCTCTGTCGCGGTAGAGAAATGTGTCAAATCTCTGCCGCGATAGAGGGTTATTTGTCCTGGTTCGTGTTACGAACCGGGATGGTTGCTCCTCCCCCTCGCACTCAGCAGCGGCCACGTGTACGCCGTTTTGTCCCGGTTGGTGGGGCACCCGGGACTAAAGGTTGGGGCTTTAGTCCCGATTGTCCCGTCCCGGTTGGGTAACCGGGACTAAAGCCCCTTACCAATCGGGACACATGGGGCGGTTTCTACTAGTGCTTAGCATACCTGGTCTAGCCCAAGGAAGGCCCACGAGAATATGTGCCAGCCCATGAAGACTTTCGGGTGGCCCGGGCCCATGACACCTTCGGATCCTTGGAGAGCAAGACTAGAATAGATAGAATATTCAAAGGGGCGAACCCTAAAACCTGTAACCGACTCGATCTGTGCCCGGGACCTGCCTATCTCTATATAAAGGCTAGGAGGGCACGACGAGGAGGGCCCTTGATACCACCGCATACACACCTCCATGCCAAATTGCATCTGCGCACCCCTGTAACTTTCGGTTCCGCCGTAATCAAGAGTAGATAAGCAGGAGTAGGGTTTTCCCTCCGGGGGCCTGAACCTGGGTAAACCTCGTGTCCCCGGGTTGCTTGTTTGCTAACCGTTCCATGATCTCCAGCATCCCCATCTTCACCAAAACACAAGCTCATAACAATGGGCATTGACGAGATTAAACCTCGTCAATTGGCGCCGTCTGTGGGAACTGGGGGCACTGATTGTGCGATCATGATGGTACCAACCAAAGTGATCTACAACTCCTCGGCAAAGGAGAGCCATCTCCTCTTCGGCGCTTTCGACTTCACTGCCCACTCGCCAGCCACTCTGAAGGACTTCGAGCCCGTTCGCGATGGGCTCGAGATCTTGTTCGGGAGCTTCTTCTTCCGGCTGGGGCAGACCAGTGAAGGGTTTCGCAGCATAGTAAATCACAAAAATTCTACGGATGCGAACAAGAAAGCCAATATCTAATCTAGGAGATGCAATCAACAAGAGAGATTGGTGAGATCTTCATACCCTTGAAGAAATCGCACAGCGGAAACGTTCAACAGAACGCGGTTGATGTAGTCGTACTCGCAGTCTCCTCCTCGCGATCCGATCCGATCCTACGCCGCAAGTGGCGGCGCCTCTGAGAGATGCACACGTACGGTGCAGCGACGTCTCCTTCCTTGGTCCAGCAAGTATGGTGGAGAGATAGATTGGATCTGCAGCACAACAGGGTGGTGCTTATGGTGGAGAGTTTCTGCGGCAGGGCTTCGCCTACGCGTAGTCGGGAGAGAGAGAGGACGAGGGGCAGCAGTTGGTGGCTAGGGTTGGAGGAGTGGGGGGGAGGCTGTGCCCCTTCCTTCCTTATATAGGGGGCTGGCCGGTCCCCCTTGGCCCCTCCTCCAAGCCCTAGGGCGGCGGCCCCAAGGGTGGAGTGGGGGGCAAGTCTTCCCCCTTCATTCTAGAAGGCTCCCCTAGGGTTTCCCCTAGGGCTGGCCGGATGGGCCTTGGGGGCCTTGTTCCCCTGTCCCAAAGTGTCCAGGGTACTTCCCCTTAGGCCCACACAGGCCTCCGACAAGTGGGCCCACGTTGGTCCCACTCCGGAACCTTCTAGAACCTTCCGGTACAATACCGATAAACTCCGAAACGATTCCGAAATCCAAAAATTGCTTTCCTTTATATGAATCTTATTCTCCGGACCATTCCGGAACCTCTCGTGATATCCTGGATATCATCCGAGACTCCGAACAAAAACTCATTAAAAATTATCCATTCTATCCTAGCGTCGATGCACGTTAAGTGTTTGACCCTACGGGTTCGAGAATATGTAGACATGATCTTCTATCAATAATCAACAGCGAGATCTGGAAACCCATATTGACTCCCACATATTCATCGATGATCATATCGGATGAACCACGATGCCAGGATTCAGTTAATCCCATATATGTATTCCCTTCGTCACGCGATATTTTACTTTCCCGAGATTCGATCGTTGGTATCGGCATACCTAGTTCAATCTCGTTCACAGCAAGTACTTTACTCGTTCCGTAATCCGATATCACTTTGTGATTAACTCCTTAACCACGTGCTTGCAAGCGTTGTTGATATCGATTACCGAGTGGGCCTGAAGTATATCTCTCCGACTCGGAAGGGACAAATTCCACCTCGATACATAGAACCCAACAAGTACTTTCCGATCACCTGAGAGACACCTTTATGATCACCCTCACATTGGATGACGTTTGATGACCTCAAAGCTTTCTTCCGATACCAGGGAGGTGTATTATCTCATGGTCTAAGGAATACAATACTTGACATAGGAAAAATCTTCGCAAAGATGAACACGATGACACGATCTAATTGCTCTACTTAATTTGGGTATGTCCATCATATCATTCTCCTAATGACATGATCTCATTATTAATCGACAACCCATGTCTATGGTTAGGAAACCTTAACCATCATTAATCAATTAGCTAGTCCATATAGGCGTACTAGGGACACGGTGTTGTTCATGAACCACACATGTATCAAAGTTTCCGCTTAATACAATTCTAGCATGGAATATAAACTTTATCATGAACAATAATTATAATAATAACATCTTTATTATTGCCTCTAGGGCATAATTCCAACAGTCTCCCACTTGCACTATAGTCAATAATCTAGTTTACATCTGGCAACAATCTAACACCCATGGCATTAAGGCGTTGATCATGTTTTGCTCGTGGAAGAGGTTTATTCAACGGATCTGCAACATTTAGATCCGTATGTACTTTGCTAATCTTCAGATCTCCATCTGCTATATAATCTCGAATTATATGAAAACGGCGGTTGATATGTTGGTCTTTGGATGATATCTTGGTTCCTTAGCCAGAGCTATGGCGCCAGTGTTATCGCACAATATCTCCAGTGGGTCCAAGGCACTTGGAACCACACCAAGCTCAATGATGAAGTTCCTGATCCAAACTCCTTCACTTGACGCTTCTGAAGCAGCCATGTATTCCGCTTCTGTTGTAGATCCCGCGATCACGCTTTGCTTGCAGCTTCTCCAGCTCACAACTCCTCCATTCAAAATATAAATGTATCCTGTCTGAGATTTAGAATCATCCGGGTCGGTGTCAAAACTAGCATCGACGTAACCTTTTAAGACGAGCTGCTCATCACCTCCATAGACCAAGAACATTTATTTAGTCCTATTTAAATACTTTAGGATGATCTTTACGGCTGTCCAGTGTTCCACTCCTAGATCACTTTGGTATCTGCTCGTCAAACTAAGAGCATTGGACACATCCGGTCTAGTACATAGCATGGCATACATGATAGAACCTATGGCCGAGGCATATGGCACTTTGCTCATAGTATCTCTATCGTTTACCGTAGCTGGACACTGAGCCTTGCTCAATATCTTACCTGACAACATGGGCAATGAACCTTTATTTGCTCTATCCATTCTGAACCTTTTCAGAACTTTGTCTAGATATGTACTTTGGCTTAAAGCTATTAGGTGTCTTTGTCTATCTCTATAGATTTTAATGCCTAATATATAAGCAGCTTCTCCTAGGTCTTTCATTGAAAAACATTTATTCAAATAACTCTTCACATTGTTAAGCATACCAATGTCATTTCCAATAATCAATATGTCATCCACATATAGTACTAAAAATGTCACCGAGCTCCCACTCACTTTCTTTTAGATACAAGCTTCGTAGCAATTTGGAACAAATCCAAAACTCTTGATCACTTGATAAAAACGAAGGTTCTAAATCCGAGATGCTTGCTTATCGAACGCTGAAGTTTGCACACCTTATTAGCATCCTTAGGATCGACAAAACCTTCGGGCTGCATCATATACAACTCTTCATCAATGTTGCCATTAAGGAACGCAGTCTTGACATCCATCTGCCATATTACATAATCATGAAATGCATCAATTGCTAATAAAATCCGAATGGACTTAAACATCGCTACGGGAGAGAAAGTCTCATCGTAGTCAACACCTTGAACTTGCCGAAACCCTTTGCAAGAAGCCGAGCTTTATAGACAGTAACATTACCATCCGCGTCCGTTTTCTTCTGGAAAATCCATTTGCACTCAACGGCCTTACGGTCGCTAGGAGGGTCCACAAAAGTCCATACATGGTTTTCGCTCATGGATCCCAATTCGGATTTCATGTCCTCTAGCCATTTATCAGAGTCGGGGCTCATCATTGCTTCCTCATAGTCACAGGTTCACTGTTGTCTAACAAGACGGTTGAGACAGGGTTGCGGTACAATCAGGAGTGGCACGTGACCTTGTTGACATGTGAAGTTCAGTAGTAGCATCGTTCGAAGTTTCATGATCCTCGTTATTAGCTTCCTCTCTTGTTGGTGCAGACGGCACTGGAACAATTTTAGGTGTTGCGCTAGTCTCCAACTCGAGAGAAGGTTCAATAACCTCGTCTAGCTCTACCTTCCTCCCACTCACTTCTTTCGAGAGAAACTCCTTCTCAAGAAAGGATCCGTTCTTTGCAACAAACACTTTTCCTTCGGATCTGTGGTAGAAGGTATACCCAATCGTTTCCTTAGGGTATCCTACGAAGGCGCATTTCTCCGCTTTGGGTTCGAGCTTGTCCGGCATCAACTTCTTGACGTAAGCTTCGCATCCCTAAACTTTAAGAAACGACAACTTAGGTTTAGCACCAAACCATATTTCATACGGTGTCGTCTCAACGGATTTAGATGGTGCCCTATTTAAAGTGAATGCAACGGTTTCTAATGCATAACCCCAAAATCATAACGGCAAATCTGTAAGAGACATCATTGATCGCACCATATCTAATAGAGTTCGCTTCCAGCATTCAGACACACCATTGTGCTGTGGTGTTCGGGTGGCGTGAGTTGCGAAACGATTCCGCTTGCTTTAAGATGCGTGAGAAAATCATAAATCAAATATTCACCTCCACGATCGGATCGTAGAAATTTAATTTTCCTGTTACGATGGTTTTCCACTTCGTTCTGAAATTCTTTGAACTTTTCAAACGTTTCAGATTTCTGTTTCATTAAATAGATATACCCATATCTACTTAAGTCATCAGTCGGCGCGTGGTCCGCATACAATGTATGATTTCCAATTCATCATTCTGAGAAACGGCGGTTGATATGTTGGTCTTTATCTTGGTTCCTTAGCCAGAGCTATGGCGCCAGTGTTATCGCACAATATCTCCAGTGGGTCCAAGGCACTTGGAACCACACCAAGCTCAATGATGAAGTTCCTGATCCAAACTCCTTCACTTGACGCTTCTGAAGCAGCCATGTATTCCGCTTCTGTTGTAGATCCCGCGATCACGCTTTGCTTGCAGCTTCTCCAGCTCACAACTCCTCCATTCAAAATATAAATGTATCCTGTCTGAGATTTAGAATCATCCGGGTCGGTGTCAAAACTAGCATCGACGTAACCTTTTAAGACGAGCTGCTCATCACCTCCATAGACCAAGAACATTTATTTAGTCCTATTTAAATACTTTAGGATGATCTTTACGGCTGTCCAGTGTTCCACTCCTAGATCACTTTGGTATCTGCTCGTCAAACTAAGAGCATTGGACACATCCGGTCTAGTACATAGCATGGCATACATGATAGAACCTATGGCCGAGGCATATGGCACTTTGCTCATAGTATCTCTATCGTTTACCGTAGCTGGACACTGAGCCTTGCTCAATATCTTACCTGACAACATGGGCAATGAACCTTTATTTGCTCTATCCATTCTGAACCTTTTCAGAACTTTGTCTAGATATGTACTTTGGCTTAAAGCTATTAGGTGTCTTTGTCTATCTCTATAGATTTTAATGCCTAATATATAAGCAGCTTCTCCTAGGTCTTTCATTGAAAAACATTTATTCAAATAACTCTTCACATTGTTAAGCATACCAATGTCATTTCCAATAATCAATATGTCATCCACATATAGTACTAAAAATGTCACCGAGCTCCCACTCACTTTCTTTTAGATACAAGCTTCGTAGCAATTTGGAACAAATCCAAAACTCTTGATCACTTGATAAAAACGAAGGTTCTAAATCCGAGATGCTTGCTTATCGAACGCTGAAGTTTGCACACCTTATTAGCATCCTTAGGATCGACAAAACCTTCGGGCTGCATCATATACAACTCTTCATCAATGTTGCCATTAAGGAACGCAGTCTTGACATCCATCTGCCATATTACATAATCATGAAATGCATCAATTGCTAATAAAATCCGAATGGACTTAAACATCGCTACGGGAGAGAAAGTCTCATCGTAGTCAACACCTTGAACTTGCCGAAACCCTTTGCAAGAAGCCGAGCTTTATAGACAGTAACATTACCATCCGCGTCCGTTTTCTTCTGGAAAATCCATTTGCACTCAACGGCCTTACGGTCGCTAGGAGGGTCCACAAAAGTCCATACATGGTTTTCGCTCATGGATCCCAATTCGGATTTCATGTCCTCTAGCCATTTATCAGAGTCGGGGCTCATCATTGCTTCCTCATAGTCACAGGTTCACTGTTGTCTAACAAGACGGTTGAGACAGGGTTGCGGTACAATTCAGGAGTGGCACGTGACCTTGTTGACATGTGAAGTTCAGTAGTAGCATCGTTCGAAGTTTCATGATCCTCGTTATTAGCTTCCTCTCTTGTTGGTGCAGACGGCACTGGAACAATTTTAGGTGTTGCGCTAGTCTCCAACTCGAGAGAAGGTTCAATAACCTCGTCTAGCTCTACCTTCCTCCCACTCACTTCTTTCGAGAGAAACTCCTTCTCAAGAAAGGATCCGTTCTTTGCAACAAACACTTTTCCTTCGGATCTGTGGTAGAAGGTATACCCAATCGTTTCCTTAGGGTATCCTACGAAGGCGCATTTCTCCGCTTTGGGTTCGAGCTTGTCCGGCATCAACTTCTTGACGTAAGCTTCGCATCCCTAAACTTTAAGAAACGACAACTTAGGTTTAGCACCAAACCATATTTCATACGGTGTCGTCTCAACGGATTTAGATGGTGCCCTATTTAAAGTGAATGCAACGGTTTCTAATGCATAACCCCAAAATCATAACGGCAAATCTGTAAGAGACATCATTGATCGCACCATATCTAATAGAGTTCGCTTCCAGCATTCAGACACACCATTGTGCTGTGGTGTTCCGGGTGGCGTGAGTTGCGAAACGATTCCGCTTGCTTTAAGATGCGTGAGAAAATCATAAATCAAATATTCACCTCCACGATCGGATCGTAGAAATTTAATTTTCCTGTTACGATGGTTTTCCACTTCGTTCTGAAATTCTTTGAACTTTTCAAACGTTTCAGATTTCTGTTTCATTAAATAGATATACCCATATCTACTTAAGTCATCAGTAAAAGTAAGAAAATAGCGATATCCACCGCGCGTAAAAACACTCATTGGTCCGCATACATCGGTATGTATGATTTCCAATAAGTCTGTTGCTCGCGGCATCATTCTGGAGAACAGGGTTTTGATCATCTTGCCCATGAGGCACGGCTCACACGTGTCAAATGATTCAAAATCAAGAGACTCCAAAATTCCATCAGAATGGAGTTTCTTCATGTGCTTTACACCAATATGACCTAGACGGCAGTGCCACAAATAAGTTGGATTATCACTATCTACTTTGCATCTCTTAGCCTAAATGTTATGGATGTGCGTTTCATTGCTTTCGAGATTCAGAAGAAATAAACCATTCACAACAGGTGCATGACCATAAAAGATGTTATTCATATAAATAGAACAACCATTATTCTCCTATTTAAACGAATAACCACTTGCAATAAACACGATCCAGATATAATGTTCATGCTCAACGCAGGCACATAATAACACTTATTAAGGTTTAAAACTAATCCCGAAGGTAAAACTAAGGAGGGTGTGCCGAAGGCTATCACATCAACTTTTGATCCATTGCCAACGCGCATCGTCACCTCATCCCTTGCTAGCCCCCGTCTATAACGTAGCTCCTGTTTCGAGTTACAAATATTAGCAACTGAATCAGTATCATATACCCAGGCACTACAACAAGCGCTAGTAAGGTAAACACCAATAACATGTATATCAAATATACCTTTAATGGTGCCAGCCTTCTTGTCCACTAAGTACTTCGGACAGTTGCTCTTCTAGTGACCCTTGTCCTTGCAATAGAAGAACTCAGTGTCCGGCTTAGGTCCAGCCTTGAGCTTCTTCTCAGCAGGGGCAACGCGCTTGCCGCTGCCTTTATTGAAGGATTTCTTTGCACCCTTACCTTTCTTAAAGCTAGGGGTCTTGTTGACCATCAACACATGATTATCTTTCTTGATATCCACCTCCGCAGATTTCAGCTTAGCGAAGAGCTCAGTTGTCACATCCCAAGATTTTCCAAATCTTGTAATGTGAAAATAATTTAATAAAATAAAACTTTGTTTGATTTTTAGAGCCAGAAGAAACTTTTTGAATTCAATTGGAACTTCAAACCCATTTGAATTAAAATAAACCTAAAGGGATTTTAAAATATAAACATTTTAATAAAAGTAAAAATAAAAACATTTGGAAAAATTATTTTGAAACAATTAAATGAAAATATTTGTTTTCAAATAAAATAGAAGTTTTACAAATAAGGATTATTTTATAAAGCCAAATTAAAACTTGGCCAAGCTTTGGAATTAAAACATTTATTCTAAATAAATTTAGCAAAGGTTTATTTAAAATAAATTAATAAAGATTTAATATCCAACTTTATTTAATAAAAGGCTTTACCATTTTAATTAAAACATCAAAACTTATTAAATTATTTTAAATAGGTTTTCCAAGTATTTTATATTCTCTAATAAAACCTACTAAAGTGTTTTGGCTTTATTTTAGATTCAAAATAAATATCTCAAATAAAATAAATCCTATTTGAAATAATAATGAAAGTCTATTATATTAATTGTTAATGGACCCTAAAATAAAGTGTTATTCTATTTTAAAACAAATCTCCAAGTATTCTATATTTCCCAAATAAAACCCACTAATTTGGTTTTGAAGATATTTAGGTTTCAAATAAAGATTTTATTAATAAAATCAAACTCCATTTGAATTAAATAACTAAGGCCATTTTATTTAATTATTAATGGACCTTATAATAAAATGTTATTTATTTCTAACAAAGTATTACACATATCTTATATTCACAAATAAAAACCTACTGAATTGGTTTCTATAAATTTTTGGAATTCAAAATAGGAATTCTAATAATTAAACTAAACCATATTTTATTAATAAACCATAGCCCATTTGATTTAATTAATAAATAGAACCTAGAAAAATTTAAAATATTATTTTATTTTGAAAACTGATTTATACTGCTAAACAGAACCAAATTCAAAGTGAAGTTGAGTGCTTGTTTGAATTGATTGAGTGTTGTTTGAATGTGTGAATAATTGTTTGAAATCCAAATCAGTAAATAGAAAATAGAAAAAACAAAGCAGACAGAAAAAAATAAAGGAAAACCAACCCAGCAACCCACGAAGCCCACCAGCGGCCCAGCCCAGATTCCCCTTCCCCCGAAGCGTTACCTTCTCACCCCAGAAGCAACCCACGCAGACACCGACTGGTGGACCTCTTCCCCACTTTTTCCCCACTGACCAGCGGACCCCACACCACGCCCCCTTCTTCTCCACCCTGCGACTGCTTCTTCCTTCCCTCGCCACCGTTGCTGCCGTTGCTTCCTCGATTGAATGCGCCTTATTACAGCATTAATCCCTCGCTGCAGTCACGCTGTCTTAATCGCCCACGCCCTCTCCTCCATTTCCCTCTGTTTCCTTCCCCAATCCCGCCCCCAGACCACTCTAATTTCTCCCCGAACCACTCGGTGTCCGACGACGCTCCGACGCCGATTCCGGCTGCCTCTCGTCGCCCCTCTTCTCCCCGACCAATCTCACACCTTCTCCACTCCCAGGAGCATCTCCAGGCACTTTTCCTTTACCCGCGGGCGCCCCAGAACGCCGTCTCCAGCAAACCACTGAGCGCCGCCGCAGCTCCGACGAGTTCCAGAGCCAAATTCCGGTGAAAGGAACACACCCGCACCTTCGTTTTTCTGTGGAATCTCCCTGGTATTCTTACGCGTACCCCTCTGACTCCTTGGTTCGATTTCTTGACCCCCAGGCATTCGACAGTGACAACATCTGCAAAGCGTCGCCGCCAGCTCGACTCCGGCCACCCCTAGGAACCATTCCAGGAAGCAAACCTCCACCGCTCCAACGCCACTGGCTCTGCCCGGAACTCCTGTGCATCGTCTTCGTCTCCACCATCTTCGGGAACCACCAGAACGTCGCCTTCTTACACATCTCGAGCGTCGCCGCCGTCCTCACCATCGCCGGTGACCAGAGCCACCAGGTGAGCCAGCACCCTCTGTTCCTCACCCTTCGATCTCACTTCGACGGGCACGATTAGATCTAGCCAAGCCTAGCCGAGCCAAGCGCCGTGAGCCAAGCCTCCAGCCTAGCTCGAGCCTGGTTAAATCTGCACCGTTCGTTTTATGTAAATCGTGCGACCCACACCAGCTATCCACGCTGAACCGGTATAAGCGAATCAGGAATAGCCACGTGGCCAGTTTCTGTTTAAAAACAGATTTTGAAATCAGAATTTGATGCAGTTTTCAAACCCTTATAACTTTTGAACCACACGTCCAAATTTGGCAAATTTTATATCAATGGATTCAGGAGAACAAGCCCTAGCCAACCCTACCCTTAGTTTAGCAAATAGTATTTGATACATTGTTTGATTTTGTAGATTCTTTTGTGTGCTTGCTAACATTAGAAGAATTGTTTAAAAATGAATTTTGAATTAAAACCTTTGCAAAATGGTTTGTTGTGACCCTACTGACCCTAGGAACCAACCCATAGTGTTAAAAATGATTTTTGTGAAATTTAAGTTGAATTATTCAACTAAGTCATTTTCTAGCCAAATAAAAAGAATAGTTTTATTTATGAAAATGTGTATGGAAAGAAAACTTTGAGAAAATAGTTTGGACCAAACCTACTGACCCAAGAACACCAAGTTTTGCAATAGAAACTCATTTGGTGAACCCTATAGACTAATGCCTTAATAAAAAAATATTTCTACACCACATAAAATAACACTTTGTTTTGAAAATGGTTTTAAAGTGAAACCTTTTGCAAATGACTTGGCCACTTTAGAGAATGACCATTAGATGTACCCAAATGTCTATGACCCATTAGGAATCACTTTTTCAAACAAAACCAAGCTTGGCATGCTTGCATGCATTTCTTTGACTTTGTTATTTATGTGAGTTGTTTTGCTTGATTGGTAGATTGAGTTTGTACCTTGCTTGATTGATTTGTAGTGACTTGAAGAGTGTGATTGTTGCAAAGATCAAGAAGTGAACCTATACTCTACCAAAAAGGCAAGTGATGCTTCATACTTTTTGTCCCATTACTTTCTCTATGCATTAGTGATTTTGCTAAGTAAAACTTGCATGGATTTTGCTAAGTATAGACCTTGATATAGGAAATCCTAGTAGATGAATACTTAGTAGGATTTTCCTAAGTTAGAGATTCCTACTACTACCAAGCTTAGCCTAGCTAATAGAAAACATGGGTGGAATATATATTCACACTATGGAAAAATATTCTAAGTCTAAGGACTTATGTTTTGTTTAATAAAACAACTAAGTTAATGAATCACCTGGGTGGAATGGAAAGATTGGGATATGTTGAGTGGTTACACAAGGCCAGGGGACTGGTGAACCTTGTGTATCTCACTTGTGGATGGCCACCCAGGAAACAAAGGGATTTGAGATGTCAAATGTTGAGAAGCTTCAAGTGCAACCACTTGGCAATATGGGCTCTGCCATGATCATATAGGTTGCAAGAACTTAGCCATATGGACAGTGGGTGGTAGTGTTTGATAGGTTGGAGCGCGTCCATTTTGGTCTAAGGGAAGGCTTCTGAAAGATCTTGTCTTGGGAAACCAAGTCTTGTGGGGAAAGTGCACCACCTCTGCAGAGTGTAAAATCTAAGTACTTAGCCATGTCCCTGGTAAAAGACAATTTGAGCATCAAGACATCGAAGCAATCAAGAATCTCATCATTCAAATTTCTAAATTAAAATCTTGTGGATTGAACAAGGGTTGTTTGAATTCTTCAATCATTGATGGAGAGATGGCTTGGTACAAGGATCTTGAAATCTTTGATTGAGGGAAATGATTTTGTCAAGCAAAAACTTAGTATTTTCAAAAATGATAAGAAAAATCTATTTTGAGCAATGCAAGCCTCAACTCCACTTAGCCAAATGCATATAGATGATAGATTCCACTATACTACCATAGTATCACTTGCCAATACAATTCAAATGTATTGACCCTTTGTGGCTGTAACTTGTATGTTGCAGGTTTGATTGATTTTAGTGAAGATTGATTGTTTAGGATTACAAAGTCTACAACCAACATCTGCCTGTGGCACTTTGAAGATGATGGACCCCATGCTTATAGTTATTCCGCTGCAATGTAATGTAATAGCCATATGAGCTATGTAAGATGTAATAAATCTATGTTATTCCTGGTTATAAAGTTATATTATGACCTTTGTTTCTTGATATTACATCTTAACTGTGGATGCTAGCTATTGATCCAGGGACTAGCATTGTAAACACAGGAGGCTCTATCTTATCTAAGATTGGGACCCCTACATCAGTGATCGTATCAGTGGAAATAATTTGATTGTGAGTAACTACAAAACCTTTATAGCTAGGAGGGAGTGATTACAGAACTCTGTAAATCTTGATCTCTTCTAGAATCTTGGAGTCCAGTTGCTCAAGACATTGATTATAGCCCGACATCTTAATGGAGTGCTCACTAACGGAACTCCCTTCCTCCATTTTGCAGTTAAAGAACTTCTCAGAGATCTCATATCTCTCAGAATGGGCCTGAGTCTGAAACATGGTTTTCAGTTCCTCAAGTATCTCAAAGGGCCCGGCGAACTCCTCAAAACGATTTTGAAGTTCCGGTTCCATAGCAAACAACATGGTACTCTTAATCACCCCATAATCATCTTTGTGTGACTGATAAACAGCTCTTTCATCAGACGGCGTATCAGTAGGAGGGGCGTCACCTAGCGCTTTCTCAAGTACATAGTCTTTCTGTCCGCTAGCGAGAATGATTCTCAGATTGCGGAACCAGTTGGTGAAGTTAGACCCATTGTTCTTAAGCTTTTCTTTCTCAGCAAAAACGTTGAAGTTGAAGTTGGACTTAGCCATTTGATCTACAAAATTTGCAAATACAATTTAGACTATGTTCATGATAACTAGTTCAACTTAATCAACTTACTAGATGAACTCCCACTAAATTCAACATCCGTCAAGTTGATTAGTGAACACGATCCAAATTCATCACACCTAATCCGATATTCACGAGAAGAGATGTGGTTTCAATGGTGGACAACAAAGTGTCGATCATATCATTCATATGACTCATGTTTAACCTTTCGGTTCGTGTGTTCCGAGGCCATGTTTGTACATGCTAGGCTCGTCAAGTCAAACCCAAGTATTTCCGCGTGTGCAAAACTGGCTTGCACCCGTTGTATGTGAATGTAGAGTTTATAGCACCCGATCATCACGAGGTGCTTGAAAACGATGAACTTTCGCAATGGTGCATACATGGGAAGAACACAATTTTATCTTGATCTTTAAGTGAGGAATCATCTTATAATGCTACCGTCGCGATCTAAGCATAATAAGATACATAAAAAGATAAACATCACATGCATATAATTTTATGTGACATGGTATAGCCAATCTCCGCGCAATGATCTCCATCATGTGCGCGCCAGCATGATCTCCATCACTCCACCATGATTGCCTCCACCATGAATACCAACTACAACTATTGCTAACTACTTAGTGATAAAGTAAAGATATTACATGGCATATAAGAAGTTGACACGCAGGTCATACACAATTATAAAGACACCCATACGGCTCCTACCGTTTGTGAACTCATCGACATGCAAGTCATGAAATATTACGAAACATGATCATTGCATACATCTCAATACATACACATCATGTCTTGGGCCATACCATATCACAAAACACTCCCTGCAACAACAAGTTAGACGCCTCTACTTTGTTGTTGCATGTTTTATGTGGCTTATGGGAGTAACAAGCTAAGAACGATTCTTACCTACGGAAAGCCACAACAGTGATATTATGGTTGCTAACATCCGTTGTAAATCCCATGACTACTATAGTGAGAGAAACTGGCATCCACCAGCCGCATGTGTGGAATAATCCACACGTCAAGTGCGGAGCCGGTCTCGCGAACGAGGTCGCGTAAAGTTGGCCTGAACCGCTTCGATCTCACTAGGCCGCGCCATAATAAATACACAACAATAGGTTTGCAACAGAAAGCATCAACACCCACAACAAGAATGGTGCGTTCTACTCGTGAAACACATCTACGCATAGATCTAGCTCTTATACCACTGAAGGGTTTCGCAGCATAGTAAATCAAAAAAATTCTACGGATGCGAACAAGAAAGCCAAGATCTAATCTAGGAGATGCAATCAATGAGAGATATTGGTGAGATCTTCATACCCTTGAAGAAATCGCATAGCGGGAAAGTTCAACAGAACGTGGTTGATGTAGTCGTACTCGTCGTCTCCTCCTTGCGATCCGATCTGATCCTACGCCGCAAGTGGTGGCGCCTCCGAGAGATGCACACGTATGGTGCAGCGACGTATCCTCCTTCCTTGGTCCAGCAAGTAGGGTGGAGAGATAGATTGGATCTTCAGCACGACGGTGTGGTGCTTATGGTGGAGAGTTTCTGCGGCAGGGCTTCGCCTACGCGCAGTCGGGAGAGAGAGAGAGGAGGAGGGGCAGCAGTTGGTGGCTAGGGTTGGAGGAGTGGGGGGAGGCTGCGCCCCTGCCCTCCTTATATAGGGGGCTGGCCGGCCCCCCTTGGCCCCTCCTCCAAAACCTAGGGCGGCGGCCCCAAGGGTGGAGTGGGGGGCAAGTCTTCCCCCTTCATTCTAGAAGGCTCCCCTAGGGTTTCCCCTAGGTCTGGCCGGCTGGGCCTTGGGGGCCTTGTGCCCCTGTCCCAAAGTGTCCAGGGTACTTCCCCTTAGGCCCACGCAGGCCTCCGACAAGTGGGCCCACGTTGGTCCCACTCCGGAACCTTCTAGAACCTTCCGGTACAATACCGATAAACTCCGAAACGATTCCGAAATCCAAAAATTGCTTTCCTATATATGAATCTTATTCTCCGGACCATTTCGAAACCTCTCGTGATGTCCTGGATATCATCCGAGACTCCGAACAAAAACTCATAAACCAATTATCCATTCTATCCTAGCGTCGATGCACGTAATAGATTTGACCCTACGGGTTCGAGAATATGCAGACATGATCTTCTATCAATAATCAACAGCGAGATCTGGAAACCCATATTGACTCCCACAGATTCATCGATGATCATATCGGATGAACCACGATGCCAGGATTCAATTAATCCCATATATGTATTCCCTTCGTCACGCGATATTTTACTTGCCCGAGATTCGATCGTTGGTATCGGCATACCTAGTTCAATCTCGTTCATAGAAAGTACTTTACTCGTTCCGTAATCCGATATCACTTTGTGATTAACTCCTTAACCACGTGCTTGCAAGCGGTGTTTATATCGATTACCGAGTGGGCCCGAAGTATATCTCTCCGACTCGGGAGGGACAAATTCCACCTCGATACATACAACCCAACAAGTACTTTCCGATCACCTGAGAGACACCTTTATGGCCACCCTCACATAGGATGACGTTTGATGACCTCAAAGCTTTCTTCCGATACCAGGGAGTTGTATTATCTCATGGTCTAAGGAATACAATACTTGACATAGGAAAAAGCTTCGAAAAGATGAACACGATGACACGATCTAATTGCTCTGCTTAATTTGGGTCTGTCCATCATATCATTCTCCTAATGACATGATCTCATTATTAATCGACAACCCATGTCTATGGTTAGGAAACCTTAACCATCATTAATAAATGAGCTAGTCCATAGAGGCGTACTAGGGACACGATGTTGTTCATGAGCCACACAAGTATCAAAGTTTCCACTTAATACAATTCTAGGATGGAATATAAACTTTATCATGAACAAGAATTATAATAATAACATCTTTATTATTGCCTCTAGGGCATAATTCCAACAGTCTCCCACTTGCACCAGAGTCAATAATCTAGTTTATATCTGGCAACAATCTAACACCCATGGCATTAAGGTGTTGATCATGTTTTGCTCGTGGAATAGGTTTAGTCAACGGATCTGCAACATTTAGATCCGTATGTACTTTGCTAATCTTCAGATCTCCATCTGCTATATAATCTCGAATTATATGAAAATGGCGGTTGATATGTTGGTCTTTGGATGATATCTTGGTTCCTTAGCCAGTGCTATGGCGCCAGTGTTGTCGCACAATATCTCCAGTGGGTCCAAGGCACTTGGAACCACACCAAGGTCAGTGATGAAGTTCCTGATCCAAACTCCTTCACTTGATGCTTCTGAAGCAGCCATGTATTCCGCTTCTATTGTATATCCCGCGATCACGCTTTGCTTGCAGCTTCTCCAGCTCATAGCTCCTCCATTCAAAATATAAATGTATCCTGTCTGAGATTTAGAATCATCCGGGTCGGTGTCGAAACTAGCGTCGACGTAACCTTTTACGACGAGCTGCTCATCACCTCCATAGACCAAGAACATTTATTTAGTCCTATTTAAATACTTTAGGATGTTCTTTACGGCTGTCCAGTGTTCCACTCCTGGATCACTTTGGTATCTGCTCGTCAAACTAAGAGCATTGGACACATCCGGTCTAGTACATAGCATGTCATACATGATAGAACCTATGGCCAAGGCATATGGCACTTTGCTCATAGTATCTCTATCGTTTACCGTAGCTGGACACCGAGCCTTGATCAATATCTTACCTGACAACATGGGCAATGAACCTTTCTTTGCTTTATCCATTCTGAACCTTTTCAGAACTTTGTCTAGATATGTACTTTGGCTTAAAGCTATTAGTCATGTTTGTCTATCTCTATTGATTTTGATGCGTATTATATAAGCAGCTTCTCCTGGGTCTTTTATTGAAAAACATTTCTTCAAATAACTCTTCACATCGTTAAGCATACCAATGTCATTTCCAATAATCAATATGTCATCCACATATAGTACTAAAAATGTCACCGACCTCCCACTCACTTTATTTTGGATACAAGCTTCATAGCAATTTGGAAAAAATCCAAAACTCTTGATCACTTGATCAAAACGAAGGTTCCAACTCCGAGATGCTTGCTTCAGTCAATAAATGGAACGCTGAAGTTTGCACACCTTATTAGCATCCTTAGGATCGACAAAACCTTCGGTCTGCATCATATACAACTCTTCATCAATGTTGCCATTGAGGAACATAGTATTGACATCCATCTGCCATATTTCATAATCATGAAATGCAGCAATTGCTAATAAAATCCGAATGGACTTAAACATCGCTACGGGAGAGAAAGTCTCATCGTAGTCAACACCTTGAACTTGCCAAAACCCTTTTGCGACAAGCCGAGCTTTATAGACAGTAACATTACCATCCACGTCCGTTTTCTTCTTGAAAATCCATTTGCACTCAACGGCCTTACGGTCGCTAGGAGGGTCCACCAAAGTCCATACTTGGTTTTCGCTCATGGATCCCAATTCGGATTTCATAGCCTCTAGCCATTTATCAGAGTCTGGGCTCATCATTGCTTCCTCATAGTTTGCAGGTTCACTTTTGTCTAACATCAAGACGGTTGAGACAGGATTGATGTACCATTCAGGAGTGGCACCTGACCTTGTCGACCTGCGAAGTTCAGTAGTAGCATCGTTCGAAGTTTCATGATCCTCGTCATTAGCTTCCTCTCTTGTTGGTGCAGACGACACTGGAACAATTTCAGGTGCTGCGCTACTCTCCAACTCGAGAGAAGGTTCAATAACCTCGTCTAGTTCTACCTTCCTCCCACTCACTTCTTTCGAGAGAAACTCCTTCTCAAGAAAGGATCCGTTCTTTGCAACAAACACTTTTCTTCGGATCTGTGGTAGAAGGTATACCCAATCGTTTCCTTAGGGTATCCTATGAAGACGCATTTCTCCGCTTTGGGTTCGAACTTGTCTGGCATCAACTTCTTGATGTAAGTGTAAGATCCCTCCTTTATAAAGGAAAAGGATCCCTGTGATTGCAATGCTAGTCCCTGGATCAATGCTAGCATCCACAGTTTAAGATGAAGTACACAGAAACAAAGGTCATTATTACAGTCATTCCAGAGACAAACATAGTCCTTACAACTCCATGGCCACAGGCCTAGTACAAGAGTTTAAATAAGTAAATAAATAACAAGTCTTCATCTTCATGTGCCACAGGCAAACATGTTGAGTGTAGACTCATGACTCCTAATCCTCATCAGAATAACCTACAACATCACAAGTTACAGCCACAGTGGGTCAATACATTGGAATAGTATTGGCAAGTGATACCTTAGTATAATTTTGGTGGACTAGATACTATATGCAATTTGGCTAAGTGTAGCTTAGGCTTGCTTGCTCAAAATAGGTTTTGCCTATTAGATGAAAATCACTAAGTTTTTCTTTGTCAAAACTTTCCCCAAGGAACCACCAATAGACATTGGGGTCCTTCACCCTTGTTCCACCACAAGTTTTACTTAGAAATTGGGATGAGGATATTCTTGATAGCTTCCATGTCTTGATGCTCAAGTTGTCCAATACCAGGGACATGGCTAAGTACTTAGATTCTTCCATCTGCAGAGGTTGTGCACTTTCCCCACAAGACTTGATTTTCACCAAGATAGGACCTTTCAGAAGCCTTCCCTTAGACCAAATGGACGCATTCCAACCTATCATCCCACTACCACCAACTGTACAAATGGCTAAGTTCTTGCAACCTATGTGATCCTGGCAGAGCCCATATTGCCAAGTGGCTACACTAGAAGCTTCTTAACATTTGGCCTCTCAAATCCCTTTGTTCCTGGGTGGCTTTCCACAAGTGAGATACACAAGGTAAACCATAGAAATGGGCCTTGTGTAACCACTCAACATAAACCATTCCTTCCATTCGACCCAGGTGTTTCATTCACTTAGTTGTTTTATTAAGTAAAAACTCAAGTCCAAAGACATAGAAATATTTTATCATAGCATGATTATATCACCACCCTTGGTTGCTACTAGCTAGGCTAAGCATGGAATGGATAACATATTACTGAGAAATTTCTAGCAATTCTACAACTACTAGGTTTTTCCAACATAGCATATAAGCAAAAATATAATCATGCAAGACTATCAAAATATTTCTAATGCATAGTAGCAAACATAGGGATAAAATCATGAAGCACCACTTGCCTTGGTAGTTTGGAGAGTAGCTACACTCCTCACAATCACAATCACTATTGGCACCAAAATCTACACATAAAATCATAGCCACAAATCACATACCAAATAAATACAAGCAAAAAAATATATGGATGCATGCAATATGATATGTGATGATTTTCTAAACTCAACAAGACAAGTGCACAGTACTGGTTCATAAACAAGTTCAAAACTTGCCAAAAAACATTTATTTAAACACTAGAACATTTCTCAAATAATTTATATACACAAAATAGGCCTACACATGTTTCTGTAAATAAAACCATTTTAACAGAAACAAAACATTAAACACATTGCATATTTGGAAAGGGCTTGCTCTCACATGGGAATCAAAAGTTATGGCTAAAACAAAATCAAACAACTAATAGATTCAAATTATGTTTTTAAATCTAATCCCTAGCCACGCGTCATGTTCTGATTGGTGCGTACCGGTTCGCTCAGGATCACGCACACAAGCCGTTAGATCTAACTTAATATGTACGGCCCAGATCTACTCGTACCCCTTCGCTTAAGTGTTCTATCTAGCCCGTCAGATCTGGATCCAACGGTGCGCGATCAAACGACCACACTTTGGCGGCGTTAGCGGCGACGACTGGCGGTGGCGGCTCTGTCTACGGCGGCGCGGTGGCTACAAGGGGTTCTAGGGTCGTCAGAGATGCTTACCGGACTCGTGGAGATGTACTGAAGCTCAACGTGGTGATGGCTTGATGAGGGGCGCACGGACACAGCAGCACGAACTCGCCGGAGTTGCTGGCGGCATCAGATGCTCTCTGTTGGAGTCGAAGACGACGCTCTGGGATGCGCGTAACCAAACAAAGAGTGTCAGCAGATGCGCAAGATGCAGGCGAACATGCTCGTGTGGTTCAGAGATGGAGGGGAGCACGAGACTCACCGAATTTTGTCGCCGGAGTTGGAGACGTCATCAGGAGCTTGTTGTGCTTGATGGAGTCGACGACCTGGGGCGGTATAGGATGAACCAATGGTGTCAGAATGCGCACAAGGAAGTTGCGAAGCTGTCTGCATGAACTAGAGGGGAAGGGGCGCACGGGGCTCACCGGGATTGGTCGCCGGAGTGAGCTCTGTCTGCGGCGGCGCAAGGGTGATTACGGGCAGCCTGGGGGCGCTCTGTGCTCGAAGTCTGGGGGAAATGGAGAGGGGCTGAGGGGGTTTAAGTAGGCGAGACGGGGGCGTGAATCACTCCTTCAATCAACGGGAATTGACGATGCGATATTAAACAGGAAACGCTCGCTTGATTTGGGGAAGAACACGTCGCCGGGGTGGAGACGATGACGCCATGTGGGCCGCGGCTGTCAGCGAGAGAAAGAGAGAGGCGGTGGGGTCCTTGCGTCAGCGACTCTGGGGGTATCTCTGCGGGTAAGGAAAACGGTTCGCGGGAGGGTAGCTGGGCTAGGCTGGGTCAAACTGGGCTGGTTGGGCCTGATAGACTGTTTGGTTTATTTTTTCTCTTTTAACTTTTTCCTTTTCTGTTTGATTTTCTAAACTGTTTCAAAACTCCAATTCAAATCTGTTTGATTTCAAAACTACTCTGGACTTTTGTACAATAAATTTTGTACCCAAATAAGTGTCAAACACAACTGTTCACTCAAACTTACTTGGGTCATTTGAAAAATAAAAATAAAACCAAGCCTTTATGTCATATAAACCATAGGCATAATATTGGTTTTATTTACACATTTTGTTTTGAAAACTTTATTCAAGCTTTGGAAAGTACTTAAGTTTAATTCAAACCTTACTGAACAATACAAGTACTCTTCTCATTGGAAAATAACACTAAGGCTAGAGCATAACTACATAAAATAATGAGCATATAAGCTCTTGTTTTGAAATGATTTTTTAAAATGGAATCTTATATGATCATGGATGCATGGATGATATGCATGAGTTTGAAACATGATTTTAGGGATGTTACAAATCTAACCCCCTTAAGGTGAATCTCGCCCTCGAGATTCGGATTGGCTAGCAAATAGGTGAGGGTGGTCTTTCCGAAGATCATCTTCTCTTTCCCATGTTGCTTCCTCTTCGGAATGATGGTTCCATTGAACCTTGCAGAACTTGATAGTCTTAGTCCGAGTAACTCTTTCTGCAGTCTCAAGAATCTTGATAGGTTTCTCTTCATAAGTGAGGTCACTCTGCAACTGAACCTCTTCCAAAGGTATAGTATCTTTCAAAGAAGTCTCTTCCATTTCCGGATGGCATTTCTTAAGCTGACTCACATGAAACACATTATGAACAGCTGACAGAGACTCCGGAAATTCAATCTCATAAGCAACTTCTCCTTTACGACTCAGAATCTTGAATGGTCCAACATATCTTGGGGCCAATTTACCTTTGACACCAAACCTCTTCACTCCACGAAGTGGTGATACTCTAAGATAAGCTCTATCACCAACTTCATAGGTGACCTCTCTACACTTAGGATCTGCGTAGATTTTCTGTCGGGACTGTGCTATCTTCAATCTGTCCTTAACCAACTTGACTTTCTCTTCAGCCTCTTTGATTAGTTCTGGTCCGAACAATCTTCTTTCTCCCACACCATTCCATAGCAATGGGGTGGTACACTTTCTCCCATGGAGAAACTCAAATGTTTCCATTTCAATACTGGGTTGATAACTGTTATTGTAAGAGAATTCTTTGTAAGGCAGACTTTCATCCCAACTGGCTCCATAGTCTAGGGCACATACCCTCAACATATCTTCAAGAATCTGATTAGTCCTTTCTGTCTGTCCATCAGTCTGAGGATGAAAAGCAGTGCTGAATTCCAACCTCGTTCCCAATGACTCATGTAATTGCATCCAAAAATGAGAAGTGAATTGGGTTCCTCTATCAGACACAATACTCTTGGGTACTCCATGTAGACATACAATTCTACTCATATAGATCTTGGCCAACTTAGCACTTGTGTAAGTTGTCTTCACGGGTATGAAATGAGCCACTTTAGTTAGGCGATCCACTACTACCCAAATAGAATCATATCCTGACCGGGTCCTTGGCAATCCGGTAATGAAGTCCATACCAATCTTGTCCCACTTCCAATCAGGAATAGGTAGTGGTTGAAGCAAACCTGCTGGTTTCTGATGTTCCGCCTTCACTCTACTACATACATCACACAAAGCAATATGTTCGGCGATGTCCTTCTTGAGATTATTCCACCAAAATCTTTCCTTCATATCCATGTACATTTTGGTGTTATCCGGATGAATGGAATATGGTGAGTTGTGTGCTTCTTGTAAAATCAGTTTCCGAAGCTCCGGATCTTGTGGAACACATATACGTTTCCCATGCCATAAAGTACCTTGTTCATCTTCATGGAATCCTTTGGCTTTTCCCTTGCCAATCTTTTCCTTGATCTCCTCAATTTCCTTATCAGTCTTCTGGGCTTCTTTGATCTTGTCCAACAAAGTGGGTTGAACATCCAAAGACATGAGATGTCCTTCATGCACAATCTCCAATCTGAGATCTGTAAATTGGGCACACAGATCATCTGGCAATTCTCCCTTAGTAAGGCCATTCACAAAAACCTTACGGCTTAGAGCATCCTCTACAACATTTGCTTTACCGGGGTGGTATTGCAAACTTAAGTCATAGTCCTTGATAAGTTCTAGCCATCTTCTTTGTGTCATATTAATTTCCTTCTGGGTGAAGATATACTTCAAACTCTTGTGATCTGTGAACACTTCACATCGCTTTCCCAAAAGATAGTGTCTCCATGTTTTGAGTGCATGGACAACAGAGGCTAACTCTAAATCATGAGTAGGATAGTTCTCTTCATGAGTTTTGAGTTGTCTCGAGGCATTAGCCACAACTTTTCCTTCTTGCATAAGTACGGCACCCAAACCATGATGAGATGCATCACAATACACTTGGAAATCCTTCTCCAAATCTGGTAAACACAAGACTGGTGCTGTCACAAGTCTCTTCTTCAACTCTTGAAAGCTGAGTTCACAACCTTCAGACCAAGCAAATTTCTTGTCTTTCTTTAGCTATTTTGTCATAGGTTTTGCTACCTTGGAGAAATTCTCAATGAACCTTTTGTAGTAACCTGCTAAGCCAAGGAAACTACGAACTTCTTTCACTGACTTGGGAGATTCCCATTCTGTCACAGCTGAAACTTTAGTAGGATCAACTGCCACACCATCTCCTGACACAATGTGTCCAAGAAAACCAACTTCATTTAGCCAGAATTCACACTTGCTGAATTTGGCATACAGTTTATGCTCCCTAAGCTTCTCAAGTATCAAACGCAAATGTCCTTCATGCTCTTCTTTGCTCTTGGAGTAAATTAAAATGTCATCGATGAAAACGACAACAAACTTATCAAGAAATTCCATGAACACCTTGTTCATCATATTCATGAAGTATGCTGGAGTATTGGTTAAACCAAATGGCATCACGGTATACTCATACAATCCATACCTTGTGGTGAAAGCTGTCTTGGGTATGTCTTGTTCCCTTATCTTAAGTTGGAAATAACCTGACCTGAGATCAATCTTTGAGAACACACAAGCTCCTTCTAGCTGATCAAACAAGTCATTGATTTTGGCAAAGGGTATTTGTTCTTGATAGTCACCTCATTGAGTGAACGGTAATCTATGCATAACCTTTGACTTCTATCTTTCTTTTCGACAAACAAAACTGGTGCTCCCCAAGATGAAGAACTTGGTTGAATAAATCCTTTCTACAACTGTTCTCCAAGTTGTTTCTTAAGTTCTTTCAGTTCATCAACTGACATCTTGTACGGTCTCTTTGCTATTGGTCCAGATCCTGGTAGCAAATCAATAAGAAACTCCACATCTCTATCTAGTGGCATTCCCGGCAATTCTTCCGGATATTCACTCACAATTGGCACACTGTCTATGCTAACCCCCTTAAGATAATTTAGCATACTACTT
This sequence comes from Avena atlantica, assembly GCA_910589765.1. Lineage (NCBI taxonomy): Eukaryota > Viridiplantae > Streptophyta > Magnoliopsida > Poales > Poaceae > Avena > Avena atlantica. The sequence goes on along the minus strand of OU342736.1, from coordinate 3,926,386 downwards.
TTTGCTTCAAAGTTGGTCTTGAATCTGATCCTTTTATTTTCTGGAGTTGTGAGTGAGACAGTATGGTTGGCACAATCTATCACTCCCTTGTGCTTAGTCATCCAGTCCATTCCCAAAATGACATCCAATCCTTGGGAGTTTAGGATTATCAAGTTAACGTGAAACTTATACTTACCAAACTCTATGACTAGATCATGACATCCTGAATTCACTATCATTTCTCCGCCAGGAGAACTTACTTTTATAGGACACCCAATAGTTTCTACCGGTAGTTCATTTCTTTCAACAAATTCTCTTGATATGAATGAATGAGATGCACCAGTATCAAATAGTACAATTGATGGAACAGAATTGAGTTTGAACTTACCAGCAACAGCATCTGGCTCTTCATAGATTTCCTCCACATTGATGTGGTTCACTTGTCCCTTCTGAAAAGGGTTAGGCTTGTTGGGTCCTTCAATTTTATTTTCTGGGCATTCATTTGCATAATGCCCCATCTTCTTGCACTTGAAACACTCAACCTGACTAATATCCTTCTTGACAGGCTGGCTTCCACTGCCACTTCCACTACCACTGTGGTGGCTTTTATATCCACCCTTGTGGTTCTTGTACTTGTCATTTTCATGACTACGGTGATGCTTGTTGTCATGATGATGGTTGTGGTTGTGGTGCTTGTTGAATTTCCCATGCTTGTGGGATCCTGAGCTTCCACTATCATCATAATGGGAACGTTTGTGATACGATCCCGAGCTGTGCTTGTCCGAGTGCTTTCTCTTCCTGCTTTCAACTTGCTTCATTTTGTTCTCGAAAATAGCAGCCTTGTCACAAACAGACTGATAAGTGGGAACATAGGCCACTGATAGCTGCAGGTTCAGTTCATCATTCAACCCTTCAAGGAACTTTTCCTTCCTCTTAGCATCAATGTCAACTTCATCAGGTGCATAACGCGCCAGATTGTTAAACTCCTCAATATATTCAGCTACGCTGCGGTGGCGCTGCTTCAGATTATGGAACTCTTTCTTCTTCAAACTCATCACTCCGGATGAGATGTGAGCAGTACGAAAACCATGTTCAAAGATAGCCCATGTCACATCCTCAATGGGAGTGGTGATTTGGAAGTTATCCCACTAAGTGGCTGCTGGTCCTTCCAACAAGTGAGCTGCAAATTTGACTTTCTCTTCATCAGTACAACCAACTGTTACCAAGTCCTTGTTCACAGAGCGTAGCCAATCATTGGCCACCATAGGATCAGTTGTTCCTGAGAACATTGTTGGCCTCAATCTCAAGAACCTGGTAAGCATGTCAAAACCCGGGGGGTTGTTGTTGTTGTTATTATTGTTGTTGTTATTGTTGTTGTTGTTGTTGTTGTTGTTCTGGTTCTGGATGAATGTAGTCATCATCTGCATCAGCTGAGTCTGAGCTGACATCATTTGCTGCATCTCAGGGGTGATGTTGTTGTTGGGGTTGGGATTGGCACGACGGGGAGGCATCTGTGGTTTGTTCAATAAAGGTAAGAATGATATACCCATAGATGCTAACATGCACAATACATCACATAAACAATCACCAAACATGCATCATAATAATAATAGTTCAACAACATAAACGACAAGTTTGCAAAGTAAACACACCAGTAGCAAGCCATCCACATGTTGGATGGTCATTGCGACTCAATAAAAAGTATGATAAATAAATGATAAATGAGTAGTCATGTAAGGGTCCCAACCTTTAATAAGGTAGAGTCCCCTGTGTTTACAATGCTAGTCCCTGGATCAATAGCTAGCATCCACAGTTGAGATGTAATATCAAGAAACAAAGGTCATAATACAACTTTATAACCAGGAATAACATAATTTTATTACATCTTACATAGCTCATTTGGCTATTACATTACATTGCAGCAGAATATCTATAAGCATGGGGTCCTTGATCTTCAAAGTGCCACAGGCAGACATGTTGGTTGTAGACTTTGTAATCCTAATCAACACACTTCACTAAATCAATCAAACCTGCAACATACAAGTTACAGCCACAAGGGTCAATACATTTGAATTGTATTGGCAAGTGATACTATGGTAGTATGGTGGAGTCTATCTTCTATATGCATTTGGCTATGTGGAGTTGAGGCTTGCATTGCTCAAAATAGATTTTTCCTTCACATTTGAAAACACTAAGTTTTTGCTTGACAAAATCATTTCTCCCAATCAAAGATTGAAGATCCTTTAACCCTTGTTCAACCACAAGTTTTTAACTTAGAAATTTGGATGATGAGATTCTTGATAGCTTCCATGTCTTGATGCTCAAATTGTCCTTACCAGGGACATGGCTAAGTACTTAGATTTTACACTCTGCAGAGGTGGTGCACTTTCCCCACAAGACTTGGTTTCACCAAGACAAGATCTTTCAGAAGCCTTCCCTTAGACCACAATGGACGCGTTCCAACCTATCAAACTCTACCACCGACTGTCCATATGGCTATGTTCTTGCGACCTATATGATCCAGGCAGAGCCCATATTGTCAAGTGGTTGCACTTGAAGCTTCTCAACATTTGACATCTCAAATCTCTTTGTTCCTGGGTGGAAATCCACAAGTGTGAAACACAAGGTAAACCATAGCCATGGGCCTTGTGTAACCACTCAACCAAAAACCACCAAGCAATTACCATTCCACCCAGGTGATTCATTAACTTAGTTGTTTTATTAAACAAAAACACAAGTCCTCAGACTTAGAAATTTTCCATAGGATGGATATATATTCCACCCTTGTTTTCTATTAGCTAAGCTAAGCTTGATAGTAGTAGGAATCTTAACTTAGGAAAATTTCTACTAAGGTTTCATCTACTAGGTTTTCCTATAGCAAGGTTTATACTTAGCAAAAATCCATGCAAGTTTTACTTAGAAAAATCACTAATGCATAGTGAAAGTAATGGGACAAAGTATGAAGCATCAATTGCCTTTTTGGTAGAGGGTATAAGTTCACTCCTTGTCCTTGCAACAATCACACTCTTCAAGTCACTACAATTCAATCAAGCAAGGCACAAACTCAATCTACCAATCAAGCAAAACATCACATAAAATGATAAAGTCAAAGTAATGCATGCAAGCATGCCAAGCTTTGTTTTGTTTGAAAAAGTGGTTCCTAATGGGTCATAAACATTTGAAAACACCTAACGGTCATTTTATAAAGTTGCAAAGTCATTTGCAAAAGATTTCACTTCATAAACCATTTTCAAAACAAAGTATCATTTTATGTGGTGTAGAAATGTTTTTACTAAGGCATTACTCTATAGGGTTCACAAAATATGTTTTCAAACCACAAAACTTTGTATTTAGGGTCAGAAAGTTTAAAACAAAACATTTCCCAAAAGTTTTCTTCAAAAACCATTTTTAATAAATAAACTATATTTTTATTTGTCTAGAAATGGTTTTAAATCAAAGAATCATTCTTTTGTTTCACCAAATACATTTTTCCAGAAGATTTTTACTAAACAAATGGCATGGTTGGCTAGGGCTTGTTCCACTGATTCCATTGATATAAAGTTTGCAAATTTTGGACGTGTGGAACTAAAGTTATGCAATTTACAAAATCACAAATCTAATAGATTCAAATCTGTTTTAAATCGATGCCTGGGCCACGTGGGTGTTTCTGATTCGTCCATACCGTTTCGGTTGGATCGAGCACTCCGGTGCGTTGGATTTTAAACAGATCGTGCGGTGCAGAGCTATTCGTACCCCTTCGAGTTAAATCTATTCGCACGCGTCGGATCAAGATCCTAAGGCGCGCAGCACGCTTGCCAACTAGTGGCGGCGCTGGCGGCGACTGTGCGGCGGCGGCGCTCTGGCGGCGAGGTTGCCGGCGATACAGGAAGCTAGAGAAGGAGTGGGGTGGCTCACGAGAATCGTCGACACTTGCTGATGCTCAACGTGGTATTGGCTGGTGAAGGGGCGCACGGAGGTGTGGACAATGGCTCGCCGGAGTTGAGTCTGACGACGGGTATGCTCGGGCGTCATCGACGGTGATGCTACAGCGCGTACCAGGACAAACGGAAGTCAGTGTCAGATACGCACGGTCCTGGCGAAGATGCGTGTGTGAAGAGGAATGAAAGGCGCGGTCAGAAACTACCTGTGGAGCTCGTCGGAGTTGGAGTGGACGGCGGCGTCGTTCAGTCGAAGACGAAGTCGACGCTGCAGAGCACGCACGAGCAAGGGGAAGGCACTGGCAGGTGCAGGAGATGATGGCGAGCAAGCCAGTGTGCTTTGGAAGCAGTGGGGCTGGCGGTGGTGGCCGGAATTTAAACGGGAGCTCGCCGGAGACTGTGGTGGTTCGGGGAGGATTCCGAGCAGCCTGGTGGCCGAGACAGCCGGGCGAGAGAGGGGAAATGGAGAGGGGGAGTGGGCGCTTAAGTGAGCGAGGTTACCGTGCGGAATCAACTCTGCAATTAAGTGAATTTACTCGGGGATTGATTGATAGAGAACGGCAGCGAGGTCTGGGGAAGAACAGGTCGCGGGTGGGGAAGATGACCGCGTGGCTATGGGGTCCACTAGCAGCGAGAGAGAAGGAAAGGGAACGGGGTCCACCTGTCTGCGACTTAGTGGGTTCAATCGCGAGTGTGAATCGTTTTCTGCGGGAGAGGGCAGTGGGCTGGTTGGGCTTAGTGGGCTAGGATAGTTGGGTTGTTGTCTGATTCTACTTTTTTTTCTTTCTAATTGCTTTATCTTTTTCTATTTCTATTTTCTGTTTTGGAAATTCAAACAACAATTCAAACATTCAAACAATTCAAACATTCACCAAACTTTGCAATTGAATTTGGTTCTGTTTAACAACATAAACAAAAGCCTCATAAACAAAAATAATAATTTTATTCTTTTTAGGATCTATTTAATAATTAAATAAAATAGACCTTAATTATTAATTCAAATAGGTTTTGATTTATTTAATAAAACTCCATTTGAAATCTAAATATTATCAAAACCAAATCAGTAGGTTTTATTTGAAAATATAAGATACTTGGAAAACTTGTTTAAAATAAAATAACATTTTTATTGTAGGGTCCATTAATAATTAAATAAAATGGACTTTAGTTATTAAATCAAATAGGATTTGTTTTATTAAAATCTTTATTTTGAAATCTAAAATAAAACCAAAAACACTTCAGTAGATTTTAATTGAGAATATAAAATACTTGGAAAACTTATTTAAAATAATTTAATAAGTTTTAGTGTTTATTTAAAATGGGAAAAGCCTTTACTTTAATAAATTTGGTTTATTAATAAACACTCATTTTTATTTAAATAAACCTTTACTCTTTTAATAAAAACAAAATATTTTATTTCAAAAGCTTGGCCAAGGTTTAATTTGGCTATATAAAATAATCTTTATTTATAAATCTACCTTTTCTTTTGAAAACCAAATCTTTTATTAAAAGATCCAAAAATAGTAATTTTAAATATTTTTAAGTTTATTGTTTATTTAACTTTTTAAATCCCTTTAGGATTTTATTTGATCCAAATAGGTTTTGAAAGTTTCCAATTGGATTCAAAAAGTTTCTTCTCACCCTGACAATCAACAAAGTTTTATTTTATTCATTTATTTTTCACATTACAAGATTTCGAAAATCTTGGGATGTGACAGGCTACCACCCTTAAAATAAATATCGTCCCGAGATTTGGGAAGGCTAGGGTTACAAATTGGCTCAAAAGCATCTAGGGTACTACCACCCTTAAAAATTTTCCAACTAGATTGCATCTTGTCTTACTTGGGATCTTGGTGTAACTTTCCTGGACAGAAGTTTGCATAGTGGCCTAGCTCCTTGCATTTGAAACATGTGACAAGGCTGAGATCCCTCATAGGCTTGTTTATCTTGTGTTTCATCTTTTCTGGACAGTTGCTTGCATAATGTCCTAGCTCTTTGCAGTTGTTGCACCACACTTGGCTAATATCTTTCTTTTCCTTTCGTATCATTGCCTCTTATTTGTTTCTTTGGTTCTTCTTCTTTTCTAGGAATTCACTGGCATAGTGTCCCATCTCTTTGCAATTGTGACATTGCAACTGGCTTATGTCCTTCTTCTTCTTTTTGGGTCTCTCCAAAACTAGGAGTTCTTTTAGTTCATGCTCCTCAAAGGTGGGAAATCTTCCTCTCTTCTTGGCGCAGTTAGTAGAGATATGACTTTCTTCTTCACCATTAGGGCATTGATCTTCATGCTCCTTGGATGCATGATCCTTGTCTCCACAAATATTGCAAACTTGGGTTCCTTCTAGAATAACATCTTTGTCATCCTTGTTGTCATTAGCTCTTTGGGAAAGTTTTCTCCCATGTTGATCATTTGAGTAACCAATCCTTGCAACAATTGGGATTGAAGTTTCAAAATCCTTTGTATAGCTGGGTCTAGTCCATTTTTATTGGCTAAAAGTTGAGTTGTCTCTTGGCTCAACTGGTTTTGGGTTGCTATAAGTTCTCTCATGTTGTCTTCTTGGTTGTTGTTGGTGTCACCATTCTTGATGTTGGACTTTCTTGGAGAAGTCATCTGTGTGGGTTGGACTGGGATTAGAATAGGCAAAATATTTCTAAGGGAATAATTCTATTCACACACATCACAATTCACGCAAGCAATGTGCAAGCAATCACAAACAAACATTCCACTCAAACAACAAGTTTCAAGCATATTTTTTAGGCAACCAAAAATATTTTTGTTACACCACATAAGTTGGTGTGTTTGACTTAACTAAAATATGGTGGTCCATCTATATGGTTCACTTGTGATCTTTCCATCCTTCTTGGTTGATTCTTCTTACATGAGATCATGGTTTCCTTGAGAAAAACTTTTGGTCACAAAACTCCAAATGATGTGGGCTCTTTCTAACTTGTGTTTCCTTAGTCTCCAATTCTTGAGCAAGATTCCTTGTCTCACTTTTCCTTAGAGATATTCAAGATTGAAGTCCTTGGTGAATATGCTGAAGATGTTGAAGTCATTAGAGATGAAGAAGTTGAAGTCATTAGAGTTGAAGAAGTTGAAGTCATTAGAGTTGAAGAAGTCCTTTGCACTTAGTGAAGTCTTTGGCCATGGGGTAGGTTTGTCCATCAAGTTGAAGTAGAAAAGATGTAGAGTTGAAACCAAAATGGTTGAGGAAAGAGTTTACAAGATTGTTTTGTAAATAAGTTTTGGAACAAATACAACTCCTATTTTTCTAAGGGGTTTTTGTCCAATCCTAGGTTTACAAATCCTACAGGCAACACAATGCTCTGATACCATCTGTAAGGGTCCCAACCTTTAATAAGGTAGAGTCCCCTGTGTTTACAATGCTAGTCCATGGATCAATAGCTAGCATCCACAGTTGAGATGTAATATCAAGAAACAAAGGTCATAATACAACTTTATAACCAGGAATAACATAATTTTATTACATCTTACATAGCTCATTTGGCTATTACATTACATTGCAGCAGAATATCTATAAGCATGGGGTCCTTGATCTTCAAAGTGCCATAGGCAGACATGTTGGTTGTAGACTTTGTAATCCTAATCAACACACTTCACTAAATCAATCAAAGCTGCAACATACAAGTTATAGCCACAAGGGTCAATACATTTGAATTGTATTGGCAAGTGATACTATGGTAGTATGGTGGAGTCTATCATCTATATGCATTTGGCTATGTGGAGTTGAGGCTTGCATTGCTCAAAATAGATTTTTCCTTAACATTTGAAAACACTAAGTTTTTGCTTGACAAAATCATTTCTCCCAATCAAAGATTGAAGATCCTTTAACCCTTGTTCAACCACAAGTTTTTAACTTAGAAATTTGGATGATGAGATTCTTGATAGCTTCCATGTCTTGATGCTCAAATTGTCCTTACCAAGGACATGGCTAAGTACTTAGATTTTACACTCTGCAGAGGTGGTGCACTTTCCCCACAAGACTTGGTTTCACCAAGACAAGATCTTTCAGAAGCCTTCCCTTAGACCAAAATGGACGCGTTCCAACCTATCAAACTCTACCACCGACTGTCCATATGTCTAAGTTCTTGCGACCTATATGATCCAGGAAGAGCCCATTTTGCCAAGTGGTTGCACTTGAAGCTTCTCAACATTTGACATCTCAAATCTCTTTGTTCCTGGGTGGCAATCCACAAGTGTGAAACACAAGGTAAACCATAGCCATGGGCCTTGTGTAACCACTCAACCAAAAACCACCAAGCAATTACCATTCCACCCAGGTGATTCATTAACTTAGTTGTTTTATTAAACAAAAACACAAGTCCTCAGACTTAGAAATTTTCCATAGTATGGACATATATTCCACCCTTGTTTTCTATTAGCTAAGCTAAGCTTGATAGTAGTAGGAATCTTAACTTAGGAAAATTTCTACTAAGGTTTCATCTAATAGGTTTTCCTATAGCAAGGTTTATACTTAGCAAAAATCCATGCAAGTTTTACTTAGAAAAATCACTAATGCATAGTGAAAGTAATGGGACAAAGTATGAAGCATCACTTGCCTTTTTGGTAGAGGGTATAAGTTCACTCCTTGTCCTTGCAACAATCACACTCTTCAAGTCACTACAATTCAATCAAGCAAGGCACAAACTCGATCTACCAATCAAGCAAAACATCACATAAAATGATAAAGTCAAAGTAATGCATGCAAGCATGCCAAGCTTTGTTTTGTTTGAAAAAGTGGTTCCTAATGGGTCATAAACATTTGAAAACACCTAATGGTCATTTTATAAAGTGGCAAAGTCATTTGCAAAAGATTTCACTTCATAAACCATTTTCAAAACAAAGTATCATTTTATGTGGTGTAGAAATGTTTTTACTAAGGCATTACTCTATAGGGTTCACAAAATATGTTTTAAAACCACAAAACTTTGTGTTTAGGGTCAGAAAGTTTAAAACAAAACATTTCCCAAAAGTTTTCTTCAAAAACCATTTTTAATAAATAAACTATATTTTTATTTGTCTAGAAATGGTTTTAAATCAAAGAATCATTCTTTTGTTTCACCAAATACATTTTTCCAGAAGATTTTTACTAAACAAATGGCATGGTTGGCTAGGGCTTGTTCCACTGATTCCATTGATATAAAGTTTGCAAATTTTGGACGTGTGGAACTAAAGTTATGCAATTTACAAAATCACAAATCTAATAGATTCAAATCTGTTTTAAATCGATGCCTGAGCCACGTGGCTGTTTCTGATTCGTCCATACCGTTTCGGTTGGATCGAGCACTCCGGTGCGTTGGATTTTAAACAGATCGTGCGGTGCAGAGCTATTCGTACCCCTTCGAGTTAAATCTATTCTCACGCGTCGGATCAATATCCTACGGCGCGCAGCACGCTTGCCAACTAGTGGCGGCGCTGGCGGCGACTGTGCGGCGGCGGCGCTCTGGCGGCGAGGTTGCCGGCGATACAGGAAGCTAGAGAATGAGTGGGGTGGCTCACCAGGAAAGGGAACGGGGTCCACCTGTCTGCGACTTAGTAGGTTCAATCGCGAGTGTGAATCGTTTTCTGCGGGAGAGGGCAGTGGGCTGGTTGGGCTTAGTGGGCTAGGATAGTTGGGCTGCTGTTTGATTCTACTTTTTTTTCTTTATAATTGCTTTATCTTTTTCTATTTCTATTTTCTGTTTTGGAAATTCAAACAACAATTCAAACATTCGAACAATTCAAACGTTCACCAAATTTGCAATTGAATTTGGTTCTGTTTAACAACATAAACTAAAGCCTCATAAACAAAAATAATAATTTTATTCTTTTTCGGATCTATTTAATAATTAAATAAAATAGACCTTAATTATTAATTCAAATAGGTTTTGATTTATTTAATAAAACTCCATTTGAAATCTAAATATTATCAAAATCAAATCAGTAGGTTTTATTTGAAAATATAAGATACTTGGAAAACTTGTTTAAAATAAAATAACATTTTTATTTTAGGGTCCATTAATAATTAAATAAAATGGACTTTAGTTATTAAATCAAATAGGATTTGTTTTATTAAAATCTTTATTTTGAAATCTAAAATAAAACCAAAAACACTTCAGTAGGTTTTAATTGAGAATATAAAATACTTGGAAAACTTATTTAAAATAATTTAATAAGTTTTAGTGTTTATTTAAAATGGGAAAAGCCTTTACTTTAATAAATTTGGTTTATTAATAAACACTCATTTTTATTTAAATAAACCTTTACTCTTTTAATAAAAACAAAATATTTTATTTCAAAAGCTTGGCCAAGGTTTAATTTGGCTATATAAAATAATCTTTATTTATAAATCTACCTTTTCTGTTGAAAACCAAATCTTTTATTAAAAGATCCAAAAATAGTAATTTTAAATATTTTTAAGTTTATTGTTTATTTTAACTTTTTAAATCCCTTTAGGATTTTATTTGATCCAAATAGGTTTTGAAAGTTTCCAATTGGATTCAAAAAGTTTCTTCTCACCCTGACAATCAACAAAGTTTTATTTTATTCATTTATTTTTCACATTACAAGATTTCGAAAATCTTGGGATGTGACAAGTCATCACTACTCCTCGGCATCAACCTCCTCCTCAACAAAGGTAAGACCTACATTCTCCATAGCGGTCTTGTATTCCTCGACATTGGTGGTCAAGGTCTCTTCTGAGAACGAAGCCTCTCAATCACAGTCTTCTGATGCTCGAGCTCGAAGTCCTTGGCCTCCAGTTCTGCAGTCATGTCTCGAATCCTCTTGTTCCTATCTTGGACTCGCTTCTGTTGACTCTTGAACTTTCTGTCCTGACTCTCGAACTTTGCCTCCATCTCCTTGACTATCTCATCCTGCTCCACGAAGAGCTTGTCCTTCTCACGAAGCTACACCTGGAGTTCGTCATTGCTGAGCATGAAGTTGGTCCTATCAGTGTCCACGTGCCTAAGAAGAACCTCTAAGTCCTGGAGGTATAGACGAATCGGCTCTTCTTTCTCCCTCGAAGTGTCCTCGAAGTCGATGGCCTCTCCATCCTCATCACGTCTACCGAAGGCGTGGAAGTGAGTACCTCTAACCTGTCAAGAGTGTCTCCCTAACAGACGTCCAATCAAGTCCTGCATGACTACCTCTAGGCCTCTCTCCTTGTCATCGTGCATGAGCTTGAAGATGATAGCCTCCGTGGTAGGCTCAGTCTGTCGTCCTGGTTGATTGACCTTGAAACCCCAAAGGTCTTTCCTCTCTAACTTGGTGAGGGGAAGCACCATGACGTAGGAAGAGGGAGATTGAGCAAAGTAGTGAGCTCAATAATACGAGGGCCCAAATGAGTTCCTTGGAACTCTTCAACAGTGCTCATGGTAACATTAGGCATCTATTTAATAAGATAGAAAAAGTTAGAATCAACACAATTTTAAGACAAGTCACAAGACAAGGCATCACATGCATAACTTTGAAAATCAAACACACAAGTCATGGCATACATGGATTCATTACAAACAACCAAGGTTCAACTTATTTTAAACAACATTTTGGAAAATAAAATGATAAGTGTGGTGGTCCCACTAACGAAGTACGCTTACAATTCCATCTCACTTGCCAAGTTGGCTAAAAGGGCATCCCTAGAGGCAATCTGTTTGTCTAGATCACCCATTGCTAAGTCTATGATGTCCTTCCTTAGACTTTGGTTGGTAGCCTCTAACTCTTGGGTATGCTTCTTTTCTTCATTAAGATCATTCTGAGTGTTTAGCATTCTGCACTTGATTCTATCACCAAGTTCTTTGATGGCCCTCCAAGCTGCATCCCTTGCTGAATCAAAGAATGTAGTGTGCATCATTGTGTTGGTGACCATGCAGAATCCTGAGTCCTTGTGGTTGTCTTCCTTGTTTTTATACAAGTGAAGTTGCACCCACCAGTACTCAACTCCTTCATCCATCACAGGAAAACCTTTGTACACAGCTACACCATGTATTCCCATTGCAACCATGAGGTCCTTGAGAGCCTTGGGGAACTCTGTCTCACATTCTAGAGTCATAGTCATGAGTGGTCCTTTCCTTACGGCTTCGTTGATGGAGTTCATCTACAAATAGAGATGAGAAAGAAGGTTAGAAAAGTTTACGAGAAGAATAGACAAGCGTGGAAGTTGTTGAAAAATTTTCCTTAGTGGTTTCCAATCCTAGAGTCATAATCCTATAGGAAACACAGTGCTCTGATACCATATGTAAGATCCCTCCTTTATAAAGGATAAGGATCCCTGTGATTGCAATGCTAGTCCCTGGATCAATGCTAGCATCCACAGTTTAAGACGAAGTACACAGAAACAAAGGTCATTATTACGGTCATTCCAGAGACAAACATAGTCCTTACAACTCCATGGCCACAGGCCTAGTACAATAGTTTAAATAAGTAAATAGATAACAAGTCTTCATCTTCATGTGCCACAGACAAACATGTTGAGTGTAGACACATGACTCCTAATCCTCATCAGAATAACCTGCAACATCACAAGTTACAGCCACAGTGGGTCAATACATTGGAATAGTATTAGCAAGTGATACCTTAGTATAATTTTGGTGGACTAGATACTATATGCAATTTGGCTAAGTGTAGCTTAGGCTTGCTTGCTCAAAATAGGTTTTGCCTATTAGTTGAAAATCACTAAGTTTTTCTTTGTCAAAACATTCCCCAAGGAACCACCAATAGACATTGGGGTCCTTCACCCTTGTTCCACCACAAGTTTTACTTAGAAATTGGGATGAGGAGATTCTTGATAGCTTCCATGTCTTGATGCTCAAGTTTTCCAATACCAGGGACATGGCTAAGTACTTAGATTCTTCCATCTACAGAGGTTGTGCACTTTCCCCACAAGACTTGATTTTCACCAAGACAGGACCTTTCAGAAGCCTTCCCTTAGACCAAATGGACGCGTTCCAACCTATCATCCCACTACCACCAACTGTCCAAATGGCTAACTGCTTGCAACCTATCTGATCCAGGCAGATCCCATATTGCCAAGTGGCTGCACTAGAAGCTTCTTAACATTTGGCCTCTCAAATCCCTTTGTTCCTGGGTGGCTTTCCACAAGTGAGATACACAAGGTAAACCATAGAAATGGGCCTTGTGTAACCACTCAACATAAACCATTCCTTCCATTCCACCCAGGTGTTTCATTCACTTAGTTGTTTTATTAAGTAAAAACTCAAGTCCAAAGACTTAGAAATATTTTATCATAGCATGATTATATCAACACCCTTGGTTGCTACTAGCTAGGCAAAGCATGGCATGGTTAACATCTTACTTAGAAATTTCTAGCAATTCTACAACTACTAGGTTTTCCCAACATAGCATATAAGCAAAAATATAATCATGCAAGACTATCGAAATATTTCTAATGCATAGTAGAAAACATAGGGATAAAATCATGAAGCACCACTTGCCTTTGTAGTTTGGAGAGTAGCTACACTCCTCACAATCACAATCACTATTGGCACCAAAATCTACACATAAAATCATAGCCACAAATCACATACCAAATAAATACAAGCAAAAATATATGGATGCATGCAATATGATATGTGATGATTTTATAAACTCAACATGACAAGTGCACAGTACTGGTTCATAAACAAGTTCAAAACTTGCCAAACAACATTTATTTAAACACTAAAACATTTATCAAATAATTTATATACACAAAATAGGCCTACACATGTTTCTGTAAATAAAACCATTTTAACAGTAACAAAACATTAAACACATTGCATATTTGGAAAGGGCTTGCTCTCCTGATTCCATTGATATAAAATTTGTCAAATTTGAACATGGGAATCAAAAGTTATGGCTACTCAAACAACTAATAGATTCAAATTCTGTTTTTAAATCTAATCCCTAGCCACACGTCATGTTCTGATTGGTGCGTACCGGTTCGCTCAGGATAACGCACACAAGCCGCTAGATCTAACTTAATATTTACGGCCCAGATCTACTCGTACCCCTTCGCTTAAGTGTTCTATTTAGCCCGTCAAATCTGGATCCAACGGTGCGCGATCAAACGACCACACTTTCGCGGCGCTAGCGGCGAGGACTGGCGGCGGCGGCTCTGTCTACGGTGGCGCGGTGGCTACAAGGGGTTCTAGGGTCGTCGGAGATGCTTACCGGCCTCGTGGAGATGTACTGAAGCTCAACGTGGCGATGGCTTGACGAGGGGCGCACGGACACAGCAGCACCAACTCGCCGGAGTTGCTGGCGGCGTCAGATTCTCTCTGTCGGAGTCGAAGACGACGCTCTGGGACGCGCGTAACCAAACAAAGAGTGTCAGCATATGCGCAAGATGCAGGCGAACATGCTCGTGTGGTTCAGAGATGGAGGGGAGCACGAGACTCACCGAATTTTGTCGCCGGAGTTGGAGACGTCATCGGGAGCTTGTTGTGCTTGATGGAGTCGACGACCTGGGGAGTTGCGAAGCTGTCTGCATGAACTAGAGGGGAAGGGACTCACGGGGCTCACAGGGATTGGTCGCTGGAGTGAGCTCTGTCTGCGGCGGCGCAAGGGTGATTACGGGCAGCCTGGGGGCGCTCTGTGCTCGAAGTCTGGGGGAAATGGAGAGGGGCTGAGGGGGTTTAAGTTGGCGAGACGGGGGCGTGAATCACTCCTGCAATCAACGGGAATTGACGACGCGATATTAAACAGGAAACGCTCGCTTGATTTGGGGAAGAACACGTCGCCGGGGTGGAGACAATGACGCCGTGTGGGCCGTGGCTGTCAGCGAGAGAAAGAGAGAGGGGGTGGGGTCCTTGCGTCAGCGACTCTGGGGGTATCTCTGTGGGTAAGGAAAACGGTTCGCGGGAGGGTAGCTGGGCTAGGCTGGGTCGAACTGGGCTGGTTGGGCCTGATAGGCTGTTTGGTTTATTTTTTCTCTTTTAACTTTTTCCTTTTCTATTTGATTTTCTAAACTGTTTCAAAACTCCAATTCAAATCTGTTTGATTTCAAAACTACTCTGGACTTTTGTACAATAAATTTTGTACCCAAATAAGTGTCAAACACAACTGTTCACTCAAACTTACTTGGGTCATTTGAAAAATAAAAATAAAACCAAGCCTTTATGTCATATAAACCATAGGCATAATATTGGTTTTATTTACACATTTTGTTTTGAAAACTTTATTCAAGCTTTGGAAAGTACTTAAGTTTGAATTCAAACCTTACTGAACAATACAAGTACTCTTCTCATTGGAAAATAACACTAAGGCTAGAGCATAACTACATAAAATAATGAGCATATAAGCTCTTGTTTTGAAATGATTTTTTAAAATGGAATCTTATATGATCATGGATGCATGGATGATCTGCATGAGTTTGAAACATGATTTTAGGGATGTTACAGTAAGCTTCGCATCCCCAAACTTTAAGATACGACAACTTAGGTTTAGCACCAAACCATAATTCATACGGTGTTGTTGGGGATATGCTATATGGGTATCCTTATAACATGTCTCTTATCCGACTAACCCGGTGGCCCATAGCCGGTAGCATGGCTTATAGGCTGCTAGGCGGCCCAGTTAGGTGGATCCAAAAGGGAGGCCCATGCCGGATAAAGGAAGGCTACGGTGGAGTCACCAGCGTACCCGGAGCCTTGGAGTGCAAGATACACAAGACTAGTAATAGATGGTGTAGGACTCTGTAACCTGTCCGGCTAGGACTTTTCCCTTTAACCCTAGGACCTGGCGACTATATAAGTTGGGCCTATGGGAGCCTTTAGGACACAACTTCAGACGATCATAGACAATCTCAGACAACCTCGCACAGCGAACCTATCTCTGTAACTCGGCGTATTGTCAATAGTGATTCATAGCAGGAGTAGGATTCCGCCACCGTCGTGGGATCTAAACCTGGGTAAGCTGTGTTACCTCGTACCCGTCAACCGTCCGCCTTACCCCACGTCTCTAAACACGCACTGTGAGGACCCCTCCATGGCGTACTCGTCGGCAATACCACAACAGGTGTCGTATCAACGGATTTAGATGGTGTCCTATTTAAAGTGAATGAAGCGGTTTCTAATGCATAACCCCAAAATGATAACAGCAAATCTGTAAGAGACATCATTGATCGCACCATATCTAATAGAGTTCGATTCTGGCATTCAAACACACCATTGCGCTGTGGTGTTCCGGGTGGCGTGAGTTGCGAAACGATTCCGCTTGCTTTAAGATGCGTGAGAAAATCATAACTCAAATATTCACCTCCACGATCGGATCGTAGAAATTTAATTTTCCTGTTACGATGGTTTTCCACTTCGTTCTGAAATTCTTTGAACTTTTCAAACGTTTCAGATTTATGTTTCATTAAATAGATATACCCATATCTACTTAAGTCATCAGTAAAAGTAAGAAAATAGCGATATCCACCACGCGTAGAAAAACTCATTTGTCCGCATACATCGGTATGTATGATTTCCAATAAGTCTGTTGCTCGCTCCATCATTCCGGAGAACGGGGTTTTGATCATCTTGCCCATGAGGCACGGCTAGCACGTGTCAAATTATTCAAAATCAAGAGACTCCAAAAGTCCATCAGAATGGAGTTTCTTCTTGCGTTTTACAACAATATGACCTAGACGGCAGTGCCACAAATAAGTTGGGTTATCACTATCTACTTTGCATCTCTTAGCCTCAATGTTATGGATGTGCGTTTCATTGATTTCGAGATTCAGAAGAAATAAACCATTCACAACAGGTGCATGACCATAAAAGATGTTATTCATATAAATAGAACAACCATTATTCTCCTATTTAATTGAATAACCGTCTTGCAATAAACACGATCCAGATATAATGTTCATGCTCAACGCAGGCACATAATAACACTTATTAAGGTTTAAAACTAATCCCGAAGGTAAAACTAAGGAGAGTGTGCCGACGGCCATCACATCAACTTTTGATCCATTGCTAGCGTGCATCGTCACCTCATCCCTTGCTAGCCGCCGTCTATTCTGTAACTCCTGTTTCGAGTTACAAATATTAGCAACTGAACCGGTATCATATACCCAGGCACTACAACGAGCTCTAGTAAGGTAAACATCAATAACATGTATATCAAATATACCTTTAGTGGTGCCAGCCTTCTTGTCCGCTGAGTACTTAGGACAGTTGCGCTTCTAGTGACCCTTGTCCTTGCAATAGAAGCACTCAGTGTCCGGCTTAGGTCCAGACTTGAGCTTCTTCTCAGCAGGGGCAACGCGCTTGCCGCTGCCTTTCTTGAAGGATTTCTTTGCACCCTTACCTTTCTTGATATCCACCTCCGCAGCTTTCAGCTTAGCGAAGAGCTCAGTGATCCTATCAGTGGAACCAATTTGATTGTGAGTAACTATAAAACCTTTGTAGCTAGGAGGGAGTGATTACAGAACTCTGTCAATCTTGAGCTCTTCTGGAATCTTGCAGTCCAGTTACTCAAGACGTTGAGTGTAGCCCGACATCTTAATGGCATGCTCACTAACGGAAATCCCTTCCTCCATCTTGCAGTTAAATAACTTCTCAGAGATCTCATATCTCTCAGAATGGGCCTGAGTCTGAAACATAGTTTTCAGTTCCTCAAGTATCTCAAAGGGCCCGGCGAACTCCTCAAGACGATTTTGAAGTTCCGGTTCCATAGCAAACAACATGGTACTCTTAATCACCCCATAATCATCTTTGTGTGACTAATAAACAGCTTTTTCATCAGCCGGCGCATCAGTAGCAGGGGTGTTACCTAGCGCTTTCTCAAGTACATAGTCTTTCTGTCCGCCAGCGAGAATGATTGTCAGATTGCGGAACCAGTTGGTGAAGTTAGACCCATTGTTCTTAAGCTTTTCTTTCTCAGCAAAAACGTTGAAGTTGAAGTTGGACTTAGCCATTTGATCTACAAAATTTGCAAATACAATTTAGAATATGTTCATGATAACTAGTTCAACTTAATAAAATTACTAGATGAACTCCCACTAAATTCAACATCCCTCAAGTTGATTAGTGAACACGATCCAAATTCACCACACCTAATATGATATTCACGAGGAGAGATGTGGTTTCAATGGTGGATAACAAAGTGTCGATCATATCATTCATATGACTCATGTTTAACCTTTCGGTTCGTGTGTTCCGAGGCCATATTTGTACATGCTAGGCTCGTCAAGTCAAACCCAAGTATTTCCGCGTGTGCAAAACTGGCTTGCACCCGTTGTATGTGAATGTACAGTTTATAGCACCTGATCATCACGAGGTGCTTGAAAACGACGAACTTTTGCAACGATGCATACTTGGGGAGAACACAATTTTATCTTGATCTTTATGTGAGGAATCATCTTATAATGCTATCGTCGCGATCTAAGCATAATAAGATACATAAAAAGATAAACATCACATGCATATAATTTTATGTGACATGGTATAGCCAATCTCCACGCAATGATCTCCATCCTGTGTGCGCCAGCATGATCTCCATCACTCCACCATGATTGCCTCCACCACGAATAGCAACTACAACTATTGCTAACTACTTAGCGATAAAGTAAAGCTATTACATGGCATATAAGAAGTTGACACGCAGGTCATACACAATTATAAAGACAACCATACGACTCCTGCCGGTTGTGAACTCATCGACATGCAAGTCGTGAAATATTACAAAACATGATCATTGCATACATCTCAATACATACACATCATGTCTTGGGCCATACCATATCACAAAACACTCCCTGCAAAAACAAGTTAGACACCTCTACTTTGTTGTTGCATGTTTTACATGGCTTATGGGAGTAACAAGCTAAGAATGATTCTTACCTACGGAAAGCCACAACGGTGATATTATGGTTGCTAACATCCGTTGTAAATCCCATGACTACTATAGTGAGAGAAACTGGCATCCACCAGCCGCATGTGTGGAACAAGCCACATGTCAAGTGCGGAGCCGGCCTCGCGAACGAGGTCGCGTAAAGTTGGCATGGACCGCTTCGATCTCACTATGCCGCTCCATAAGAAATACACAACAAGAGGTTTGCAATAGAAAACATCAACGCCCACAACAAGCATGGTGCGTTCTACTCGTGAAACACATCTACGCATAGATCTACGCACAGCGGAAATGTTCAACAGAACATGGTTGATGTAGTCATACTCGTCGTCTCCTCCTTGCGATCCGATCCGATCCGATCCGATCCTACGCCGCAAGTGGTGGCGCCTCCGAGAGATGCACACGTACGGTGCAGCGACGTCTCCTCCTTACTTGGTCCAGAAAGTATGGTGGAGAGATAGATTGGATCTGCAGCACGACGGCGTGGTGCTTATGGTGGAGAGTTTCTGCGGCAGGGCTTCGCCTACGTGCAGTCGGGAGAGAGAGAGAGGAGGAGGGGCAGCAGTTGGTGGCTAGGGTTGGAGGAGTGGGGTAAGGCTGTGCCCCTGCCCTCCTTATATAGGTGGCTGGCCGGGCCCCCTTGGCCCCTCCTCCAAGCCCTAGGGCGGCGTCCCCAAGGGTGGAGTGGGGGGCAAGTCTTCCCCCTTCCTTCTAGAAGGCACCCCTAGGGTTTCCCCTAGGGCTGGCCGGCTGGGCCTTGGGGGCCTTGTGCCCCTGGCCCAAAGTGTCCAGGGCACTTCCCCTTAGGCCCATGCAGGCCTCCGAAAAGTGGGCCCATGTTGGTCCCACTCCGGAACCTTCTAGAACCTTCCGGTACAATACTGATAAACTCCGATACGATTCCGAAATCCAAAAACTGCTTTCCTTTATATGAATCTTATTCTCCAGACCATTCTGGAACCTCTCGTGATGTCCTGGATCTCATCCGTGACTCCGAATAAAAACTCATAAACCAATTATCCATTCTATCCTAGCGTCGATGCACGTTAAGTGTGTGACCCTACGGGTTCGAGAATATGTAGACATGATCTTCTATCAATAATCAACAGCGAGATCTGGAAAACCATATTGACTCCCACATATTCATCGATGATCATATCGGATGAACCACGATGCCAGGATTCAATTAATCCCATATATGTATTCCCTTCGTCACGCGATATTTTACTTGCCCGAGATTCGATCGTTGGTATCGGCATACCTAGTTCAATCTCGTTCACAGCAAGTACTTTACTTGTTCCGTAATCCGATATCACTTTGTGATTAACTCCTTAACCACGTGCTTGCAAGCGGTGTTGATATCGATTACTGAGTGGTCCTGAAGTATATCTCTCCAACTCGGGAGGGAAAAATTCCACCTCGATACATACAACCCAACAAGTACTTTCTGATCACCTGAGAGACACCTTTATGATCACCCTCACATAGGATGATGTTTGATGACCTCAAAGCTTTCTTCCGATACCAGGGAGTTGTATTATCTCATGGTCTAAGGAATACAATACTTGACATAGGAAAAAGCTTCGCAAAGATGAACACGATGACACGATCTAATTGCTCTGCTTAATTTGGGTATGTCCATCATATCATTCTCCTAATGACATGATCTCATTATTAATCGACAACCCATGTCTATGGTTAGGAAAACTTAACCATCATTAATCAATGAGCTAGTCCATAGAGGCGTACTAGGGACACGGTGTTGTTCATGAACCACACAAGTATCAAAGTTTCCGCTTAATACAATTCTAGCATGGAATATAAACTTTATCATGAACAAGAATTATAATAATAACATCTTTATTTTTGCCTCTACGGAATAATTCCAACAACCAGCACTCTCCGTCTCCCAGAGCGGGTGCCCCTGCCATCGACCAGGCCGGCTTCGTGGGCTCCGCATCCCGTGCTACGCACATCGCCATCGACAGACGAGTCCTATGACAGCAACAGCTTCAACTCAAATCTGTGCCATCCACCATCGGAGGAGGGAACCTATGGTTCCGGATACAAAAGCTGCGGCAGCAGCGATCCGATCTACGAGCGCTACCAATGCGCCGCAGTTATCCGGAGCGACGTCGATCAGGAACACAACCCGCCACCCAACCCGTAGGGTAGAAATGGCGAGAACAGGAGAAACTAGTCCCCCCCCCCCCCCCGCCCAACGAGGAGGACACCGATCCCAATCGGGTCATCCACCTCAGCGAGGAAGGATGGGCTCAAGCACGCGAAGTCGTGGCAGGCAACAAGATCCTGCCTGTGGGTGCCTCATGGGACCTACTAATGGCGTACCACCTGCTCCTCGTCGAAGAGCACAAGAAGCGGGTGAAGATGCAAGAAGTGCTTGACAAGCGCAAGCAAGCGGCATCGGAGTCCAGTGCGCGGCGAGATGCGCTCTCCGCCATGGGTGGCTCCAGCTCGCATGGCATCCAGGGAAACAAGCACCATTCTCGCATGGGGAACATGGACCCACTGCACGTCGCGAGGTGACTCGAACCCTTAGCACGTCTTTCATGGAGATGGATGCGGACGGCAACGTCATCCCGAAGACGCCGCAAGCTGCGATCATGGCGACCACCACATACCTCGCGTCACAACCACTTCCGGTGGGGGACCCGAAAAGGGCCATGCACAAATCCGCACTAACCGGACTCGAACTCATTGGAGTTGCGCTCCACGAAGAAGCTCCTGCGGAGCCAAAAAATAAGGCTGTGGTCCGTTTCAACCGCAGTCCCATGCCTTCATCCGACGAGGAAGAGCATGACCTACCTCAAAGGAACATGAGCTCGCAACATCGCGATCGCGATTAAGACGCTCGAAGCGAGCTCACCCAACGCAAGATCGACAAAGCGCGCGCCAAGCGCGTATGCTCGTCCGAATCCGAGGAGGACGACAACGAAGGAGAACTCTGCGGAGCTTGATGCTTTAGTAGATCCGTCTGGCGGACACTGATGTCGTCGAACTTCAAGCTTCCTTCGGACACTCCGAAGTTTGACGGCACACAGGACCCCAAGGCATGGCTTAGCGACCACCTACGGAAACAAGGACACCGCCCTGCGATGTCTTCAGCTGCATCTTACAGGCGTAGCCCGGATCTGGCTCAGCAGCCTATCCTCGGGATCCATACGAAGCTAGGAGGAACTGGCGTACAGTTTCATCCGAACTTCAGGGGCACCAGCAAGAGGACAGCCTCGATCAGGGAGCTCCGTTCCTGCACCCAATGAACGGGTGAATCTATTCGCTCGTACATACTACGCTGGTCCAATACCAAGAACTTCACGGCGCACATCTTTGAGGAGAGAGCGATCGACGCCTTCAAGGATGGCGTCAAACGCCAGGACTTCAAGGAAGAACTCGGGCGCGTCAAGCCCAAGACGCTTGACCACCTCATGGACATCGCCAACAGGTGGGCAGATGGCGAGAACTCCGTCCACCGAGCACACTCGGAGGAGGAAGATGACTGCGGCCATCGACATGAACGATGTAGCAAGAGAAGATCGCGCATCTACGACGATCATGGCGGACCCGACATGGTCGCGGCTGGCTACGCCGACCTCCGCAACGACGGCAACCGCAGCAGCGGCGGATACCATGGAAACAACTTCCACGACGGAGGACGCCCAGCGCAGTCATGGCAACGCCGCGGCCGCGACGACGGACCCTCAGCATACGACAAACTGTGGGGTCCATGCACCATCCACTTCTACATCGACAAGAAGGATGGTAAAATGAAGGCAAGCCGCATGCTCAAGGATTTCCGTGAGTTCCAGAAACTCAGCGAGACCATGTCCCAGATGAGGCAGCAAGCCCCGAACCCTGGGTACGGGAACACACCCGCACCAGGAGATATCGCCCACGGAGCTCCTCCACCACCACCTGTGGGGGACCTTCGAATCATCCAATCGCACCTGCGCAGAACAACGGTGGAAACGGGTACCCCGTGCCAAAAGGATCACTGATGATCCAAAAAGGGCACCCAACAAACAGGGTGCAAAAGAAAATCACCCGTCAGATCAATATGGCTGTAACCGCTCCACCCGCCATCCCTGAGTACCTCAGCGGTTCGGAGTCCTTCATCACGTTCAGCCGTTCGGATCACCCCTGCCAGGTCCCTCGCCCAGGTTATGCTGCCCTGGTGCTCAAGGCGCAGATCGGAGGGTTCGATATGAGTCGCGTCTTCATGGACGGCGGCAGCGGCATCAACCTGATGTTCGCCAACACCTTAGCAGCAATGCGGATCCCGCTGTGCAGCCTAGAACAATCTGACACAACATTTCACGGCATCGTCCCAAGGAAGGGCATATTCCCCCTGGGAAAGATATGGCTCGACGTCATCTTCAGCAAGCCCAATAACTTTCCGTGCGAGCGAATCGAGTTCGAAGTGGTGGACTGGCCATCACAATACCACGCCATCCTCGGGGCGTGTGGCATTCACACGGTTCTGGCAGTACCGCACTATGCGTACCTGCTACTCAAGATTCCAGGTCCTAAGGGCGTCATCACGGTCTACGGGAGCTTCACTCGATAGGACCACTGCGACAGGGATTTCAACAGAATCTCCTAGTCATTCGGAATGCAGGAGGAGCTCATAAGGCTCCGAGAGGTGACAGACAACGGGGCACCCCTAGTCTCAAGACAGAACGCATCGGACATGTCTTTAGACTCCACCGTCAACACAAAGAAGGTGCAGGTCCACCCGACGGACGCCTGCAAGACGGCACTGATTGCCAACGACCTCAGCCCCGCATAGGAAAGCGCGCTCGTCGAATTCCTCTGTGAGCGCTGGGAAATCTTCGCCTGGTGTCCTGCGGACATGCCAGGAGTGTAGGGGTTCGTAGCATGGAAAACAAAAAATTTCTATCGCATACAAACAAACAAGCCAAGATCTATCTACTAGATTGTAGCAACGAGTCGATGGTATAACTTACCCTCGAAGATTCCAAAGCGTTTAACGAGAGCGGATTCTCGTGGGTGATGTAGTCGTACTCTTTCCGATCTCAAGATCGTGTAGACGATCCTTCCAGCGCCACGTTCCGGCAGCGCTCCCGCAGTCGGTCACACGTTCGGTACTCGACGAAGACCTTCCTCTCCCTTGTTCCAGCAGGCAGCGGAGGTTGTAGCACTCTCCTCGCGATTCCGGCAGCACAACGGCGTGGTACCGGAAGTAGAGGGGAAATCCCGCAGGGCTTCGCCTTAAGCCGGTGCGAGTATGGTGGAGCTTATGAGAGAGGCTATTAGTGGTCTAGTAATTAGACACACCAATTAGAAGGCTCTAAACCAATTAGAAGGCTCTAAACCGCTGGCTAAAGCAATTAGAAGCTCTAAACCAAAACGGCTCTAAACCGGAGATTTAGAGGTAGAAAGTTGTGTATCTAGGAGGGGAGCCCTGCCCCTCCTTTTATGGGTGGGGAGGCGCGGCCAAGGGAGGGGAGTCCCTCCCCAAGTTGGCCTTGGGTGGCGCGCCGGCTTGGGGAGGAGACTCCTCCCTCAAGTCGGTTCCCAACTCCTCTTTCTTGTTTCCCACAGTTTCTTGTTTTAGCCGTTTGACTTTCAAACTGGACATTTGACTTTTCTGTTTTAGGATTCAATTTAATCCTTTATTTGGGACAGCAAGAACACTTAGTACATGATGCAATCATTCCAATATGTAATGACACATTCATGTACCCCTCCCCCCCCGGAGTGCCGGACAATCCGGAACCTTCTAGAACATTCCCGATGAAAACACCGGAATCATTCCCGAACTCCGAAACGGGACTTTCCTTATATGAATCTTATTCTCCGGACCATTCCGGATCACCTCGTGATTTCCCGGATGCCATCCGAGACTCCGAACAACATTCGGTCTCTTTCTCATAATACCATAACTACTCAAACAACGTCGAATCCTTAAGTGTGTCTCCCTACGGTTCGTGAATTATGCGGACATGATCGAGACACTTCTCCGAACAATAACCAATAGAGGAATCTGGAAATTCATATGGCTCCCACATATTTCTACGATTACTTTGCGATCGAATGAACCACTTACATACGATACCAATTTCCCTTTGTCTCACGATATGTTACTTATCCGAGGTTATGATCGTCGGTATCTCTGCATACCTAGTTCAACCTCGTTACTGACAAGTACTCTTTTCTCGTTCCCGTGATATGTGATCCCTTGTGACCAAGTCACATGCTTGCAAGCTAATTGGATGACATTCCACCGAGAGGGCCCAGAGTATATCTATCCGTCATGTGGATGGACAAATCCCACTCTTGATCCATGTGTCTCAACCAATACTTTCCGAACACTCAATGCCACCTTTGTAACCACCCAGGTACGGTGTGGTGTTTGATGTCATCAAAGCATCCATCCGGTAAAGGTGATATGCATGATCTCATGGTCGAAGGAATTAGGTTACTATGTATCAGAAAGCATATAGCAATTGAACTATTGAAATGACTTGATCTTTATGCTACGCTTATCTATAGGAGTATGTCCACCATATCATTCTCCTAACGATATGATCTTGTTGTTGATAACATCTCAATGTTCATGATAGGGAAACCACAATCATTAATCAACCAACAAGCTAGTGAAGTATAGAGGCTATACTAGGGACTTCAAATTAAGTTTACAAATCACACAAGTATCAATGTTTCCTTGTTAATACCATTATAGCATGAATGTAAACATTTATCATAAACACAAAGATATAATAATAACTACATTTATTATTGCCTCTAGGGCATATCTCCAACAGTCTCCCACTTGCACTAGAGTCATCTAATCTAGATTACATGGTAATATACCGAACACCCATGGCAGTTTGGTGTTGGTCATGTTTTGCCCTCGGGAGAGGTTTAGTCAACGGATCCGCCACATTCAGATCTGTGTGTACATTGCAAATCTTTATATCCCCATCCTGGATATGTTCTCGAATAGCGTGAAAACGTAGCTTGATATGCTTCAGCTTCTTGTGTGACCTTGGTTCTTGCGCATTGGCTATGGCGCCCATGTTATCACAGTAGATAGACATTGGGTCCAGCGCACTAGGAACCACACCCAGCTCTGTAATGAACTCTTTCATCCATATCGCTTCTTGTGAAGCCTCCGAAGCAGCCATGTATTCCGATTCAGTTGAAGATCTCGCCACAACGCTTTGCTTTGCACTCCTCCAGCTAACTGCTGCACCATTCAAAATAAATACGTATCCGGATTGCGATTTAGAATTATCCGGATCGGTGTTCCAACTAGCATCGGTGTAACCATTAACAACGAGCTGTTCATCACCTCCATAAGGAAGAACCATATCCTTAGTTCTTCTCAAGTACTTAAGGATGTTTTTGACCGCTGTCCAATGATCCACTCCTGGATCACTTTGATATCTGCTAGTTAAACTAACAGCATATGCAATGTCGGGTCTAGTACATAGCATGGCATACATTAGAGATCCTATGGTTGTGGCATAGGGAGTCTTACTCATCCTTTCTCTATCTTCTGCCGATGTCGGACTTTGAGTTTTACTCAAGGTCGTATTGGGCAACATGGGCAAGAACCCTTTCTTGCTTTCTTCCATTCCAAATCTCTTTAGAACTTTGTCCAAATATGTATTCTGTGACAATGATATTTGGCGTTTCGATCTATCTCTATAAATCTTTATGCCTAATATGTAAGCTGCTTCGCCAAGATCCTTCATTGAAAAACTATTATTCAAATATTCCTTGACACTATTAAGAAGGTCTACATCATTCCCAATCAACAATATGTCATCCACATATAGTATTAAGAATGCTACAGAGCTCCCACTCACTTTCTTGTAAATACAAGCTTCTCCATAAGTTTGTATAAAACCAAAACTTTTGATTACCTTATCAAAACGTTGATTCCAACTTCGGGATGCTTGCTTCAATCCATAGATGGACCGTTGAAGTTTGCATACCTTGTTAGCATCTTTAGGATCGACAAAACCTTTGGGTTGCATCATATACAACTCTTCATCAATGTCTCCATTGAGGAATGCTGTTTTGACATCCATCTGCCATATCTCATAATCATAATATGCAGCGATTGCTAACATAATCCTCACAGACTTTAGCTTCGCTACTGGTGAGAAAGTCTCATCGTAGTCAACTCCTTGAATTTGTCGAAACCCTTTTGCGACAAGTCGAGCTTTATAGACAGTAACATTACCATCAGCATCTGTTTTCTTCTTGAAAATCCATTTGTTCTCGACAGCCTTCCGGCCATCCGGTAAGTCCACCAAAGTCCATACTTGGTTTTTCGTACATGGATCCAATCTCGGATTTCATGGCTTCTTGCCATTTATTGGAATCTGGGCTCATCATCGCTTCCTCATATGTCTCGGGGTCATCGGTGTTGTCCACCACCATGACATTCATAACGGAATCATACCAATCTGGAGTGGTACGAGTTCTCGTTGACCTCCGAGGCTCTGTAGAAACTTCAACCGAAGTTTCATGATCACCATCATTAGCTTCCTCTCTTATTGGTGCAGGCACCACAGGAACTTCTTCCGGTGCTGCGCTACTCGCAATTTCGAGAGAAGGTTCGACAACCTCGTCGAGTTCTACTTTCCTTCCAGTCAATTCTTTCGAGAGAAATTCCTTCTCTAGAAAGGATCCATTCTTGGCAACGAAGATTTTGCCTTCGGATCTATGATAGAAGGTATACCCAATAGTTTCCTTCGGGTATCCTATGAAGACGCATTTTTCCGCTTTGGGTTCAAGCTTGTCCGGCTGTAACTTCTTTACATAGGCTTCGCATCCCCAAACTTTAAGGAACGACAATTTAGGTTTCTTCCCAAACCATAATTCATACGGTGTCGTTTCAACGGATTTAGATGGTGCCCTATTTAAAGTGAATGCGGCTGTTTCTAATGCATAACCCCAAAATGATAGCGGTAAATCTGAAAGTGACATCATAGAACGAACCATATCTAAGAGAGTTCGATTACGACGTTCGGACACACCATTACGCTGTGGTGTTCCCGGCGGTGTCAATTGTGAAAGTATTCCGCATTTCTTCAAATGCTCGCCAAACTCGTAACTTAGATATTCACCTCCACGATCAGAACGTAGAAATTTAATCTTCTTGTTACGTTGATTCTCTACCTCACTTTGAAACTCCTTAAACTTCTCGAAAGTTTCGGACTTATGTTTCATGAAATAGATATACCCATATCTACTCAAGTCATCCGTGAAGGTAAGAACATAACGATAACCACCGCGCGATGCTACACTCATTGGACCACACACATCGGTATGTATGATTTCCAACAAGTCCGTAGCTCGCTCCATCATACCAGTAAATGGAGTCTTAGTCATTTTACCCATCAGACATGCTTCGCATCTTTCAAGTGATTCAAGAAGTCCATCGGAATGGAGTTTCTTCATACGTTTCACTCCGATGTGACCAAGACGACAGTGCCACATATAGGTCGAATTATCGCTTGATTTCAAACATTTAGCCTCAATGTTGTTGATATGTGTATTTCCACTATCGAGATTCAATAAGAATAGACCATCTATCAAAGGTGCATGTGCATAAAACATATTACTCATATAAATAGAACAACCATTATTCTCAGATTTAAACAAGTAACCGTCTCGCAAAAAACAAGATCCTGATATAATGTTCATGCTCAACGCAGGCACCAAATAACAATTATTTAAGTATAAAACTAATCCCGATGGTAGATGAAGGGGTAGCGTGCCGACCGCGATCACATCAACCTTTGATCCGTTTCCCACGCGCATCGTCACCTCGTTCTTCGCTAGCTTCCGTTTATTCTGCAGCACCTGTTTCGAGTTACAAATATGAGCAACCGAACCAGTATCAAATACCCAGGCACTACTACGAGTACTAGTGAGATACACATCAATAACATGTATATCAGATATACCTTTCTTCTTGATGTTGCCGTTCTTCAAATCCGCCAAGTACTTTGGGCAATTCCGCTTCCAGTGACCTTCTCCCTTGCAGTAAAAGCACTCAGTATCAGGCTTAGGTCCAGCCCTGGTCTTCTTCGTTGGCGTGGTAGCTTTCTTACCACCCTTCTTGAAGTGTCCCTTTTGCTTAGACTTGCCTTTCTTGAATTTGGTGGTCTTATTGACCAACAACACTTGGTGCTCTTTCTTGATATCCACTTCTGCAGATTTCAACATGGCAAAGAGTTCTGGCAACGTCTTGTTCATGTTCTGCATGTTGTAGTTCATCACAAAGTTCTTGTAACTTGGTGGTAGTGATTGGAGGACACGGTAAATCCCCAAAGCATTAGGAATCACTATACCCAAGCTTTTAAGTTTGTTTGCGTGCCCAGACATCTTAAGCACATGCTCACTGACGGAGCTGCCCTCTTCCATCTTGCAGTTAAAGAACTTTTCAGAAGCCTCATAACTTTCAATTGCCGCATGAGTCTCAAAAATCAATTTGAGATCCTCGACAATATCATATGGGTCTGAATCCTCAAACCTTTTCTGAAGCTCCGATTCCAAACCATACAAGATAGCACACTGAACTATGGAGTATTGATTCTTCCGAGCGAGGTAAACATTCTTTACTTCATCGGGAGCATCAGCTGCAGGTGGGTCACCCAGCGGTGCATCCAGCACATAGGTCAAATTACCAGCTGTGAGGACAATCCTCAAATTGCGGAACCAATCCGCGAAGTTGCTTCCATTGTTTTTCAACTTTTCTTTCTCTAGGAACGCATTAAAATTGATGGTAGGGGCTGCCATTGATCTACAACATATTTGCAATAGTTTAGACTAAGTTTATTACAAATTGAGTTCAAATTAATTAATGTAATTAAACTAGGTGAACTCCCACTCAAAACAACATCCCTCACATTGTTTTAGTGATCACACGAACCAAATCGACTACATCAACACCGATCATCACGAGAGTTGATATAGTTTCAATGGCGAACAATCGTCATGTTCATCATATCTACTATATGATTCATGCTTTACCTTTCGGTGATCCGTGTTCCGAGACCATGTCTGTACATGCTAGGCTCGTCAAGATCAAACCTTAGTTTCTGCATGAGCAAATCTGGCTTGCTCACGTTGTATACACTTGCGGAATCTAACACACCCGATCATCACGTGGTGCTTCGAAACAACAAGCTTTAGCAACGGTGCTAAGGGTGAACACTTTATGACTTGAAATTCATGTGCATGAGGGATCATCTTATAATGCTACCGTCGTCTACTAAGCAATACAAGATGCATAAAGGATTAACATCACATGCAATTCAATATATATGTGATATGATATGGCCTTTCTTCTTTGTGCTTCCGATCTCCATCTTCAAGCACGAACATGATCTCCATCATCACCGGCATTGCATCAAGGTCAATGACGCTACTCCATGGTTGTCGTCCACCGGCTTCAACTATTACAACTACTTTGAATAGACACGCGGGTCTTAACATAAATTAAAGACAACCATATGGCTCCTGCCGGTTGCCGACTTACAATAAGGAACATTGCATACATCAAATATAATCACAATCATGGCCATATCACATCACTGCACACCCCTGCAAAACAAAGTTAGACGCCTCTACTTTCTTTGCATATTTTACGTGGTTTGGGGCTTTCAATAAGTGTCGTTCTAACTTACGAACAAGAACCACAACATTGATACTAGTATTGTTAATCACCCGTTGTAAATTGGATCTTAACTATGCTAGGAGAAACAGGCACCCGCAAAGCCACTTATGCAATACAAGTTGCATGTCAAGCGTGGAGCAAGTCTCATGAACGATGTCATGTAAGGTTAGCCCGGGCCGCTTCATCCCAACATACCGCAAGATGCAAAGTACACAAGAAGCAATCGACAATAAAAGCATCAACGCCCACAATGACCATTGTGTTCTACTCGTGCAACAGATCTACATATAGACACGGCTCTGATACCACTATAGGGGTTCGTAGCATGGAAAACAAAAATTTTCTATCGCATACAAACAAACAAGCCAAGATCTATCTACTAGATTGTAGCAACGAGTCGATGGTATAACTTACCCTCGAAGATTCCAAAGCGTTTAACGAGAGCGGATTCTCGTGGGTGATGTAGTCGTACTCTTTCCGATCTCAAGATCGTGTAGACGATCCTTCCAGCGCCACGTTCCGGCAGCGCTCCCGCAGTCGGTCACACGTTCGGTACTCGACGAAGACCTTCCTCTCCCTTGTTCCAGCAGGCAGCGGAGGTTGTAGCACTCTCCTCGCGATTCCGGCAGCACAACGGCGTGGTACCGGAAGTAGAGGGGAAATCCCGCAGGGCTTCGCCTTAAGCCGGTGCGAGTATGGTGGAGCTTATGAGAGAGTCTATTAGTGGTCTAGTAATTAGACACACCAATTAGAAGGCTCTAAACCAATTAGAAGGCTCTAAACCGCTGGCTAAAGCAATTAGAAGCTCTAAACCAAAACGGCTCTAAACCGGAGATTTAGAGGTAGAAAGTTGTGTATCTAGGAGGGGAGCCCTGCCCCTCCTTTTATGGGTGGGGAGGCGCGGCCAGGGGAGGGGAGTCCCTCCCCAAGTCGGCCTTGGGTGGCGCGCCGGCTTGGGGAGGAGACTCCTCCCTCAAGTCGGTTCCCAACTCCTCTTTCTTGTTTCCCACAGTTTCTTGTTTTAGCCGTTTGACTTTCAAACTGGACATTTGACTTTTCTGTTTTAGGATTCAATTTAATCCTTTATTTGGGACAGCAAGAACACTTAGTACATGATGCAATCATTCCAATATGTAATGACACATTCATGTACCCCTCCCCCCCCCCCCGGAGTGCCGGACAATCCGGAACCTTCTAGCACATTCCCGATGAAAACACCGGAATCATTCCCGAACTCCGAAACGGGACTTTCCTTATATGAATCTTATTCTCCGGACCATTCCGGATCACCTCGTGATATCCCGGATGCCATCCGAGACTCCGAACAACATTCGGTCTCTTTCTCATAATACCATAACTACTCAAACAACGTCGAATCCTTAAGTGTGTCTCCCTACGGTTCGTGAATTATGCGGACATGATCGAGACACTTCTCCGAACAATAACCAATAGAGTAATCTGGAAATTCATATGTCTCCCACATATTTCTACGATTACTTTGCGATCGAATGAACCACTTACATACGATACCAATTTCCCTTTGTCTCACGATATGTTACTTATCCGAGGTTATGATCGTCGGTATCTCCGCATACCTAGTTCAACCTCGTTACTGACAAGTACTATTTTCTCGTTCCCGTGATATGTGATCCCTTGTGACCAAGTCACATGCTTGCAAGCTAATTGGATGACATTCCACCGAGAGGGCCCAGAGTATATCTATCCGTCATGTGGATGGACAAATCCCACTCTTGATCCATGTGTCTCAACCAATACTTTCCGAACACTCAATGCCACCTTTATAACCACCCAGTTACGGTGTGGTGTTTGATGTCATCAAAGCATCCATCCGGTAAAGGTGATATGCATGATCTCATGGTCGAAGGAATTAGGTTACTATGTATCAGAAAGCATATAGCAATTGAACTATTGAAATGACTTGATCTTTATGCTACGCTTATCTATAGGAGTATGTCCACCATATCATTCTCCTAACGATATGATCTTGTTGTTGATAACATCTCAATGTTCATGATAGGGAAACCACAATCATTAATCAACCAACAAGCTAGTGAAGTATAGAGGCTATACTAGGGACTTCAAATTAAGTTTACAAATCACACAAGTATCAATGTTTCCTTGTTAATACCATTATAGCATGAATGTAAACATTTATCATAAACACAAAGATATAATAATAACTACATTTATTATTGCCTCTAGGGCATATCTCCAACAAGGAGTTCCCTGGGAATTCGCCAAGCACGCGCTTGACGTATTTCCAGACGCCAAGCCCATCAAACAGTCCATCCGACGACTGTCCGAGCCACGGGCTGAAGCCATCGGAGTCGAAGCCAACAGACTACTCGACGCCAATTTCATCAGGGAGATCAAGGAAAGCGAATGGCTCGCCAACACCGTGATGGTCCCCAAAAAGGACACAGACATCATGCGGATGTGCGTGGACTTCACATCGCTGAACAAGCACTGCCCGAAGGATCACTTCCCTCTTCCTCGGATCGATCAGATCATCGATTTGACTACAGGATGCGAGAATCGCTCCTTCCTCGATGCCTACTCAAGCTACAATCAGATTCGAGTGAAGGTCGAAGATCAGGAGAAAACGGCGTTCATCACGTCGTTCGGAGTATTCTGCTACAGCACAATGCCCTTTGGGATGAAGAACGCAGGCACCACGTACCAACGGTGCATGCAGGCATGCCTGAAGGACCAGATCGGCTGCAACATCCAAGTCTATGTCGACGACATAGTAATCAAAACAAGGGAGGCCAAGACATTGATCGGCGATCTCCGCGAGACGTTCGACAACCTTGATCGATACAAGATCAAGCTCAACCCAGAAAAGTGCGCCTTCGGTGTCCCATCTGCTCAACTGCTAGGCTACTTCATCTCCCAGCGAGGGATCGAAGCAAACCTGAAGAAAATCCGAGACATAATGGCCATGGAGAAGCCGAAGAACCTCAAAGTCATCCAGCAGCTCGCTGGGAGCATCACAATGTTGAGCAGGTTCATCAGCCGCATGGGCAAAAAGCCCTACCTTTCTATCAGCTGCTACGCAAGGCAGACAAATTCGAGTGGATGCCTGAAGCAGACGACCCATTCGAAGATCTGAAGAGGCTACTCTCTACCTCGCCCGTCTTGGTCATGCCAAGGGAGTGCGAGCCTCTATTGCTATACATAGTAGCTACACATCAGGTGGTAAGCACCATGCTCGCGGTCGAAAGACCCGAAGATGGCAAGACCCATGGGGTACAACACCCAATCTACTATCTCAGCGAGGTATTGACGCCGACAAAGCAGAGGTACCGTCACTACCAAAAACTCGCCTACGGTGTATTCATGACGGCTCATCGGCTGAGCCACTACTTCCAGGAGCATCAGGTGATGGTCGTCAACGAAGCACCCCTGAACAGCATCCTGAACAACCCAAAAGCCATAGGACGTGTAGCCCTGTGGGGCATCGAGCTGTCACCTCTAGACATCGTCTATGAGAACGCCATGCGATCAAGTCTCAGGTCCTTCCGGACTTCCTCATCCACTGGATGGAACTGCAACTGCCAGAGACCCCGGACATGACACAGTCATGGACGATGCACTTCGATGGCTACAAGCGCGAGGCTGGAGCAGGAGCCGGGGTCATACTGACCTCCCCGTAGGGCGACAAGATGAAGTACGTCCTCCAGATGAAATTTCGACATTCCAACAACGAGGCCGAGTACGAGGCCCTCATCCATGGCATGAGGATGGCCAAGATCTGCGGTGCAACGCGCCTGGTCATCTACGGCGACTCGAACCTCGTCGTCCAGCAGACGATGAACGAGTGCGACGCACACGCCGCCAACATGATTGCGTACCGTGCACTCTACAACGCACTCGAAGGAGACTTTGACGGCTGCAAGCTTCGGGACGTTGGGAGAGAAAGAAACAAAGAGGCCGACAGACTCGCCAACATCGGCTCCACCTGCGTGCCATCCATTAAAAGGAAATTCCCAAAGGGATCACCCAAAGAAGCAGAACACTCGGGGGCTGTGCTACCCGAAGGACATGAAGGACCTGAAAAGCTCGACATAGAGGTCACAGTGGTCAATCTAATGCAGTTCATGGCAGTCGAAGAAACATGGACACAGCCATACCTCTGGTATCTGATAGACGGGGAGCTGCCTGACAGCCCGACAAATGCCCGGCGCATATCTCGCCGGTCCAAGGCCTTCACCATCATCAATGGCGAGCTGTACAAGCGCAGCATTTCGGGTATACTCCAAAGGTGCGTCACTATCGGTGACGGCAAAACTATCCTCCAAGACATCCACGAGGGCATCTGCGGCCATCACGCGTGCAGCCGCACCCTTGTCGCCAAAGCTCTACGAGCTGGGTTCTACTGGCCAACGGCCATGAACGACGCCAAGGACATCGTCCGAAGGTGCAATGGGTGCCAGAGGTTCGTAGACAAACCGCATGCACCAGGATCGAAGCTCAGGCCCATACCCCTGGCTTGTCCCTTCGCCCAATGGTGCCTCGACATGATCGGCAAACTGCCCAAGTCCTCGAAGGGTGGCCATGTCTACCTCCTGGTCGCAGTCGACAAATTCACCAAGTGGATCGAGGTCATGCCCGTTACTAACCAAAAGGGAAAAATGGCCGTGAAATTCTTCGAATCATAGTCTACAAGTTAGGCGTGCCGCACAGCATCATCACCGATAACGGGTCGAACTTCCTCTCCAAAGAATTACAAGACTTCTGCGAAGACCTCGGAATCAACATAACATACGCCTCCGTGGCGCACCCGCAAACGAACGGGCAGGTCGAAAAGGCCAACAACCTCGTCGGTGGCGGCATCAAGAAGCGCCTAATGAGCCCACTCCAGCGACTCGCAGGAGCCTGGACACAAGAGCTACCCTCCGTCCTCTGGAGCCTGCGCACGACGCCAAACAGCTCAACTGGCTACACGCCCTTCTTCATGGTGCACGGAGCCGAAGCCATGCTGCCTGCAGAAGTACGCCATAAGGCCCCACGGGTCGTCGCCTACGGCGAAGATGAATCTATGGCCGCACTCGAAGACGCTGTCGACACACTCGACGAGGCATGCGACATAGCCGCGGCTCGATCAGCGGTCTACCAATAGAGCCTCCGCAACTATCACAGCCATCGGCTGCACCCAAGGTCCTTCGTCAAAGGAGACCTAGTCTTACGACTCAAGCAAGAGCGACCGAAAAAGCTCAAGTCACCCTGAGAAGGACCCTACGTTGTCACTGAAGTCATCCCCCAATGATGAAAAGATCAAGAAGGTGGAAGCAATGAAACGAGAATGGCTGTGGTGAAAACAAACAAAATTTTCCCCCAATTATTATAAGGACGAAGACGATACACGGTGACCGTTCATCGGGAAGCCCTAAAGCCAACATCCAAATCCAACCGTCCACGTGTCAGCACAGCAGTGAACCGTCACTCACACGCCGTCCACTATGCACGGAAACCGAGGCAACACCATAATTATCTCCACGCCGCGCGTGACCAGTCAATTCAAAGTCAGAAGGTGCTACCCACGTTCGTCCAGTCACGTCACCTCTGGCACCGCAGACGCTTGAGGTCACTGATCGTCAGCACTGACGTCACCAAGGCTAGACTATCAACGGTTACAAATCTACGGCTACACAGCTAAAGTATTCACCCGAATCTACGATTTGAGTAACTACTCAGGGGCTACTCCTATCAGGAGTGCTGGCCGCGCACCCGAAGTATGATTAAGGTATTACACCGCTAAACTATTTCTTCGAGTCCTACGTCGAGTCTACGACTCCACTACAGACTCGGGGGCTACTCCCATAGGGAGGATGGATTCAAGCATCCGAAAAATTTGTGTCCTACAGACCTAAAAGTCAACAACGACTGAATTAAAAGTCTCTGCTCGAGTCTACGACTCGAACAGACACTCGGGGGCTACTCCCATAGGGAGCGCTGGTCGCACACCCTATGAATTTTTCGACTGCGATCCTTCGGATCAGCATGCAAAACTTTTCGGCAACTTTGCCCCAGTTAACGCTAAGTGAGTAACATCCTCCTTGGCCACCCGAAACACCTCCGTGGTGATAAACATTCGGATGCTGCGTCTACGACGCAAAGATAAGACCTACATATACCAATGGGAGATACGCAGTTAAAGATACGCAACTTTGCCCGAGTTAAAGATACGCAATGATGGCCTGGCAACGCACACGACTGCGCTCTGCTAGTAGTAATCTGTGCCAACAGGCACGATGAAAATCCCGATGGACGCTTTGGGTACACCATTTGAAAATCACTGGAATTCCACTCCTGTAAGTCCTCAACGGCCTGAGTGGAATTACGCCAGCATATGTTCCGGTTTCGAGTCGAGGGACTCGAATCTGAAGAATATTGTGTTGTTTTGTCCTAAGACAGTTAACTGGACCTGATCCATCGGGAGAGTCAGGCACACGCATCAACAATCCCTACACA
The DNA here is from genome assembly GCA_910589765.1 of Avena atlantica. Classification (NCBI taxonomy): domain Eukaryota; kingdom Viridiplantae; phylum Streptophyta; class Magnoliopsida; order Poales; family Poaceae; genus Avena; species Avena atlantica. The sequence continues at coordinate 3,889,455 of OU342736.1, read as the reverse complement.
TTAAAATCATTCTTTGATAAACAACAGTTGCACCCGAAAAGATTGAGGAGTCCTCAGCCGAATCTACGATTCAACTGAACACTCGGGGGCTACTGACATGGTTATACCCCACGGGTACATGACCTTAGCATACCTGGTCTAGCCCAAGGAAGGCCCACAAGAATATGCGCCGGCCCATGAAGACTTTTGGGTGGCCCGGGCCCATGACGCCTTCGGATCCTTAGAGAGCAAGACTAGAATAGATAGAATATTCAAAGGGGCGAACCCTAAAACCTGTAACCGACTCAACCTGTGCCCAGGACCTGCCTATCTCTATATAAAGTCTAGGAGGGCACGACGAGGAGGGCACTTGATACCACCGCATACACACCTCCACGCCAGATTGCATCTGCGCAAACCTGTAACTTTTGGTTCCGCCGTAATCAAGAGCAGACAAGAAGGAGTAGGGTTTTCCCTCCGGGGGCCTGAACCTGGGTAAACCTCGTGTCCCCGTGTTGCTTGTTTGCTAACCGTTCCGCGATCTCCAGCATCCCCATCTTCTCCAAAACCCAAGCTCATAACAATGGGCATTGACGAGATTAAACCTCGTCACCACTAGAAGAATAGCACCACAACTTAAATACTAACCATTGAATATAACTCAACACAAATCCACTAATAACAACATGACTTCTCCCATGTCCTCAGGAACTAAACGAACTACTCACAAGACATCATATGGACCAAGATCAAAGATGATATGATAATGGATAACAATCTGAACATAAACAATAATCCAATGGTTCCACTCACAAGCATCAACTACAATAGTAATTAACACCGGGAAAGTTTCCCCTAAGAACTAAAGCAATATCCAACACAATTGTTACAGCAGGACAGAGTGGTGATGATGGTGCTAGTGGAGATGATGGTGTGGATGATGATGATCTTGATGAAGCCTAGCTTGATGATGGTGTTGATGGCAACGATCTCCCCTCTCCGGGAAGGAATTCCCCCGGCAAAAATGTGTCTTCTGGAGATATCTTTCTCTCTCGGTGTTTTCCGCCCCGCAGAGGCGGCGGAAATATATCTGTGGTCGCTCCCCTAGCCTTAGGGTTCCGTAGGGAAGATATAAGCGAAGGGGCGGAGTCGGGAGCCGGGCAGGTGGGCCACACATGCCCTAGGCGCGGGGCAAGGTGGGCCCGCGCCTAGGGGGTGTGGGCCCCCTGTGGCCCTTTTTCGCCTCCCCTTCTGGCTTCCTTAGTCTTCCGGGAAATTATAATTTTCCCATATTTTTCTGGTATTTTTCTGATCTTCGCGAAATTGCATCAAAACGCCTTCTTTTCCATCAGAATCCAGACTCCGGCAGTCCATCCTCCAAGAATCATCCAACTGCATAAACAGTGGAAAATACATAACTAATACCTCATAATAAGACAAATATCAATGAATAGAGGCAGATTATTAGATAGAATGGTGATGCAAATTGGGTGTATCACATCATCAGAACTAGCACCAGAAAATTGCTCTCTCATCACAAGATTCAACAAAGTAGGCCTAATTTCATAACAGGTAGCATCAGGAGCAGGTGGAGCAATAGGAGTACTTAGAAAATCATTGTTGTTTGTTCTAGTGAAGTCACACAACTTGGTGTTCTCAGCAGAGTTCATTTTGGGAAAAGTGGAGCAAGCCAACAGCTGCAGCAACTAGAGCAGGAACTAATTTTTTTGTGTTTTTTATAAGAGAAAGCAAACCAAACTAAACTAATTTTTTTTGGAGTTTTTGATAAAAAGAGGCAAACAAAACCAAGCAAGAGAAACTAATCAAAACAAAAACAAAGTAAAGAGAAAGGTTGTGAAGGACTCCCCATGTGAAGTCGTCCTCAGCCTCCTTGGCAACGGCGCCAGAAAACTTGTTGATGGCGTCTGATAGCGCTTAATCAGGAAACCCCAAGAGCAAGGTGTGAAGAGCACAACAACAAGTCTTCCCTGAGTAAGAAACCGAGGTTATCGGACCAGTAGGAGGAAGGAAACGTCTCAAAGGTGTTTCAAGCAACATGGAAACCTGCACAACACAAACTCAAGACTTTGCCCCAATGAACAGTGAGGTTATCAATCTCACCGGTTGACAAAGGATTAACTGTATGGTGTGGAGGTGATAGTAGTTTGCAGAAAGTAAACAGTAACAGTGGAAGATGTATCAATGGTAAAGATTGGACCGGGGTCCATAGTTCACTAGAGATGTTCTCCTTAGATAAACAAGCATGTCATGCTGGGTAAACAAATTACAGCAGGGCAATTGGCAGAACTGAGCAAGGCATAACAATGCAATACTAGACATTCATGACCCTATGCGATTCGATTGGGCAATACAACAAGATACATAGACCACCATTCAACTGCATCTATGACTAGAAATCCACCTTCAGGTTATCATCTGAACCACCCCTAGTATTAAGTTGGAAGCAACAGATATCTGCTTTAAGCAAAGTGTGTAAGGTAAACAATCCACTTGTTACATGAACAAGAGACCATTGTTTTCTCCCTAGTGGCAACATCACATCTACAACCTTAGAGATTTCCGTCACTTCCCTTAGATTAAATAGAGGCATGAACCCACTATCTAGCATAAATACCCCCTCTTGGAGTCACTAGCATCTACTTAGCCAATATAGCAAATAGAAATGGAGAGCATGCAAGATCACAAACAACACAGACATGATAGAATCAATAAGACAAAACCATTAATCAATCTGACATAGTAATCTCAATATCCATCGGATCTCCGCAGACACAACATGCATGATTACAAATAGATGATCTTGATCATGAACGGATCTCACAAGATCTAAACATGGTAGCAGAAAGGAGGATATACAACCATATAGCTACTACATGGACTTGTAGTCCAAGGTGGAACTACTCACACTTCATACCAGAGGCTGGCATGATGAATAAGAAGGCCTCTTTGATGATCTCCCCTATGGCAGGGTGCTGCGAAGAGCTTCAGATCCCCCCGATCTAGGGACGATGGTGGCAGCGGCTACAGACGGTTTCGTGGAATATTGTTCGGGTACTTAGGGTTTATGCATCGGGGTGTGGTTACACCCCCCAGAAGCGGCTAGCCCTAGCCCGCGCCGCCAGGGGTGTGGCCTCCTGGTGCCTCCCCTCCGTCCCATACTCTGGCTCCGTGTTCCCCACGATAAAATATTGACTTTAGCTTTTGTCCCGTCCAATTGCGCGAATATTGATTTTCTGCCTTTATGGAACCAAAAACAGAAGAAAACATGCAACTGGCACCGTGGCATCTTGTTAATAGGTTACTACCAGAAAACATATAAAAACACCTCAAAGTGTAGACAAAGCAAAGCAACGTCGATACTAAACAAGCATGGAACATAAAAAATTATAGATACGTTTCCGACGTATAACATCCCAAAAATATTGAACAAGGTTATCAAATTCCAATCACCAAAATTAGGGTTAACAAAAACTTTTGTTAATTAAATTCAATATGAATGCATCTGGAATGTGATGATTGTATGAATGAATGGACTTGTGTGATTGTTCTAAATATCAAGGAATGGTTTAAGGATGAAAACAACATCATCTAAATCCTTTCTGAAAAAAACAATTAAATAGCAAATAAAAAACAAACCAAATAAAGCAAATGGTCATTTTTGCCAATCTTGCTCACTAGGCCACTTTGAGTGTTCCTAGTCCAAGATTTCAAACAGAAACTTTTCCATTTATTTTCACCGCTTGATAGACCAAGTAAAAGTGAACCCAAGCCCACCTTTCAAACTCACAGAAACATTTGGCAACTTGATTCAAATGACAATTCAAAACCGAATCTAGTTCATATGAGAAGATCACCCAATTCTCAAAAACCAACCAAACCAATTCCCCTTGACCTTTCCAACTAACCAGAGACTACTAAGTATGTAACTAATACACCCACAAAGTTTGAATCAAAAATTGAAATTTGAATCTGTTTCGGCCATTTCATCAAACACCTTGCACACACAAAACAAACAAACATCAAACACTATAGTGAGCAGTAATTTTGGCCTAACTTGTTCCCTCTCTATCTCACACTACACTCTCAGTAGATCATCTAACTTGTTTAAGCCACTCTATCCCACTGTAAACCGACCACACGATCAATGGCAAGCCTGCCGAGAGCACCCTTGCCACCCCAATGTCACCAGCCAGCTAGGAGCAGCTCTAGCCTCGCCAACCTTGTCTAGCAGGCACTCCACCGTCCACTGCCACCCCATGTACAAGCCTCGAGCCTTGCCAGCCACTGAACCACATGGAATGCTCACGCCCAATGTCTCTACTACCATGCCGAGAGCGCTCCAGAGCGCCACCCGCGACACACGCCCACAAACCGCGTGTCGCCCTCGCCGCGTGCAAGCGTGATAACCACCACCCTAGGAGACCTCCAGACATCCCCGTTCGTCACCGCACGACCAGGAGAGCCTGTGCGCCATTAAAAATGCCGTCGGACCCGCCCAGAGCACCACGATGTTCCGACCATTTCGCACCGCCCCACGCCGGGTGACCATGCTGTTGAGCTTCCCCAGGGAGCACAGCACCACCCCCTATCGTTGCCCATGCCTTTAGCTTGTTGTGCCAATGACACCGACGAGCTCATCACGCGCCCTTCGGTCCCCTTCTGGCACTATAAATAGAGGCCACCCCCACTCGATTTCTTCACACCATATCACTCCCCTCTCTCTCATAAGCACCCCACCTCACCCCTAGAGCAAGGAGAGCATCACCTCGCCTGAATTTGGCCGGAGTCTGCCGTAGAGGAGGAAGAAAGGAGTCGTTGATTGGAGCCGCCCAGGAGGAGCTGCCGGTACCAGGAGGTTCACCGTTGTCGACTTTGTCGTCCGCCCTCATCGCCGACCCTCGCCTGAGCCCCGGTGAGCCCCCGTAGACCCCCACTGTCCGCGCCAGGGTTTAGTCCTGCCGGCGTTGCCCGACGGAGATGATAGGTCACAGCCGTTGGATTAGAGTTTGATCGTGAGATCTAGATCATCCCGTACCGCTTGGTACCCCCTGTCTCGCTAATTGGTGGGGTCATTCAACTAAACCCACATGCGCGTGCGCTGTGCACCATAGGCCGGCCCAGTTAACATCCCGCGCAACCCAGTTAGTTTGAATTTATATTTTCCAATTTATTTTCAAACCTAGTTCTATACCTAGATTCAAAAATTAACCCATCTCGATTCACTAAACCAAATTACATGAAACCAATTTTGTTAGGAAGGTACTAGAATTATTAATCCAAGCCCATTGGATTCAAACCATTTAAAATTGTAGATCACCTATAGTAAAAATAACAAGGCAGAAGCTTTTCTGCATTCAAATATTTTTCAAAATTCAACCATGAAAGCTTTTGAGTTTATTCCAACTCTCAAAAATCAAAATTAACAAGACCTTTCTGAATATATAAAAATATCTAGGGTTACATACAGAAATAATGGACAAGTAATAAAAGAATGCCTGATAGGCCATTCTAGTCACTTTAATTAATTAAAATAAAAAGGTTAAACCTTATTAAATTGTGGCACCACTTTAAATCACATTCCCAAGTACTGAAATATGTGGTGATGACATGTGTCAACATGATCCCATGTTTTAGTTGGAGAATATAGTAGTTTTTCAATGAGTAGAAATTATTTTTCCAAAAAATAAAATAAATAAGATAAATACTTTGATGATTGTAATGTTTGTGATGATACTAGATCATCTAGTGAAAACCTTGGTGTGATAAATAAAAGTAGTTAAGTATTGTTTGGTGATTGTGTACCTCGTATTTATTTATAGATGCTAGTACCGACCAAGGATACGAGGAGGAAGGAGGATACTACGAGGAAGAAGCCTAGGAGAACTTCAACCACTGCTCTTCACAAGGCAAGCTATTAACTGAGCAAGCTAACACTTGCAACTTAGCAAGCTTATACTACTATCTTAGCAAGCTAAACCATGCCAGTTCTACTTGCAAGCTTATACCCCTTGATGACAAATAATCCTAGTTTTACTTGCAAGCTTAGTATTTTATTTCTTTGTCAAAGCTTTCTATTAGAGTTTAGTTAGTGATTTGTAGAGTTTAGAGAGATTGTTTAAAGGTAGCATAAAGAGCATAAAACTTGGCCTAAGTTAGATAATCTTGATGTCATCCTGAGGCATGAGATTGAACTTAGATAATATACACTTGTTTACCACCCTCATTAGTGTTTATCCCCCACTTGTAGATTCTAGTGCTAAGCATAAAACTTGATCCACTTTAGATGGGAATACTTGGTGAAAATGGTTATGAAAACCTTAGAATGATGAGTCATTCTACTGAAATGTTTTGACATGTGTTCTTGAACACCAGATGATTTTTGAAGATGACAATGTTAAGGCATGAGCCGTAGCCCTTTATAAAACTGATGGTTGTCTGGATTCGATACCATTCCAATTTTATCGTACAACCACAATACCCGAAATTTAGGTAGGGATTGACTGGAAATTTATATACCTTAGTATGGGTTCCCTTGCGGCCAAGGTTTGAGCTGAGGCTACCTTGTGAAGATTGTCGACCTGTGCAGTTCCAAGATGACAGTTGGTCAAGGTTGGGAGGCCAAACTCACAGGAGAGGTGCCTATACTAGGGCGTGTAATTGAAAGGTTAGGATTGATTATCCACATACTAAGTATGGTGAATTCAGGATTGTTCCTGACGGATGTATCGAATGTTGTGGTGAAAGTGTACCACCTCTACAGAGTGTCAAACTATTCGAATAGTCGCGTCCGCGGTTATGGACAGTTGGAGTGGCCATACTGTTCTGTCATCAGATGTTTTCAAAATAACTTTTGAAATGATTTAGGACTTGACTTGACCACAACAGAGTTGTGATATGAAAACTCAAGTTGCCACTTAGGTGTTATCAAATTTTCAACTAGCTTTCTTTGCTTCTGAACGTTGGTAGAGATAAATCTGGCTTTTGCAAAACAACCTAGAGCTTAGTATTTCCTACTCAAAACCACTTCACTTGATAGTATTAGTTTATGAGGACTTAAAGAGTACTCATGGCTTTTGTAAGGTTCCCAAACTTTAATAAGGTAGAGATCCCTGTGTTTACAATGCTAGTCCCTGGATCAATAGCTAGCATCCATAGTTAAGATGTAATATCAAGAAACAGAGGTCATAATACAAGTTTATAACCAGGAATAAAATAACTTATTACATCTTACATAGCTCATTTGGCTATCTCATTACAATGCAGCAGAATATAACAATAGCATGGGGTCCTTCATCTTCAAAGTGCCACAGGCAAACATGTTGGTTGTAGACTTGTAATCCTAATTCAACAAACTTCACTAATATCAAACAAACCTGCAACATAACAAGTTACAGCCACAAGGGTCAATACATTTGAATTGTATTGGCAAGTGATACTATGGTAGTAGAGTGGAGTATATCATCTATATGCATTTGGCTAAGTGGAGCTTAGGCTTGCATTGCTCAAAATAGATTTTCCTTATCATTTGTAAACACTAAGTTTTTGCTTGACAAAATCATTCCCAAGGCATCTCCCAATAGAAATTGGTGATCCTTCAACCCTTGTTCAACCACAAGTTTTTTTAACTTAGAAATTGGGATGAGGAGATTCTTGATAGCTTCCATGTCTTGATGCTCAAATTGTCCAATACCAGGGACATGGCTAAGTACTTAGATTTTTACACTCTGCAGAGGTGGTGCACTTTCCCCACAAGACTTGGTTTCACCAAGACAAGATCTTTCAGAAGCCTTCCCTTAGACCAGAATGGATGCGCTCCAACCTATCAAACCCCTACCACCAACTGTCCATTTGGCTAAGTTATTGCAACCTATATGATCCAGGCAGAGCCCATAATGCCAAGTGGCTGCACTTGAAACTTCTCAACATTTGACATCTCAAATCTCTTTGTTCCTGGGTGGCCATCCACAAGTGAGATACACTAGGGTAGTCCATAGATATGGGCCCTGTGTAACCACTCAACATAACCCATTCACAACCATTCCACCCAGGTGATTCATTCACATAGTTGTTTTATTAAACAAAACACAAGTCATAGACTTAGAAAATATTTCATAGCATGAATATAATCCACCCTTGTTTTTTACTAGCTAAGCTAAGAAAGATGGTAGTAGGAATCTTAACTTAGGAAATTTCTACTAAGGTTTCATCTACTAGGACTTCCCATGGCATAGTTTATACTTATCAAAAATTCCATGCAAGTCCTACTTAGAAATATCACTAATGCATAGTTAAAATAATGGGACAAAAGTATGAAGCATCACTTGCCTTTTTGGTAGATAATATGAGTTCACTCCTTGATCTTGCAATATTCACACTCTTCAAAACACTACAATTCAATCAAGCAAGCAATATTTCAATCTACCATTCAAGCAAAACATCACATAAAATAATAGAAACAAAACAATGCATGCAAGCATGCCAAACTTTGTTTTATTTACAAAAGTGGTTTATAATAGGTTATAAACATTCTAAAACACTTATTGGTCATTTTATAAAGTGGAAAAACTATTTGCAAAAGATTTTACTTATAAACATTTTTAAACCAAAGTATTATTTTATGTGGTTGAAAAATGACTTTATCAAAGTAACAATCTTTATAAAGTTCACCAAATACATTTTCAAATCATAAAACTTGGTGTTTAGGGTCAGAGAGTTTATTCCAAAACATCTCCTAAAGATTTTCTCCCAAAAGCATTTTTAATAAATAAACATTATTTTTATTTGACTAGAAATGGTTTAAATCAAAAGTTTATTCTTTTGCTTCACCAAATATATTTTTGAAACCATAAATTGATTTCTATGGTCAGTAGGTTCAAAACAATCCTTTTGCCAAAGGTTTTACCTCAAAAATCATTTTAGAAGAATTTTTATATTCTAAACATGCATACACAAGTTTCTGCAAAAACAATCAATTTAACAGAAGCATTACTAAACAAAGTGCATGGTCAGAAAGTACTTGTCTTGCTGATTCCATTGATATAAAATTTGCAAAATTTGGACGTGTGGTTTGAAAGTTATGAATTTTTCAAATTGGAACATCTAATAGATAAGTTTTTGGTTTTAAAAACAAACATAGGCCACGCGTCGTGCTGCGATTGGTCGGTACCGCTTCGCTCGGATCGATCGCTATGGAGCGTTGGATCTAAGTGGGATCGCACGGCTCAGAAGCAAGCATACCCTTTCGGGTTACTTTCTTTCCTAGCCACTAGATCGAGATCGGACGGCGCTCAGCATGCTTGCCAGAGATGGGCGGCGCTCGCGGCGGCAGGTGGCGGCGGAGCGGTCAGACGGTGGCGTTGCTGGCGATGCAGGAAGAGAGAGAGGGTGGGGAGAAGCTTACCAGGTTTGTCGTGGCGTGGGGAAGCTCGAGGTGGTGGTAGCTCGTCGAGGGGCGCACGATGGTGACGGCAATCGCTCGCCGGAGTTGCTCCTGGCGACGGGTGCGCTCAGGAGTCATCGGGGATGGGTGTCTGGGGTGTAAGCGAGCAAGGAAACGTGTCAGGAGGGTGTGCAAGTTCGTACAGGTTGATATGGAACTCACCATAGGGCAAGGGGCACACAGAGTCGACGACAGTAGCTCGCCGGAGCTGGTGCAGACGATGGTGGTTCCCAGACGAAGACGAAGGCGAGGCTGTGGGGCACGAGCAGGCATGTGGGAGGTACTGGAAGAAGCGGACAGTAATGGTTAACGAGCTCATAGCATCCAAGGGGCAAGGGGAGGCAGGTACTGGTCGGAATTGAAGAAGATGCCCGCCTGAGCAGGGAGAGGTTTCGGGTGAAATCGGTGCGGCCTCGTGGCGTAGAGGATCTGGCGAGTGAGGGGAAAGAGAGAGAGGACGTAGGCGCTTTAGTATGCGTGATTGAGGGGCCATTTCCTGGCATGGTTAAAGCGTGTTCACGCCGGCATTCATATGGTTGCAACGGCCGGCGAGGCATGGTCAGCGGGGTGGGTGAAGACGATGACGACGTGGCCGTGGGCCTGGTTAGTCAGCGAGAGAGGAAGAGGGGAGGTGGGGTCCATCTGTCATTTTCTATGCGGGTCGATTTGTGAGTGGAAACGATTCGCTGTGGGGGCGAGCAGGTGGGCTGCTGATGGGCTTAATGGGCTAGCTAGGCTGGGCTGCCGTGTTCCATTTTTTTTTTGTTCTGAATGTTTTTCCTTTTCCAATTCATTAAATCTGCTTTGGTTTTGTTTAATTAATTCAAACATCAATTTGATTTCAAACCTCAACCATAATTTGTGTAGGTTTAAATACTGATTAGTAATATAATCTGAAGTCAATTTTGGAATAAAACTTTATTTTTTTTGGGTCTTTTAATTATTTAAATTAGGCCCTTGTATTTAATCAAATAAGGTTTAATAATATTTTCAAACACCATTTGAATTTCTAAAACCTTCCAAATCTTTTCAGTAGGTTTTTATTTGATTATTTGGGTGTCAAATAATTCATCTTGATTTATTTGGAAAAGTTTTTAATATGATTTATTAACCATTTAAAATTGGATTTGTCTTTATTCCAATAGGGTTTGATTTATGCCATTTTATTTTATTTTGGAAAAATTCTTTATCCTTTTATTTTTATTTGGATTTGGATTATATTCATTCCATTTGCTTAATGGATTAGGCCAAGATTTAATTTGGTCTTTAAATAATCCTTATTTAATATTTCTTTCTTCATCTTATAAAATCCATATCTTTTTATTTATAGATCCAAACTTGGTGATTCCAATTTGTAAATTCTTATTTGATATTTGTTAATCCTTTTAAATCCCTTTAGGATTATTTTCTCACCATTTTGTATGGATTTTAGATAAGTGTTTTATTAGCTTTGGAAATTACTTTTCCTTATCTTATTAAATTCATAAGACTTTATCTATGGCCCCAAACTAAGTGAAACCAATTTATATGGTTTTATATTATTTCCCTTTGTCATTATTGATCATTTTGAAATGTTTGTTTGACCAATTTTTATATGGATCAAATCCATAGGCTTGGAGATAACTTGGAAATGATTTTCTTCCATTAGGGTTTTAAGGTTTTGGTTTATTTCTCAATTGTTTAAATTTCCAGATGCATTTATGAAGAATGCATTAATGTTAACCAAAGTTTGTTCAAGATGGGATTTTTAAGTTTCCATTTAGAAACAAAAGTTTCTTTTCACCCTGAATTTCAACATTTATTTATTTTGTTTATTTATTTTTCACATAACAAGATTTGGAAAATCTTGGGATGTGACAGCTTTGTCCCTGTCTATTCCCGTGGCCAGACTATGAAGAGGACTATCAGGAGGACGGAAAGCAGGAAGGTTACGACAACTAGGATCATCTCCCATCGTCAGCATTGCATGTGATCATGAAGATGGAGCCTCGCCTATGCTACCGTTATTATTACGTTATTCTGCAGCTATGAATGTTTTAAGACTGGATCATGAGATCCTTTATTTGTGTAAGACCTTATGTATGGTTTGTAATGGATGATGTATTGTGATATCCAATATGTTATGTCTCGCAAAAATGGTAATATTCGGAATGCGATGTAAGGCATAACAGGCATCTGGGATTAAAAATACGGGTGTTGACACGACGTATCACGTACTGGTGGGAAATTCATTATTTCTTGGAAGCAACTTATTCATGAGTACCAGTAACTTCTCAAATCTCGAGTCAGTCACACCGGTCTCTTCCTTCCACTTCAGCAATTCCAGTGTGCTACCCAGCTTCTTCTGGCCATCTTCACAAGTTGGGTACAAAAATTTGTTGTGGTCCTGTAACATCTGCTCGAACTTCAACCTCTCCTTTTCTGTGTCGCAGTCTCTCTTTGCATCAGAAATTACTCGACCAAGATCATCAGCGGGCTTATCTGGTTCACGTTCTTTACCTCCTTCTTCTTCATTGTATTCCATTGTGGTATCAGTGTATTCAGGGAACATAGATCGATAGTTGTCATCATCATTACAGCCAAACATAAAACCAGACCGAAGCAGGTGGCTCTGAATGACTCTTGCGGAAGTGTGAGCCTTCTTATTCCTACAGTCAACACATGGACAACACATAAAACCATCTCGCCGCTTGTTCTCCTCGGCACAAGACAAAAATAACGCACGCCTTCTCTGAAAGCGGCAGAGCGTCGGTCACCGTACATCCATGGATGGCTCACCTGTATCATACAAATATATATCAAACGCAATCACGATGCTAAAATTAGTATCGTCCGGTCTAAACGAGAAAATAGTTGCTAACCTTTAGCACACTTCAAAACAAAGATGAGAAAACTTAAGTGTAGCTCGGGCACCTCATATCATGTATGTCTTGTTTAACCTAAATTCGCATCGCTCTAATGATCATTTCACCAAACACCTCTAGTGCATATGAACAAGAATAAAAATAGCACAAACCCACCACCTCTCCCACCAGGAAAAAAAATAGTTGAGAGGGAGGAGGGGTTGTGCCATATATATAGGTTCAGACCACTAGTCCCATTTTGAGATACAACCCGGGACTAAATAGGGTGCCCCCAGCGAGCGGCAGGCCCTAGACCCTTTAGTCCCAGTTTGTATCTCAAACCGGGACTAATGGTGTCTAACGGTCCAGGACCTATGGTTTGGGGTGGCTCGGGCCATCCGGTGCGGGCCATTAATCCCGGACCCAGACACAGCCGAGACTAATGGCCCGGATGAAAGGCCTGTTTTCTACTAGTGTCACCCTTATATCTCACTTTCTCCTTACATTTTAGTAATAAATCTTCCCACTACATCAATTGGCCCAGTCCATATGGAGTCGGACCATCCTGCATTTAGTGTCACGCCCCATCATTGGGGCCCGTTGAAGGGAATATCCCCGAGATGCAATAATAAAGTGGTTATTATCGTATTCCTTATTTATGATAAATGTTTATTTTGCATGCTATAATTGTATTAATACGGAAACGTTAATACATGTGTGTTTAATAAACAAAAAGGAAGTTCCTAGTTATGCCTCACTTATAAACTAGCTCGTTCATTAACAGGATGATCAAAGTTTCCTGATCATGGACATTGGATGTTGTTAATAACGAGGTCACAACATTAGTGTAATGATGTGATGAACATTCATCCGAAGTATAGCATTACGATCAAAGTCATTGAGTTTATATTTCTATAACAACTTACGAAGTGATCCTAATCCTTAGACCATGAGATCATGTCAATCAGTAACACCGGAAGAGTTTCTTGTTGACATAAAACGTCACATCGTAACTAGGTGATTATAAAGATGGCTTCAAAACTACTAAAGTGTTATGTTGAGACTCATGGATCGAGAGTGGAATTTGTTCATCCCGATGACGGATAGATGTGCTCTGGCCCTCTCGGTGATATCACATTGATTAGCTTGCAAGCAAGTGATTTGATCACTAGAATGTTATATCACGGGAATGAGAAAAGAGTGCATGTCGGTAACGAGATCAAACTAGGTATGGAGATACCGATGATCGAATCTCGGACATGTAATATATCGTGAAACAAAGGGATTAAGATACTAGCGTAGAAGGTTCACACGATCAAAGAAGTCATCGTTGAATGTGTGGGAGTCAGTATGGATCTCTAGGTCCCGCTACTGATTATTGATCAGAGAAGGGTCTCGATCATGTCCGCATTATTCGCGAACCGTAGGGTGACACACTTAAGGGATACCAACACCATTCGGAGCAAATGATATGTCAGAAAAAGAAAAGGAAAGCGCAGGAATTTATTTCACTAGACACCGGAACTGTTTCGGTTGAAATTGCTAAAACTGGTTCTGCATGTGAAATGGAATACTAGCAAGGGGTTTTATGTGAATGTTTGTTAATTAAAGTAATTAACAAAATTCTGAATAAATAAATAAAAGAGTTTTATTTAATGATAGATTACATTAAATTTGGTGGAAATTTAATGGAGGTTAGTGGAATTTTGAGTGGGGTGGCTATTTATGTGAGTGGGAGCTCCACCCACATGAATGTGGAAGAGGCGGGGGCACCTCCATGGCTTCCACGCCATGGGAGGGGGCTGCCCCCCCCCCCTCTCCCTATAAAAGGCACCCACTTCCTCCTCTCATCTCACACCTCCTCGCGAAGGATCTCTCTCCCCCCTTTAGAATTTCCCCATGGTCTCGGATCAGCGAGATACATGTTCCGGGTGGCTTTTTCTGGAAGGATTTGTTGCTTCCGCTGCTTCGCTGGAGCGAGGGCACGGAGGTTGTCGGGGTACCAGTACGTGTGTGCGATCACGGATGCACCACTGCTTTGGGGTGCTGGACTTGATTGTGCTAGACCGGCTGGACCAGATGGACTTCATCACGATCTTGAGATCGGCAAGCGTTCGTCTACATCATCCACGAGTATAACCTCGTTAACGCTATTCGGCCTTCGATGGTATGTATTCTATGAATGTATATCCACCCGTTGCTTGTATCTAGTAGATAGATCTTGGTACATAGATGTTCCCATCGTAGGAAAATTTTTGTTTTCTATGCTGCGAACCCTACAGTGGTATCAGAGCCAGATCTATGCATAGATGCTTTGCACGGGTAGTACACATATGAGTATGTGGGCTATGATGATCATTTTATTGCTTCTTAGTTGTACTTTGGATATTGGTGGCATAGTGGGATGAAGCGGCCCGGACAAACTTTACATGTCCTCGCACATGAGACCTGTTCCACGCTTGACATGCAAATAGTTTGCATAAGTGGCTAGCGGGTGTCTGTCTCTCCTACTATAGTCAATATCTAATGTGCAACGAGTTGTCAACAATTTGGTTATCCTCGTTGTGGTTCATGTTCGTAGGTAAGAACGGTTCTATCTTCGAAGCCCTAAACCACGTAAAACTTGCAATGGATAAATTAGAGGCGTCTAGTTTAGATTGTTGCTGGGCTAGTGTTATGATATGGTGATGTTGTAAGTAGAAGTATAAGATGATACTCTTACAACACACACAACGTGTAGGTTCCATAGACCTTGGCCTTACACATAGAGGTATGATAGAGATCATACCACGGTGCACATGATGGAGATCATATGCGGGAACCATATCATTTCCCTTATTAACATGTGATGTTTGATTGCATCTTATATTGCTTGTTTGGCGTTTTATTAGCATAATAAGATGATCCCTCATTTAGATATCAAGATAAAAATGTGTTCTTAAGTATGCACCGACAATGTTTCGTCGCTTCAAGGCATCACGTGATGATCGGTTGTACTTGAATCCACGCGCATATCTCGGGTGTAAGACAGTTACACACGCGAATACTAAGGTTCTTACTTGGCGAGAATAGCATGTACAGACATGGCCTCGGAACACGAACCGAAAGGTTAAGCATGAGTCATATGTTTTGATATGATGACCATATGGATGCTCGCCTTTGACACGTGATGATCGGACTTGGTGTAGTGGATTTGGTTCATGCAATCACCAAAAAGACACGAGGGATGTCGTTTTTGAGTGGGAGTTCATTTCTAATTTGGATTAGTAGAACTCAATTTATCATAAATTAAATCAAAGTGAATTTGCATAATTTGTTGTAATCATTGGCATTCGTTCACCACCTTATGCATAGTTATAATTAAGATAATAGAACTATAAAATTCTGGATATATACTTTACGAACTAGTATCATATTGTGTTGAGTGTTAATCTAAAGTTTAAAGTCCTATTGCAAACTTTCAGCAAACTCTGTTTACTCCGTGAAATTTGATAATTAGTATTAAATCGAGAGTTACAATTTCAGTGTTAGTATCTTAAGTATCATGTTTGCCTCCATGATTCTTGATTGTTTTAATATCAAGTTTATCTAGGAGCTGAAAGAACTGTTTCAGAAACCATCATGTGTGGCAGATATAATGATATCTGAAACATAGAGGTCCTCCCAAAAGAGCTGAAAGAACTGTTTATCTACTCAATTTCTGAATAATTTCAAATTTGAAAATATTTTTTAAATCTGAATATAAAAGAAATAGAAAAGTATAGAAAAGAAAAGCCAACTAGAAGTAAAAATGAACAGTAAAACAGAGGAAATCCCACCCACTAGATCGGCCAGGCCCAAAATAAAGACAAGGGAGTGCGGTGACCTCTAGGCAACGACCAGCTGACATAAGTTGCTAAACGTTGCTGCGCCGTTTTGACCTTTCCAATCTCGTCAAGTTGGCCGATGTCCAACTCCGATGTCTCTACTCTCTCTCTCTCTCTCTCTCTCTCTCTCTCTCTCTATATATATATATATATATATATATATATATATATATATAGGAATGCCCTAGTACCTCGGAGGAAGTATCATCCACCACTCGTGTGCTTTGAGATGTGTACTCAATGGTTTCTTTTTATTTTTTCCCCATTTCCACCACCTATTACACAAATGAATTTCACTCTCATACCTAGGTTCCATAGGTGTGTCGGATGGGACATTTTTGTTTGAAATGTTTCCTCATTTGGTTAGACGTACAACTGAAGTTTTAAACTTTAAATCCCAAAAGAAACACACCGCAGTCTGCCGTGTACAGTAGCTAAAAGTAGGGGATGACCACACTGATATGGGCCTACGCTAGTGGGATTTGAAAAAATGTTGCCATTCTGGGCGATGTGTAGCATTGCACCGAATGGATCCAGTTGTGGAAACCTGGGTTGGGCCAATACCAAGCGAATTCAAAATAGCTACCTCATATGGCAATGTTGGACGAATGGAACGAATGCTCGGCTGCACGAAGTGTGCCTAAAGCTAGCTAGTACTAAGAGTCTAATTAAGTTCAATTTTAGTGTTAAGATAATCCTCTGAAGATTGACTATTTTTAAATTTCAAATACAACACAATACCACGTTAAGCACCATTCATAGACCAATTCAGCACCAGGCAATAATGCACAAGGTACCTCGTAGAATAGGCAGTCACTACTCAACGACTAATGATTCGGCACCTCAGCAAACACAAACCAATTCAGCACCAGGTGGGATGCCCAAGGTACATCGTAGAATACATTCGGTACTGAACACCTTGTCGGCAACAGACCACAAATAGAACGCCAAGCAAGAGAAAGGAAAATCAATCAAGTAGGACAAAGACAAAAAGCATTGCGCATGTAATTAATCTTCTCCATCATTCCACTACGTCTTTCATGGTTGTAAGTTGTAACAACAAACAAGTAGATTCTGTACTAGTGGCCCATGAACTCCATCCACCCAGCTACATACAGGAACAAGTCGCTGGACAAAAGATCTCGAGGAGCCGCTCAGCGGGATGCCTGCTCTGGGTGGCGCGCAATAGGACGATGGGCAGGGGAAACTTCTTGACGCGAGCACCTGCAGGTGAGCAGATCGATGGGCATGTACGTGTGCTCACCCTGTGGATGGGTCGAGAGCTGCCTCCGGCCGGGGGAAGATTTAGCCTTGTGCCACCACTGGCGACAGCGCAGGATCCGGCGAGGGCGGAGGCTTGCCTGAACGAGATGCAGCGGCGCTTGGTAACATCAGTGCAGCACCGCTCATCAAGGAAAGCCACGAGCGAGGAGATCAGGGGCATGGCCATGCTCTGGCCCGCGCAGTACGTCGATGTGTGCAGGCGCCCAGTGTGTCGGCGATGCGCCTCTTGACGGTGAGTTGACACGGTCTGCAAGGTGGGGATGAGTGGACAGAGCCAAGACAGGGGAGACGGGAGCGGTTTGGAGGACTGGGGATAGAAGAGCGTCTTGGACTCTTGTCCTTGGCTTCCTGATCTTATGGGTGTGAGGCAGTGAATGACTGACCGCGCGACAGTAGGTGCAGGAAAAAGCTGTTTGAATCACTGTAGCAATGACAGATCATCACAATAGGACTGTACCAATATTACTACTTCCGGTAATATCCGAAAGATGGAGAGAAAATGGGAAATAGGGACTAGCCATGGATGGTCTTCAAAGATGCTTCCTCCACAGGATATAGGTATACTATGTGTTTCGTGTGTATATATATATGGAAAATAGCCTGCTAAACACGGGCATAGCTGCGCATAGCCTATTCACCGTTGATTCTATCCTCTTTTGATATAGAGAGCACATGTATCCAGATCCAGGATTTGTCTATAACTAACGCCGTTAGTGTTTATTTGGCATGCATGCATGAAGCTCTAGCAAAACAAACCTTATCTAATTTCGTTTGCATGATTGCTCGTTAGGGTTTGCCTCATGCAAACGAAATTAGATAAGCTTTATTTTGCTAGGGCTTTATGCATGCATACCAAAGGAACACTAACGGCGTTAGTTCTTAGACAAATCCTTGGTCTGGATACATGTGCTCCCTATATCAAAAAAGGATAGAATCAACGGTGGATAGGCTATGCGCAGCTATGCCCGTGTTTAGCAGGCTCTCTCTCTCTCTCTCTCTATATATATATATATATATATATATATATATATATATATATATATATATATATAAACCCTATTTAGCACCGAGGATGCAGAATAGTTATTTTGTAGTTAACATATTTTTATGTCGTTAAATTGAAAAAATTATATTTTGTATACGAATAATTATGTTTATATATTCACCAGAACCAAAAAATTCAACACAAGAATAAAGTTTATGAGTCATTAGTGTAAAAAACACCAAAATACGTATTTTACATCGTAATTTTATACGACATATAAAAAAATATGTCCTTTCTAAATTTTCTTATGTTCTTCTTAACTTACAAAGTAAAACAAAATTTACATGACGTAAAAATAATATACGGTTGTAAAGATAGAGGGTAGGTGTAGAATAACTATTATACTCCATTATATATATATATATATATATTTGCTACACACAGGCGTAGCTGTACATAGGCTTAGGTCCGTTGGATAAAGAGATCACATGCAATGCTACTTTAGATGGTAGTGGCTGGCTCTTGAAAGGACTAACGGTTTCTAACGGCGGTTGTACCACACCGTTTGTGTCCATGCATGCAATGCCTAGATTTCTGAGCAAATCCTAATTTTTTAGCACGCTGTTTGGCAAAGAATTTTTTAACATCTAAAATAGAATGATAAAGTAAATAAGGCTTAAATTGAGTTCTGCATGCAAACGCTTTGTACTATGCAAACCCTAGTGAAAGCTTGTGATAGTATGCAAACCCTAACTTTTCATGTAAGTGGTTTAGTGCCTTATATTTTTGGCATAAAAAATTTCCTTGTGCTTAGGGAAAGCAATGGTACGTAGCAAAAAAATGTGCCGACGGCAGCGCCGTGCACGACAAGGGATGAGGTAGAACGAAGAGAGCAATCGCCTATTCCGCATTGTTTATCAAATGAGCAAGGAATTTTGAAAAGAGAATAAATAAGTGAGACTTGGACCGGCAGCTCGTAAAACAATACATAAAGTGAAAAAATGTTAAGTTCTGCATGCAATAGCTACCTAAAAGGAATAAGGCTTATCTAAGGCTTATTTGGGTTAGGGTTACAACACGAAATAATAAGGCTTATTTGGGTTAGAGTTTTGCTTCTGTCGTACATTAGGGTTTGACTAAAAAAGGCATGAAATCAGATAAGCTTAGTTTGCTTGATTTTCGTGCAAGTCATGAAGTAACGGCGTTACTTAGCATCAAATGAGAATCTAACGTTTTGGGTCAGGAAACATGTGCTCCCTATATCAAAAGGGGAGAGAATCAACAGTGGATAGGCTATGCGCAGCTATGCCTGTGTTTAGTTGGCTATTTCCCATATATATATATATATATATATATATATATATATATATATATATATATATATATATATATATATCGACGCGGATTTGCTAAACACAGGCGTAGCTACGCATAGGCTTAGGACAGTTGGATAAAGAGATCATATGCATGCATCAAAGGAATTGGGTTCAACGCAATGAAATAAGGCTTAGTTTGGTTAGGGTTTACCGCATGTAGTATATTAGGGTTTGCCTCACCTAAATGAAATTTGATAAGCTTTGTTTTGCTAGGGCTTCATGCATGCATCAAAGGAATTGGGTTCAATGCAATGAAATAAGGCTTAGTTTGGTTAGGGTTTACCGCATGTAGTAAATTAGGGTTTGCCTCACCTAAATGAAATTTGATAAGCTTTGTTTTGCTAGGGCTTCATGCATGCATCAAAGGAACACTAACGGCGTTACTATTGAGCCAACGTCCTGGGTCTGAAAACATGTGCTCCCTATATCAAAAGGGGAGATAATTAACGGTGGATATGCTATGCGCACCTATTTCCGTGTGTAGCTGGCTATTTACCATATATATATATAAGGGAGTTGAATAGTTATTCTACACCCACCCTCTATCTTTAAAACCGTATATTATTTTTACGTCACGTAAATTTTGTCTTACTTGTAAGTCGAGAAGAACATAAGAAAATTTAGAAATGACATAATTTTTTTATTTACATGCCGTATAAAATTACAATGTAAAATACGTATTTTTTCTGTTTTTTACACTATAATGACTCATAAACTTTTTTTGTGTGTCAAATTTTTTGATTGTGGTGAACATATGAACATAATAATTCATATACAGAACATACTTTTTTCAATTTAATATACATATATATTATATATATATTAAGAAACAGTAAAACTCAGCTACACCAGTTTGACACTCCTAGCCGTCCGATCGTGCTCTTGAACGTTTTAGATCTACCCAAACATCCCGCCGAGCGTCACGGGTCGTTTTTCCTCCCTCCCACGCATCGGCTGCTACTCTGAAAATGGACTTAGGAATTATGTCATTTATCGGGCCACGAAATGGCCCATTTCTTGTTGCGCGGGGGCTAGGCCTGTGCGCATCTTGTTCGCCAGACTAGAATTCGCTTGTGTATGTAGCATCTAGGGTTTGGTTCCTTCGGCAGGTGGAGCAGCGGCAATGGAAGGTCATGGTGCCATTGATGCTATTTATTGGTGCGATTAATGCCATAGAAAGTGTTACTCCTTCCGTTTCCCGTTCTGGTGGAAGACTGCCCACCTCCTTCCCATTTCTCATATATCCTCGGCATAATCATATTTGTGTTGTATTTCGACTCGTCTTTGACTGATCTGCTTGAAGTTCTTTTCGGCCAAGAAAGGAGGAGAGTAGCAGGAAGGACCCCTCATCGTCAGCATGCTGCTGCCGCATTTTTGCTCTAGCAAGGTTTTAATAAGGGAGTAGCAGGCCTGCAGCCAGTGGCGAAGGACCGTATTTCCTATTTGGTGTGGCGAAATGAACAGTATCACAATACTTTTTTACCAAATATATGGTCATAAAGTATATGATGACAATCCATAATCAACATGAACATTAACTATAATATGCCCGGTACATAATATAAGACCAAACTAAGATATAAAATACCTATGAAATTAGTTTATGCAAGGCAAAACAGATGGAAAGAGAAGACATACAACAACATGGGCATTACCATTTAAGCACTAATTTGGTCGATCTAGGAGGGCCAGGAGGTTGAATTTGCCTAGTTTTCATTCGTTCCGATCAGAAATTACTAAATATGGCATAATTAATTAAGTGCCAGGACCCAACTTCAGACTTGGTAAAAAAAATTGTTAGATTGGTCACGTCCAAGTACACAACAGAAACACGAAATATAATCATACCTTTAGAGTTAGCCATTGCCTTGCAGCCTTTTCTCTTTCTCGTAGGTGTCATCTGATGTTTGTCCGCTCGTGCGGCATTGCCAATGAACCACGGCGGTCCGCGCCGGCCTTTGCCTGCGGGCCGTCGGTCGTGCGTTGCGCGGCGTGTTCCTACCTCTCTAACTAATTGAAAATCAACACTCTAAGCTAAGGTTTAGCCGCCGGCGCTGCAGTTTCGCTGATGCGCAATGAACCGATCGATTCAATTGATTGCTAGATCCCCTCTAATCTAAGCTGTCCCATGATCATGCTCCATCTGCGTATGACCAACACCACTAGATTTGACGTAGACGCTAAATAATAAAGGCCCGAGGGGAAAACAATTTGCTTATTTCGGTCAGAGACAAGGATTATACGACGGCAAAACAGTGCTAATGGCATATCTGTAGCTCTCATGACTGGAATATAGGGGTACTCGCACCAGAATCAAGGTATAACAGGCGCCATAGCTTGCCACACAAGGTCCCCGCCCCTGCCTGCAGCAGGGAGCAGCAGGAACCAGGCTTTCCTGCGGAGGCATGGATGGAAGTTTGGATAGAAAATGAGATTCTGCAACACATATTTATCTCTTTCTTGTGATTGAATTTTATTCGGTCTTTTTTCCTAATAATCGTCTAGCAATGCTTACATGTGCTGGGCCCAAATGCACTGCAGGTGAGATGCGTGAGTCGACTCAAAACTGAAGTGACATAGTCATGTTATGTGACAATCTTTTAGCATAAAAGGAGTGTGTTGTAATGTTGCATACTACGATGTAACTTGATTTATGCGTACAAAGCTTTTGATGTTTGTTATTTTATTGTTCTTGGAAGAAAAAAAAAGTGTAGTACTCGGATACCTGTCTTACATCTGAGTCACTTACATCTCTATGGAAAATGCATTGTGTATATCATCATCTTTGTTGTCCTCTATACATTTGCTTTCTTCCTGAATTATTGGTTTACTTCATTTGTATCTATGGGTATTTGCCCTATTTTCTGCTGGGTAATCATGTGCTATGCGAACCTTTGTTTTTACATGTTATGTTTGTTCGAGTAGGGGTTCCAATTCGTAAACTTGTGCTTCATGCCAGGTACTTCGAAGTTACTGCTCCAGCATGTTGGTACGTGGCATTAATAGGTTTTATGTGCCGCACAAACTGCAGATAGAAGGACTATGATTTACATGCTTGCTAGATGGATAAGCTAATCAATTATCCCAGCAAGGTAGGTATATCATGTAATTTTCATTTGTGTTTTTTTCCATGTGTGACATCTTTAAATGTAGTCCAATCTGTGCCCTTCAATCAGCGATCTAAATGTACTTCTCATACCTCTATTTATGCCATGTTGATTCTAATTTTACTCCCGGACAACAAATTATGTGATTAAAGAAATACAATACATATTGTTATAAGTGGAAATTATCAGTAGCTTCAATTTAGGCCAGCATAAATAAGTTTGAAGTTAACTGTTGAAGTTTGTTTAGTATATTATAGTAGCAGGGATATAAAATCAACTGAGATATTCGGCCATTTTCCTATTTTGTCTTGTCTCCATGGATAATTTTAGATCATGCTAATATTATTCTTGAACAGGGGATGCTAATATTACCATGTTCTGAAGATTTTCTAGGATATGAGGCTGCGTAAGAAAAGCAGTCATACTGTTTGAGATGTAAAATAGGTGAGAAGAAAACTGACAAGTAAATCCACATTGAATAATCAGTGAAGTTGGCGAACACTTATAGAGCTAAGCACCAATCCAAGAATGATAGAGGTTAATACGATATCAACTCAGGCAGAGCTCCTGCTATACACGTCAAAAATATGATATCAACTGTTTAAGATCCTGGTCGATCAAAACTACACAACATCCATGTTTGTAAGGGAAACAACCCGTTGAAGTCATTAATTAGGAATTCATTGTCTAACACCTCACTTAGTTAACCATTTATTTAATCTTAATATTAGTCCTATCTAATCATATGCTAATTTCTGTATATAGATGCATCTTATCTAATTGTGAGATCCAAGCACATGACTTAATAGGATTGATAGGATATTCATATTGCAACTTCTTTTCCGAAAGCTCGTCGAAAAGAACTCTATGACTAGCCTAACTCGTATGCATATATATTCGACACATAATCAGTGAAATAACTTCATTAATTATCATGGCATGTCACCAATTTACTTACATGGCATTGCATATGCTACATGTTACAAGCTAAATTACTTCTATTATGACTAGCCTAACTCGTATGCATATATATTCGACACATATCTCAAAAATCTCAACTCAATTTATGATGGCATGAGCCCACCATTGTACCATTGCTTGGCATGTAGTCCTCCTCCTGCCCGCTGACGGCAACCGTGGTGGGATCCTCATTGCTTCCTGCTGGTCTCGCTGTCCAACCCACGACTCAGTCTGGTAATTAAAGGCTATGTGGGCATGGATCTATCCGAGGGCATCTAGCCAACACATGTCCGGATAGGCAGTACTACTACACGGTGGCCATACGTACGCATATACTTTCCTCGTTTTAAAATATAAAATATTTTAGATTTATAAAAAAATTAGACTAGTTTTAGTAGGTAGGTTTACTCCAAACATGAATGAATCTATATACTAAAAATAGTCTAGATATATTTTTTAATAAACTTAAAACATATTATATTTTAAAACCGATAGAGTATATAGATAGGGAAGTGGCTACCGCTAGCTAGATCCATTAATTGGTACCGCATCTGGTCTAATCTCTCGCTGTCGTTTTGCTATAAGTTGGGAGCAAATTCTGATCGTACGCACTGCTGCTAGCTAGAGGAGTTAAATACGACCGCGGGCAGCAACTAGCAGGGGGGCACATGCATGAATGGTGCGCCCCATCCTACCAGCATGCAAGGTACTACTTCCGTGCCTTCTCTCCGCTAGGGCATAGGGGGCATCGAGTAAGTTGTTCTCGTCGTTTTTGTATCATGCATTTGTCGCTATCCTTGGGATCAACACCCGGCAAGCTCTCCACTCATATTATCGTTGGCGTTGGGTCGTGCCGGTTCACGTAACTAACGGCATCTCCACCGGGCTGTCGCCTCAAACGGTCCGATTTGCGTTGGGCGGGCTACAGTTGATATAAAGCGGGGTTCGGTCTGTCTGGCCAGCCGCGTCCAGCGGCGTGATATATTTGTCCGGTTTACGCATAGCATTTATTTTTGGCAAATTCAAATACAAACAGTTCGCGTCAAAACTGGTAAAGTTCATACTTAATTTACAGTTAAAATATAAAAACGAAATTTAAACTACTAGCCCTAGCTACCGACCTTTGCGCGTCGGCACCGCCTCGTCCATCTACGGGTCGAGGTCGATGTACTCCGGCGACGTCCAGAGGTTGGCCGACGGTACAGTCGGAGCTGGGGAAGGCGCAGGTGGATTGATCACCTGCCCAGGCCATGGCGCCCAACCGTGTTGGAGGTGCGCCAGCTCTATCCCCACCTCCGGCGCGATCGGAGGCGCCCATCCCGGCAGCTGCTGATGTTTACGTACGTCTATTCTTGTAGACAGTTGTTGGGCCTCCAAGTGCACAGATTTGTAGAACAGCAGCAATTTTCCCTTAAGTGGATTATCCAAGGTTTATCAAACTCAGGGAGGAAGTGGTCAAAGGTATCCCTCTTAAGCAACCCTGCAATCAAGATACAAGAAGTATCTTGTGTCCCCAGCACATCCAATACACTTGTCAGGTGTATAGATGCACTAGTTCGCGAAGAGACAGTGAAATACAAGTGGTAACGGTGACAGAAACGAGCTTGACGGTGAGAAAAAGACTAAAGGCAAAAATATGGTAGCAAGCAAACATGTAACAAATCAGGATACAAACGGTGTTTTAATGTTTAGAAACAAGGCCTAGGTATCATACTTTCACTAGTGAACACTCTCTCATATAAATATATTCTTTTTATGATACTACTCTGAACTACTCTCTGGTTGGACACTCTAATCCACGGTAGGCCTATAAAAGCACACACCAAAGTCTGCCTACCCATCTAGATAACCCCACACTGTCACCTTGAGCGCTAGATGGTTCCAACAAACACCAGAATTTTATAGAGAAAACCAACTCAAAATATACTCATGATAAATATATATATGTAACCTTGCTTAAGTGCCACACATTGTGTGCACGCTGTCACTTTCACACACGTAGGGAAAAGCATAGATCTATTAAAGCATGATGAGTATTTATATAGACTCTAGCCTAAGGCCACCATGGCGTGCATGCTGTCACTTTCACACACATGGGGAGAGTAGAGATCTATTGAGGCACTTGAGTAGCAAGGTAGATCTACTTGAATACAAAGCTCATGACCATAACAAGATCATGCATAGAGAGAGATGAACATATAGCTATCGGTAGAGCCCTTAGCCTCGAGGAAGAACTACTCCCTCCTCATCATGGGAATCAGTAACGGTGATGGATATGGTGGTGGAGATCGATGGAGATGGATCCGGGGGCACTTCCCTGTCCCGTTAGGGTGCCGTGTCAACACCCGGATTTTTCAATCCTAGATGCCTGTTATGCCATACATCGCAATCCCAGGATTACCATTTTTGCGAGACATAACATAATTGGATACCATAGTACTTTATCCATTACAAACGATACATAAGTTCTTACACAAATAGGGATCTCATGATCCAGTTCTTAATACAACATCAGGCAGCGGAATACGTAATAATAACGGTAGCGTAGGCGAAGCTCCATCTTCGGAGTCACAGGCAATGCTGACGATGGGAGATGATCCTAGTTGTCGTAACCTTCCTGGGGTCCATCTTCCAGGTACTCCTCTTCATAGTCTGGCCATGGAAATAGCCAGGGACAAAGCCATGAGTACTCTTTAAGTACTCGCAAACTAATACTAACAAGAAAAGGGGGTTTTTGACTAATAGGACACTAGGCTCTAGGGTTGTTTTGCAAAATCCAGATTTATCTCTACTAGGTTCCAAAGCTAGTCACAATTTTATAATTCCTAAGTGGGAACTTGTATTTCATATCACAACTCTGTTGTGGTCAAGTAAAAGTCTCAATTCATTTCACAAGTCATTTTGAAAAGTCTGACGGGGGAACAGTATGGCCACTCTGACATGGTTATACCCTACGGGTACGTGACTTCAGCATACCTGGTCCAGCCCAAGGAAGGCCCACAGCAGATATACGCTGGCCCATGAAGATTTTCGGGTGGCCAAGGCCCATGACGCCTTCGGATCCTTGGAGAGCAAGACTAGCATAGATAGGAAATTCAAAGGGGTAAAACCCTAGAACTTGTAACCGACTAGGACTATGTCCGGGACCTGCCTAAGTCTATATAAAGGCCAGGAGGGCACGTCCTAGATCTCTCGACTCATACTCTTGCATACGCACCTCCCGCCAGATCGAATCTGCGCACCCTGTAATCTTCGGTTCCGCCGTAATCAAGAGCAGACAAGCAGGAGTAGGGTTTTCCCTCCGGGGGCCTGAACCTGGGTAAATCTCGTGTCCCCTGGTTGCTTGTGTGTTAACCGTTCCACGATCTCCAGCATCCCCATCTTCTCCAAAACCCAAGTCCATAACAATGGGCATTGACGAGATTAAACCTCGTCAATTGGCGCCGTCTGTGGGAATCGGGGCTGCTGATTGTGCGATCGTGACGGTCCCGACCTGATCAATCTACAACTCCGCGGCGACGGAGAATCACCTCCTCTTCGGCACTTTCGACTTCACCGCCCACTCGCCGGCCACCATGAAGGATTTCGAGCCCGTGGGCGACGGACTCGAAATTTTGTTCCGGAGCTTCTGCTTCCAGGTGGGACAAACTGGCACCCTCCGCCTTCCTGAGCGGGTGCCCGTGCCGTCGATCAGGCCCGCCTCGTGGGCTCCACACCCCGTGCTGCGCACATCACCATCGATAGATGAGTTCTACGACAGCAGCAGCTGCAACTCCGATCTGTGTGATCACCCTTCGGATGAAGGGACCTACGGTTCCGGATCCGAAAGCTGCGGCAGCAGCGGACCGATCTACGAGCGCTACCAATGCGCCGCGGTCATCCAGGAGCAGCAAACGCCTAACCCGCCGCCCAACACGAACCCCAACCCGCAGGACAGAAACGGCGGAAACGGCGGGAACAGAAGAAGCCAGTCCCCCCCCCCACCCGAAGGGGAAAACAACGGCCACGTCATCCAACTTAGCAAAGAAGGATGGGTCTAGGCACGCCATGCCGTCGCAGGCGAGATAGTCCTGCCTGGACTCCCCACGTGACCTACTGATGGCATACCACTACCTCATCATTGAGGAGCACAAGAAGCAAGTCAAGATGCAAGAGACACTCGACAAACGCAAGCAAGCAGCCTCTGAGTCCAGCACGCGACGAGCTGCGCTCTCCGCCATGGCACCCGGCTCTAGCACGAACGGAAACCAGGGAAACAAGCACCGCTCGCGGGTGGAGCACATGGATCCCAAGGAGCGCCGTGATGTGACCCTAACTCTCCACACATCGTTCATGGATATGGATGCCGACGGCAACATCATCCCGAAGACACCACAAGCTGCGATCATGGCAGCCACTGCGTATCTCGCGGCCCACCAACATCCGGAAGGGGACCAGAAAAGAGCCATGCATAAGTCCGCACTCACCAGACTCGGACTCGTCGGAGCTGCGCTCCACGAAGACGCTCCTGCGCAGCCGAAGAAGAAAGCTCCGGCCAGGCGCGACCGGAGCCCCACCCCTTCATCCGAAGAAGAGGAGGAGCACGACCTTCCTCGAAGGAAGAAGAGCTCGCATCACCACAAACGCGACTACGACGGCAGAGACACGCTTACACAGCGCAAAATCGACAAAGCGCGAGCCAAACGCGCATGCTCATCCGAGTCCGAGATGGATGAAGATGAAGGAGAACTCTGCGGAGCTCGATGCTTAAGCAGATCTATTCGGCGAACACAGATGCCACGCAATTTCAAGCTTCCTTCGGATACTCCGAAGTTCAACGGCACGCAAGATCCAAAATCTTGGCTCAGCGACCATCTGTCATCCGTCAAGCTGCATGGCGGTAACAAAGAAACCGCCATGCAATGCCTTTAGCTGCAGCTGACAGGCGCGGCGCGGGTCTGGCTCAGCAGCCTATCATTAGGATCCATCCGAAGTTGGGAGGAGCTAGCTTACAGCTTCATCCGAAATTTCAAGGGCACTAGCAAGAGGCCCGCCTCAATCGAAGAGTTGCGAGCCTGCACTCAGAGAATGTGCGAATCTATTCGCTCGTACATACTATGCTGGTCTACCACCAAGAACTCCACCGCACATATCTCCGAGGAGAGGGCCATCGATGCCTTCAGAGACGGCGTCAAACGCCAAGATTTCAAGGAGGAACTTGGGTGCGTCAAGCCCAAGACACTCGACCACCTCATGGACATCGCCAACAGGTGGGCTGACGACGAAGATTGCATCCACCGAGCATAATCGGATGAAGAGGATGACTACGGTCGCAGACAGGAACGCCGCAGCAAGAGGAGATCGCGCGTCTACGAGGACCGCGACGGACCTGACATGGTCGCGGCCGGCTATGACGACCGCCGCAACAGCGGAGGATACCGCGGAGGAAAATTCCGCGACAACGGACGACCATCACAGTCGTTGCAACGCCGCGACCGCGACAACGGACCCTCAGCATTCGACAAACTTTCGGGTCCATGCACCATCCACTTCTACATCGACAAACAGGATGGCAAAAAGAAGGCCAGCCACATGCTCACGGACTGCCGCGAGTTCCAGAAACTCAGCGAAAGCATGGTGCAGATGAGGCAACAAGCCCCAATCCCTGCGTTCGGAAACGCGCCTGCGCCAGGAGAAGTAGCACACGGAGCTCCTCCGTCGCCGCCTAT
The DNA here is from genome assembly GCA_910589765.1 of Avena atlantica. Classification (NCBI taxonomy): domain Eukaryota; kingdom Viridiplantae; phylum Streptophyta; class Magnoliopsida; order Poales; family Poaceae; genus Avena; species Avena atlantica. The sequence continues at coordinate 3,859,887 of OU342736.1, read as the reverse complement.
TGGAGGCCCAAACCAACCAGTCGCGCCAGCGCAGAACAACGCCGGGATTGGGTACCTGTAACTACCTCGGTGAATTATGCTCCTAGCTACAAGCCTGGATGAGCGGTAGTGGTTGAAATAGTACGGTGGGGCCCTAAAAGCCACTCACGGGTAGACCTTTCGGCCGTCCCCTAATATGCGTCAAGCAAACAATCATGCCATGATGAATGATGCACAATTTGCATGGCATTAAAGTAGCATGTCATGGGTGAGGTGTGGAAGACAAGAAATAGCATTTTTTAATGGGGTTTTGGATCACATTCGTTGCCATAATAGTTGCTGTACACTATATTTTTATATGATGCATGCTGCAATTGAAGTCATGGATAGCATAAACAGAAAGGTCTCGTCGAGCTGATCATTTTAGACATATCATTTGCTAAATTTGGATTTATAAATCAAAAGTTATTAATTATTTAAATTCCAGTGGCATTTGTGGTAATTTAATTCAACTTGGAATTTTAAATGTGCAAAAGGCAATTTGAATAGCATATTTGAAATCCTCACATTTTTCTGGTTCAGAAACATATATTATTTGCATTATTTGGATTTATAATTGAAAAGTTATTTAAGATCAGATTTGAATTCGAATTAAAAACTAAATTTGAAAGTTTGAATTTAAACTGAAAACAGAAATCATTTTCCTACTCAGACAGAACTAGCCGCAGTCGCTGACGAGTGGGGTCGCAAGGCTGACTGGGCCACACAACCGAGCAGGCGACCAGGGACTGACAGGTGGGGAGGGGCCTGGACCGCGGGTTGGTTTAGGCAAAGGTGAGGAGCCTTTTTAGAAAAGTTCCCTGACGCTGACAGGTGGGGGCACGAGGGACGGCGGGTTTAGGCGGGAGAAACTGCGAGGGCTTATGCGCAAAACGTCAAATTCTGTCGGAACGGCAGCGGCGCGCCGCTCGCAGGCATCGGCGATCTGCCGGCGTTTGATCGACATTGGCGAGCAAACCACTGGGTGAAATGACGTGCTTCAAAAACCAAAAGTGGAGAGGGCGACGCGGGCTACAAATTACCTACAGGTGGCGTCGCCAGCGGAGGACTACAGCGCGCGGGGCGGGGTGTTGAACATCGCCGGATCTACTGCTGCAGCGGCTGCTGTCGGTCGGCGCGACGCGCGGCACGCACGCAGTGCGCTCGTCGGAGTGCGGCGGGGCTATGGCGATCTAGAGAGGACCAGTGGGTGTCTAGGGGATGCAGGAGCTCACCGTGATGTTGTCGGCGTAGCCGGGGGCGTTGAGGTGGCGAGGATCGGCGAGGGGGCAGCAGGTCGGGGCGTCCTGGCTGTCACGGGCATGGCGGCGGCGGGGCTCCTCCGGCGAGATCCAGCGGGCTCCGGCGCGTCAGGGCGAAGGAGAGGAAGCAGACGCAGCTCCTGGTGCTCCTGGCTCAGCTCGGGGTGCTCTGGAGCGAAGGGAAGCAGAGGGGGCCGCCGTTAGGGTTTAGAGGCCATGGTGAAGAGGGTGCTCGTTGGGGAGGAAGAAGGGAGGCCTAGGGGATCTGGGGGAGGCTAGAGGCGAGGGGGAAGGCTAAGATCGACAGGGGGGCAGGTAGATGGCGTGGGGGCTTGCGTGGGGGAGGGGCAGGTCGGCTCGGCGCCACCTTGTCCTTCCTCACGTGCTCGTCAGGCCACGACAGGGCAGGGGAGGGAAGAGGGCGGCTGCCAGGTAGGCCAGGGGGCCTGCAGGTGGCCCAGGGTAAGGGGGAGCTCGGGGTGGGACCAGGTCGAGCAGGAGGTGGGTCGGGTAGGAGGGGACTTGTGGCCGAGAGAGGAGGAGAGCTAGAGGTCGAGCTAGGGTTAGATAGGAGGGGTAGATAGCTGGGGTGGGCCTGCCTGCTAGAGGGAGGGGAGAGAGGGAGAGAGGGGCACTTTGGGTGTGGTAGGTTTAGGTGAGAGAGGGAGGGACAAGCTAGCTAGGGTTTAGCTAGATAGGTGGGGTTTAGGTTTAGCTAGAATGGGGTATGGTAGATTAGGGTTTTTAGAGAGAGAGAGAGAGATGGTTATAGGATTAGAGGGAGAGGAAGGATAAGATGGAATGGTACATGACTTGATCATGCATGCTCTCGACAAGTTCAAACAAGATCAAGACAAGAAAAGAGGGGGAGATTTATGGTCTTGAGTTGATCAAGTATGATCCACTCAAGCTCACAAGAACAAGACAAGAAAAAGAGAGGGAAAAGGTGGTAGGGTTTTGGCAAGATCAAGCATATATCTAGCCAAGAGAGAGACAAAGAGATGGAGATGGCCAACTCAAAAACCAAAATAAAACCAAAGTCAAGCACAAGATGGTACTTGCATGGCCCATGCAGAATATTTAATGCCCTGCTGATACTTGTGAAGACAATGTCATTACCTGGCATTATTATTTTGCATCTCCAAAATTGGAATAAAGGCCAAGCTAAAGATTGTGGTGGAATCCAACCAACCAACATGAGCTAGAGGTAAACTCAATAAAATGCCAAGCTCATAGTAATTGGATGGTGGAATTATAAGGTGGTGAAAAAAAGGTGGTGGAGTTATTAAGAGATATGCCCCCAAATCAACTTGGGCATTTAACATTTTATCAAGAACCAAATACAATATCAAGAGGCAACTATAATTAATAATGCACATGAGATAAGAACCAAACAAGAATTGGTTTTATATGATGCTCAAATTCAAGGTGGCATGATGACATGAGCATGATATGATGATGATGCAACAATTATATGTTGGAAGTGGCCCTTTTATTACTAGAACAAGAAGCATTACAGGTGTTAGACAACTGGGATGCTACAACTCTCCCCCACTAACAGGAATCTCGCCCCGAGATTCTAGGAAGAAGAAGAAGAAGACACAAAGAGGGTAGGATAGTTGGCACGGAGTTCATCACGCTCCCATGTGGCTTCATCAACAGAATGGTGTGACCACTGCACCTTGCAGAACTTGATGGACTTGTTGCGAGTCCTTCTTTCTGCGGTCTCAAGGATTTTGGTGGGGTGTTCTTGATAAGACAGGTCTTCTTGGAGATCGATTAGCTCATGATCCACGGTCCTGCCGGGATCTTTGAAGCACTTCTTAAGCTGAGAGATGTGGAAAACATCATGGACTTTGAGTTTTTCCGGAAGCTCCAGGGCATATGCAACTTCTCCTCTTCTACCACGAATCTTGAAAGGACCGATGTATCTAGGAGCCAACTTTCCTTTGATACCGAAGCGGTGTGTTCCTCTCATGGGAGTGACACGAAGGTAGACGAGATCACCAGGGGCATACACCATATCCGTGTGCTTCCTGTCATAGTTGCTCTTCTAACGACTTTGAGCAATCTTCAGGTTCTCAAGGATGATATGCACCTTCTCCTCTGCTTGAGTTACAATGTCAGGGCCAAACCAGATTCTTTCTCCTGCACCTGACCAACCAATCGGAGTTCTGCACTTGCGACCATAGAGAGCCTCAAATGGTGCCATCTTCAGACTCTTCTGGAAGCTGTTGTTGTAAGAAAATTCAGCATAAGGAAGACATTCCTCCCACTTCATGCCAAAAGAGATAACGCAAGCACGAAGCATATCCTCCAGAATCTGATTGTCCTTTCCACTTGTCCCTGCGACTGAGGGTGGTAAGCAGTGCTGAAGTTCAACTTTGTCCCCAAAGCCTTTTGGAAACTCTCCCAGAACTTTGAAGTGAAGATGCTTCCACGGTCTGAACTGATCTCCAGCGGAACCCCATACAGAGAGACAATTCTGTTGATATAGAGCTCAGCCAACTGAATTCCAGAAATTGTTTCCTTGACGGGGAAGAAATGAGCCACTTTAGAAAGCCTGTCGATGACAACAAAGATTGCATTGTTGCCCTTCTGCGATCTAGGAAACCCAGTGATGAAGTCCATCTCTACTTTCTCCCATTTCCATTCCGGAGGTTTCAATGGCTGTAGAAGACCGAAAGGTTTCTGATGGACAGCTTTCACTCTGCGGCAGACATCACATTCTGAGACATACTTGGCACAATACCGTTTCAAACCAGGCCACCAATATTGTGTTTTCAAGTCCATGTACATCTTTGTGCTGCCAGGGTGGATAGATAGAACAGAATCATGTGCCTCCTTGAGAACTTGCTCTCTCAAACCCGGGTAGTTCGGAACAAACATCCGGTGTTCAAAGAAAAGCGTGCCTTGATCATCAACGTGGAAGGACTCATACTTCGGAAGCCCAAGTTTAGAGATGAGCTTTTTGGTGTGCGGATCACCCAGCTGGCGAGAGCGAATCTTTTCTTCCAAGAGAGGAGTAGCCAGAAGGTTCAGGAGATGCCCTTGTTCCACAACTTCCAGGTTGAGCTGACGGAATTCCTCGCACAAGAGAGGTTGCTGCTCCTCCATCATGAGGTTGATGACATAAGCTTTGCGGCTGAGAGCATCGGCCATGACATTAGCTTTGCCCGGTGTGTAGTTGATTGTCAAATCAAAGTCATTGATTGCTTCAATCCATCTCCTCTGCCGAAGGTTGAGATCAGGCTGAGTGAAGATATACTTCAAACTTTTGTGGTCAGAAAAGATCTCACAACGGTTGCCAAGCAAGTAGTGCCTCCATAGCTTCAAAGCAAAGACAACTGCTGCTAGCTCGAGGTCATGTGTGGGATAGTTGATCTCATGCGTCTTCAACTGATGAGAGGCATAAGCAACCACTTGTTTCTCTTGCATAAGGACCGCACCCAATCCTTGCAAAGAGGCGTCGCAGAATATCTGGAAAGGCTTAGATGTATCCGGAGGAACCAAGACTGGTGTGGAAGTGAGCTTCTCTTTGAGTGTCTCAAAACTTGCTTGACACGCAGGAGTCCACAGGTATTTCTTGCCTTTCTTGAGGAGATCGGTGAGAGGCTTCGCTATCTTCGAGAAGTTCTGAACGAAGCGACGGCAATAACTAGCCAAACCGAGGAAACTCCGCACTTCTTTGACATTAACAGGAGGAAGCCATTCGACAATTGTCTTCACAGTTTCCGGGTTGACTGCAATGCCCTTGGCAGAGATGACATGACCCAGATAGGTTACTTCAGGCAGCCAAAACTCACACTTTGAGAACTTTGCATACAAGCGGTTCTCACGAAGCTTGTTTAAGACACACCACAGGTGTTCTTCATGCTCTTCCTTGGACTTAGAATAGACCAGGATATCATCCAGATAGACCACAACGAACTTATCAAGGTACTCCATGAAAACCGAGTTCATAAGCCTCGAGAAGGTAGCAGGTGCGTTAGTGAGACCGAAAGACATGACCGTGTACTCATACAGGCCATAGCGGGTGGTGAAAGCTGTTTTAGGCACATCTTCCTTGCGAATCTTGATTTGGTGATAACCACTCCTCAAATCCAGCTTAGAGAATACCACAGCTCCAGCTAGCTGATCGAAGAGATCATTAATCCGCGGAAGGGGATATTTGTTCTTGATGGTTTTAGCATTGAGAGCCCGGTAGTCAACACATAGTCTATCGGTCCTGTCACGCTTCTTCACAAAGATTGTTGGGCTACCCCAAGAAGAAGTACTGTGTTGAATGAAACCCAACTTCTCTTGTTCATCAAGTTGGCGTTTGAGTTCAGCCAACTCAGAAGGACCCATTTTATAAGGCCGCTTGGAGATAGGAGCCGTTCCAGGTTCAAGTTCATTCACAAACTCAACCTCACGATCCGGAGGCATACCCGGCAACTCTTCAGGAAAGACATCTGGGAACTCACAGACCACCGGTACACTCTGAATAGCTTCCATAGCATCATCATTCAGAGCCGCCAAAGAGAAAAGCTGGACATCAGGAGTCAGACTTGGAGAAAAGACTATATGACCTTCAGGAATCTTCAGAGAAACCGAACGTTCAGCACAATCAATCACAGCTGCATTTGCCGTCAACCAATCCATGCCCAAGATGACATCAATGTCAGAATTGCCCAGAAGAATTAAGGACGCCGAGAACGAAGAGCCACCAATCTCAATTTGATTGCCATGGCTGATTTTAGTAGCTGCCATTGTAGCTCCAGGAGAAAGAACCATTAACTTCTTGAGAAGAGGATCCGTCGCTAACCCATTCTCACTTGCAAACTTGATAGAAACAAAAGAATGCGATGCACCAGAATCGAACAAAACTCGTGCAGGGACTGAGTTCACGGAAAGCATACCCATCACGACTCCCGGTGCATGCTCAACTTGAGCGGCGGTGACACAATTGGCACGAACAACCGCAGACCCGGGCTTGGTGTTGATGTTGAGAGCCCGAGGTGGCGGTGCATGAACCATAGGAGAGCTTGCTGCAGATCTTGGCGGGGGTTGAGGTAGAGCTTTGTTCTTCAACGGACAGTTCCAGTTTTGATGTCCAGGATCTCCACACGTGAAGCAGACACCAGGTGGACGTGGAGCAGCGTAGCCAGGGACTCCGCCAGGCGCTCCAGGGTGGTGGTTGTTGTAGCCCCTGGGAGCCGCAGTGATGGAGTTTAGTGGCCTTGACGTGTAGCTTGAAGGTCTTGGTGAAGCCGGGAGCGACGGTGGGGTGTTAGGAACCCAGACATGCCGCTTAGAAGGAGCTGCCATAACCGAAGAGCTTGATGCATCCCTGTTATGTTTCTTGGACTCCTCAAACACTTGCCGACTTGCCTCCTCTTGCAAAGCTGTGTGCTGTAGTTCCAGGAAAGATGCTGGCCTTGCATGAGTAATCGCATACTTGATCGACGCATTGAGCCCTTGCCTGAACCTCTTCTGCTTCTTCTTGTCATCAGATACCTCATCGCCACCATAACGAGATAGATTCATGAAGTTCCTGATGTAGGTGTTGACGTTATCATTTCCTTGCTTCAGGTTGAGAAAAGCCTCCTTCATCCTTTCCATTACAATCTTTGAGAGAAACTGCTCTTTGAACGCTCCAGTGAACCTTTCCCAAGTTGGCTAGAAACCAGTGCAGCTTGCCTTCAAGTAATTTTCCCACCAAAGAGCTGCATCTCCCTTCAGAAGGTGAGTAGCACACTTGACCCACTCCTGCTCCGGAACATCAGCAGTCTCGAGCAACCTTGACATCTCACGCAGCCAATCATCCGCATCTAGTGGTCGATCAGAAACATCAAACTGACGAGGGTTGAATTTCAGGAAGCTCTTGATGTCTCCTCGCTTGGGAGGTGGAGGGAGTGGAGCAAACTCATTTCTTCTGACGCTTTCTTCCAAGCGCTGATGGTTCTGCTGCATTGCTGCCAAGGCATTTGCTATGTTTGACAATGCGGCCCCAAGTTCTGGTGGTATGTCCTCATCTGAACGGCGTGGTGGAGCCATCCTGAGGTTGATATAAAACACAAGTCAGTACTATAATGGAGAATAATAATAATCCAAAATAGTACCAAGATGGAATTAACCAAGATTAAAGGATACAATTTACTGAGATGGTATTAAAATATCAACAAAGTACAAAGTACCTAGAAGATATTAAGCATATCGCACACGACTGAAAAGGAGTGTGGTACACAATTATCAAAGAAAAATTTTTCCACAAATTTCGGCATTAAAATACCAATAGATGCGCAAAATTACTTAACGAATCAAGATTAGTGACTCTACCGATTCAATATACAAAAGCGAATGATAAGAGTAGTGGTATGGTCGCGACTCCATCCCGCACTGAAATCATTACTCCGCACATGAACAAGTGGAACACATATCCTAACCCCTTCTTCTCACGACGAAACCTAAAGATTAGTAACTACGGAAACGAACACCCCAAACAAGATAGCGTCGGATACAAAGAGTAAGATAGATTGCGTCGGTTTGCAAAAGCCTGTCGGTATGGAATGTACCCACAGTTCATAACCAAAGGCTGATTAGATAACAACTTGGATGCAACAGATAGACAAGGGATTAAACACACACACACACACACACAACCTATGGTACTACGGAAACCCAGAACACGTGAATCCTAGTTTGAACTTTTAAGGAGAGGATTGAAAACGTTACACTTCCTTACCAGAAAAGGGTGGGTGGGTGGTTAAGAAGAAAAGTGGAAGCAGTCCTACTCTCGCGTTTTGTTTTTCCCTAGTATACATAACTACCAAAATAGTTGCTAGACTGACAACAACCGTTTGGCTGAAACCCTGAAGGTCGGGATGGCTCTGATACCAATTGTAACTACCTCGGTGAATTACGCTCCTAGCTACAAGCCTGGATGAGCGGTAGTGGTTGAAATAGTACGGTGGGGCCCTAAAAGCCACTCACGGGTAGACCTTTCGGCCGTCCCAACCACTTCCATCTCATCGGGACCTGTACGGGCGGCGTAATCGGCAGGCGAAGGGATCAACTACATACACAAGTGGGTATGTATGCAAGCCACCATACAAGAGTACATCAGAGACATACCATCTAGAAAGAAAGGAAATATAGCAACGCCATACGGAAAGATTCAAATGACCTAGATAGATCTAATATTTTAGGATACTTCCTCATACAGCACACATCAGAGTATCATGCGGAAGCGGCAAACAAAGTCCGAGTACGGATAAGAAACAAATCGGCATAAGATGCCTTAGAAATAAGCACATCCCAACCACAGATCTCACGGATCCCCGTTCCCGGAATCTCTACACCGAACGGTCGTTGCCCACATCATCAGCCTCTTCCACCCAGTATCCGTCCTACGAGGGTACCTGTTCATCTGAACCAATAGTTTATCGTGTGAGACCCTAAGGGTACTCAGCAAGTCTTAATGCCTCTAAAGGGAACACAACCTGGGGTGACGCAATTGCAGCGAAAAATAAACCCTAACAGTGCTACAGATAAACGCTAACCATCCGCCTAACCAATGATAGGCGGATGTCCGTGAATTAAAACAACAGTTATAACAGTAATTCATCAGATCCATCCTCCTCCCCGCTTACCAACGAGGAAGAGGACGAACAACCCCCCCCCATCCGTTAGCAATTTTATTAACCATTCCATGAGTGTTGCACTATTTACTAGTCAATTACTTAGTCAAATTAAAGGCGGTACTTTAGTTATGCTTGTCTATGGTCGAGAAACTGTGCTCCAAGTCGTCCATAACCGCGGACACGGCTTTCAGAAAGTTTTACCCTGCAGGGGTGCACAAATAGCAACACACACTCGATCAACCTCGGAAAAACCAAAACAAAACCCAACGAGGCCTTCACGACAAAGCAATCACAGGATTCAGAATTATTTCAGGGGGCCACCCCTTGGAGTACACCCGCAACGAAGTAAGCAAGCTCCGAGACGGACTCAAGGTTTGCGACAATGGCTGTAAGCGACAGCAAATCCCCAAATGGGGACTGTCGATACCGCGAAAACACTCCGCTTCCAAAACAGTACAGCGTGCTCCTCACACAATCGTAAATAAAGCAGTAAAGCATGTCATAGGTAAAGGATAGTAAATAAAACCTCAAACTAGTTGTGGCCCCAAGAAATAAGACGGAATCAAGCTCTGGCTCAGGGGGGTCCCATATACCTCCCGGATGTGGATAGCGCGATAAATCTTGGAACAGGAATCAAGTACTCGGGGTCTTACGGGACACAAGTGAACAGGAAAAACCAAATAGCAGATGTTGCTCACCGGTGCCACTTTCATTAGTTCTCCCATTACTACTCAGGTTAAGTTGTTTAGGTACCTCGTTATCCATCAAACTCTCACCTACCCTACACATGCTGTTCTACGACTCGCATGGCTCAAACAACTCCTGTAGTACTGGCTCATGGGATGGAGGAACAAGCTTGGTGGGGTTTAAAGTAAAGGCTATGCATTACTTGGGATTCAATTTAATGCAATCGCGCCTCAATGATGCAAGAATAAGATAGAGGCAATAGGTACTGTATGTATGCAAGCATGTGGTAGTGCTTGTCTGGCAACTCAGTTGAAGCGAGGGACGGATCTGGGTAGTGCTCCTGGTTCTCTTGATATATCCCCTGCTCAGTGTCTATCCGAGAAAAACCAAACAAACAAGGCCAACATGAATATAGAGCACAAGCATATGAATAAGATGCGTCAAGCAAACAATCATGCCATGATGAATGATGCACAATTTGCATGGCATTAAAGTAGCATGGCATGGGTGAGGTGTGGAAGACAAGAAATAGCATTTTTAATGGGGTTTTGGATCACATTCGTTGCCATAATAGTTGCTGTACACTATATTTTTATATGATGCATGCTGCAATTGAAGTCATGGATAGCATAAACAGAAAGGTCTCGTCGATCTGATCATTTTAGACATATCATTTGCTAAATTTGGATTTATAAATCAAAAGTTATTAATTATTTAAATTCCAGTGGCATTTGTGGTAATTTAATTTAACTTGGAATTTTAAATGTGCAAAAGGCAATTTGAATAGCATATTTGAAATCCTCACATTTTTCTGGTTCAGAAACATATATAATTGAAAAGTTATTTAAGATCAGATTTGAATTCGAATTAAAAACTAAATTTGAAAGTTTGAATTTAAACTGAAAACAGAAATCATTTTCCTACTCAGACAGAACTAGCCGCAGTCGCTGACGAGTGGGGTCGCAAGGCTGACTGGGCCACACAACCGAGCGCGCGGCCAGGGACTGACAGGTGGGGAGGGGCCTGGACCGCGGGTTGGTTTAGGCAAAGGTGAGGAGCCTTTTTAGAAAAGTTCCCTGACGCTGACAGGTGGGGGCACGAGGGACGACGGGTTTAGGCGGGAGAAACTGCGAGGGCTTATGCGCAAAACGTCAAATTCTGTCGGAACGGCAGCGGCGCGCCGCTCGCAGGCATCGGAGATCTGCCGGCGTTTGATCGACATTGGCGAGCAAACCACTGGGTGAAACGACGTGCTTCAAAAACCAAAAGTGGAGAGGGCGACGCGGGCTACAAATTACCTACAGGTGGCGTCGCCAGCAGAGGACTACAGCGCGCGGGGCGGGGCGTTGAACATCGCCGGATCTACTGCTGCAGCGGCTGCTGTCGGTCGGCGCGACGCGCGGCATGCACGCAGTGCGCTCGTCGGAGTGCGGCGGGGCTACGGCGATCTAGAGAGGACCAGGGGGTGTCTAGGGGCTGCAGGAGCTCACCGTGATGTTGTCGGCGTAGCCGGGGGCGTTAAGGTGGCGAGGATCGGCGAGGGGGCAGCAGGTCGGGGCGTCCTGGCGATCACGGGCACGGCGGCGGCGGGGCTCCTCCGGCGAGATCCAGCGGGCTCCGGCGCGTCAGGGCGAAGCAGAGGAAGCAGACGCAGCTCCTGGTGCTCCTGGCTCAGCTCGGGGTGCTCTGGAGCGAAGGGAAGCAGAGGGGGCCGCCGTTAGGGTTTAGAGGGCATGGTGAAGAGGGTGCTCGTTGGGGAGGAAGAAGGGAGGCCTGGGGGATCTGGGGGAGGCTAGAGGCGAGGGGGAAGGATAAGATCGACAGGGGGGCAGGTAGATGGCGTGGGGGCTTGCGTGGGGGAGGGGCAGGTCGGCTCGGTGCCACCTTGTCCTTCCTCACGTGCTCGTCAGGCCACGGCAGGGCAGGGGAGGGAAGAGGGCGGCTGCCAGGTAGGCCAGGGGGCCTGCAGGTGGCCCAGGGTAAGGGGGAGCTCGGGGTGGGACCAGGTTGAGCAGGAGGTGGGTCGGGTAGGAGGGGACTTGTGGCCGAGAGAGGAGGAGAGCTAGAGGTCGAGCTAGGGTTAGATAGGAGGGGTAGATAGCTGGGGTGGGCCTGCCTGCTAGAGGGAGGGGAGAGAGGGAGAGAGGGGCACTTTGGGTGTGGTAGGTTTAGGTGAGAGAGGGAGGGACAAGCTAGCTAGGGTTTAGCTAGATAGGTGGGGTTTAGGTTTAGCTAGAATGGGGTATGGTAGATTAGGGTTTTTAGAGAGAGAGAGAGAGATGGTTATAGGGTTAGAGGGAGAGGAAGGATAAGATGGAATGGTACTTGACTTGATCATGCATGCTCTCGACAAGTTCAAACAAGATCAAGACAAGAAAAGAGGGGGAGATTTATGGTCTTGAGTTGATCAAGTATGATCCACTCAAGCTCACAAGAACAAGACAAGAAAAAGAGAGGGAAAAGGTGGTAGGGTTTTGGCAAGATCAAGCATATATCTAGCCAAGAGAGAGACAAAGAGATGGAGATGGCCAACTCAAAAACCAAAATAAAACCAAAGTAAAGCACAAGATGGTACTTGCATGGCCCATGCAGAATATTTAATGCCCTGCTGATACTTGTGAAGACAATGTCATTACCTGGCATTATTATTTTGCATCTCCAAAATTGGAATAAAGGCCAAGCTAAAGATTGTGGTGGAATCCAACCAACCAACATGAGCTAGAGGTAAACTCAATAAAATGCCAAGCTCATAGTAATTGGATGGTGGAATTATAAGGTGGTGAAAAAAAGGTGGTGGAGTTATTAAGATATATGCCCCCAAATCAACTTGGGCATTTAACATTTTATCAAGAACCAAATAAAATATCAAGAGGCAACTATAATTAATAATGCACATGAGATAAGAACCAAACAAGAAGGGGTTTTATATGATGCTCAAATGCAAGGTGGCATGATGACATGAGCATGATATGATGATGATGCAACAATTATATGTTGGAAGTGGCCCTTTTATTACTAGAACAAGTAGCATTACAGGTGTTAGACAACTGGGATGCTACAGTACCCCCCACCAAAAGGAGCACTAAATATGATCCAGAAGGGACGCCCCACAAATAGGGTGCAGAAGAAAATCACCCAACAAATCAACTTGGCCGTGGCAACTCCGCCTGCAATCCCTGAGTACCTCAGCGGATCGGAGTCCTGCATCACATTCACTTGCGCGGATCACCCTTGCCAGATCCCTCGCCCAGGTCATGCTGCCCTGGTGGTGGAGGCGCAGATCGGAGGCTTCGAGATGAGTCGCGTCTGTAGGGGTTCGTAGCATGGAAAACAAAAATTTTCTATCGCATACAAACAAACAAGCCAAGATCTATCTACTAGATTGTAGCAACGAGTCGATGGTATAACTTACCCTCGAAGATTCCAAAGCGTTTAACGAGAGCGGATTCTCGTGGGTGATGTAGTCGTACTCTTTCCGATCTCAAGATCGTGTAGACGATCCTTCCAGCGCCACGTTCCGGCAGCGCTTCCGCAGTCGGTCACACGTTCGGTACTCGACGAAGACCTTCCTCTCCCTTGTTCCAGCAGGCAGCGGAGGTTGTAGCACTCTCCTCGTGATTCCGGCAGCACAACGGCGTGGTACCGGAAGTAGAGGGGAAATCCCGCAGGGCTTCGCCTTAAGCCGGTGCGAGTATGGTGGAGCTTATGAGAGAGGCTATTAGTGGTCTAGTAATTAGACACACCAATTAGAAGGCTCTAAACCAATTAGAAGGCTCTAAACCGTTGGCTAAAGCAATTAGAAGCTTTAAACCAAAACGGCTCTAAACCGGAGATCTAGAGGTGAAAGTTGTGTGTCTAGGAGGGGAGCCCTGCCCCTCCTTATATAGGTGGGAGGGGGCTGGCGCGCCATGGGGAGGAGACCCTCCCCAACTCGGCTTGGTGGCCGCCGGTTGGAGGAGGTCTCCCTCCCCAACTCGGCTTGGAGCTCCTCCTCTTTCCCACCTTCCAATTTTGGCCGTTTGACTTTTCAAACTTGCCGTTTGACTTTTCAAACTAGGATTTGAATTAATCCCTTATTTGGAACAGCGATAACACTAAGTACATGATGCAATCATTCCAACATGTAATGACACATTCATGTACCCCTCCCCCCCCCCCCCCCGGAGTGCCGGACAATCCGGAACCTTCTAGAACATTCCCGATGAAAACACCGGAATCATTCCCGAACTCCGAAACGAGACTTTCCTTATATGAATCTTATTCTCCGGACCATTCCGGATCACCTCGTGATATCCCGGATCCCATCCGAGACTCCGAACAACTTTCGGTCTCTTTCTCATAATACCATAAATACTCAAACAACGTCGAATCCTTAAGTGTGTCTCCCTACGGTTCGTGAATTATGCGGACATGATCGAGACACTTCTCCGAACAATAACCAATAGAGGAATCTGGAAATTCATATGGCTCCCACATATTTCTACGATTACTTTGCGATCGAATGAACCACTTACATACGATACCAATTTCCCTTTGTCTCACGATATGTTACTTATCCGAGGTTATGATCGTCGGTATCTCTGCATACCTAGTTCAACCTCGTTACTGACAAGTACTCTTTTCTCGTTCCCGTGATATGTGATCCCTTGTGACCAAGTCACATGCTTGCAAGCTAATTGGATGACATTCCACCGAGAGGGCCCAGAGTATATCTATCCGTCATGTGGATGGACAAATCCCACTCTTGATCCATGTGTCTCAACCAATACTTTCCGAACACTCAATGCCACTTTTATAACCACCCAGTTACGGTGTGGTGTTTGATGTCATCAAAGCATCCATCCGGTAAAGGTGATATGCATGATCTCATGGTCGAAGGAATTAGGTTACTATGTATCAGAAAGCATATAGCAATTGAACTAATGAAATGACTTGATCTTTATGCTACGCTTATCTATAGGAGTATGTCCACCATATCATTCTCCTAACGATATGATCTTGTTGTTGATAACATCTCAATGTTCATGATAGGGAAACCACAATCATTAATCAACCAACAAGCTAGTGAAGTATAGAGGCTATACTAGGGACTTCAAATTAAGTTTACAAATCACACAAGTATCAATGTTTCCTTGTTAATACTATTATAGCATGAATGTAAACATTTATCATAAACACAAAGATATAATAATAACTACATTTATTATTGCCTCTAGGGCATATCTCCAACAGTCTCCCACTAGCACTAGAGTCATCTAATCTAGATTACATGGTAATATACCGAACACCCGTGGCAGTTTGGTGTTGGTCATGTTTTGCCCTCGGGAGAGGTTTAGTCAACGGATCCGCCACATTCAGATCTGTGTGTACTTTGCAAATCTTTATATCCCCATCCTGGATATGTTCTCGAATAGCGTGAAAACGCAGCTTGATATGCTTCAGCTTCTTGTGTGACCTTGGTTCTTGCGCATTGGCTATGGCGCCCATGTTATCACAGTAGATAGACATTGGGTCCAGCGCACTAGGAACCACACCCAGCTCTGTAATGAACTCTTTCATCCATATCGCTTCTTGTGAAGCCTCCGAAGCAGCCATGTATTCCGATTCAGTTGAAGATCTCGCCACAACGCTTTGCTTTGCACTCCTCCAGCTAACTGCTGCACCATTCAAAATAAATATGTATCCGGATTGCGATTTAGAATCATCCGGATCTGTGTTCCAACTAGCATCGTTGTAACCATTAACAACGAGCTGTTCATCACCTCCATAAGAAAGAACCATATCCTTAGTTCTTCTCAAGTACTTAAGGATGTTTTTGACCGCTGTCCAATGATCCACTCCTGGATCACTTTGATATCTGCTAGTTAAACTAACAGCATATGCAATGTCGGGTCTAGTACATAGCATGGCATACATTAGAGATCCTATGGCTGAGGCATAGGGAGTCTTACTCATCCTTTCTCTATCTTCTGCCGATGTCGGACTTTGAGTTTTACTCAAGGTCGTATTGGGCAACATGGGCAAGAACCCTTTCTTGCTTTCTTCCATTCCAAATCTCTTTAGAACTTTGTCCAAATATGTACTCTGTGACAATGATATTTGGCGTTTCGATCTATCTCTATAAATCTTTATGCCTAATATGTAAGCTGCTTCGCCAAGATCCTTCATTGAAAAACTATTATTCAAATATTCATTGACACTATTAAGAAGGTCTACATCATTCCCAATCAATAATATGTCATCCACATATAGTATTAAGAATGCTACAGAGCTCCCACTCACTTTCTTGTAAATACAAGCTTCTCCATAAGTTTGTATAAAACCAAAACTTTTGATTACCTTATCAAAACGTTGATTCCAACTTCGGGATGCTTGCTTCAATCCATAGATGGACCGTTGAAGTTTGCATACCTTGTTAGCATCTTTAGGATCGACAAAACCTTTGGGTTGCATCATATACAACTCTTCATCAATGTCTCCATTGAGGAATGCTGTTTTGACATCCATCTGCCATATCTCATAATCATAATATGCAGCGATTGCTAACATAATCCTCACAGACTTTAGCTTCGCTACCGGTGAGAAAGTCTCATCGTAGTCAACTCCTTGAATTTGTCGAAACCCTTTTGCGACAAGTCGAGCTTTATAGACAGTAACATTACCATCAACATCTGTTTTCTTCTTGAAAATCCATTTGTTCTCGACAGCCTTTCGGCCATCCGGTAAGTCCACCAAAGTCCATACTTGGTTTTCGTACATGGATCCAATCTCGGATTTCATGGCTTCTTGCCATTTATTGGAATCTGGGCTCATCATCGCTTCCTCATATGTCTCGGGGTCATCGGTGTTGTCCACCACCATGACATTCATAACGGAATCATACCAATCTGGAGTGGTACGAGTTCTCGTTGACCTCCGAGGCTCTGTAGCAACTTCAACCGAAGTTTCATGATCACCATCATTAGCTTCCTCTCTTATTGGTGCAGGCACCACAGGAACTTCTTCCGGTGCTGCGCTACTCGCAATATCGAGAGAAGGTTCGACAACCTCGTCGAGTTCTACTTTCCTTCCAGTCAATTCTTTCGAGAGAAATTCCTTCTCTAGAAAGGATCCATTCTTGGCAACGAAGATTTTGCCTTCGGATATATGATAGAAGGTATACCCAATAGTTTCCTTCGGGTATCCTATGAAGACGCATTTTTCCGCTTTGGGTTCAAGCTTGTCCGGCTGTAACTTCTTTACATAGGCTTCGCATCCCCAAACTTTAAGGAACGACAATTTAGGTTTCTTCCCAAACCATAATTCATACGGTGTCGTTTCAACGGATTTAGATGGTGCCCTATTTAAAGTGAATGCGGCTGTTTCTAATGCATAACCCCAAAATGATAGCGGTAAATCTGTAAGTGACATCATAGAACGAACCATATCTAAGAGAGTTAGATTACGACGTTCGGACACACCATTACGCTGTGGTGTTCCCGGCGGTGTCAATTGTGAAAGTATTCCGCATTTCTTCAAATGATCGCCAAACTCGTAACTTAGATATTCACCTCCACGATCAGAACGTAGAAATTTAATCTTCTTATTACGTTGATTCTCTACCTCACTTTGAAACTCCTTAAACTTCTCGAAAGTTTCGGACTTATGTTTCATGAAATAGATATACCCATATCTACTCAAGTCATCCGTGAAGGTAAGAACATAACGATAACCACTGCGCGATGCTACACTCATTGGACCACACACATCGGTATGTATGATTTCCAATAAGTCTGTAGCTCGCTCCATCATACCAGAAAATGGAGTCTTAGTCATTTTTCCCATCAGACATACTTCGCATCTTTCAAGTGATTCAAAATCAAGTGATTCAAGAAGTCCATCGGAATGGAGTTTCTTCATACGTTTCACTCCGATGTGACCAAGACGACAGTGCCACATATAGGTCGAATTATCGCTTGATTTCAATCGTTTAGCCTCAATGTTGTTGATATGTGTATTTCCACTATCGAGATTCAATAAGAATAGACCATCTATCAAAGGTGCATGTGCATAAAACATATTACTCATATAAATAGAACAACCATTATTCTCGGATTTAAACAAGTAACCGTCTCGCAATAAACAAGATCCCGATATAATGTTCATGCTCAACGCAGGCACCAAATAACAATTATTTAAGTATAAAACTAATCCCGATGGTAGATGAAGGGGTAGCGTGCCGACCGCGATCACATCAACCTTTGATCCGTTTCCCACGCGCATCGTCACCTCGTTCTTCGCTAGCTTCCGTTTATTCTGCAGCACCTGTTTCGAGTTACAAATATGAGCAACTGAACCAGTATCAAATACCCAGGCACTACTACGAGTACTAGTGAGATACACATCAATAACATGTATATCAGATATACCTTTCTTCTTGATGTTGCCGTTCTTCAAATCCGCCAAGTACTTTGGGCAATTCCGCTTCCAGTGACCTTCTCCCTTGCAGTAAAAGCACTCAGTATCAGGCTTAGGTCCAGCCCTGGTCTTCTTCGTCGGCGTGGTAGCTTTCTTACCACCCTTCTTGAAGTGTCCCTTTTGCTTAGACTTGCCTTTCTTGAATTTGGTGGTCTTATTGACCAACAACACTTGGTGCTCTTTCTTGATCTCCACTTCTGCAGATTTCAACATGGCAAAGAGTTCTGGCAACGTCTTGTTCATGTTCTGCATGTTGTAGTTCATCACAAAGTTCTTGTAACTTGGTGGTAGTGATTGGAGGACACGGTAAATCCCCAAAGCATTAGGAATCACTATACCCAAGCTTTGAAGTTTGTTTGCGTGCCCTGACATCTTAAGCACATGCTCACTGACGGAGCTGCCTTCTTCCATCTTGCAGTTAAAGAACTTTTCAGAAGCTTCATAGCTTTCAATTGCCGCATGAGTCTCAAAAATCAATTTGAGATCCTCGACAATATCATATGGGTCTGAATCCTCAAACCTTTTCTGAAGCTCCGATTCCAAACCATACAAGATAGCACACTGAACTATGGAGTACTGATTCTTCCGAGCGAGGTAAACATTCTTTACTTCATCGGGAGCATCAGCTGCAGGTGGGTCACCCAGCGGTGCATCCAGCACATAGGTCAAATTACCAGCTGTGAGGACAATCCTCAAATTGCGGAACCAATCCGCGAAGTTGCTTCCATTGTTTTTCAACTTTTCTTTCTCTAGGAACGCATTAAAATTGATGGTAGGGGCTGCCATTGATCTACAACATATTTGCAATAGTTTAGACTAAGTTTATGATAAATTGAGTTCAAATTAATTAATGTAATTAAACTAGGTGAACTCCCACTCAAAACAACATCCCTCACATTGTTTTAGTGATCACACGAACCAAATCCACTACATCAACACCGATCATCACGGGAGTTGATATAGTTTCAATGGCGAACAATCGTCATGTTCATCATATCTACTATATGATTCATGCTTTACCTTTCGGTGATCCGTGTTCCGAGACCATGTCTGTACATGCTAGGCTCGTCAAGATCAAACCTTAGTTTCCGCATGAGCAAATCTGGCTTGCTCACGTTGTATACACTTGCGGAATCTAACACACCCGATCATCACGTGGTGCTTCGAAACAACAAGCTTTAGCAACGGTGCTGACTAAGGGTGAACACTTTATGATTTGAAATTCATGTGCATGAGGGATCATCTTATAATGCTACCGTCGTCTACTAAACAATACAAGATGCATAAAGGATTAACATCACATGCAATTCAATATATATGTGATATGATATGGCCTTTCTTCTTTGTGCT
Organism: Avena atlantica; assembly: GCA_910589765.1. Classification (NCBI taxonomy): domain Eukaryota; kingdom Viridiplantae; phylum Streptophyta; class Magnoliopsida; order Poales; family Poaceae; genus Avena; species Avena atlantica. Next base: position 3,840,488 of record OU342736.1, on the reverse strand, counting down.
TTGATCTCCATCTTCAAGCACGAACATGATCTCCATCATCACCGGCATTGCATCAAGGTCAATGACGCCTCTCCATGGTTGTCGTCCACCGGCTTCAACTATTACAACTACTTTGAATAGACACGCGGGTCTTAACATAAATTAAAGACAACCATCTGGCTCCTGCCGGTTGCCGACTTACAATAAGGAACATTGCATACATCAAATATAATCACAATCATGGCCATATCACATCACTGCACACCCCTGCAAAACAAAGTTAGACGCCTCTAATTTCTTTGCATATTTTACGTGGTTTGGGGCTTTCTATAAGTGTCGTTCTAACTTACGAACATGAACCACAACGTTGACACAAGTATTGTTAATCACCCGTTGTGTATTGGATCTTTACTATGCTAGGAGAAACAGGCACCCGCAAAGCCACTTATGCAATACAAGTTGCATGTCAAGCGTGGAGCAAGTCTCATGAACGATGTCATGTAAGGTTAGCCCGGGCCGCTTCATCCCAACATACCGCAAGATGCAAAGTACACAAGAAGCAATCGACAATAAAAGCATCAACGCCCACAATGACCATTGTGTTCTACTCGTGCAACAGATCTACATATAGACACGGCTCTGATACCACTGTAGGGGTTCGTAGCATGGAAAACAAAAATTTTCTATCGCATACAAACAAACAAGCCAAGATCTATCTACTAGATTGTAGCAACGAGTCGATGGTATAACTTACCCTCGAAGATTCCAAAGCGTTTAACGAGAGCGGATTCTCGTGGGTGATGTAGTCGTACTCTTTCCGATCTCAAGATCGTGTAGACGATCCTTCCAGCGCCACGTTCCGGCAGCGCTTCCGCAGTCGGTCACACGTTCGGTACTCGACGAAGACCTTCCTCTCCCTTGTTCCAGCAGGCAGCGGAGGTTGTAGCACTCTCCTCGCGATTCCGGCAGCACAACGGCGTGGTACCGGAAGTAGAGGGGAAATCCCGCAGGGCTTCGCCTTAAGCCGGTGCGAGTATGGTGGAGCTTATGAGAGAGGCTATTAGTGGTCTAGTAATTAGACACACCAATTAGAAGGCTCTAAACCAATTAGAAGGCTCTAAACCGTTGGCTAAAGCAATTAGAAGCTCTAAACCAAAACGGCTCTAAACCGGAGATCTAGAGGTGAAAGTTGTGTGTCTAGGAGGGGAGCCCTGCCCCTCCTTATATAGGTGGGAGGGGGCTGGCGCGCCATGGGGAGGAGACCCTCCCCAACTCGGCTTGGTGGCCGCCGGTTGGAGGAGGTCTCCCTCCCCAACTCGGCTTGGAGCTCCTCCTCTTTCCCACCTTCCAATTTTGGCCGTTTGACTTTTCAAACTTGCCGTTTGACTTTTCAAACTAGGATTTGAATTAATCCCTTATTTGGAACAGCGATAACACTAAGTACATGATGCAATCATTCCAACATGTAATGACACATTCATGTACCCCTCCCCCCCCCGGAGTGCCGGACAATCCGGAACCTTCTAGAACATTCCCGATGAAAACACCGGAATCATTCCCGAACTCCGAAACGGGACTTTCCTTATATGAATCTTATTCTCCGGACCATTCCGGATCACCTCGTGATATCCCGGATCCCATCCGAGACTCTGAACAACATTCGGTCTCTTTCTCATAATACCATAACTACTCAAACAACGTCGAATCCTTAAGTGTGTCTACCTACGGTTCGTGAATTATGCGGACATGATCGAGACACTTCTCCGAACAATAACCAATAGAGGAATCTGGAAATTCATATGGCTCCCACATATTTCTACGATTACTTTGCGATCGAATGAACCACTTACATACGATACCAATTTCCCTTTGTCTCACGATATGTTACTTATCCGAGGTTATGATCGTCGGTATCTCTGCATACCTAGTTCAACCTCGTTACTGACAAGTACTCTTTTCTCGTTCCCGTGATATGTGATCCCTTGTGACCAAGTCACATGCTTGCAAGCTAATTGGATGACATTCCACCGAGAGGGCCCAGAGTATATCTATCCGTCATGTGGATGGACAAATCCCACTCTTGATCCATGTGTCTCAACCAATACTTTCCGAACACTCAATGCCACTTTTATAACCACCCAGTTACGGTGTGGTGTTTGATGTCATCAAAGCATCCATCCGGTAAAGGTGATATGCATGATCTCATGGTCGAAGGAATTAGGTTACTATGTATCAGAAAGCATATAGCAATTGAACTAATGAAATGACTTGATCTTTATGCTACGCTTATCTATAGGAGTATGTCCACCATATCATTCTCCTAACGATATGATCTTGTTGTTGATAACATCTCAATGTTCATGATAGGGAAACCACAATCATTAATCAACCAACAAGCTAGTGAAGTATAGAGGCTATACTAGGGACTTCAAATTAAGTTTACAAATCACACAAGTATCAATGTTTCCTTGTTAATACTATTATAGCATGAATGTAAACATTTATCATAAACACAAAGATATAATAATAACTACATTTATTATTGCCTCTAGGGCATATCTCCAACAGCGTCTTCATGGACGGCGGCAGCGGCATCAACCTAATGTTCGCAAGCACTCTAGCAGCTATGCGGATCCCGCAATGCAGCCTGGAACAATCAGACACAACGTTCCACGGCATTGTCCCAGGAAAGGGCATATTCCCCTGGGAAAAATAGGGCTCGACGTCATCTTCGGGAAGCCGTATAACTTTCGGCAGGAGCGACTCGAATTCGAAGTGGCGGACTGGCCGTCGCAATACCACGCCATCCTGGGGCGTGTAGCATTCGCAAGGTTCCTGGCCGTCCCACACTACGCATACCTACTACTCAAAATGCCAGGACCAAGGGGCGTCATCACAGTCCACGGGAGCTTCACCCGATCGGACCAATGCGACAGGGATTTCAACAAAATCTCCCAGTCTTTCGGCATGCAAGACGAGCTTGTAAGGCTCTGCGAGGTGACGGACAATGGGGTACCCCCAGTCACAAGGCAGAACGCACCTGACATGTCCTTCGACTACACCATCAACACCAAGAAAGTACAGGTCCATCCGACAGATGCCTCCAAGACGGCCCTGATCGCCAACGACCTCAGCTCCGCATAGGAAGGCGCGCTCGTCGAATTCCTCCGTGAGCGCTGGGAAATCTTCGCCTGGTGTCCTGCGGACATGCCTAGAGTTCCCAGGGAATTCGCCGAGAACGCACTCAATGTCTTTCCAGACACCAAGCCAGTCAAGCAGTCCATCCGAAGACAGTCGGAGCCACGAGTCGAAGCTATCGGCAAGGAAATCAATAGACTGCTCGCTGCAGACTTTATCAGGGAAATCAAGGAAAGCGAGTGGCTTGCAAACACAGTGATGGTCCCAAAGAAGGACACGGACATCCTACGGATGTGCGTGGACTTCACGTCACTAAACAAGCACTGTCCAAAATACCACTTCCCTCTCCCTCGGATCGACCAGATCATCCATTCGACTGCAGGCTGCGAGAAACTCTCCTTCCTCGACGCCTACTCAGGCTATAACCAGATTCGACTCAAGGTCGAAGATCAGGAGAAAACGGCGTTTATCCCACCGTTCGGAGTATTCTGTTACAACACAATGCCCTTCGGGCTAAAGAACGCGGGTGCCACGTACCAGCGATGCATGCAGGCCTGCCTCAAGGACCAGATCGGTCGCAACGTCCAAGTCTATGTCGACGACATAGTAATAAAAACCAGGGAGGCATGGACACTTATCGACGATCTCCGCGAGACGTTCGACAACCTTGATCGCTATAGGATCAAGCTCAATCCCGAAAAGTGCGCCTTCGGCGTCCCATCGGGTCAGCTGCTCGGGTACTTCATCTCTCAACGAGGGATCGAGGCGAACCCGAAGAAAATCAGAGCCATCATGACGATGGAGAAGCCGAAAAACCTCAAGGGCGTCCAGCAGCTCGCAGGACGAGTAGCGGCGCTAAGCAGGTTCATCAGCCGCATGTGAGAGAAGGCCCTACCATTCTACCAGCTGCTGCGCAAGGCAGACAAGTTCGAGTGGACACCAGAAGCCAACAACGCATTCGAAAGCCTCAAGCGGCTCCTCTCCACCTCGCCCGTTTTGGTCACGCCAAAGGAGCGCGAGCCCCTGTTGCTGTACATAGCAGCCACACACCAGGTGGTCAGCACCGTACTCGTGGTCGAATGACCCGAAGAAGGCAAGACACACGGGGTCCAGCGCCCAATTTACTACCTCAGCGAGGTACTGACACCAACAAAGCAGAGGTACCCTCACTACCAGAAGCTAGCCTACGGCGTGTTCATGACGGCTCGACGGTTGAGCCATTACTTCCAGGAGCACCAAGTGATGGTCATCAACGAGGCACCCCTGAACAGCATCCTGAATAATCCAGAGGCCACAGGACGGGTGGCCCTATGGGGCATCGAACTGTCACCCTTGGACATCGTCTACGAGAAGCGACACGCAATCAAATCTCTAGTCCTTCCGGACTTCCTGGTACATTGGATGGAGCTGCAGCTGCCAGACACCCCAGACATGTCGCAGTCATGGACAATGCACTTCGACGGCTCCAAGCGTGAAGCCGGAGCAGGGGCAGGGGTCATACTGACCTCCCCGCAAGGCGACAAGATGAAGTACGTTCTTCGGATGAAATTCAGAGCCTCCAAGAACGAGGCCGAATACGAAGCCCTCATCCATGGCATGAGGATGGCAAAGATATGCGGCGCAACGCGCCTGGTCATCTACGGTGACTCCAACCTCGTCGTCCAGCAGACGATGAATGAGTGTGACGCACACGCCGAAAACATGATCGCGTACCGCGCGCTCTACAACGCACTCGAAGGAGAATTCGACGGCTGCGAACTTCGGCACGTTGGAAGAGAGAGCAACGAGGAAGCCGATAAACTCGCCAACATCGGATCCACTTGCGCGAAGGTGCCACTAGGTGTGTTCCTCGAGCAAATCTGCGTGCCATCCATCAAGCGGAAATTCCCCAAGGGATCACCCGAAGAAGCAGAACACTCGGGAGCTACGCTACCCGAAGGACACGAAGGACCCGAAAAACTGGACACAGAGGTAGCCATGGTCAACCTAATGCAGGTCATGGCAGTCGAAGAAACTTGGACGCGACCATATCTCCAGTTCTTGATAAACGGAGAACTGCCTGACAGCCCAACAGACGCCCGGCGCATATGTCGCCGGTCAAAAGCCTTCACCATCATCAACGGCGAGTTGTACAAGCGCAGCATCACGGGTGTACTACAACGGTGCGTCACCATCGAAGACGGCAAGGCCATACTCCAAGACATCCATGAAGGCATCTGCGGCCACCACGCAGGCAGCCGCTCCCTTGTCGCCAAAGCTCTACGAGCAGGATTCTACTGGCCAACGGCCATGAGCGATGCAAAGTATATCGTCCGAAGATGCAACAGATGCCAACGGTTTGCCGACAAACCGCACACACCTGGGTCCGAGCTCAGACCCATACCCATATCCTGGCCTTTTGCTCAATGGGGCCTCGACATGATCGGCAAACTGCCAAAATCCTCGAAAGGGGGACACGTCTTCCTGCTGGTTGCAGTCGACAAATTCACCAAGTGGATCGAGGCCATGCCGGTCACCAACCAGAAAGGCAAAACTGCCGTCAAGTTCTTCGAGTCCATTGTCTAAAGGTTCGGCGTACCGCACAGCATCATTACCGACAACGGATCGAACTTCATCTCCGAAGAATTCCAGGACTTCTGCGAAGGCCTTGGGATCAACATCACGTACGCCTCAGTGGCACACCCGCAAACGAACGGGCAAGTGGAAAAGGCCAACGTCCTAATCGGCGCCGGCATCAAGAAGCGCCTCATGAGCTCACTCGAACAAAAAGCTGGAAACTGGACGAAAGAGCTACCATCCGTCCTGTGGAGCTTACGGACTACGCCAAACAGCTCCACCGGCTACACACCGTTCTTCGTGGTACACGGAGCAGAAGCCGTGCTACCAGCCGAAGTACGCCACCATGCCCCACGGGTCGTCGCTTACAGCGAAGCCGAATCCACGATTGCACTTGAAGACGCTGTCGACACACTCGACGAAGCACGGGATATAGCAGCAGCTCGATTAGCGGTGTACCAGCAGAGTCTCCGCAACTACCACAGCCGCCGGCTGCGCCCAAGGTCCTTCATCGAAGGAGACCTCGTCTTGCGACTCAAGCAAAAGCGACCGAATAAATTCGAGTCACCATGGAAAGGACCCTACGTCATCACCGAAGTCATCCCAGGTGGCGCATATCGCCTCAAGCACGTGGAGTCAAGAGTCGCATACTCCAACCCATGGAACATCGCGCACCTGCGACGATTCTATCCATAGTTACCTACCCCTTTACTTTCAATAAGGCTTTCAGCCAAGGCTATTCAGCCGAACAATGTACCTCCTCCATTAAGATATAAATAAAACTAAGTGTCTCGCCCCAAATCTTCAGTTCACTACTTTTGCAACTTTACTACATGCTACAAACGCACTCGGGGGCTCCCCCACCTCACGATTTCATCGACTGAGGATCAAACGTGTACACCTGAGTAGCTGACAACGTCAGGCAAACGAAAAGGACACGTCCTCAATCAAAAGCACTGCATGCTCACAACAAACAAACCTTTACAACAAAGGGCACAACACGCCCAGCCGAAATATACAAATTTTACATCTATCTCTTTTTACAGGTACTACCTATGTTGAAGAATAACCTTGGCACGCTGCTCAAACAAATCTACGACCTGTTCGGCATACTGCCTTACAGCTGCGTAATGTGGACGCATGTCCCACTCACCGCCATCAGGGCGAAGAGGTGGCCCAGCGGCCACAGCAGCCAAATCCACGTCAGGCCGGTGCAGCCTCACAAGAGACAATGCAGCCTTCACTCCTGCGACGAGATGTTGCCGCACCAACTCCTTGACATTGCTCACGTTCCGAAACTTCGACAGAAGACCCGCAAGGGTCGTCGGTACGGCATCCAAAGGAAACATGACGTGCAGCAACAAGGAAAGCGATGTCTGCACTTGGCGGAGCACCCGCGAAACTTGATGAACACGATCCTGCACCGTCGCCAGAGCCATGGCGCGATCGCGATCCATCCAGAAGAAGCCGCCGGCCTCCATGTCCTGTTGAGTCAAGCAATTGACCCGAATAGCGACACGCTCCTTTTCTTCCCTCGGAGCAAGATTCGCACCTGCGACAATCGCACAAAACAAGAGTAAGGCCAGCAGGCTCATCCGAAGAATTGAGCTACAGCTCGAACCAAAGAACAACTTACATGGCAGCTGCTCGGACAGCCGAACCAGCTCCGCCATCAAGTACTCCTCTCTGGCTGCACCACGATCCGCCTTGGACTTCAAAACGTCGGCATGACCGCGTAACCCGAGCAACTCCCTCTCCAGACTACGCACACGATCCTGAAGGAAAGTGAGCTGCGAGGAATCATCCAAGGATGGTCGCAACGGCATTGGGGATGGGGTGTCAACAGGTTCAGCACCCGAAGGAACCTAGAGCAGCAGAAAAAGAAAGGGACAAACACATTTCAGACAATGATAGAGCACAACTCAGAAGAATTCATTAAACATATAAGGCCACTACGTGGCACAAGGATGGTGTTCTTCAGGATATTTACAACAAAAGTAGACTACAAACTACCCTACGTCTACAAACGCCTAAGATGCGGCACCCTGAGTCGCCTCGGAGCCAGACTGCCTAGCTTTGGCCCCGCCCTGCTGCCGCAGTGCATACTCAGACAAAAAATCAATGAGCTTGGGCCCATATCGCTTGCAGCGAGCAGAGTAGGCAGCAAAGGCTACCTCGGATCCATCCGCAGCCGTCGGCATCCGAGAGGTGATCTGGGGCAGATCTAGCTCCGCTCCAGCCGCCAAGGCCATCGCCAGCCCGACGGACGCGCCGATGCCCTTCTGCTTGCGCTTGTACGCCGCAGGCGCTTCGGTTGACAGAGCCTCCGCCAGAGCATCCACATCATCAAGGGCTGCGCCCTTCAGGACAAGCTCCTTGTAGAAGGACAATAGTACAGCAAGAAACTTACGAGCCAATCAGCACAAGCACAACAATCATGAAGGAAAAAGGACAATAGTATAGCAAGAAACTTACGAGCCCAGTGAGCTCAGGTCAAAGACAGGAGGAGTCCTTCGGGATCTCTTCTCCTCCTTCTTTTCTTCCTTCTTCTCCTCCTTTTTCTCTTCCTTCTTCCGCTTCGCTGGCGGGTGCGGCGCTACAGCCCGCACAGGAATGGCAGGAATGGGAGAAGAAGAACCTCCATGACCGTCACTATGACGCTCAAGGCCCAGAGGGTTTCTGGGAGTCGGAGGAGTCGAGGCATCCGAAGACTCGCCGGAGCTCCGTGACCGTTTTCGCGTATGGTCCTCACTCGACTCGTCGGCATCCTCCGCCGGAGATCGCGCCGACGGTAGCTCGGACACGGAATCAACCACTTCATTATCCGGGGCATTCGGATACCTTTCGGGCAACGGCGGTACCATGCCCGACACTTTGAAGCTCTGCAAAATCAGAAGTAACTTTGTTAGCAAACAAAGGAAATAAAAACACAGCCGACAAAAAGCACTACGTGCACAAATCTACACCTGCGGTACGGCCAACGTTGAAGAAAATGGAGGAGTTAGCGACTTCCCCGGGATTTCTTCTCCAGCGTTGAACTTCAGCAGCGCGCGAAGGGCCTTGTCAAGATCCCCCTCGGACATTTTCTCAGCCGAAACCTGTAGCATCCCAGTTGTCTAACCCCTGTAATGCTACATGTCTTTATAATAAAAGGGCCACTTCCAACATATAATTGTTGCATCATCATGCTCATGTCATCATGTCCCCTTGCATTTGAGCATCATATAAAACCTTTTTCTTGTTTGGTTCTTATCTCAGGTGCATGATTAATTGTAGTTGCCTCTTGATATTGTATTTGGTTCTTACTAAATTGTTAAATGCCCAAGTTGAGTTGGGGGCATCTCTCTTTTGACTCCACCACCTTATCTTTCACCACCTTATAATTCCACCATCCAATAATATGGGCTTGGCATTTTATTGAGTTATCCCTAGCCCATGTTGTTAGTTGGATCCACCCTTGATCTTTGCTTGGCCTTGTCCGCATTTTGGAATGGAGATGAATAGTGCCACATTAATATCCTTGTTCTCACAAGGATAATTGTGGCATTAAATATTCTGCATGGGCCATGCAATAGCCACCTTTGCCCTAGCTTTTGGTTTTCGTTGGTTTTCTAAATGGATCCTTTCCTCTTTGTTTGATCTTGTTTTGTGAGTGTCAACCCGAGCCCTCTCCTTTGGTTCTTGCTTGGCCAATTAAATTGGGTCATGCATGAACTAGAGTAGTACCTCATCACCTAGGCTATCTCCCTCCCCTCTCCCTCTTTTCTTGTTTGACCTTGCATGACCAAGTTTTGCACCACCATCCTTGCCTACCCTCTTAGCAACCTCTTAGACCACCCCTTACCTCTCTCTTTTCTACCTAAAACCTAGACCCTATTCTACATATATATCCTAAAATAATCCCTAAATCTAAACCTCCCTCTAGCAAAACCCAAAACCCTACCCCTCTTGTCCCTCTTCCTAGCATGTACCCCATGTCCCTCTACCCTTCTAGCTCTAGCTCGACCACCCCATGCCACTTAGCTGGTCCCACATGCCACCTATCTACCCCTCTTCACCTAAACAAAACCCTAGCACCATTTTCCCTCCCTAGCATGTTCCATGCCTTTCCTCTCTCTTGGCCCCTCTCTCTACCTACCATGCGCCCCACCCCCAGCACCCTCCATGCCCCACACGACCAGGACCCCCCCTAGCTACCCCCACACGACCATGCCCTCTCTCCTAGCCCTAGCCCGAGTGGCCCCTTCCCTCTTCCCTTCCCTCCTTGCCAGCAGCTGCCCAGCGCCCTACCCCACCTGCCTGCCTCACCGAACCCCCCTCAGGGCCACCTGCCATCCCCCTCTCACCTCCCCCGCTCGACCACGCCACCCTGGCCCATGCGGAGCACGTGAAAGGGAGGTGACCAACGCCACCCCCCGCAGCTAACCCTCCCCTCACGCAACCAGCCTCCCCCTGTCGTTCTTATCCCCCACCTCCCTCTCTGCCTCGCCCAGGACCCCCAGATCTACCCCGCGAGCGCCTGCCTCTCCCCCTCTTTCTCCTTCGCCACCGGCTCGCCACCACCAGTCTACCACCGGCCCAGACGATCTAGCCGGAGAAGGGTGCTACGAGGGTGTCGAGGAGGCTTCCTGGAGCCGCTGCGACGTCCCCGTGCCCGCCAACAAGGAGGAGACGCACCAGGAGCGCCAGGACCAGCGCACGCCGACGCGAAACCCTAGCTTCAGTCCGCGAGCTTCGCCGTGGATCGCGACTACCCCTGCCCGAACCGACCACGCCAGCACGCCCGCGGTAAGCCCCTGATCCCCCCAGACAACGTCCCGATCTTGCTCGCTTCCTGGTTGCGCGAGTCACGGCGTCGAGCACCCTCAGTGCACGGTGGGATCGTCGTCGTCGTCTGCTCCAGCGCGCGCCAACACCCTAGCTGGCACGCGAGCGACCCTCTAACACCAACCCCGAGCCTACCGCAGCGGCAGCCACCCCGCTCGCGGCCGCCAGGTCCCTGGTTCGAGCCGCCGCGCCGCGCGTTCGCTGTTGCTTTTTGCGTCTGAGGCAGAGGAAGAAGCACAGTGGCCGCGGGCGCCACTTTGCACAAAACCCCTTCCCCCAATCTTTTGGCAACTTGTGAACCCTCGAGGCCCCACCCGCCAGCGTCCGTGGGGATCTTGCTAAAAGGCTCCCAGGGAAAACGTTAACCAACCCGCAGTCCTCCCCAGTGCCCGCGTGTGTGTTTCGCGAATTACCCCCTGCCCTTTTTGGTTCACCAACCCGCAGTCCAGCCGGGCCCAGTGTCAGCGTCTGTTGCAATTTTACAAATAGGCTCCTGGCGTTTCCAACAATGAACCCGCGGTCCAGGTTGTTCTCAGGCACTGCCGCGTGGGCCCGAGATACCTCCTGGCCCACCTGTCTGCGACTCAGGCTGGGTCAGTCTGAGTGGAAAATGTTTCAGACACCGTTTTAAATATTCAAACTAGTTTAAAATGATTCAAATTCAAATTCTATTCAGATTATTAATAACTTTTTCATACTTTATCCAAATTAGACAAATAATATATGTATGAATATCAGCAAGATGAGAGGAATTCAAACATGCCATCTATTTTGTATTTTGGACAAGTAAAATTCCAAGTTATGTTAATTACATCAAATGCCACTGGTTTTCCAACAATTAATAACTTTGGTTTTACCATTCCAAATTAAGCAAATGAGTAGTCTAAATTGATCAGCTCGACGAGACCTTTCTGTTTATGCTATCCATGCCTTCATTTGCAGCATGCATCATATAAATATATTGCGAACAACAACTGTTATGACAACAAAATATGACTGAAATCCACTTAATTGTTATTTTCTTGTCCACCACACCTCACCATGCCATGCTACTTTACTTGCCATGTAAATTGTGCATCATTCATCATGGCATAGTTGTTTGCTTGACGCATCTTATTCATATGCTTGTGCTCTATATTCATGTTGGCCTTGTTTGTTTGGTTTTTCTCGGATAGACACTGAGCAGGGGTTGTATCAAGAGAACCAGGAGCACTACCCAGATCCGTTCCTCGCTTCAACTGAGATACCAGGCAAGCACTACCACATGCTTGCATACATACAGTACCTATCGCCTCTATCTAATTCTTGCATCATTGAGTCGCGATTGCATTAAACTGAATCCCAAGCATGCATAGCCTTTACCTTTAAACCCCACCAAGCTTGTTTTCCTCCGTCCCATGAGCCACTACTATAGGAGTTGTTTGAGCCATGCGAGTCGTAGAACAGCATGTGTAGGGTTTTGTGAGAGTCGGATGAATAACGAGGTACTTAAACAACTTAACCTGAGTAGTTCTGGGATAACTAAAGAAAGTGGCACCGGTGAGCAATATCTGCTATTTGGTTTTTCCTGCTCACTTGTGTCCCGTGAGACCCCGAGTACTTGATTCCTGTTCCTTGATTTATCGCGCTATCCACATCCGGGAGGTATATGGGACCCCCCTGAGCCAGAGCTTGATTCCGTCTTATTTCTTGGGGCCACAAACTAGTTTGGGGCTTTATTACTATCCTGTACTTATGCCATGTTTTACTGCTTTATTTATGATTGTGCGAAGTACTGCACACTGTACTGTTTAAGATCGGGACACGTTTACGCGGTGTCGACAAGCCCCGTTTGGGGTTCCCAGTCGCTCACAGCCGTCTACCCAGTACCTTGAGGCCGTCTCGGAGCTTGCCTACTCCGTTGCGGGTTCTACTTAAGGGGTGGCCCCCTGAAACATTTCTGAATCTTGCGATTGCTTTGTCGTGAAGGCCTCGTTGGGTTTTAATTTGGTTTTTCCGAGGTTGATCGAGTGTGTGTTGCTATTGGTGCACCCCGGCCGGGTAAAACTTTCTGAAAGCCGTGTCCGCGGATATGGACGACTTGGAGCACAGTTTCTCGATCATAGATAAGCATAACTAAAGTACCGCCTTAATTTGACTAAGTAACTTGACTAGTAAATAGAGCAATACTCATGGAATGGTTAATAAAATTGCCAACGGATGGGAGGGTTGTTCGTCCGCTTCCTTGTTGGTAAGCAGGGAGGAGAATGGATCGGATGAGATTACCATTATAACTGTTGTATTTAAATTCACGAACATCCGTCTATCATTGGTTAGGCGGATGGTTAGCGTTTATCTGTAGAATTGCTAGGGTTTATCTTTCGCTGCAATTGCGTCACCCCAGGTTGTGTCCCCTTTAGAGGCATTAAGACTTGCTGAGTACCCTTAGGGACTCACACGATAAATTCTTGATTCAGATGAACAGGTACCTTCTCAGGACGGTTACTGGGTGGAAGAAGCTGATGATGTGGGCAACGATCGTTCGGTGTAGAGATTCCGGGATCGGGGATCCGTGAGACCTGTAGTTGGGATGTGCTTATTTTCTCTGGCATCTTATGCCGATTTGCTTCTTATCCGTACTCGGATTCTGTTTGCCGCTTCCGCATGATACTCTGATGTGTGTTGTATGAGGAGTTATCCTAAAATATAGATCTATCTAGGTCATTTGAATCTTGCCGTATGGCGTTGGTATATTTCCTTTCTTTCTAGATGGTGTGGCTCTGATGTACTCTTGTATGGTGGCTTGCGTACATACCCACTTGTGTACGTAGTTGATCCCTTCGCCTGCCGACTACGCCGCCCGTACAGGTCCCGTTGAGAGGGTAGCGGTTGGGACGTCTGAAAGGACTACCAGTGTGTGGCTTTTGGGGCCCCGCCGTACTATTTCAACCGCTATCACTCATCCAGGCTTGTATCTAGGAGCGTAGTTCACCGAGGTAGTTACAATTGGTATCAGAGCCATCCCGACCTTCAGGGTTTCAGCCAAACGGTCGTTGTCAGTCTAGCAAATATTTTGGTAGTTATGTATATTAAGGAAAAACAAAACGCGAGAGTAGGACTGCTTCCACTTTTTCTTCTTACCCTCCCACCCACCCTTTTCTGGTAAGGAAGTGCAACGTTTTCAATCCTCTTCTCAAAGTTCAAACTAGGATTCACGTGTTCTGGGTTTCCGTAGTACCATAGGTTGTGTGTGTGTGTGTGTGTAATCCCTTGTCTATCTGTTGCATCCAAGTTGTTATCTTATCTGCCTTTGGTTATCCACTGTTGGTACATTCCACACCGACAGGCTTTTGTAAACCGACGCAATCTATCTTCCTCTTGTATCCGACGCTATCTTGTTTGGGGTGTTCGTTTCCGTAGTTACCAATCTTTAGGTTTCGTCGTGAGAAGAAGGGGTTAGGATATGTGTTCCACTTGTTCATGTGCGGAGTAATGATTTGAGTGCGGGATGGAGTCGCGACCATACCACTACTCTTCTCATTCGCTTTTGTATATTGGATCGGTAGAGTCACTAATCTTGATTCGTTAAGTAATTTTGCGCATCTATTGGTATCTTAATGCCGAAATTTGTGGAAAATTTTTCTTTGATATATTTGTGTACCACACTCCTTTTCAGTCGTGTGCGATATGCTTAATATCTTTTAGGTGCTATGAACTTTGTTGATATTTTAATATCATCTCAGTAAATTGTATCCTTTAAATCTTGGTTAATTCCATCTTGGTACTATTTTGGATTATTATCATTCTCCATTATAGTACTGACTTGAGTTTTATATCAATGGCAGGATGGCTCCACGCCGGGTCGATGAGGACATTCCTCCGGAACTGGGCTCAGCGCTGTCCAACATTGCTAATGCTTTGGCAGCTATGCAAGAGAACCAGCAGCGCTTTGAGGAGAGCGTCAGAAGGAACGAGTTTGCTCCACTCCCTCCACCTCCCAGGCGTGGAGACATCAAGAGCTTCCTCAAATTCAACCCTCGTCAGTTTGATGTGTCTGACCGACCTCTCGACGCGGATGATTGGCTGCGTGAGATCTCAAGGCTGCTCGAGACTGCTGATGTTCCAGAACAGGAGTGGGTAAAGTGTGCTACTCACCTTCTCAAGGGAGATGCAGCTCTTTGGTGGGAGAACTACTTGAAGGCAAGCTGCACGGGTTTTCAGCCAACTTGGGAAAGGTTCACTGGAGCGTTCAAGGAGCAGTTTCTCTCAGAGATTGAAATGGAAAGGATGAAGGAGGCTTTTCTCAACCTGAAGCAAGGGAACGACAACGTCAACACCTACATCAGGAACTTCATGAATCTATCTCGCTATGGTGGTGATGAGGTATCTGATGACAAGAAGAAGCAGAAAAGGTTCAGGCAAGGGCTCAATGCGTCGATTAAGTATGCAATTACGCATGCAAGACCGGCAACCTTCCTGGAACTACAGCACACAGCACTGCAAGAGGAGGCAAGCAGGCAGATGTTTGAGGAGTCCAAGAAACATAACAGGGATGCATCAAGCTCTTCGGTTATGGCAGCTCCTTCGAAGCGGCGTGTCTGGGTTCCTAACACCCCACCGTTGCTTCCGGCTTCACCAAGACCTACAAGTTACGCGCCAAGGCCACCAAACTTCACCACTGCGGCTCCCAGGGGCTACAACAACCACTACCCTGGAGCGCCTGGCGGAGTCCCTGGCCACTCTGCTCCACGTCCACGCGGTGCCTGTTACACGTGTGGAGATCCTGGACATCCCCACTGGAACTGTCCGTTGAAGAACAAAACTCTCCCTCCACCCCCGCCAAGATCTGCAACAAGCTCTCCTTCGGTTCGTGCACCACCGCCTCGGGCTCTCAACATCAACACTAAGCCCGGATCTGCGGTTGTCCGTGCAAACTGCGTCAACGCCTCTCAAGCTGAGCTCGCACCAGGAGTTGTCATGGGTATGCTTTCAGTTAACTCAGTTCCTGCACGAGTTCTCTTTGATTCTGGTGCATCGCATTCCTTTGTGTCATACAAGTTTGCAGAAGAGAATGAGTTAGTCATGGTTCCTCTCTCTAAGCGGTTGGTGGTACAATCACCTGGTTCAAACATGAGGGCTGAGCATATCAGTCATGGAAATCAAGTTGAGATTGGTGGTTCTTCATTCTTGGCTTCTTTGATTGTTCTGGGCAACTCTGACATTGATGTCATATTGGGCATGGATTGGTTGACAGCAAATGCAGCTGTGATTGATTGTGCTGAACGATCAGTGTCTCTGAAGATTCCTAAAGGTCACATAGTCTTTTCTCCAAGTCTGACCCCTGCTGTCCAGCTCTATTCCTTGGCTACTCTTAATGATGATGCTATGGAAGCTATTCAGAAAGTACCAGTGGTCTGTGAGTTTCCAGATGTCTTTCCTGAAGAGTTGCCAGGTATGCCTCCGGATCGCGAGGTTGAATTCGTGATTGAGCTTGAACCTGGAACGGCTCCTATCTCCAAGAGGCCATACAAAATGGGTCCTTCTGAGTTGGCTGAACTCAAACGACAACTTGATGAACAAGAGAAGTTGGGTTTCATTCAACACAGCACTTCTTCTTGGGGTAGCCCAACAATCTTTGTGAAGAAGCGTGACAGAACCGATAGGCTATGTGTTGATTATCGGGCTCTCAATGCTAAAACCATCAAGAACAAGTATCCTCTTCCTCGGATAAATGATCTATTTGATCAGCTAGCAGGAGCTGTGGTGTTCTCTAAGCTGGACTTGAGAAGTGGTTATCACCAAATCAAAATTCGCAAAGAAGATGTGCCCAAAACAGCTTTCACCACTCGCTATGGCTTGTATGAGTACACGGTCATGTCTTTCGGCCTCACCAACGCACCTGCTACCTTCTCGAGGCTGATGAACTCCGTTTTCATGGAGTACCTTGATAAGTTTGTGGTGGTATATCTGGATGATATTCTAGTTTATTCCAAGTCTAAGGAGGAGCATGAAGAGCACCTGCGGTGTGTCCTGAACAAGCTTCGTGAGAACCGCTTGTATGCAAAGTTCTCTAAGTGTGAGTTTTGGCTGCCTGAAGTAACATATCTGGGTCATGTTATCTCCGCCAAGGGCATTGCAGTTAACCCGGAAACCGTGAAGACAATAGTTGAATGGCTTCCTCCTGCTAATGTCAAGGAAGTAAGGAGTTTTCTCGGCTTGGCTAGCTATTGTCGTCGCTTTGTGCAGAACTTCTCGAAGATAGCAAAGCCTCTTACCGACCTCCTCAAGAAAGGTAAGAAGTACCTGTGGACTCCTGCTTGTCAAGAAAGCTTTGAGACACTCAAAGAGAAGCTCACTTCCACACCAGTTTTGGTTCCTCCGGATACATCTAAGCCTTTCCAGATATTCTGCGACGCCTCTTTGCAAGGATTGGGTGCGGTCCTTATGCA
The DNA here is from genome assembly GCA_910589765.1 of Avena atlantica. Lineage (NCBI taxonomy): Eukaryota > Viridiplantae > Streptophyta > Magnoliopsida > Poales > Poaceae > Avena > Avena atlantica. Next base: position 3,823,560 of record OU342736.1, on the reverse strand, counting down.
AGAGAAACAGGTGGTTGCTTATGCCTCTCGTCAGTTGAAGACGCATGAGATCAACTATCCCACACATGACCTTGAGCTAGCGGCAGTTGTCTTTGCTTTGAAGCTATGGAGGCACTACTTGCTTGGTAACCGTTGTGAGATCTTCTCGGACCACAAGAGTTTGAAGTATATCTTCACTCAGCCTGACCTCAACCTTCGGCAGAGGAGATGGATTGAAGCAATCAATGACTTTGATGTGACCATCAACTACACTCCAGGCAAAGCAAACGTCATGGCAGATGCGCTTAGCCGTAAAGCTTATGTCAACAACCTCACGATAGAAGAGCAGCAGCCTCTCTTGTGCGAGGAATTCCGTCAGCTCAACCTTGAAGTTGTGGAACAAGGGCATCTCCTGAATCTTCTGGCTACTCCTCTCTTGGAAGAACAGATTCGTTCTCGTCAGCGTGGTGATCCGCACACCAGAAAGCTCATCTCTAAGCTTGGCCTTCCGAAGTATGAGTCCTTCCACGTGGATGATCAAGGCACGCTCTTCTTTGAACATCGGATGTTTGTTCCAAACTACCCGGGTCTGAGAGACCAAGTTCTCAAGGAGGCACATGATTCGGTTCTTTCTATCCATCCTGGCAGCACAAAGATGTACATGGACTTGAAAACACAATACTGGTGGCCTGGGTTGAAACGGTATTGCGCCAAGTATGTCTCAGAATGTGATGTCTGCCGCAGAGTCAAGGCTGTCCATCAGAAACCATTTGGTCTTCTACAGCCATTGAAACCTCCGGAATGGAAATGGGAGAAAGTGGAGATGGACTTCATAACTGGGTTTCCTAGATCGCAGAAGGGCAACAATGCAATCTTTGTTGTCATCGACAGGCTTTCTAAAGTGGCTCATTTCTTCCCCGTCAAAGAAACAATTTCTGGAATTCAGTTGGCTGAGCTCTATATCAACAGGATTGTCTCCTTGTATGGGGTTCCACTTGAAATCAGTTCAGACCGTGGGAGCATCTTCACCTCAAAGTTCTGGGAGAGTTTCCAAAAAGCTTTGGGAACCAAGCTGAACTTCAGCACTGCTTACCACCCTCAGTCGCAAGGACAAGTGGAAAGAATCAATCAGATTCTGGAGGATATGCTTCGGGCTTGCGTCATCTCTTTTGGCATGAAGTGGGAGGAATGCCTTCCATATGCTGAATTCTCCTACAACAACAGCTTCCAGAAGAGTCTGAAGATGGCACCATTCGAGGCTCTCTATGGTCGCAAGTGCAGAACTCCGATTGGTTGGTCAGGTGCAGGAGAAAGAATCTGGTTTGGTCCTGACATTGTAACTCAGGCAGAGGAGAAGGTGCATATCATTCTGGAAAACCTGAAGATTGCTCAAAGTCGTCAGAAGAGCAACTATGACAGGAAGCACACAGATATGGTATATGCCCCTGGTGAGCTCGTCTACCTTCGTGTCACTCCCATGAGAGGAACACACCGCTTCGGTATCAAAGGAAAATTGGCTCCTAGATACATCGGTCCTTTCAAGATACGTGGTAGAAGAGGAGAAGTTGCTTATGCACTTGAGCTTCCGGAAAAACTCAAAGTCCATGATGTTTTCCACATCTCTCAACTCAAGAAGTGCTTCAAAGACCCCGGCAAGACCGTGGATCATGAGCTAATCGACCTCCAAGAAGATCTGTCTTATCAAGAACACCCCACCAAAATCCTTGAGACCGCAGAACGAAGGACTCGCAACAAGTCCATCATGTTTTGCAAGGTGCAGTGGTCACACCATTCCGTTGATGAAGCAACTTGGGAGCGTGAAGATGAACTCCGTGTCAACCATCCTTCTCTCTTTGTGTCTTCTTCTTCTTCTTCTTCCTAGAATCTCGGGGCGAGATTCCTGTTTAGTGGGGGAGAGTTGTAGCATCCCAGTTGTCTAACCCCTGTAATGCTACATGTCTTTATAATAAAAGGGCCACTTCCAACATATAATTGTTGCATCATCATGCTCATGTCATCATGTCCCCTTGCATTTGAGCATCATATAAAACCTTTTTCTTGTTTGGTTCTTATCTCAGGTGCATGATTAATTGTAGTTGCCTCTTGATATTGTATTTGGTTCTTACTAAATTGTTAAATGCCCAAGTTGAGTTGGGGGCATCTCTCTTTTGACTCCACCACCTTATCTTTCACCACCTTATAATTCCACCATCCAATAATATGGGCTTGGCATTTTATTGAGTTATCCCTAGCCCATGTTGTTAGTTGGATCCACCCTTGATCTTTGCTTGGCCTTGTCCGCATTTTGGAATGGAGATGAATAGTGCCACATTAATATCCTTGTTCTCACAAGGATAATTGTGGCATTAAATATTCTGCATGGGCCATGCAATAGCCACCTTTGCCCTAGCTTTTGGTTTTCGTTGGTTTTCTAAATGGATCCTTTCCTCTTTGTTTGATCTTGTTTTGTGAGTGTCAACCCGAGCCCTCTCCTTTGGTTCTTGCTTGGCCAATTAAATTGGGTCATGCATGAACTAGAGTAGTACCTCATCACCTAGGCTATCTCCCTCCCCTCTCCCTCTTTTCTTGTTTGACCTTGCATGACCAAGTTTTGCACCACCATCCTTGCCTACCCTCTTAGCAACCTCTTAGACCACCCCTTACCTCTCTCTTTTCTACCTAAAACCTAGACCCTATTCTACATATATATCCTAAAATAATCCCTAAATCTAAACCTCCCTCTAGCAAAACCCAAAACCCTACCCCTCTTGTCCCTCTTCCTAGCATGTACCCCATGTCCCTCTACCCTTCTAGCTCTAGCTCGACCACCCCATGCCACTTAGCTGGTCCCACATGCCACCTATCTACCCCTCTTCACCTAAACAAAACCCTAGCACCATTTTCCCTCCCTAGCATGTTCCATGCCTTTCCTCTCTCTTGGCCCCTCTCTCTACCTACCATGCGCCCCACCCCCAGCACCCTCCATGCCCCACACGACCAGGACCCCCCTAGCTACCCCCACACGACCATGCCCTCTCTCCTAGCCCTAGCCCGAGTGGCCCCTTCCCTCTTCCCTTCCCTCCTTGCCAGCAGCTGCCCAGCGCCCTACCCCACCTGCCTGCCTCACCGAACCCCCCTCAGGGCCACCTGCCATCCCCCTCTCACCTCCCCCGCTCGACCACGCCACCCTGGCCCATGCGGAGCACGTGAAAGGGAGGTGACCAACGCCACCCCCCGCAGCTAACCCTCCCCTCACGCAACCAGCCTCCCCCTGTCGTTCTTATCCCCCACCTCCCTCTCTGCCTCGCCCAGGACCCCCAGATCTACCCCGCGAGCGCCTGCCTCTCCCCCTCTTTCTCCTTCGCCACCGGCTCGCCACCACCAGTCTACCACCGGCCCAGACGATCTAGCCGGAGAAGGGTGCTACGAGGGTGTCGAGGAGGCTTCCTGGAGCCGCTGCGACGTCCCCGTGCCCGCCAACAAGGAGGAGACGCACCAGGAGCGCCAGGACCAGCGCACGCCGACGCGAAACCCTAGCTTCAGTCCGCGAGCTTCGCCGTGGATCGCGACTACCCCTGCCCGAACCGACCACGCCAGCACGCCCGCGGTAAGCCCCTGATCCCCCCAGACAACGTCCCGATCTTGCTCGCTTCCTGGTTGCGCGAGTCACGGCGTCGAGCACCCTCAGTGCACGGTGGGATCGTCGTCGTCGTCTGCTCCAGCGCGCGCCAACACCCTAGCTGGCACGCGAGCGACCCTCTAACACCAACCCCGAGCCTACCGCAGCGGCAGCCACCCCGCTCGCGGCCGCCAGGTCCCTGGTTCGAGCCGCCGCGCCGCGCGTTCGCTGTTGCTTTTTGCGTCTGAGGCAGAGGAAGAAGCACAGTGGCCGCGGGCGCCACTTTGCACAAAACCCCTTCCCCCAATCTTTTGGCAACTTGTGAACCCTCGAGGCCCCACCCGCCAGCGTCCGTGGGGATCTTGCTAAAAGGCTCCCAGGGAAAACGTTAACCAACCCGCAGTCCTCCCCAGTGCCCGCGTGTGTGTTTCGTGAATTACCCCCTGCCCTTTTTGGTTCACCAACCCGCAGTCCAGCCGGGCCCAGTGTCAGCGTCTGTTGCAATTTTACAAATAGGCTCCTGGCGTTTCCAACAATGAACCCGCGGTCCAGGTTGTTCTCAGGCACTGCCGCGTGGGCCCGAGATACCTCCTGGCCCACCTGTCTGCGACTCAGGCTGGGTCAGTCTGAGTGGAAAATGTTTCAGACACCGTTTTAAATATTCAAACTAGTTTAAAATGATTCAAATTCAAATTCTATTCAGATTATTAATAACTTTTTCATACTTTATCCAAATTAGACAAATAATATATGTATGAATATCAGCAAGATGAGAGGAATTCAAACATGCCATCTATTTTGTATTTTGGACAAGTAAAATTCCAAGTTATGTTAATTACATCAAATGCCACTGGTTTTCCAACAATTAATAACTTTGGTTTTACCATTCCAAATTAAGCAAATGAGTAGTCTAAATTGATCAGCTCGACGAGACCTTTCTGTTTATGCTATCCATGCCTTCATTTGCAGCATGCATCATATAAATATATTGCGAACAACAACTGTTATGACAACAAAATATGACTGAAATCCACTTAATTGTTATTTTCTTGTCCACCACACCTCACCATGCCATGCTACTTTACTTGCCATGTAAATTGTGCATCATTCATCATGGCATAGTTGTTTGCTTGACGCATCTTATTCATATGCTTGTGCTCTATATTCATGTTGGCCTTGTTTGTTTGGTTTTTCTCGGATAGACACTGAGCAGGGGTTGTATCAAGAGAACCAGGAGCACTACCCAGATCCGTTCCTCGCTTCAACTGAGATACCAGGCAAGCACTACCACATGCTTGCATACATACAGTACCTATCGCCTCTATCTAATTCTTGCATCATTGAGTCGCGATTGCATTAAACTGAATCCCAAGCATGCATAGCCTTTACCTTTAAACCCCACCAAGCTTGTTTTCCTCCGTCCCATGAGCCACTACTATAGGAGTTGTTTGAGCCATGCGAGTCGTAGAACAGCATGTGTAGGGTTTTGTGAGAGTCGGATGAATAACGAGGTACTTAAACAACTTAACCTGAGTAGTTCTGGGATAACTAAAGAAAGTGGCACCGGTGAGCAATATCTGCTATTTGGTTTTTCCTGCTCACTTGTGTCCCGTGAGACCCCGAGTACTTGATTCCTGTTCCTTGATTTATCGCGCTATCCACATCCGGGAGGTATATGGGACCCCCCTGAGCCAGAGCTTGATTCCGTCTTATTTCTTGGGGCCACAAACTAGTTTGGGGCTTTATTACTATCCTGTACTTATGCCATGTTTTACTGCTTTATTTATGATTGTGCGAAGTACTGCACACTGTACTGTTTAAGATCGGGACACGTTTACGCGGTGTCGACAAGCCCCGTTTGGGGTTCCCAGTCGCTCACAGCCGTCTACCCAGTACCTTGAGGCCGTCTCGGAGCTTGCCTACTCCGTTGCGGGTTCTACTTAAGGGGTGGCCCCCTGAAACATTTCTGAATCTTGCGATTGCTTTGTCGTGAAGGCCTCGTTGGGTTTTAATTTGGTTTTTCCGAGGTTGATCGAGTGTGTGTTGCTATTGGTGCACCCCGGCCGGGTAAAACTTTCTGAAAGCCGTGTCCGCGGATATGGACGACTTGGAGCACAGTTTCTCGATCATAGATAAGCATAACTAAAGTACCGCCTTAATTTGACTAAGTAACTTGACTAGTAAATAGAGCAATACTCATGGAATGGTTAATAAAATTGCCAACGGATGGGAGGGTTGTTCGTCCGCTTCCTTGTTGGTAAGCAGGGAGGAGGATGGATCGGATGAGATTACCATTATAACTGTTGTATTTAAATTCACGAACATCCGTCTATCATTGGTTAGGCGGATGGTTAGCGTTTATCTGTAGAATTGCTAGGGTTTATCTTTCGCTGCAATTGCGTCACCCCAGGTTGTGTCCCCTTTAGAGGCATTAAGACTTGCTGAGTACCCTTAGGGACTCACACGATAAATTCTTGATTCAGATGAACAGGTACCTTCTCAGGACGGTTACTGGGTGGAAGAAGCTGATGATGTGGGCAACGATCGTTCGGTGTAGAGATTCCGGGATCGGGGATCCGTGAGACCTGTAGTTGGGATGTGCTTATTTTCTCTGGCATCTTATGCCGATTTGCTTCTTATCCGTACTCGGATTCTGTTTGCCGCTTCCGCATGATACTCTGATGTGTGTTGTATGAGGAGTTATCCTAAAATATAGATCTATCTAGGTCATTTGAATCTTGCCGTATGGCGTTGGTATATTTCCTTTCTTTCTAGATGGTGTGGCTCTGATGTACTCTTGTATGGTGGCTTGCGTACATACCCACTTGTGTACGTAGTTGATCCCTTCGCCTGCCGACTACGCCGCCCGTACAGGTCCCGTTGAGAGGGTAGCGGTTGGGACGTCTGAAAGGACTACCAGTGTGTGGCTTTTGGGGCCCCGCCGTACTATTTCAACCGCTATCACTCATCCAGGCTTGTATCTAGGAGCGTAGTTCACCGAGGTAGTTACAAAACCCTCGTCGGATCACGGCGCCCAGAATAAAGAAACATCGGGTGCGCCCTCACTTGGAGAGGCTGCACCCGACGCTCAAGAAAAGTCCGGATGATGTCCACGCCGTTCACCTCCTTCTCTGGAATCAACTGGAGATCCTCCACCCGACGGTAAAGGGCCTCTATCTCCGCCACCTCACCGTCCAAGATTTGGTTTTTCCAAGATCTTTTTCGCTCAATCATTTGGGAGGGGTCAAAGGGAACAAGACCAAAATCTTGCCCGGGCACTACGGATTCGCGGATATAAAACCATCGCCTCCGCCAGTACTGGACAGATTCGGACATGGAAAAGGAAAAGAAGAGCAGATTGGGACTAAGGGAGATGATGAAACCCCCAATGGGATACACACCATCCGAACCAGATTGCCTCTTCACGGAATAGAGCTTCCGGAAGAGGCCAAAGTGCGGCTCCATGCCAAGCCAGCACTCGCAAAAAGTGATAAAACACGCAATGTGGAGAAGAGAATTGGGAGACAGATGATGAAGTTGAATCCCATAGAAGAAGAGCAGTCCATGGAGGAAGTCGTGGACCGGAAAAGAAAACCCACGCAAAACGAAGGCGAGAAACATAACCCGATACCTAGATGGGGGACGGGGGATTACCTCATTGCCGGGGAGTTTGACGGCCTCCCTATCTTGCGGGATCAGGCCCCACTCGCGAAGCTTGCGGAGATCGCTCTCCCGCGTCTCTGATCGCCGCCAGCCACCATCGGTGACGCGAGTAGCGACGGTGCCATTCTTTCCTCCGGTGGCGCTGGTCCCAACCACAGATGAAGATTTCTTTGGTTTCCCCATTGCGCTACGGCGGCGCCGGCGGTGAAAACGCAGAAAGAACAACGGAAATGTGGAAGGAAATCCCAGCGCGAAGCAAGAATCGCTCGAGAACAAGGAGGCAGTGAACACAAGAACTGGTGCGGTGAAAACAAACTGCTGTTTCCCCCAATGATTATAACAGCGAATACGACGCACGGCAGCCGTCCATCCAGAAGACCTAACGCCAACGGCAGATCTGACCATACACGTGTCAACATCACAACGAACCACCTTTACCACGCCGACCACTACGCGCGGAAATTGAGGAGACGCCATAATTATCTCCACGCCGCGCGTGACCAGTCAATTCAAAGTCAGCAAGTGGGACCCACGTTCATCCAGTCAAGTCATCTCTGGCGTAGCAGACGCTTGAGGTCATTGATCGTTAGTACTGATGTCAACAAAAGCTATACTAGCACCAACTACAATTCTTCGGCTCCACAGCTAAGAGTACTCACTCGAATCTTCGATTCGACTAAATACTCGGGGGCTACTCCTATCAGGAGCGCTGGCCGCGCACCCGGAAGATGAATAACGACAAAGTATTTCTTCGAGTCCTACGTCGAGTCTACGACTCCACTACGGACTCGAGGGCTACTCCCATAGGGAGGATGGATTTAAGCATCCGAAATTTTTTGAGTCCTACGGACTTAACAAAAGAACAATGCTTGAACTAAAGTCTCTGCTCGAGTCTACGACTCGAACAGACACTCCGGGGCTACTCCCATAGGGAGCGCTGGTCGCGCACCCTATGAATTCTTCGACTGTGATCTTTTGGATCAGCACGCAAAAACTTTTTGGCATCTCCTTGGCCACCCGAAACACCTCCGTGGTGACAAATGTTCGGATGCTGCGTCTGCAACGCGAAGATAAGACCTGCAGATATCATCTGACGGCCTGGCAACGCACATGACTACGCTCTACTAGTACAAATCCATGTCAACAGACGTGATGAAAAATCCCGACGGACGTGTTGGGTACATTAATTAAAATCACTGGAATTCCACTCCTGTAAGTCCTCCGCGGCCTGAGTCGAATTACGCCAGCATATGTTCCAGGTCCGAGTTGAGGGACTCGAACTTGAAGAAGATCGTGTTGTTTCGTCCTAAGACAGTTAACTGACCCTGATCCGTCGGGTGAGTCAGGCACACGCGTCAACAATCCCTACACACATATACTATTAATACATAGTTGCACCCGAAAGATGGAAGAGTCCTCAGCCGAATCTACGATTCGACTGATCACTCGGGGGCTACTAACATGGTTATACCCTACGGGTACGTGACTTCAGCATACCTGGTCCAGCCCAAGGAAGGCCCACAGCAGATATACGCTGGCCCATGAAGATTTTCGGGTGGCCAAGGCCCATGACGCCTTCGGATCCTTGGAGAGCAAGACTAGCATAGATAGGAAAATCAAAGGGGTAAAACCCTAGAACTTGTAACCGACTAGGACTATGCCCAGGACCTGCCTAAGTCTATATAAAGGCCAGGAGGGCACGTCCTAGATCTCTCGACTCATACTCTCGCATACGCACCTCACGCCAGATCGAACTTGCGCACCCTGTAATCTTCGGTTCCGCCGTAATCAAGAGCAGACAAGCAGGAGTAGGGTTTTCCCTCTGGGGGCCTGAACCTGGGTAAATCTCGTGTCCCCTGGTTGCTTGTCTGTTAACTGTTCCATGATCTCCAGTATCCCCATCTTCTCCAAAACCCAAGTCCACAACAATGGGCATTGACGAGATTAAACCTCGTCACACTCCAACTGTCCATAACCGCGGACGCGGCTATTCGAATAGTTTGACACTCTGCAGAGATTGTACACTTTCACCACAACATTCGATACATCCGTCAGGAACAAATCCTGAATTCACCATACTCAGTATGCGGATAATCAATCCTAACCTTTCCATAACACGCCCTAGTACAAACACCTCTCCTGTGAGTTTGGCCTCCCAACCATGACTAGCTGTCATCTTGGGTACTACACAGGTGGACAATCTTCACAAGGTAGCCTCAGCTCAGACCTTGGCCGTGAGGTAACTAATACTAAGGTATATAAGTTTCCAGTCAATCCCTACCCAATATTCGGGTATTGTGGTTGTACGCTAAAATTGGAATGGTATCGCATCCAGACAACCATCAGTTTTATAAAGGGCTAAGGCTCATGCCTCAACATTTTCATCACCAAAATCATCAAGTGTTTGGAAACACATGTCCAAAACATTTCAATAGAATGATCCATCATTCCCATCTAAAAGTTGATCAAGTTTTATGCTTAGTACTAGCATCTACAGGTGGGGGTAGTACTAAAGAGGGGTGGTAACTAGTGGAGTTTCACTAAGTCCAACCTTATATCTCAGGCTGATATCAAGGCTTCTAGCTTAGGCCAAATTTTATGCTCTTTATGCAATCTTCAGCACCACTTCTAGTATCTACCAAACTCTTAGGTAGACTCTAAGTAAGCTTTGATAAAGAAAATAAAGTGAGAAGCTTGCACATAAAACTAGGATTGGTTTATCAAATGGGTATGATCACATATGCTTAAGGCATAGTAACAAGTAGGGGTTTGTTGCATCAGTAGGGTATCTGGCAAGGGTTAGCTTGCATCAATATCAGTATAAGCTTGCATAGGTATAGTATCTTGCAAGTGTTAGCTTGCCTTGTGCAGAGCAGTGGTTGAAGTTCTCCTCGGCTTCTTCTTCGTAGTATCCTCCTTCCTCCTCGTAGCCTTGGTCGGTACTAGCGTCTATGAAGAAATACGAGGTACACAATCAGAAAACAATACTTAACTACTTGCAATCATCACACACAAGGGTCCTATAGATGATCTAGCATCATCTCTAACCTTAGAAGGTTAAGGCTTGATTTGATTCTTTTTATTTTTAGAAAAGTAATTTCTACTCATTGAAAAACTACTTAAGATTTAATATTCTCCAAACCAAATATGGGATCATGTTGACACATGTCATCACCACATATTGTAGTCCATGGGAATGTGATTTAAAGTGGTGTCATAATTTAATAAGGTTTTACCCTTTTATTTTAATTAATTATAGTGGCTAGAAATTCTTATGAAGCATTCTTTTATTACTTGAACATTATTTCTGCAAGTAAACCTATATATTTTTATATATTCTGAAAGGTATGGTTAAATGTGATTTTTGAGAGTTGGAATCAACTCAAAAGCTTTTATGGTTTAAATTTAAAAAATGTTTGAATGCAGAAAAGCTTCTGCCTTGTTATTTTTACTATGGGTGATCTACAGATCCAAATGACTTGAATCCAACGGGCTTGGATTCATCATTCACAGACCTTTTCAGCAAAATTGGTTTCATCCAATTTGGTGCACTGAATCGATCTGGGTTGATTTTTGAAAATGGGTACAGAAGTGTGTTTGAATTAAAATAGAAAAAGTTTAGTTTGAATCACTGGGCTTGCGCGGGAAATTCTAAGGGGCCGGCCTGCTAAGCGTAGTGCTCCCGCGGGCTGCTTAAGTGGGTGTCCCCACTCGTCAGTGACACAGGGTTGGGCGAAGCGGTATGGGGCAACGTGGATCGTTCGATCTAGTTCTAATCCAACGGCTGGGAGTCATCGTCGACGCGAGACAACTCCGGTGAGAACGAAACCTAGCGCGGCCAGTGAGGGGTGCTGGGGGCTCACCGGGGTACGGGCGAGGGTCAGAGAGGCGGGCGAACGACGAAGTCGACGACGGCGAACCTCCTGGTACCGGTGGCTTCTCCTGGGGCGGCTCCAATCGCTGGCTCCCTTCTTCTCCGGCAGCGGCAGGCTCCAGTGAAATTCTGGCGAGGTGGTGCTCCAGTGAGAACGGTGTGGCACGGTCAATGAGGAGAGGGGAGTGAGATGGTGTGAAGAAATCATGCAGGGGTGTACTCTATTTATATTCGAGCGAGGGGACCGTCGGGGCGCACGGTGAGCTCGTCGGGGGCGACGTTACAGGCGGCTAAAGGCATGTGCAAGGGTAGGGGACGGTGCTGTGTCTCCTGGCGATGCTCAACGACATGGTCGCGAGGCATGGGGCGGTGTGGTTTGGTCTGGAACGGGCGGTGCTCTACATGGCAGAGGCGGCGTCTTCGACGGCGGGCGGTGGCTGTATGGCACGGGGCGACAAACAGGGATGTCTGGCGGTCTCCTGGGTCGGTGGTGGTCGTGTGTGCACGCGGTGAGGGAGGTGCGCGGTCTGTGGGTGATGGTCGAGGGTGGCGCTCTGGCGCACGCTCGGCATGGTCTGGGCGCGTCTTGTGCGCGTGGTCCAGGGCTTGGCAACGCTCGCGGCTGGGACAGTGAGTGGCGGTGGACGGTGAGCTGCCTCCCAGACAAGGTTGGCATGGATAGTTTTTCCTCTAGCCTGCTGTCCACAATGGGGTGACATTAAGGTGCTCGGCTGTTCACAATTAATGGCAATGGCAAGCTCACAGGGGTGCTAGTGTTGGGCTAATCTTTCTAGATGATCTACTGAGCTGTGTGTGAGCTAACTAGGGAACAAGTTAAGCAAGAATCACTGCACACTATAGTGTTTGATGTTTTGTTTGATTTGTGTCTGCAACCTGTTTGATGAAATGGCCGCATGAAATCAAGTTTTGAATTTTGAAATGAATTTTGGTGGGTTTGCTAGATTGGTGCTGGTGAGTCTGCAGATGCTTGGGTTTTGAAAGTTGAGCTTGTTTGAGTTGTTTTTGAAAATGTGGGATCTTCCCATATGAAGAAGATTCAATTTTGAATTTCCATTTAAACTATGCATTTGAAAGTTTCTGGATGATCACAAAGTGGGCCTTGATACCTTGTTATGAGTACATTCAAGGGGTGCAAAGATCCAGAAAAGTTTCTGTTAGGTTTTGAAAGTTTGAGACAGCCAAAGTAGGTATGGGAGTTAAATTGGCCAAAATGACCATTCATTTCATATAAGTGTTTTGATTTACTTGTATTTAGGAAAAGTGTGGGAAATGTTTTAGATGATGTTTATTTCATCTAAGAAACATTTTACAAGCAATGGATCACACAAACAAGGTGGTTTTTAAAGAAATCAAAATCAATGCACACACATATGCATGCATTCATAATTTTATTTAGCAAAGTTTTTGTTAACCCTAAATGTGAGGATTAGAAATTGATGATCCAAGTTTAGTATTTTTGGGATGTTACAAACCTTCCCCCCTTAAACAAAATCTCGTCCTGAGATTTGAAAAAGGACGAAAATATTACCTAGGATTTGAAGAGATCGGGAAACTCCGTCCTGATGTGATATTCGCGTTCCCAGGTAGCTTCCTCTTCTGTGTGGTTGCTCCACTGAATCTTGAGAACCTTGATGCTTCGGGTTCTGGTAGTTCGAAAGGCTTCTTCCAAAATACGGATGGGTACTTCGGGTTAGGTCAGGTCATCGTTGATCTCTATGGTCCGGTGATCGATATTCTTGAACACTTCGGTCTTCTCGGGGACTTCGAGACACTTGCGAAGTAACGAGATATGGAACACATTATGCACAGCTAACATCTCTTCTGGTAGTTCCAGTTGATACGATACTTCTCCTCGACGGTTCAGAATTTTGAAAGGTCCGATATATCTGGGGGCTAACTTTCCCTTGAGTTGGAAACACTGCATTCTCTTCAATGGCGACACTTTCAGATAAACAAAATCCCCTATGTTGAAGGCGAGGTCTCTACGTCTCTTGTCGGCGTAACTCTTCTGTCAGGATTGGGCTGTCTTGAGGTGCTCACGAATCTTGTGAACCTTCTCTTCTGCTTCTCGTAGGATGTCGGGTCCGAAAATCTGACTCTCTCCTACTTCCGACCAGTTCAAGGGGGTGTGACACTTCCTTCCGTACATAAATTCAAATGGGGCCATTTGCAAACTGGCTTGGTAACTGTTGTTGTATGAAAATTCTGCAAACGGCAGACAGTCTTCCCACTTGGATCCATATTCTAGCACACATGCTCTCAGCATATCTTCGAGTATTTGATTTACTTGCTCCGTTTGTCCATCGGTCTGAGGGTGATACGCGGTACTGGAATCTAGGCGGGTTCCTAAACCTTCTTGGACTTTCTTCCAGAATCTCGAGGTAAACTGAGTTCCTCGATCTGATACGATGTTCTTGGGGACTCCTTGCAAACTAACGATTCTAGCGATGTACAACTCTGCTAGCTTCGAACTCTGATAGGTGGTTTTGACGGGCAAGAAATGGGCGACTTTGGACAATCTGTCCACTATGACCCAAATAGAGTCATTTCCCCTACTAGAAGTAGGTAGTCCAGTGATAAAGTCCATTCCTACAGAATCCCATTTCCATTCCGGAATTTGCAAAGGTTGCAACAATCCAGCGGGTCTTTGATATCCGGCCTTGACTTGCTGACATATATCACACTTGGCGATATAGCTTCCGATTTCTCTCTTCATCTTATGCCACCAAAATTGCTCTTTCAAATCTTGATACATCTTAGTTCCTCCGGGATGGATAGAATAAAGAGTATCATGAGCCTCCTTCAAGATAACTTCTTTTAACTCAGAATCTGATGGTACACAAAGGCGTCCTTTGTACCACAAAACTCCTTCTTCGTCCTCGGTGAATCCGGGTACTTTGCCTGTACCGATACGACGCTTGATTCCGTCTATACTGGCATTTCCCTTCTGCGCCTCTTTAATCTGACTGATCAAAGTGGGCTGAAGTTCTATGCTAGCCAAAAATCCTTCACTTACTAATTCCATTCGAAAATCTTCCATCTCTTTGTGCAAACTTGGTTGCTCCTTCAAAATCATGGAGTTCAAGCGGCACGGCAATCTGCTAAGGGCATCGGCTACCATGTTGGCTTTACCAGGGTGATAGTGAATGTCCAGGGCGTAATCCTTGATTAGCTCAATCCATCTTCTCTGCCTCATATTCAGCTCCTTCTGAGTGAATATATACTTTAGGCTCTTGTGATCCGAATAAATCTCACAACGGTTTCCCATCAGGTAATGTCTCAATGCCTTCAGGGCTAGAACTACAGCTGCGAGTTCGAGGTCATGGGTTGGGTAATTTTGTTCATGTTGCTTCAATTGTCACGATAGATAAGATATAACTTTGCCTTCTTGCATTAGCACACATCCGAGACCAATCTTGGATGCATCACAATACACATCGAAGGGCTTCGTGATATCCGGCATGATCAAGATTGGGGCTGAAATCAATCTCCTTCTGAGTTCTTGAAAACTTGCTTCACATTTGTCGGTCCATTCAAACTTCTTGTCCTTCTTCAGCAATTAGGTCATGGGTCTGGCGATACTAGAGAATCCTTCTACAAATTTGCGGTAATATCCCGCCAATCCGAGAAAAGCACGAACTTGGGTTTGAGTGGTTAGGGCTTGCCAATCTTCTACATCTTTCACTTTGGCAGGGTCAACGGCAATTCCTCCGGCTGATACAATGTGACCGAGGAATCCAACCTCCTGTAACCAGAATTCACATTTGCTAAACTTGGCATACAGCTGATGCTCTCTAAGGGTTCCAAGAATGGTCCTTAGGTGTAGCTCATGTTCTTCTTCTGATTTGGAATAAATCAGAATGTCATCGATGAAAACAACGACAAACTTATCCAGGAAGTCCATAAAAATCTTATTCATGAGGTTCATGAAATAAGCGGGGGCATTGGTTAATCCAAAAGACATGACTGTATACTCGTACAATCCATATCTGGTAGTGAAGGCAGTCTTTGGAATATCCTCTGCACGAATTTTGAGTTGATGATAGCCAGTTCTAAGATCAATCTTAGAAAACACCTGGGCACCGGTCAACTGATCAAACAAATCTTCTATCTTGGGCAAGGGGTACTTGTTCTTGATGGTGACATCATCCAACTTCCGATAATCCGTACATAGACGGTTACCTCCATCCTTCTTGTCCACAAACAAGACAGGTGATCTCCATGGGGACGCACTTGGTTGAATCAATCCGATTTCCAACATGGAATCCAGTTTCTTCTTCAATTCTTCTAGTTCTAACGGGTTCATACTATAGGGTCTCTGGGCTATGGGTCTTGTTCCGGGGATTAGTTCAATGATAAACTCGATATCCCGATCTGGGGGCATACCGGGCAAAACATCTGGAAATACATCGGGGTATTCGCAGACTATCCGGACTTGGTCAATGGTAGGTTGGGCTATACTCTTGTTACATTTGAATTGGCGAGGTAAGGTTTCAGATATATGCTCGACTGATATTCCGGTGGTACTGGTCATGGTGATGGCTTTATTGGCACAGTCAATCAATCCTTTATCACTACTAGGAAAATGGACTTTAGTGGCGCACCTGGAAACATCATCCGTGGCGCACTAGCAGTGCGCCACGGGCCTTGCGCTACGGCTATCTCTCAGCCGTGGCGCACTGCCTAGTGTGCCACGGTTGTGTAGAGACAGGCGTAGCGCACCTGCTAGTGCGCCACAGAAGTTTGGGTAGGTGCGCTATCCCTGGGATCTTCTGTGGCGCACTACCTAGTGCGCCACTAAGCTTCCATAGTGCGCTTTAGATGTAGTGCGCCACAGAAGGTAGACCATGTGCGCCACAGATGTATTTTTTGTTTTTTTAGTTTCCGAGCCAGATTATATACAATACAGATTATATACAATATTACAGCAGATATACACACACAGATACAAGATATACAATTATATATATAAATACACAATATGAAAAACAAGATTGAAACAAATACATATAGATAAGTCTCATACATGAACATAGTATAAGTTACATTGTTTCGATCAAGTTACAAAGTAGTAGTTGGTGACATGCAAATACATGTGTCAATCGAACAAGTTAGAGCTCGGAAGCTCGCCTAGACATCTAAACTAGCTAGACACAAACGCGGGATAAACAACCAAAGAAGATAAGCATGATCACCGCCGCGACGAAGGTGTAGGTCTTCATCCGGTTCCTTGTCGTCCTAACTCCCGCTAGATAGCGCGTGTATCTAGCTTCCGCCTCCGCCATAGTGTTGTACCCTTTGTAGCTATTGCCGCTGAAACGGTGCACCTGTCTCCGGCAGTCTTCCCAATCATCGTAGACTCCGGGAACCCGTCCCTTGTACACGACGTACCACGTCATCTACAAGTTGACAATAATAACTAACCGGTGATTGAAAAAACATGTATAATTAAAGTCGCATATGAAGATACACTTATAGAAAGTACTCTTAAATCAAAAAGAGCAAACTCAAAAAGCATGCCTCATATATAACTAGGTTGTTGGACACAGGAATATGCTACGATGGAACGTACGCCAAGTAGGATGCACAACACCTGGACTTGTGCATAGCACAAGGCGTACAATCCCATCGTAGCACATTCACATACATAGTGTGCCACGACATTTCAATCATCGGCATTATTCTCGAAAAAGACCAAAGTAACTCAAAAAGCATGCCTCATATATATACATAGGTCGTTGGACACAGGAATATGCTACGATGGAACCGTACGCCAAGTAGGATGCACAACACTTGGACTTGTGCATAGCACAAGGCGTACAATCCCATCGTAGCACATTCACATATATAGTGTGCCACGACATTTCAATCATCGGCATTATTCTCGAAAAAGACCAAAGTAGCTCGAAAAGAATGCCTCATATATAACTAGCTAGGTCGTTGGACACAGGAATATGCTATGACGGAACGGTTAGCCAAGTAGGATGCACAATTCCTGGACTTGTGCATATCACAAGGCTAACTATCCCGTCATAGCACATTCACATATATATTGTGCCACGACATTTCAATCATCGGCATATTCTCGAAAAAGACAAAAATAACTCGAAAAGAATGCCTCATATATATACATAGGTCGTTGGACACAGTAATATGCTACGATGGAATGGTGAGACAAGTAGGATGCACAAGACCTGGACTTGTGCATATCACAAGGCTCACAGTCCCATCGTAGCACATTCACATATATAGTGTGCCACGACATTTCAATCATCGGCATTATTCTCGAAAAAAGAGTAAGGAAAAAAAGAAGGACCAAATTGAGCAAATGACCAAAGAGTAAGCAAAAAAACCAAACATTGATTGATATATAATAATAAGCAAAATAAGTTCACTTGTCGTCCACACACACACACAAAGGTCATCTATAGTTTGTAACTACAACTAGGCCAACATCAAGCCTTCTGGCTCGGCTTAGGGAACGGGAGGACGCCCTGTCTCGTCATGAACTTCCTATAGTCACCTTGCATATCTAGGCGATCTTCTATGTCACGGTTATTCGGGATATTTCCTCCGTAGAAGATCCCCCCCCCCGAAGTCATGACATCACGAAAGATTATTGCCCCAAACTGCTGCTGGATGCGATACATCTCTTGTCTAATATCCGAATCATTGATCTTGGCCTTTGCTTCGGCCCACTGTTTGAGATGATCTGGCAGCGTAGAATTCTGCTGGTCAAGTAGGAACGCCCTCATGTGATGGAGTGCGTAGTAGGCTTCCTTCTTACTGTTTTCCGGCTGCTTCACGCAGGGGAACTCCGTTACGTGGTTGAAGACGTGCCTACCGAACTTGACCTTCTTACGCACGAAGCTGGTGCCTTCCGTCGAGGCAAAGCCAGTGAGAGCATAATCCAGAACTTCCTTGATCTTGTCGTAGTTTTTCTTCTTTCCTAGACTCCCCGAGTCGAAATACGTGGCGTGGGAATGCTTCGGCGATAAGGAGATGAGCGTGCAGTGTTCATCTCTGCGCAAAAAATTCAAATGGAATGTGTTGGAAAAATAATGATGATGATCTAATAAAGCCAATCGACGGTGGCGAGTGAATACCGACTTACTCGGGAAAGTAAGACACGAGAATGTATTCCTTTGTCTTGTTCGCCACGAGGATTCTTTTTAGGTACGAGGCCACGATACGTCGTTCGGCGGGGGAACCCAAGCAGCCGTCACGCATGTAGTAGGGGTCCACTATAGCGATGCCCGGTGTGTTCTCTCTAATGATCTGCGTGGCCAGGCTGAGAGAAAAGAGACGGACCATGGTATAGTGCAGCGGGTATAGGTGGAACATATTGAAGATGTCCTCGAACCGCAGGAAGAACAGATCTGCGGGGGCAGTGTCGACGAAGCCCAAGCCTGGTGGCACCTTAACCATGAATACCAGGTGCGAGGTATCTTTCTCCGATAGAAGGCGTCTCTCTATTATCAGCACGCCGTCATGCACACTCTGCAGTTCCGAACTGGCGAGCTTCCGCAAATTCTTAGGTAGCATGGGCTCACCCGCCACATGAATCCTCCACATAATACCCTCGGGTCTTGGTGGCCCCTCCCGAAACCTGATCGGATTCGCAGTTGTTGACGCCACCGGCTGGCTCGAGCTGCTAGATTTTCTTTTCCTGCCCTTTTTTCCTTTTGGAGAGCGGGCAGGCACCGCAATCTGAGCATCGTCCGCCCTATGTAGTGTGTCAGGGCTTAGAATAAAGGGCCGGTTGGTTGTATCAGCTGGCTCTATAAAGGCGCAAGCTGGAGGTGTCTCCTGAGAACCAAACAGACGCTTGGTGATAGTGGCTTTTTCTGTGGGGCCACCAGCTAGGTCTTCTTCGTTGCCAAACTGAGTGCTGAAGAAGTGATCATTCCAGTCTTCGTCGTCCTCGGCCGGATCCTGCGCCATGTGCATATCATCAACATGATCATCCGCCCCACCGCGTGGAGGTGACGGCGAGGGCGGTAAGGGGGCCTTGCCACCGCTTGTCGCTGGCACGACAGGCGGTGCTGTTGTCTGTGGCGTGATGGCCCCCGCCGTCCCCAAACGGATCATGCTCTTTGGCCATAGCAAGAATAAGCCGAAGCAACTTGTGAGGACAGACGGCTCTTCTTCATCCGCTCCTGAGGGTTGAATGGGAGGTTTCAGGTCGTCGCAGCCCCTTAGCACCCGACTAATTTTAACCCTGTGCATGCTATCTGGCATCGGCTTTGAGTGGAACGTGCGCTGCAAGGGTTGAACGATGGTACCCTTGGCAACATCCCTCAGCTCGTTGTTCACGTAGCATAAGAGAGTGCAAGGAACATCCGTCTGCGGAAAACATGTACGGCGTCGTCAGAGCGAGATGCCATAAGAGTAATAGATGGCATGAAAGGCGGTAATTAAAGCAATTTGTTTACCGTGATGGCGTCGAGATCGGCTAATGTCGACGCACCGCATACGGCGATGGGCGTGCAAGAGACGGAAGGGCTGCTTGATGGCGCGGTGCTGGGCGCCGGTGTATTCTCCCTACTGACGGGTGCTTGGAGCTCCGGTGCCGCCGCGACGATGGCAGGGGGGCACCAACATGTACTCCGGCGCCGCGGTGATGGCAGGGGGAGTCACCAACACTTGCGGCGCCGCGGTGCTAGCTGGCGGAGTCACGAACACGTAGTTCGCCTGATTCGTCGGCGCCGCGTTGTTCGAGTGGCTGCTGACCATGCTTGGAATCGGGCATGGCCCTACTCGACCACCCGCACTCCAGTTCGCTATTGACTCCACCAAGGTAGGCAGGAAGGACGTGAGGGTGATTGCCAGGTTGTCTTGGACGATCTGCGGGATCCGCGCCACTTGTGCCTTAAGTTCTTGAACCTCTCGGTTTTCCTCCTCGCTCCTTCCCGACGGCGCCACATGCGTCCTCGGCGGTGGACCAAAATGATCCACCCAATTCTTACCCCCGAGGCCGGCCAGACGACCAGCCGACGACGGCTTCTTCGTAACCGGCTCTATTTTCTTGGCCTGGTTCATCGTCCTGTTAAAAGGGTTATCCCACCGGGTGGCCGCCGTCGACCCCTGGGATGAGGAACCCTGGGATCCATGACTAGCAACAATTTCCTCCTCCTGTAGAAGAAGTAACAGTGAATCATTTAGATCATCGATTAGATTGCAATCGTGTTGATCCGCGGTAATTAGATTATACTTACCACAATTTCCTCGAATTCCTTCACCGCAGGATCCGCGGTGAGTTGTTTGGTTTTTGGGTCCACATGGTAACGGGCCCTGATAAAGTTTCGAACCTTCCCGGGTTCGAATTTGGCAAAGGGGTTTTCTATCCCCTTGGATCTATACTCTTCGTCCTCCTTATTCCATTTGGCCTCCGCGGTTCTGTATCCACCAGATCCGAGATGGTGATGACCTATATTCATCGCCTGCAGCACCTTTCCCCGATTACTATTGGCCAGGGCTCTTTCGGATTCACACCTCTCCTTGAACTCTCGGTACTGATCTTCGGTGATCTGCGGGTCAATCTTCTGGATCTCCTCGAGACTTTTGCCTTCTTTATAGATCTTCTTCTTTATCCGGGTTCTCCAGCTGGCCAGGGCGGTGCTCATCTTTGTGAGGGCGGATTTGTTTACTTCGTTCCCATGATAATTTGTGTTCTGATACTTAGCGGGGAACTTGTATCTTGCGTGCAGCTTCTCGAAGAGGAGTGTGCGCAAGTGGCCATTATCTTTATGCCGTAGATTCTCGGTGTTGATCGAGATGGTTGTCCGGGTGATCGCCGCCACTTGCCCACCGTACCCTTTGACGACAAGGGCGGGCTCCAAAGGAACCCCTGATGGGCTCACTTCGGTAATTTCCTCCCTGACCGTGCCGACCGTGTTCGGGCGCCGGTCCTTCGGCTTCTTCTTCTTCTTCTTCTTCTTCTTAGGAGGGTTGCTACCACTCCCTGTGCCCTCGCCGCCATCAGTGGTTTCATCGTCCGCCGTTCCTTCGGCTTCTTCCTCCGCGTCTTCCATCTCATCATCCTCGCTCTCCGAAGGATGGTATTCTTCATCGTCTTCTAGCCGCTGGGCCGCCTCCCAGAATGTCAATTGTTTATTCGGAGGTCTGAGTTCTCCTTCAGCGCTGATGCGCTTAGAACATCCAGCCTCGTCGTTGTCACACATCTTTGCACTAATAAAAAACAAATAATTGGTTAAATGCACGGAAAAATCCGGCATGACCTTTGCTAATTTTCTTAAACTAGGAGTGCCCGATTTCTGCCGAAACGGAAGTTAATCAACATTCCGGCAAAAATCGTGACTCGTTTCATACAAGAACCTGCATATATATGGCCAGCATAGCTAGCATACAATAAATGGCCATCATAGCCAGCACAACCAGCATAAATGGCCCAGTATAGTCAGCACAACTGCACAACCAACACACAATAAATCTGTTTCAGCAAAAATTACTGGACTTGATGCATGAGTGATGTTTTATTTCATGCTTGGGTTAAAGAATATATGACCATCTAGTGCTATATTAATCTACAAGCTAAAAAAATATGACATAGTAACAGATTAGTTGCACGGATGCCTCATATGGAGTCCATGCATTGAGTGGACAAGTACAGTACACTATCACATATTTTATAGTTCATCGACAAAATATTCTTAGGACCACACAATACCAACAAGTGCTATCATGTACCAGATGACAGCAAGTTTTGCAAGGGACACCAACACTAGAACAGCTACCACATCTATGGGCATAATGGAACAAAGAAAATAGAGGAACCAGAACACCAGAACAGCTACCATATTCAGTCAGGGGCACAAACATGATCATATAACCTCCTGCACTACTCTGAACCCTAAAGTGTCAACAACCTCCTGCACTACTTTGAACCCTAATGTGTCAATACTGTCAACAGAGATAAATCTGAACCTTATGTGTCAACAGAGTTTTTTTAAAAAAATAAGTGTCGACCCAAGAGTGCAAAACCAGATGTTGTACAACCCTGAAGCATCAGCTTTCGCACTCTCTTATTTAAACTAGCTGAATGCCCGTGCGTTGCTACGGCACGCCGATGAATTAACGGCTATGTTCATCGAGTAGTCCAAAGAAAAAAAATACCCTTTTTCGTGCACCTAAGAACTCACCATTTTCAAAGATTCTCAAGCTATGTTTTATTTTCAACCATTTGATCATTTTTATATGTTCCACTCATTTTTTAAGACACGAAATAGGAGGACAAATTAGCTATCTTAGGAATGCACATTTTATACTGGATGACTAAAATCGTGGTGCCTAGTATTGCAAAAGGCTAACTAATGATTACATCCTGGTCTAATTCGCAAGGGATTCATTATATCACGTATTATATATCCCAGGACTAAAATTTGAAAAAGCTATATCAAAATATGGATTAAATTTGTGCATCTTAGAACATGGTCCCTAGCTCCATGAATCCCCAATTTGGTGTCTAGATTTTAGTTATATCGGTAGCGCTCTCCCTTACTGTTTGAAAACAATAGATTTTAGTTATGTCGGAGAACTGGAAATTTAGTTGTGAATTACTTGTCGCTGAATCGGATGTATCTAACACTAAAACATTTCTAGATACATCTATTACATCGACAAGTAATATGTATCAGAGGGATTAATGATAATCTAATGCATAGCACGGTACAAAAAGAGCAACAGGAAAGAACCCCTGCATCAAATGGAGCATCCAAATGAACTGCGTACTCACGATAAGCAAATACAGACATAGAGACCACAAAAAATGTTTCATGGCATTCTCTTCATTGTAGCTGATCAAACATTCAACAATCTCCTCTAAGGATAGAACGTCTCTAACAATCCGAACATCCACGGGATCCATCTTACTATCAGACTGCCGTATGATTAGTCGTCTATCAAAACCAAGATGAGAGAGCACAGAGCTCTGCAACCATTGCAGCAACTCAAAAAATAACTTCCTGTCCAGGTTGCTGCACCCAAATCGAGTCAAGCATGTGATAAAGGGAGGAAATTCACACTACCCAACCATTCTACACTGAGAGTAAAGTATGGATGGTGATGGCTCGGGTATAATGGAGGCATGAGGCATGTCAGTGATATTGGAGCCAATTGCTTGACACTGAATGTGAACCACTTGTTTGCGTAATCATCAACACCCCCGAGAAGGCCTACGGACACACTGATACCATCTAGAGTTTCACAATACACATGGATCTGCAAAGAATTCAAAACGGGAAAAGGAAACATTACAATTTTTATTTTTTTGATAATTTACGAGTCCTAGAAGTCTGGAATCAACAATAATTTTGTCAGGGAAGTAAATATGGGAAAACAAATATACCTGGAAAGAAAGTCGGACAGACTTTTCACCAAAAGCATCTAAATTTTCTCCATAAATTGCCTCTAGTGCCAGCATGTGTGCCTTTGAAAATTTACTATAGAATCCATTCATCTAAATTTGAACTAATATAAACGACCTCTCTTCGGAGTATTATAAGCTTGTCTATTCACGGACCAATGTGTTACTGAATTCCGTCATTTCAATCTAAATTTTCCACACGTTGCTGCATTACAACCAAACTTATTGACTTGTTAAACTGAAAGTCACACACTGTCAGAATAATGGAAATCACGCATTGTCAGTATGCTCGCATGGTTACCAAGACATCAAATAAAATTGCCAAAAAGAATACAAATTCAGAGAATATACATGTTAATCACGACAATCTTGAGACGTTTTAAAATATTTCATGATACATATTCTCACGTGGTTAATCGCATGGTTTACAATTGGGCCCAAATCCCCCCTCTTTCTCTGAAACAATGTTCAAAATATCATGATTTTGTGGAACTAAGGGAGCTACATTCTTTCCCATTCAAGGGTAGAGCCAAGGACAAAAACAAATGAGGCATATGCAATGACCATGGCCAATGCTGAACATATAGAGTGCAAAATCTTAAGATGGAAAATAAGTTAATTATATCTAAAATTATCACATGCTATCCATATAATTGGTTTTCATCATATGCCAGCCTGAATTACATAAACTTTGATGGATAATGGACATGTCATTTAATCATTCCATATAAAAGCAATACCTAACCTAAACTTTGCATTGGTTAGTTCCTACAGCTAGATGAGTGCCACACTGCGCCCAATCCATCGGACCCCAAATTGCAGAGCTTGCTAGCTTGGTAAACTGCGTACTGATAAATTTATGTAGCTTCTCCCTTTCAAGTTTCAGAAAACAAGGATGACACTGGCTGCCCCACCTTGCTGCAACATGCATTCCAGAAGTAGATGTGATTCCCCAATTGGACTGGGAGAACACGTCGCTCCAATCCCAATTGCCAATTGTCAGAATCAAGTGAGAAACAAGGACATGGGACTCACAGATTCAATGTCGATTATGTAGCTCTAGGTTGTTCCTGTCTCCCTGCAGTTCTCGACAGCTCCTGCCGCCGGCCGGCACACCAAAGATGGCCACGACCTTGGCGAGGACGTAGAATAGGGAGCCCACGCTCCATGCTGCCACCTCCTCCTTGGCTCACCTCCACGGCCGCCACCACATGAACTGCAATCGCCGCCACCAGATCCGTGAAAGGTCGAAATTCAACATGTTTCACGGATCTAGCCGAGGCAGTGCGAGTCGGGGACACGCTCCAGGCCCTCGATTTCTGCTGGTGCGACCGCCAGGTCCCGGCGTCTCCGCGTGACGGCCTCGAGCAGAGGCGACACAACGGTTGTCGAAGGGCGCGCGCGAGATGGAGAGGTGGAGAGGGAGTGGCTCTACAGCGGGGAGCGGGTGAGGTGTGCAGCCGGGACAGGAGCGGTCCTCTCCCTCGGTCAACGCCGCCGTGAGGAGGAGGACGGGATCGGGCGTAGGAACCGTTCGGTTTGTGACTGCGGTGGCAGCCGGCGCGTTTCTATTCTTTCACTTGGCGGTGGCATACCTTGTAAATAGCCCGAACTATGAGGGGCAAATCCGTATTTTACCGGCAGACCAAAAATTTGGCTAGGTGACCAACGGTCCCAATCTTTTTAATAGTATAGATTAATACCTAGAACTAGAAGTACTTGAGCATTTAAACCTTGGTGTACTGAATAATCCAAGGTCAACCACTCTGAAACCACTCTGAAACCACTCTGATCATGGGCTAACCTTAACTCTGAAACCACTCTGATCATGGGCTAACCTCAACTACCTATATCTCTGAAACCACTCTAATCATGGGCTAACCTCAACTGCTAATCATGGGATAACAACAACCATGATGTAGACTATTGCTTATTACAATCAACAACAACAACAGCAAAAAAAATTTACTGCTATATTGTCAGTAGTGTCAACAACAACAGCAAAGGATGATGCACTCCATGAACAACACAGAGACCATGAACAACACAGAAACTCCATTGGAACAAGACAAATATTGTATTCAGTTCTTGTTGTACAACTTGTCTCTGATAAGACCTACCTAACCAGATGCAACAGAATCATGAAGGAAAAAATAACTATAACAGAGCATTTAATTGAGAATTTGAACGTCAGACATATAGATTGCTAACAGTTGAACACACCTAGGAAGAACCACTAGATAAACAACAAGGCAAAGCCAAGTCCTCTGTCCAGGACTAGTCAGAAAATAGATACAGAACATAATTTGATCTAGAACATAATTTGATGGACATCTAGTACATCTAGAACATAATTTGATCACTGTCAGAGGCATCAATTAAATCATCAGGTGCTAACCCTAACCATTGCTCGAGGAGAGAGGGGGAGAAGGATAGAGGGGAGGGGCAGAGCTCACCTCTGAGATTGCTCGAGGAGAGAGGGGGAGATGACAACGACGAGGGCTGGCGGACGAGGTAACGAGGGGGAGGGAGCGGCAGAGCGCCTTGCCGTCGGAGGAGCGGAGCCGACTCTGCAGGAACCTCGCCGCCACCGACCTCCTCCTCCACGGAACAAGCGCGCGGGCAAGGCGGCCTCCTCCTCCTCCTAGCGTGGAGGCCTCCTCCTCCTCCTAGCGTGGAGGCCTCCTCCTCCTGGCGTGGCGGCCTCCTCCTCTTGGGATGCTGCGGCGGCGCCTCTATGGGGATGGGGACGATGCGGGGATGGGGATGGGGATGGGGACGATGTGTCTGAGGACGACGATGGGGAGGGCCTGATCCGTAGAGCACTTGGCCAGGGTGCGCTACGCCTAAGTGAGTAGGACTAGTCAGATAAGAGGGATGCCACCCCCTTTGCTAACACTAGCACTGCCTTACCCCACTGGTTCCTCCCACTGCTCTATTCTAAACCTGTTAGCACCCAGGTTCAAATCCTGGTGCCACATTTTTTAATTTTATTTTAAAAATACTTTTAAATGTTCCAAAAAATGCCCAAAAGTGGTGATATATGATACAAATGTTTTGTTTTGTTTTTAAAATACTTTTAAATATTCCAAAAATGCCCAAAAGTGATAATATATGTCATAAAAGTGGTACAAATTAAATATGCTTCAAATATGTCATAATAATTTGTCCATAAATATTACAATTTTTTTCGACCACGCGTTTTACAATATTTTTTGAGCTAGCGTTTTACAATCTTTTTTCCCTTCTTTGTCGCGGTTGAATAATTTAGCCCCGACACTTTAATGTTTCTTCTTTCGAACGGGCTACCTTTTTTGGGTAGGGTTGTCCTTTTTCTTCTTGTGATGTATGTTGCTGCATCGTAGTCGTCGTCATCTTCAATCTTTGGGTCGCTGTACTGGTCGAAGTCTTGCTCGTTGGCGACTCCATCCATTCCGATGATGTTTCTTTTTCCTCTCCTCACGATAACACGGCTAGGCTTTGTCGGGTCGGTAATGAAAAAACATTGGTCCACTTTGGTAGCCAGTACCCATGGTTCATTTTTCGCGGCCACGTTTGCACTGGCGGCCTTGGATTTGGCTGCTTCGGGTATAACCATGGTTGTGAAATACCGGTCTTCTCTTTCGACGCTCTTTGCCCATCTGACACGGAACATCGGCACCTTTTCTCCACAGTAGTCGAGCTCCCAGATCTCCTCGATTCTTCCATAGAATCTTTCCTTCACGTTGTCATCGGTGTAGAATTCCGACGTTACGCCTGAGTTCTGATAATCACACTTGTTGTCCTTTTCCTCCGTGTAGAATGTGTAGCCGTTGATATCATACGCCTGATAGGTCACCAGGTTTTGCATCGGTCCCTGCGACAAGATGAATATGATCTTTTCCGTGTCAGAAGAATGCGAGCGCGGGGGATTATCAAGGAGCGTCTGCCTAAACCAACGCGTGAAATCTGAGTTGTGCTCTTTGATTATTTCTCCCTGCGTCCTCTGTATGCCCCGGTCATTGTACTTCTTCTCGATTAACCTTTTGTGCTTCTGTACCAAAGGATCGACCAGTTCTAAATGCTGTAGCGCGACGAGGTTTGCTCGATCAAAGTCTGCGCGTCGAAAATCGAAGTCTGCATGCAGTATGCGACGACCCTCTCAGTGACCAGATCCGTCGAGCTTGCCAAGGTGTCTGTTGACGGGAAGACCGACAGGGTTCTCGATGTCTAGATAATTCGTGCAGAAAGAGATGCACTCTTCGGCCAGAAAGCCCTTGGCTATGCTTCCATCTGGACGGGACCTATTGCGAACGTATCCTTTGATGTGTCCGTTCATCCTTTCGAACGCCATCATGCTGCGGAGGAACATCGGCCCGAGTTGTACGATGTCCTCCACGACATGGACCAGCAGATGCACCATAATGTCGAAGAATGCGGGTGGGAAGTAGACCTCAAGCTCACATAGTATCACCACGATCTCCTCCTGTAGCCTTCCGAGCTGATTCAAGCCAATCGACTTCCTAGAGATGACGTCGAAAAACTTGCATAGGCCAAATAACGTTTCACGGACGTGCTCGTCCATTATCCCTCTTAGTGCGACCGGAAGTACCTGCGTCATTAGCACGGCACAGTCATGAGACTTCATGCCACTGAACCTCTGCTTCGCCTCGTCTAGGTATCTGCTTATCTTGCCCGCGTAGCCGTAAGGAAATTTGACTCCTAGAAGGCACTTGAAAAACTGTTTGATCTCATCCTGGCTTAGAGTGAAGCAAGAAGGAGGGCAGTAATATTCGTTCTTCTTGAACTTTTTACCCTTCCGACGACCTTGTGTCGTCTCCGACTCATGATCATCGTCATCTTCCTGATCATCAGGAGTAGTGCGTCCTCCGTGAAGCTCCTTCCGGATACCCAAGCATATTAGGTCGTGCCTTGCTTTCGGACCATCTTTCTTCCTATCTGGCATGTTGATTATGGTGGCGACCAGACTCTCGCACACGTTTTTCGTGATATGCATGATGTCGAGGCTATGAGGCGTGCGGAGAAACTTCCAGTATGGCAACTCCCAGAAAACAGACCTTGTTTTCCATACCTTCATCAGCGGCTTGTCTTGTTGCTGCCTCTTTCGCTTCTTTCCAGGCTTAGGACAATCTTTCCAGTTTTTCAGCAACTCTTCCACTTCTTCGCTGCTCCTACGCTCTGGGATTCCTCGGGTCTCTGATTTGCCATCGAACAGGTCTCCACGTTTTCTCCATGGATCATTCTTGCCGAGCCACCTCCGGTGCGCCATGAACACGGTTTTCGATGACCCTGGATATTTCTCTAGTTGGAGATAGCTTGTGTTATCCATGCACCTAACGCATGCGCAGAATCCTTGGATAACCTGCCCCGAGATATATCCGCAACCTGGATAGTCTTGCACCGTAGTGATCAACGCGGCTCTCATAGTGAAATAATCTTGTGCGACGGCGTCGTAAGTATTGGCTCCAGATTCCCATAACGTGGCTAGGTCCTCTTTCAACAGCCCGAGATATAGATTGATGTCAGTACCAGGTTGTTTCGGCCCTTGAATTAGCATACTCATTTGTATGTACTTCTTCTTCATGCACAACCATGGAGGGAGGTTGTACATCCATACAAACACGGGCCAAGTGCTGTGCGTGCTGCTCTGGCTACCGAACGGATTGAGTCCATCGATGCTCGCACCAAGCCTGATGTTCCTCGAATCTCCACCGAATTGTGGGAATTCGAGGTCCAATGCTTTCTACTGGCTAGTATCTGAAGGGTGCGTCAACATCTCATCCTTTTCGGGGTCATCATCATCTCCTGGCTTCTTCCTTTCCGCATGCCATCGCATGAGCTTCGCTTCCTTAGGGTTCGCGAAATAGCGCTGCAGACGAGGAGTGATAGGAAAGTACCATAGCACTTTTCGAGGTGCTTTCTTCTCTTTCTTGTATCGACTCACGCCACACACCGGACATGTGGTTTTCTCCGCGTCCTCGCCCCGATAAATGATGCAATCATTGATGCATACGTGATATCTAACGTGCGGTAGATCGAGAGGACAGACGATTTTCTTGGCATCCTCGATACTAGTTGGACATGTGTTCCCCTCCGGGAGACGATCGTGCCAGAATGCCATCATATCGTTGAAGCTTGCGTCGCTCAATTTGTGCTTTGCCTTCATCTCCATAGCCTTGAGCGTTACATTCAACCGGGTATCATCGGGCCTGCATCCTTCATACAATGGAGTAACCGTGTCTTTCTCAAGTTGCGCAAGCTTGGCTTTCTCTCTAGCGGCAGCCCTGGCGTTACTCGTCTGCTTGAGAAGCATCTCTTGCACATAAGGGTCCCGCACCCAGCCTGACGTTGTTCCATCGTCGTCTGCTCCTCCGGCATCTAGATCATCATCATCCCGGTCTGCTTCCGCACCTTCACCATCTCCAGGAGACTCTTCATCATCTCGCCCGTTCTCGCCGTGATGATGATCATCGTCATGTTGGCCACCTTCTTCACCGTCTCCATCATCTACGTCATCGCTTATCCAACGAGTGTATCCATCCATGAAACCATGGCGGAGCAGGTGCGCCTGTAGATTCCCGGAATCTGGGTCGATCACCCAGTTGAGTTTGCATCTTCTGCACGGACATCTTATATCTGTCTTGTTATTTCGTATCATGTCGGCCGTCGCACATTTCAAAAATCTAGCCACAATGCCTTCGCTCATTATGCGGACCATTTTTGCCTACACGATGTACACGGTACAATTTTGAAGTCTATTAGAACCACATAATGAATGCATGCATGCAATGGTCGATAGAAAATTTCGGCATGACCTATCCTAAAATTAGGACCTTTGCGAAATGCCAAAGTCTTGCCAAAATGGAAATGAATCAACATTTTGGCAAAACAAATGGCAACTTGTTCACATACAAACACAAGAGAGAGAGAGAGAGAGACCGATCCATACACACATGAACATATCATTATCCTCTCCATACACACATGCATGAGCATCATCGATACTCTCCATATACACACACATATGACCATCGATCCTCTCCACATACACACATCATGAGAATCAATCATCTACATACATATGAGCACATCATCCATATACACATGAACACATCCTTACATGGACAACTTACCGAGATTAGAGACCGATCGCGAGAAAGATGGAAAGGAGAGGTGCGTGCGTCGACCGGAGAAGGATAGATGAGAGACCGGAGACCTCCTCTATTACTTATGTAACATCCAAAGCAAGTTTTACATGCTAAAAATGGTGAATGTGTGGAGAAATTGAGGTGGGAAGGAGAAGATCCCGACTAGATCTAAGGAGGAAGAAGAAGGGGAAAGTGAAGTGTGGGGTGGTGGATGTGGTCACACATGTGCACATAAAGTGCTGTCCTAAAGAAATCGACACATCCGTGGCGCACACGGCCCTAGTGCGCCACAGGGAGTACAAACATCTGTGGCACATTATGCCATGTGCGCCACAGATGCTCCTACTCCCTGTGGCGCACTAGGCCGAGTGCGCCACCGAAGTTTGTGGCCGTTTCAGAGCAGAGGGGGGCATGCGCTTAGGCGTAGCGCACCAGCCCCATGTGCGCCACAGATGACCCTAACAACCATGGCACACATGACTATAGTGCGCTACAGATGTTTGGCGTGCGGCCAACAGGGCCCTGGCCCACACACATCTGTGGCGCACTATAGTCATGTGCGCCACGGTTGTTCTAGTTATTAGTAGGGCACTGCCCACAGGTGAGCCACGCCTGTTTTAGCCGTGGGGCACTTCAACCATGTGAGCCACGGATGTGCTGATTACCTATAGCCGTTTTCTTAGTAGTGTATATTTGGACATCCAATCCATTCCTAGTACTACTTCCAAACCTTTAGTTCTGAGTACTATTAGATTAGCATAAAAATCTATGCCATGGATTCGGATAGGGACGGCCTTGCAAATTTGCCTAGCCTTGGTGGTTGATCCGGGAATTTGTACAATCATCACATGCTTCAATTTGGTTGGCTGAATTTTACTATTGCAGGCAAATTCTTCGGTGACAAATGAATGCGATGCACCAGAGTCAAACAACACTCTTGCAAGTACTGAATTAACAGAAAACATACCCAGCACGACGTCTGGCGCTTCCTGAGCTTGTCCAGCATGCATGAGAAAAAGACGGCCATTGCGGTTGAGTGAATTCCCTGGGGCAAATCTTCTCCCTGGCTGGACACGACGCTGCTGCTGAGCTGGGACATTGGCGTTGGGGGCTGTAGCATTCTTCTTGTTGGGGCACTCGTTGGAATAGTGGCCTTTATTTCCACAGTCATAACAGGTCACTTGTGACTTGTCCTTGGCTGCGATAGGCACAACATTGCTTCCAGTCCTCGGGGCAGTATTGGTGTTGGCGGTAGCATTGTTGTTGTTGAACTTGTGTGGGGCACGGGTGAAATTGCGTTGCCGGGGTTGTTGTGATTTCCTCCGGGTCTAGGGTTTCCACGGTCGGGGTAGGTCGGACGGGTCATAGGGGGTCTGTTTGTTCTTGGGGCAAATCCTGGAGATGGGTTGGGGCGATACTTTGGGGTCTGATGGGTTCCTGGTTGATGCATCATGCGACGCTTGCAGTTCTCATTGGCCTGGTTGATCTTTCCTTCCATCTGGATAGCGGAGTCGACAAGGGCTTCAATATCAACAAAGGGGATATTGACTAACACTGTCTGCATCTCGTCATGCAGACCATTCATGAATCTTTCTTTCTTCTTGGCTTCGGTGTCTATCTCGTCCAGGGCATACCTAGCTAATGACAAAAAATTGTCACGGTATTCCACTACAGTCATCCTTCCTTGCTTCAGCTCCCTGAACTCGTCTCTCATTCTCTTGATCAAACCTGGTGGTACATGGGTTCTGCTGAACTTAACCTTGAATTCCTCCCAGGTCATCATTTGGCCTCCGGTCATTGCACGAACACTGTTCCACCATGCTCTGGCATCTTCGGCTAGATAATGGGTGGCGAACAGGACTTTCTCGTTGGCTTCCACTCCGGCGACTTCTAGGTTGTTTTCCATGGTTTGCAGCCAATCATCAGCGTCTAGGGGTTCTTCTAACTTGGTGAAAACGGGTGGGTTGGTATTCTGGAAATTCTTGAGCTTAGATCCGTGGTTGTCCTGATTTCCGTGGCCTTGGTTGTTGTGGGCTAGCTGGGCTATCTGTTGCAGAGTGGCTAGGTTGGCTTGATGTTCCGCTCTTTCAGCTTCGCGGTCAGAGGTCAACATTTGCAGGATCTGCAACATCGGGTCCGGGGCTAAACCACTTCCTCCACGTGGCATCTGAAGATTGATATAGATCATGAGAAAAGAGGGAAATTTTCTAAGGTTTTGGGTTTTTGAAAAGTTTTTAGAGTTTGACTCAAGTTTTTTTCTAGCAACTTGCTTTTTCATTCATTCATTCACACGATACAACGCACACCACAGCAAGGAAAAACAGATGGTTTTAAGAACCATTCTGGAAACTACGATACAGTGGGACCGACTACTACTCACTACGCTAGTGCTCAAGTGCTACTACTCCTCGAAATCTGTGGCTTCATCATCTTCAGCATCATTGATGAAGGCGAAATCATCCTCATCGGTGAAGAAGTCCATGGCCTGACCCTCCAGAAAATTATCGTCATCGCTGAGATAAGAGTAAGGGTCTCCACGAAGATCCTCTCCGGCATTCTCCCTTTCCTCTAACTGTATGTCTCTCTCGTGGATGGTCTCCTCCAGAGACGATGGCGAAGACGGGCAATAATGCGCTCCTTCTTGTCAAGCTGACGGCGGCGAGACTTGCGATCCTTCGCTAGCATGGCGATGGTCTGGTCCTTCGTCTTGATGATGGCAGACTTGTGGTTGCAATAGTCATGGCAGTTGTCCAATTCCTGCTGACGATCGTACATCATGAAGCTAAGGTGGTCCAATCGAGTCTTCAGCTCGGGGTGGTATGGGGATTCCAATGGTTGGCCATTTGCATCATGCCTTGGGAAAAACTCAAAGCGAGTACCCTTGATCTGATTGATGCTCTGCCCACACAGACGGGAAAGAGCTTCCTGCATTGCTCTGGCAAGTCCATCGAGCCAGTTGTTTTCCCTCAAGGTAAACTCAATTCCCTCCGCAGTGGGAGGTTCAATCTTTCCTCGGAGACTTGCAACAATTAGCCACTGCAGATCTTCTCCTCCTTGATCATTGAGCTGAGCTCCGAAGAACTCGGGGTGTGGACGCTCTAGAAGTTCCGAAAGCTGATCAGATCCCTCTCAAAGATAAGGTCTCCCCCATTCCCCAGTTGGTAAAACTGGCTGTACTTCACGTCCATCTATAAAAATAGAGGATGAGTAGATTAGCAGAGTGATCAAGTGTGTCAAAATTTTATCTATTTTGCAAGATTTTTTGAGGAACATGAATTTTTATGAAAGAATTAAAGAGGTAAGAATGAGAATAAGTTTTCGAAAATATTTGTTTTCTTTGGTTTTGAAACTAAGTTTTTGGTTCAACGTCCAATCTAACTAGGGTCTCCTATGGTCAGGATGGCTCTGATACCAACTTGTCAACACCCGGATTTTTCAATCCTAGATGCCTGTTATGCCATACATCGCAATCCCAGGATTACCATTTTTGCGAGACATAATAGAATTGCATACCATAGTACATCATCCATTACAAACGATACATAAGTTCTTACACAAATAGGGATCTCATGATCCAGTTCTTAATACAACATTAGGCAGCGGAATACATAATAATAACGGTAGCGTAGGCGAAGCTCCATCTTCGGGGTCACAGGCAATGCTGACGATGGGAGATGATCCTAGTTGTCGTAAACTTCCTGGGGTCCATCTTCCAGGTACTCCTCTTCATAGTCTGGCCATGGGAATAGCCAGGGACAAAGCCATGAGTACTCTTTAAGTACTCGCAAACTAATACTAACAAGAAAAGGGGTTTTTGACTAATAGGACACTAGGCTCTAGGGTTGTTTTGCAAAAGCCAGATTTATCTCTTCTAGGTTCCAAAGCTAGTCACAATTTTATAATTCCTAAGTGGGAACTTGTATTTCATATCACAACTCTGTTGTGGTCAAGTCAAAGTCTCAATTCATTTCACAAGTCATTTTGAAAAGTCTGACGGGGGAACAGTATGGCCACTCCAACTGTCCATAACCGCGGACGCGGCTATTCGAATAGTTTGACACTCTGCAGAGATTGTACACTTTCACCACAACATTCGATACATCCGTCAGGAACAAATCCTGAATTCACCATATTCAGTATGCGGATAATCAATCCTAACCTTTCCATTACATGCCCTAGTACAAGCACCTCTCCTGTGAGTTTGGCCTCCCAACCATGACCAGCTGTCATCTTGGGTACTGCACAGGTGGACAATCTTCACAAGGTAGCCTCAGCTCAGACCTTGGTCGTGAGGTAACTAATACTAAGGTATATAAGTTTCCAGTCAAGCCCTACCCAATATTCGGGTATTGTGGTTGTATGCTAAAATTGGAATGGTATCGCATCCAGAAAACCATCAGTTTTATAAAGGGCTAAGGCTCATGCCTCAACATTTTCATCACCAAAATCATCAAGTGTTTGGAAACACATGTCCAAAACATTTCAATAGAATGATCCATCATTCCAAGGTTTTCATAACCATTTTTCCACCAAGTATTCCCATCTAAAAGTTGATCAAGTTTTATGCTTAGCACTAGTATCTACAGGTGGGGGGTAGTACTAAAGAGGGGTGGTAACTAGTGGAGTTTCACTAAGTCCAACCTTATATCTCAGGCTGATATCAAGGCTTCTAGCTTAGGCCAAATTTTATGCTCTTTATGCAATCTTCAGCACCACTTCTAGTATCACTCTTAGGTAGACTCTAAGTAAGCTTTGATAAAGAAAATAAAGTGAGAAGCTTGCACATAAAACTAGGATTGGTTTATCAAATGGGTATGATCACATATGCTTAAGGCATAGTAACAAGTAGGGGTTTGTTGCATCAGTAGGGTATCTGGCAAGGGTTAGCTTGCATCAATATCAGTATAAGCTTGCATAGGTATAGTATCTTGCAAGTGTTAGCTTGCCTTGTGCAGAGCAGTGGTTGAAGTTCTCCTCGGCTCCTTCTTCGTAGTATCCTCCTTCCTCCTCGTAGCCTTGGTCGGTACTAGCGTCTATGAAGAAATACGAGGTACACAATCACCAAACAATACTTAACTACTTGCAATCATCACACACAAGGGTCCCATAGATGATCTAGCATCATCTCTAACCTTACAAGGTTAAGGCTTGATTTGATTCTTTTTATTTTTAGAAAAGTAATTTCTACTCATTGAAAAACTACTTAAGATTTAATAATCTCCAAACCAAATATGGGATCATGTTGACACATGTCATCACCACATATTGTAGTCCATGGGAATGTGATTTAAAGTGGTGTCACAATTTAATAAGGTTTTACCCTTTTACTTTAATTAATTATAGTGGCTAGAAATGCTTATGAAGCATTCTTTTATTACTTGAACATTATTTCTGCAAGTAAACCTATATATTTTTATATATTATGAAAGGTATGGTTAAATGTGATTTTTGAGAGTTGGAATCAACTCAAAAGCTTTTATGGTTTAAATTTGAAAAATGTTTGAATGCAGAAAAGCTTCTGCCTTGTTATTTTTACTATGGGTGATCTACAGATCCAAATGACTTGAATCCAATGGGATTGGATTCAGCATTCATAGGCCTTTTCAGCAAAATTGGTTTCATCCAATTTGGTGCACTGAATCGATCTGGGTTGATTTTTGAAAATGGGTACAGAAGTGTGTTTTTATTAAAATAGAAAAAGTTTAGTTTGAATCACTGGGCTTGCGCGGAAAATTCGAACGGGCCGGCCTGCTAAGCGCAGTGCTCCCGCGGGCTGCTTAAGTGGGTGTCCCCACTCGTCAGTGACACGGGGCTGGGCGAAGCAGTATGGGGCAACGTGGATCGTTCGATCTAGTTCTAATCCAACGGCTGGGAGTCATCGTCGACGCGAGACAACTCCGGTGAGAACGAAACCTAGCGCGGCCAGTGAGGGGTACTGGGGGCTCTCCGGGGTACGGGCGAGGGTCGGCGAGACGGGCGAACGACAAAGTCGACGACGACGAACCTCCTGGTACCGGTGGCTTCTCCTGGGGCTGCTCCAATCGCTGGCTCGCTTCTTCTCCGGCAGCGGCAGGCTCCAGTGAAATTCCGGCGAGGTGGTGCTTGCCTTGCTCTGAGAACGGTGTGGCACGGTCAGGAGGAGAGGGGAGTGAGATGGTGTGAAGAAATCGTGCGGGGGTGGCCTCTATTTATAGTCGAGCGAGGGGACCGTCGGGGCGCACGGTGAGCTCGTCGGGGGCGACGTTACAGGAGGCTAAAGGCATGGGCAAGGGTAGGGGACGGTGCTATGTCTCCTGGCGATGCTCAACGACATGGTCGCGAGGCATGGGGCGGTGTGGTTTGGTCTGGAACGGCGGTGCTCTGCGCGACAGAGGCGGCGTCTTCGACGGCGTGCGGTGGCTGTATGGCACGGGGCGGAAAACGGGGATGTCTGGCGGTCTCCTGGGTCGGTGGTGGTCGTGTGTGCACGCGGTGAGGGCGGCGCACGGTTTGTGGGTGATGGTCGAGGGTGGCGCTCTGGCGCATGCTCGGCATGGTCTGGGCGCGGCTTGTGCGCGTGGTACAGGGCTTGGCAACGCTCGCGGCTAGGACAGTGAGTGGAGGTGGACGGTGGGCTGCCTCCCAGACAAGGTTGGGACGACTAGTTCTTCCTCTAGCCTGCTGTCCACAATGGGGTGACATTAAGGTGCTCGGCTGTTCACCATTAATGGCAATAACAAGCTCACAGGGGTGCTAGTGTTGGGCTAATCTTTCTAGATGATCTACTGAGCTGTGTGTGAGCTAACTAGGGAACAAGTTAGGCAAGAATCACTGCACACTATAGTGTTTGATGTTTTGTTTGATTTGTGTCTACAACCTGTTTGATGAAATGGCCGCATGAAATCAAGTTTTGAATTTTGAAATTAATTTTGGTGGGTTTGCTAGATTGGTGCTGGTGAGTCTGCAGATGCTTGGGTTTTGAAAGTTGAGCTTGTTTGAGTTGTTTTTGAAAATGTGGGATCTTCCCATATGAATAAGATTCAATTTGGAATTGCCATTTAAACTATGCATTTGAAAGTTTCTGGATGATCACAAAGTGGGCCTTGATACCTTGTTATGAGTACATTCAAGGGGTGCAAAGATCCAGAAAAGTTTCTGTTAGGTTTTGAAAGTTTGAGACAGCCAAAGTAGGTATGGTAGTTAAATTGGCCAAAATGACCATTCATTTCATATATGTGTTTTGATATACTTGTCTTTAGGAAAAGTGTGGGAAAAGTTTTAGATGACGTTTATTTCATCTAAGAAACATTTTACAAGCAATGGATAACACAAACAAGGTGGTTTTTAAAGAAATCAAAATCAATGCATACACATATGCATGCATTCATAATTTTATTTAGCAAAGTTTTTGTTAACCCTAAATGTGAGGATTAGAAATTGATGATCCAAGTTTAGTATTTTTGGGATGTTACATGCCGGAATAGAGACTTTCTGTCCCGCAAATCTCCCCTTCGGTGGCGGCCGCGCATCGGAACTTTTTGTGGCTTTCTGGTCGATGATTTAGGGTTTTTGGGTCGGAGGCTTCTTATAGGCAAAGGAGACAAGGTCGGTGGAGAGCCAGGGGGCCCACACCCCCTGTGGGCGCCACCAGGGCTGGCCCGCACCAAGGGGGCGAGACCACCCTGGTGTCCTCCTCCACCTCTGCTTCGTGGTTCCGTGTTGCTCCGTGAAAAATAGGAAGATTGGCTTTTGTCACGTTCAATTCCAAGAATATTGATTTTCTGCCTTTTATGGAACCAAAAACAGAAGAAAACAGGCAATTGGCACTGTGGCATTTTTTCAATAGGTTAGTTCCAGAAAATGTATAAGAATACCTCAAAGTGTAGACAAAGCAAAGCAAAGTAGATACTAAACAAGCATGGAACATCAAAAATTATAGATACATTTGTGACGTATCAAGCATCCCCAAGCTTAACTCATGCTCGTACTCAAGTAGGTAAGTGATAAAAAGAATAATTTTTGAGGTGACATGCACCATCAAAATCAAGAACAAAGCATAAGCATTGAAAGCTGGGATCAAAGTACTCTAAACATGAGCATGAAAGATGGAGTTCTAACAGTAAGACAAAGTAACTATGCATGCAACATGAAAAAGATACAAACAAAATATTCATGAATAATAATGCATTGAAAGATGTTTGTTTGTTTCACATACATAAAACATGGCATAGTGGCATTCAGATTGTCCCTCATGGAGAAGCAAATAAATGCATAGGACACCTTCAAAGTTCATAAGAGTGAGTAGATACAAATAGCACAAGAACAAGTAATATCAACAATATGCATCAATCAATAAGTTTTGGGACAATGCACATAGAACTAAGAATGGCAACTATGCTCTCTTAACTGGTGCCTAAGGATAGAAGGTGGAGACTCAATATAATAGTGGAAGAAAGACCCTTCACAAAAGGGAAGGAGGGATTTCAAGTTTCATAAAGAGCTTCCAAAAATTATGGTACTTGTTAGCTTTAGTGATTAAGGTTAAAGTGAAGTGATTAAAGAATCTATCATAAGAATCTTGAAGTGTTAAGGTAAAAGTGAACAAACTATGGATTATATGCTTGACAAAGTATAAGTTGGCAATCTCATGTCCCTTGAATACGAGGGCCGCTCCTCATGCTACTCAAATTTAGTCACCTATAAGTTCTTGTCATAGTAAGTACATGTGTATCATAGAGAACCGCCAACGGGGTATCCCTTGCACATGATACAGGAGCTATCCCATAATCAAAATGACAAGGCAAGCAGACAATGAGCATCTCAGCAATCTTTTTATTTGCTATTTGCATAGGTTTTTACTGAGGATGCTTCATAGATTGCTCATTATGGTGATGCTGCAAGTTTCCACCATGATTAGGCACGGCTTAGGCTAGCGGCCCAGGCGTTTCTCTAACACAAAATACATAACTCCATGGACTTACAAGCTCCCTTTTTATTTCACACCGGCGACATCAATAGACAAAAGAGCATGTTATCAACTGTGTACGAAGTACAAGTGTAATGTTGAAAGCGTTCCCCGAGACAGCACGGTTCTGCTAATTCCAACATATAAGTGAAAGCATATACAACATAGATGACAAAATGGTTCAAGTTTATTAGGGGCAAGAAATATAATGTGTGCCATCAAGTTTGTGAGAGCTTTAATCACTAAGTTTTCACATAACAAAATACTTTTTAATTGGAAGGTATGAAAACAAGAATATACTTGAAATGGTGTAACACACCATGCATAAGAATTTATAGTGTACACTTTGAAATAACTTGGTTTCTTGGGAGTTGGATGCATGAGTAGAGCTTACTCATACAAGTGGAGGCTAGCAAAAGACTGGGAGCGACCAACTAAGAGAGCAATAATGGCTATAATCATGCAGAGCGACAAAACATTATTAATCAAAGCATAAAGTGGTACCACAAGTAAAAAACTAAATGATCATAGAGGCTAGGGTGACTGGTTCATAGTCATAAAATGGTGTGAGAATGTGCCAAGTCAACCCAAACAAAGCATCAAAGGAGAATACCATAATACTATGCTTTCGCATGCTAAAACAACGCATGATTCTTTTAAGGCACATTAAGCAATCCTAATTGTTTGGAACAAGTCATTCTACCGCAATAATTAGTAAGCATAAGGTCAAAACAACACCTAGCATGACATGATAAAGTCTAAGTCATAGTCATAGCAATCTCCCCTTTGTACCACTTAAGCATGAAACTTTCTACTCTTTTCCAACATCAAACGACTTATTTGAAACAACTCACAAAGATAATAATCAATAAAGATCAGTGATCTTGTCTCACAAATCCACAAACAAGAACTAAAAATTTCTAAGCTGAAAGCACAAGAAAACTAAGGCTAAACACAGTGCTAGCTAAAGTGAACACTCACAAAACAATAAGAGTGAAAACTAGAGTGTTCTAGGCAATGAAAACAGAGTGTGTCTCTCT
This sequence comes from Avena atlantica, assembly GCA_910589765.1. Taxonomy (NCBI): domain Eukaryota; kingdom Viridiplantae; phylum Streptophyta; class Magnoliopsida; order Poales; family Poaceae; genus Avena; species Avena atlantica. The sequence continues at coordinate 3,782,887 of OU342736.1, read as the reverse complement.
CCAAAAGAAGTGTGTTGTAATCAACCAACTTTATTCAAGCAAACTAAGAAAACAAAAACCAAAAAATAAAACTAAGACGCTCCAAGAACAACACAACTGTGCATGAAACAATAAAAACGAAGTGTCTAGAAAGACCTGCGATTTTTTTGATGAAGAAGGGGATGCCTTGGGAATCCCCAAGCTTTAACGCTGGTACCTCTTGAATATTTCTTGGGGTGACACCGGGGTGGCATCCCCAAGCTTGAGATTTTGTCCATTCTTCATCTCATTACATCATTCTCTCTCTACACCTGAAAATTTTCCTTCATACAAAACTTCACACAATCTTCATTAGCAACATTAGTGTATTCAAAAGATATTAGACCTTATTCAACGCTTTGGAACAACAATACTTTTCACTAAAAACACAAGCTACTGTAGTAAGTCCTTCAAAAAGCTCAATTCCCCAAAAGAGAACTCAAAAAGGAATCAATAAGAAGCAAATGCAAATACTGGCAGAAATCTGTCAAAAAAGACCAGCACATAGAACCAATTTTTTCGAAGACCTTCTGTTGCTCAAATCAAAAAGTGTTGAACTAACGAAAGTTAGCTAACATACTGGGGGATTTATTTGTAAATTTTCATCTCAATCCAAATTACAGAGACTCCTCACGTATTTTTCTGGTGGATGACAGAAATCTATTTCGGGACAGCAACTCCCCAAATCTTACTTCCCTCTCATTAGAGATCATTCTTGGCACAAAAATCAAACAAAAAGGATAAGGAGAGGTCATTACAGAAGTAATAACTTCCAAGACTCAAGAAAACTCTTGGGTTATCTCCCAACAATTACTTTTCTTTAACGCCTTTAAGTTAGGCTTGATAGTTTGAGAAGATGCTCACATAAGAAATATGAATTGAAGTAAAAGAGAGCATCAAGAAGCAAATTCATAACACATTTAAGTCTAACCCACTTTCTATGCATAGGAATCTTGTAAATAAACAAGTCATGAAATCACAAAGCAACAATCATAGGAAAGCAAAACGAGCGCAACTTCAAAACTTTCAACATAAACAGGGGAAACTTAATATTGTTGAGATGCATAAACCATGTTTCCCTCTCTCATAATAACTTTCAGTAGCAACATGAACAAAATTAACAACATAACTATCACATAAAACATTCTTATCATGAGCCACATGCATAAAATGATTATTACTCTCCACATAAGCAAAGGCATTCTTATTAATTGTAGTGGGAGCAAATTCAACAAAATAGCTATCACTATTATTATCATCACCATAATCATCAAATATAGGAGGAATATTGTAATCACAATAGATTTTCTCCTCAATAGTAGGTGGACTGAAAATATCATACTCATCATTGTAATCATCATAAATTGGAGGTTTGGTATCATCATAAGCAATAGAATAGCTATCTTCCCAAGTGTGTTCATTTGTAAACATATCATCATTGGAAGGAACATGGATAGCACTAACAGAACAACAACTATTAATATCATCATTTTCAGAATTGGTACCAAAGAGAATTTCAATATCAAAAGTGGTGTGATTTTCCCAATCATGATCACTACTATAGGTAACAGGCATAGGAACATCATCTAGTTCAGACTCATCAGCAAAAACTATGATAGGAGCAACATGATTAGAGGAAGATACCGTTTCCTCTCTCCTTTTACTCTTCTTCTTCTTCTTCTTCTTCTTCTTCTTCTCCTCTTTAGGAGGGAGAGGCTTGAAAGGAAGCTTCTCCACATACCCTGGCTTATTGTTAGAGACAATAGAAGAAACTTTGGAGGATTTCCCCTTTTCATAAATAAGAACAAAACTCATATCAGTCCTATCATATTTTGCTAAAAGATCATATTTTATAAGATTTTGTATGTAAGTATTTGCGTGGCAATTATCAACACAATAAAGATGACACCCATGCAGGACGCAATTCATACCAAAAGCACTCACGTCTACCAAAGAATTTTTTCTTGATAACTCTTCACACCCCAAAAACAATGTAAGTTCATCATGGTGATTATCAGTGATCGCGTTATCACAATACAAGCTTGCAGTACTCATATAGCCTGAGCATTGAAAATTGAAATGACCCACTTCATAGCAGATTTCACAAACAAAAAGGGTAGAGGGCACAATTTTTTTACCAAGATCATTTAGAGCCTTATACCACGTTCTGATTTTTTCATTCTAGTGGGTGATACAATATTCTTCTTCTATTTGATTCTTCTCACAAGGTCTATGCATACCACAAAAATTAACATGCTTATAAGAAATAGTACTTTTAGAAGTTTGAGCATGTTTATTGCAATCATTAATAATATTTTCATTTTCCATGAAAGTGTCTTTAAAAGGTTCATGATACATGTCCCATTTTTATTTAGGAGTATTAATTTGGGAAGCAAAGGCTCTATAATATATAACAAGAATTTGAGGATCAAGACCATATTTAGCACTAAGCTCTTGAAAATCAGCAGTTTTAGCAAAAGACTTAATGCATACTCATAGTTTATACCTAGTTCTTTACCTTTGTTGTTATCCCAATCTTCGGTATTGCTTTGAATTGTTTCAAGAAGATCCCACTTAGCTTTGACCTTCTTACTTGTGAAGGATCCCTCTGAACAGGTATCTAGATAGTCCTTGTAATGTCCTGAAAGCCTTGCATAAAAATTATAGATAATAATATTACTGGGGAGCTCATGAATGGGACATTTGAGCATTAGTGACTTCAATCTTCCCCAAGCTTGGGCAATACTTTCTCCATCATGAGGGTGAAAATTATAAATATGATTCCTATCTTTATGAAGTTCATGAGGAGGATAAAATTTAGAGTAAAAGAGAGATTCATGTTCCTTCCTCTCCAAATGATGAGGATCATCTAGTAGCTCATACCACTCCCTTGCTTTGTCCCTAAGTGAGAAAGGGAATAGCTTCCTCTTAACTTGGTCCATTGAAATACCTGCACACTTGAACAACTTGCTTAATTCATGTATAAAGAGTAGATGATCACTTGGATGGAAAGTTCCATCTCCAAAATAGCAGTTATTCATAACTCGTTCAACAATTACAATAGGTATTTTCAAAAGGTACACTTTAAGTATGTGGATTTAAAATATCACAAGTATCATTAGAATTACCACATATGGGAGATAAAGTATCATAAGAGCAAATTTTCTTCTCTAAATCTAGGGAACTAAAATGATCTTTCTCATAAAAGCTAGCTTCCCCAAGCTTAGACATTTCCATACCATTAGTAACAATGGTGTTCAAAAAATTCATAATAATAACATTGCTATTAGCATGCAAAGAAGGTTCAATAGGTTTTTTAATTTTCTTTTCATACCACTCAAGTTCTAACTTAGGAAAAGTACTAAAAAGCTCTCTAATTTTGTTTATGTTTTCCATTAAGACTAACTAGTGAAAACACGAAACAAAAAGACAAAATTGCAGAATCTAAAGGAAATAACTTCGAGCACTCACACCGGAGGATGTGAGTACCTTTTACATTACCTCCCCGGCAACGGCGCCAGAAAAGAGCTTGATGTCTACGCACTTCTATTCTTGTAGACAGTTGTTGGGCCTCCAAGTGTAGAGGTTTGTAGAACAACAGCAAGTTTCCCTTAAGTGGATTACCCAAGGTTTATGAAACTCAGGGAGGAAGTGGTCAAAGGTATTCCCTCTCAAGCAACCCTGCAATCAAGATACAAGAATTCTCTTGTGTGCCCAACACACCCAATATAGGTGCACTAGTTCGGCGAAGAGATAGTGAAATACAAGTGGTAACGGTGCCAGAAAATAGCTTGACGGTGAGGCAAAGACTAAAGGCAACAGGAAGGAAGCAAGAAAACATGCAACAGATCTAGTAGCAAACGGTGTTTCAATGCTTAGAAACAAGACCTAGGGATCATACTTTCACTAGTGAAAACTCTCTCATATAAATATCCTCTCTTCAAGATACTACTCTTAACTACCACTACCAGGAAAACGCCTGTTCGTGGCGCACCTGAAAAGGCCATCTATGGCGCACTAGCAGTGCGCCACGAGCCTCACGCTACGGCTATCTCCTAGCCGTGGCGCACTGCCTGGTGCGCCACGGTTGTGTCGAGATAGGCGTGGCGCACATGTGAGTGCGCCACGGAAAGTAGTCCAGGTGTGCCACGCGTATGAAATGATAACCGTGCGCACTACGTGATGTGCGCCACGGATACAAATTTCAAAATTCAAAAAAAAGCGGAAGATCTGGATCTTGCCGTCAGTGTCGTCGCTCGTCGGTGCAGGTCATCGTCGTCGCCTCGTCGTCATCGTCGTTATCGTCGCCTCGTCATCGTCACCTCGTCGGAGAGGCCTCTTCTTCGTCGGAACTGCAAGGAGGAGGAGGATAAGAGGAGGAGGAAGAGGAGGAGAAGAAGAAGGAGGCCACCATCGTCGTCGTCACTGGAAGGAGGAGGCCGCCGTGACCATCTTCACTGCAAGGAGGAGGAAGGAAGAGGAGGAGAAGGAGAAGTAGAAGGAGAAAGAGAAGGAGGAGGAGGAGAAAAATGAGAAGGAGAAGGAGGAGGAGGAGAAGAAGAAGGAGGAGGAAAGGAGAAGAGAGGAAAAGGAAAAGGATAGAAGGGGAGGGAAAAGAAAAGGGGTAGGTGGGTGGGGTGGGGATTCAAATTTTGAATCCTGCCCAACTTACTCGTAGGGCACTAGGTGGTGGTGCGCTATGGGTAAGTTGCCCTCTTTTTTTTCTGTAGGAAAAAACGGTCATTTGACCGTAACTTTTTACTCTTTTCGAATTTCGAAAATCTAAATAGTCGCTAAATGACTGGAGGTGGTTGCGAGCAGATGCGAAATCTCTTTCTCTTCATTTTGTTATATTATACGATTTTTTTCGACATCGTATGCAAAAGTTACGGCCATTTTACCGTGGCATGACTTTTTTTGCAGAAAAAGTGGAAACTCATGGTTGTTAATTTTCCTAGAAACTATACCACATTACCTACCTAAAGATGAAATGATTTTATTTTTTGAAGTGTTTATTATTTTATTTTATTTTTTGTAAAACCTAAAAAGGCGATCCAAGGGGGGGTGGAGTTGATGCATGCCACTTAGCCGTAGGGCACTAGGGCAGAGTGCCCTACGACTAAGTTGAAGCAGCTGTTGCAGCAGACATGCCTGTAGCGCACTATGTCAAGGTGCGCTACGGCTAAGTGACACATCCGTAGTGCACCTTGACCTAGTGCGCTACGGGTATGTGTGTTGTGGCCACATGTGCCTTGGCCCACACATAGCCGTGGCGCACCACCCCCATGTGCACCATGCTTACGACAGTTAGCCGTAGGGAACCTGTGAACCTTTCTTGTAGTTTCTATATTGAACTCATTCAATATATCATCTATGTACTTTCGGCACAACCATATTAGCGTGTCAATCTATCTATATAGATATTGATGCCAAATATTAGGGTTTTGCCTAAGTCTTTCATCAAGATGAAATTCTTAACATGTTTTAATAAGAGATACATCATTTCCAATCAACAATATGTCTTCCACATAATGTATTAGAAATATGTCTTAGCGCTCCCACTTAATTTCTTGCAAATACAAGCATCTTCATCATCTCTGATGAGATTAAACTCTTTTAACAGTTTCATCATGGTGAAGATTCCAGCTCCGCGATGCTTATTTCAACCATTGAAGTTTGCATACACTTTTAGCATCCTTGAAACTAACAAAAACCTTTGGATCGTGTTATGTACACATCCTAGGTAACAATTCTATTAAAATAACTTTGTTTTGTTTGTTCAACTACCATATAACAGAATTATATGTATTGGTTGCTACACTAATCTGTCTAGACTAAATATCGCTATGAAAGATCAAATCTTGTCATAGTTAACCTTTGAACATTGTTGTGAACACTTTTCCCAACATGTCGACTATTTCATAGATGTGAAACATCTATGTCTATTTCTTTATAGATCCAAACACGACTGTAAGGTCTTACACCTTTCTAGAGGGTCTTTCAAGTTCAAAGCTTGATTTCTCGTGTATGGAACTATCACGGATTTTATGGATTCAAGACATTTGACGGAGTCAGGGCTCATCATCGCTTCTTTGCATTTAGTCCATTCATTATTCTCAAATAATGATTCAACCCTCAAATCTTGGTATTTGATTGTTTACCCGGCCTACTTGGTTCAATAGGAACTTTGACCTCCATAACCACAACCTTTGAGGCACGTGAGCCGTGAGCTTTGTTGCTGCCTCCGGAACACTTTTTGGTGCTGCGCAACTTTGCACATACAGCTAAGGTTCTTTTAACCTTATCAAAGTTCTATTGTCCTCGCACTTAACTTTTCACGAAAAATTTCTTCTCAAGAAACTTGACGTTCTAAGCGACAAACACTTTTGTCTTTGGTGTTATGGAGGAATATGTAACACCCTCAGAATCGGACCTATGCAAGTTTTAGCGAAACCCGCCAAACCCGTATAGAAACGATTCAAAGGTGCCCACCAGGCACTTTCGTGCGGGTGGAAAACGAAGTAATAACATTACACAACAGTCCTCGATGGGACCCACAGAACAGATATATATATATAACAGCGACTCCATGAGTCAAGAATACAGATATACAATACGAAGTTACAAATCACCTTGAAATTGACACAGCGTCCGACTACGGACAAGAGGCAAATGGGGCTAAGAGCCCTGAAGAATAATCAATGGCATCCATAACCCTGCCCAAGCCAAGCCGGAAGGGTAACCCTGCTAATGACGTCGATCTCAAAACCTGCTTAAACAAAAGGGGTGCCGACAAAGGGCAAAGGAAAAAAGAGGAGCGTCAGTACTGAGGCCAGTACACGGCGAGGCTAGAATTCGGCGGTCCTCGCCTACATAGGTATGGTGGACTGAGCGGCAGCGGCAGCATGCACTGAACAACCTATAGAGACTCGATACAACTGGCGGTTATCAGAGAGGGGTAAGAATGACCTATTCGGAACCAATCCCGATACTACCTCCAATCAAACCCATCCTGGCGTTTCCCCCTCGACACCGATCGAGGAAGTCAACCGAGGAACTCACACAGTTGGCAATTTTACTTATTCGGTTATCGTTGCAGCAATTACTAGTCAAGTATAGATAATCATCCCGATAAGTTAAGCAGTGGGCACTTTTAATTAACCATTCCGTTGTAGTTGCAACACTTACTAATCAGATACAATTAGCATGAGATAACCCAAAAACCCAGCAGTTGTCGGTACTTTTATTCAGCCATTCCGTTGTAGTTGCAATACTTACTAGTCAGGTACAATGGTCGCAAGCGACACTCCAAACAAGCACTTGTGGGCAGTATTATTTAGCCATTCCATTATAGTGAAGCTGATTACTAGTCATTATAAAGTCAAATTTATAGCAATAAACTTTAGTTATGCTTGTCTATGGTCGAGATACTGTGCTCCAAGTCGTCCATAACCGCGGACACGGCTTTCAGAAAGTTTTAACCCGGCCGGGGTGCACAAATAGCAACACACACACGATCAACCTCGGAAAAACCAAATCAAAACCCAACGAGGTCTTCACGACAGAGCAATCACAAGATTCAGAAATATTTCAGGGGGCCACCCCTTGGAGTACACCCGCAACGAAGTAAGCTAGCTCCGAGACGGACGCGAGGTTTGGGTGGACGGCTGTGAGCGACTGGGAACCCCAAACGGGGCTTGTCGACACCACGAAAACGTGTCCCAATCCTAAACAGTACAGGTGCTATCTGTCGCACAATTTAAATAAAGCAGTAGCATGGCATAAGTACAGGATAGTAAATAAAACCTCAAACTAGTTTGTGGCCCCAAGAAATAAGACGGAATCAAGCTCTGGCTAAGGGGGGCCCATACTCCCCATATGTGGATAGCGCGATAAATCAAGGAACAGGTATCAAGTACTCGGGGTCCTACGTGACACAAGTGGGCGTTCGGAAACCAAATATTTTCTATCACCCACCGATGCCTCTGCTTACTTCAATTTTAGTTGTTAAACAGGAATTAAAGTGAACGATAAGTAAAACTATGATCATCTCCAACATCAACATGCGGCAATACATCAACAACTGTGGCACTGGACGACACGCAACAGCACTTGAGCAAGCGACTACGACGCGCAAGTCCAACTATCTACCAAACAACAGGTAATAGGATGTGTCCAAGGCAATATAGGGCTGCACGGTATATCACGGGTACGAAAACTAGAGCATCGCAACACAGATAGCAATAGATCAACAGGAGGGAAATAAATACTATAAAAGTAAGATAGGTAGAAAGGGGGAGATGCTCGCCTGAAAACATTGTCGAAGGTTCAACCGAAGATCGGGGCGAAGCTCACATCAACTCAACGGCCTTATCCGCGAAGAATCAAAACACTAGAAGAAACACCGGATGCACTATTTAATACAACGGCAGAAGATCAGCATGATGCATGTAGGATGCATGGCATGGCAAGGTGCGATGCAATTAGGTCAATATTAAGTGGAACCGGGGTCCCGACAATTAATTAGGTGGTTCATGTTGTTTAACTAACCCCCGCAATTAAATGTTGTTTCACAAGGCAAAATATATCACCGGTTCGCTACACAAGTTTAATTGAGGCCAATATGAGACTAGATTTGCCCGCATATGGGCCCCATATTTAATTATTAGGTGAATCGGCATAAGGCCCCCAAACCACATGATATGGATGCATGCGTGAACAATTCAATATGCACAAGTTTATATTTCATTTATAAAAATAGGGCTCGAGGAAAAGGGTCACACATTAGGGGGTCTCGACGAACTTGGGGATCCGGGGTTCGGGGTCGGTCTCGGGGTTCAGGGTTCGACGGAACGTTCTCGGGCTCCGGGATCGTTCTCGGATATCGGGGTAGGTCTTGGCGTTCGGGTAGACGAACTTGGCGTGGCGTCGGGGCACATCGGTCTCGCCCTGTACGGTGTTGAACTTGTCGGGGCCGCGCAGTCGATCTTGGCGTTCCCGGATGATCTTGCCGACTCCATGCGAAGGCCATGGCGCTCTAGATCGGTCTGCAGGGTCTCGGCCAACGGATCCTTGAAGGAGGTCATGTCGTCCATGAGGCGACCTTGGCGTTCTGAGAGGAAGTACTTGTCGTCCTCGCGGCGATCTTGGCGACCTCTGGGGAAGATCATGTCGAGCCATCGGGTTTGTTCGGACTTCGGTTCTGTGACGGCGTCATCGGTGCTCCATGAACACCTTGTCGTACCGACGTCACCGGGTCCTCGGCTTGGCATGCATCGCCCCCCGATCACGTATCGGCGCACTCGGGGTTCCGGCTCGATGGCAACTTGAGTTGGTTGCGGTCACTAAGGAAGTTGTTCTTGTTTGTCGTCGTTGTATCGAGGAGGTTGTACCGCGTCTTGTAGCAGCAGTACCACCTCGACACAGCAGAGGCCGACGGCGTCGGGGACCTTGCGGACGAGCACGCGGTCGGAGCGGGGCAGAGAGGCGCTGGCGGACGGGAGCGTCGGGGCAGCGGCGAAGGGTGCGGGTCGGGGGTCGGACGGAGACGGGCGGAGCTCGGCGGGACCACCGGCGACGGCGGCCGGCGACGAGGCGCGGGACAGGCGGCGCTGGAGGCTCCGGCCGCGGCTGCTGGAGCAGGCGGGGAGGCGAGCTCGGGGCCGCGCGGCGAGGCGGAGGGGAGCGGCCCAGGCGGCAGGGTCGCGGACTCGGGGGAGGGGAGGCGGTGCTGGCCGGAGGTGGGCGAAGCTCGCGAGGGGGCGGAGGCGAGCATGGCGGTGAGGGGAGGCCACTTGCGGGGGGGGGGGCGAGCTCGCTGGAGAGGTCGCGGTGGTGGCGGCGGGGACACGTCGGGGCGGTCAAGGGCGTCGTCGGGAGGTGGGGCAGAGGAGGAGGGGAGGCGCGCAGGCCGGGGTCGGGCGGAGCGGGACCGGGCGCGGCGGAGCTTGGGCGAGCTGCGGCGGCGGGAGGAGCGCCGGGGCGTCGCGGTGGGGACGCGGGGAGGGGTCGCTGGCGGAAGCGACGCGCGGCCGCGGCCGGAGGAGAGCAGGGAGGCGCGGGGGAATGAGAAGGGAGCCAGGGGGAGGGAGCGGCGAGGTTGGGGACGCCTCGCGCGGGGTCGGGTGGGGAGGAAGAAGGGGTGGGGCCGGGGGTTGGTGGGGATCGGGGCAGGGGCGGGTCAGGTGTGGTGTGCGGTTACTGTGTGCGTTGGGTGTGTGTGGCCCAGGGTGTGTTGAGTAGTGGGGTGGGTTTAGCCTAGGTGGAGAGAGGGAGTGGTTAGGTGGCAGCTTCTGGTTGGTTGGGGGGAGAGGAGAGGTGAGGTGGCGCGAGCTGATTGGAGGGAGTGAGGTGGAGAGGGGCTGGGTAGAATAGGTTGGGTAGGTTTAGGAATAAGGGGTGGACCGATTTAATTTCTAGGGTGGTCGTTCGGGTCGATTCGGCCCGTTCAACTGCCCCACTAAAAATAATGCAATATTTTATTTGTTTAAACGGATCGTTTGCAAAACATATTTAGTCAAAACAAAATATTCCGGCGACCCGGGTTTGCGTTTGAATAAAGACGGGGCGTTTAGAAAACAGGAACCAGTCTTTCCGAAAATATTTTTATACAAGCACATGCAAGATGATGATGATGCTCAAATGCAATGTGGCATGATGACATGAGCATGCGGTCATGATGATGCAATGCACAAAACAACGCGATTTTCTAGTAGTGGTTTTGCGGGATGCCACAGAATACTCAACGGTTATTCGAAATAACCTACAAAGATATACTTACTCGACTTTGGTTGTAACATCTTACTTATGCATAGCATACCTGTGGCATCCCGCAAAACCACTACTAGAAAATCGCGTTGAATTTGTGCATCGCATCGTCATAATCGCATGTCTTATCTCGGTGCATCAGCATAACATCAGCATGCATCTATCTGTTTGAAACCATTTTGCTAAAAACCCTAATTTTGTTTTCTATATTGAACGCCCCGTCTTTATTCAAAACCCAAAACCCGGGCTTGTCCGGATTATTTTATTTTGTCTTGCATTGGTTTGCAAAGGCCATGTTTTAATCAAATAAAAATTTAAATTATTTTAATAGGGGCAGTCGAACGGGCCGATTGACCCGATCGACCACCCCAGGAAATATTAACGGTCCACCTATCTGCCCCATCTAATCCTAAAGCTACCCACTATCCTACCCACAACCCTGGCCACCTCACTCCCACCTATCACAATCTGCCAAGTCACCCTCTCCTCTTCCCCCACCCAATCAGGTGCCGCCACCTAGCCTACCTCCCTCCCTCTCTCTCTCCTTTCTCTCCCCACCACTCGAACTCACCCAGTACACACGCCTGCAGCCACGCAACACACGCACGCACGCATGCGGCTGCCAGCGGGGTCCCACCCTGCCCGCGGGTCCCGCCTGGCCCACCTGCAGCCAACCTGCCCCCCACCTACCCGCACAGCAGCCGCGCCCTGGGCCCCACACCCGCGTCTCCCCCAGACCACGCGACCACCTCCAACCCCCGACCCCGTTCTCCCCCGCAAGCGGCCACCCCTGCAAGCTTCCTCCGTCCACCTCCCCTGGCCCCTCCCGCCCCGCGCTCGCACCTCTCCTCCGCTCCGGCTCGCCCCTCCTGCCGGCGCCGCCCTCGCTCCGCTCGCCGGCGAGCTCCCTTCCCCGCCTCGCGAGCATCTCCGAGCCGCCTCCGCCCGGCCCCTCCGCTCCCGCCGGCCTCAACCCCCGGCCGTGCCACCGCAGGTCGCCCCCTCCGTCCGCGGCCACCGTCCCCCGTCCACACCGCCGAGCCCCACCCCGGAGCGCCGCCGCTCGCCCAGGCCCCCCTCGCCGGAGCTCCATCCTCGCCGCCCCCGGCCCCAGGCTCCGCCGGTCGTCGTCCTCCGAGCCCGTCTCTGCCCCCTCTGCGGCCGGCCCCGCGGCCGCCTCCTTCCTCGCCAAGGCCGCCGTCCCGCCGACCGTCTGCGAGCCAGACCCCCGCCTCTTCCGCCGACCGCCGGGACCACCGCCTTCGGCCTCCAGCACCCTGCCTCCGTTCGAGTTTCCCCTGCCCCTCCTGCGGCCTGCAGCCTCCGGCCGTGGCGCCACCGGCCGTCCGCAACCGTCGTCGCCGCGGAACCCCTTCGGTGCTCGGCCGCTCAGCCTCTGCTCCGCCAGGGTCGCACCAACGCGTCGAGCTGGTTCAAGCGCGCCCGCGAGCTTTGCCCGGCATCGTCATCATGGCACCTGTGTTCGCGTTCGTGTGATGCCACGTGAATCCTTGCCATGGTTGTTTGACAGCGATGCTGCTGCTGCCTAGCATTAATCCAAATGCTCTAGTTGTTATTGTTGTAAACCATCAGTAACGACCAATGCTAGTTGTGTGATGCCAAAATCCGTCCCCATGCCGAGATCTTCCGAAGACGATCCCCGAAAACCCGCGGGACCCTGAAGCCGTCGACACGGAGCCCCGAGTTCGCCATCACGGGCATGCGGCGCCACCCCCAAGATCTCCTTCAAGCGAACCCCGATAACCTTCCAAGATCGACAGCAACTACCCGGACGCCAAGATCCACCCCCAAGGACGCCCCGACAAGTTGCACAAGGCCCCTGGACTCGACACCCTCGTAGCGTCAAGATCTACTACACGGAGCATTGTCCGATAGTCGGAACCCCCGAAGACCGAACCCGGAGCTGGATCCGAAGACCATATGTGCGACAAGTACTCCGTCATGGACCCGTTTGAAGCAAACTCGAGGACACCGACGCCGAACGCCAAGCTCTTTATCCCGAACGCCAAGAACGCCGATGCGGATACGACAAGTGCTTCACCCCGGACGCCAGGACCGTCGCCATGACCCAAAGACCGCGAATGCGATAAGATCTACCCCGATCCGAAGACCCTAACCCCGGAGACCGAGAACGTTCTCGCCGAGGCCGTCGAACCCTGGACCCTGTCGAACCCCGAACCCCGAAACCCAAGATCGTCGAGCCCCCTCTGATGTGTGACCCCTTTCCCTCGAACCCTATTTTATAACATATCAATTTGTTGCATATTAAATTGTCTTCTCGCATGCATATCTGTGGTTTGGGGGCCTTATGCCGATTCACCTAATAATTAAATATGGGGCCCATATGCGTGCAAATCTAGCCTTATATTGGCCTCATTCAAACTTGTGTAGCGAACCGGTATCTTATCTTGCCTTGTTAAAACAACATTTAAATTGCGGGGTAGCTAAACAACATGAACCTATTAACTAATTATCGGGACCCCGGTTCCGCTTAACATGACCTAATTGCATCGCACCTTTGCCATGTCATGCATCATACCTGCATCATGCCGATCTTCTGCCATGTATTAAATATGGCATCCGGTGTTTCTTCTAGTGTTTTGCTTCTTCGCGGATAAGGCCGTTGAGTTGATGTGAGCTTCGCCCCGATCTTCGGGGAAAACCTTCAACAATGTTTTCAGGCGAGCATCTCCCCCTTTCTACCTATCTTACTTTTCTAGTATTTATTTCCCTCCTGTTGATCTTTGCTATCTGTGTTGCGATGCTCTAGATTTCGTACCCGTGATATCCCTTGCAGCCATATATAGCCTTGGACACATCCTATTACCTGTTGTTTGGTAGATAGTTGGACCCGCGTGTCGTAGTCGCTTGCTCCAGTGTTTTGCTTGTCGTCAAGTACCACAACTGTTGGAAGATGGCCACATGTTTACGTTGGAGATGATCATGGCTTTAATTCTTGTATCACTTTAATTCCTGTTTAACAACTAAAATTGAATTAAGCAGAGGCATCGGTGGGTGATAGTTAAGATTTGGTTTTCCGACCGCCCACTTGTGTCCCGTAGGACCCGAGTTCTTGACATCTGTTCCGAGATCGAGCGCGCTAACCACAGGTGGGGAGATATGGGCCCCCCATTGATAATTACCTGATTCCAAAGTACTGTACTGGGGGCCACAAAGTAGTTTGGGGCTTTATTACTATCCTGTACTTATGCCATGATTTACTGCTTTATTTACGATTGTGCGAGGTACTGCACACTGTACTGTTTAGGATCGGGACACGTTTTCGCGGTGTCGACAGTCCCCGATTGGGGATTTGCTGTCGCTCACTGCCGTCTACCCAAACCCTGAGACCGTCTCGGAGACCGGCCGACTCCGTTGCGGGTGTCGACTCGGTGGGGTGGCCCCCATGTACTTGCTTTGTGTCTGGGAACGTAGTGACTTAGGCCCTGCCGACATACCGATGGGTGTATGTTAACTGATCTGGCAAAAAGGGTCGAAGTGCCTGTGGATACTTTGGTGCACCCCTGCAGGGTTAAATCTTTTCGAGAAGCCGTGTCCGCGGTTATGGACGACTTGGAGCACAGTGTCTGATCATAGACAACTATAACTAAAGTTTACTGTTTTAAATTGACTTGTTTCCGATATGATTAGTAATCAGCTTCACTACAACGGAATGGCTAAGTAAAAGTACCAACAACTGCTGGGTTTCGGGTTTATCTCATGCTAATTGAATCTGACTAGTAAGTGCTGCAACTGACACGGAATGGTCAACTAAAAGTGCCCACTGCTTACTTTATCAGGACGATTATCTAAACCTGACTAGTAAAGTGCCGCAACTATAACTGAATAATTAAAACTGCCAACTGTGTGAGTTCCTCGGTTGACTTCCTCGATTGGTCTCGAGGGGGAAACGCCAGGATGGGTTTGTTTGATGCTAGTCTCAGGTTGGATCCGAATAGGTCTTTCTTACCCTCTCTGATAGTCGCCAGTTGTATCGAGTCTCTATAGGTTGTTTAGTGCATGCTGCCGCTGCCGCTTCAGTCCACCATACCTATGTAGGCGAGGACCGCCGAATTCTAGTCTCGCCGTGTACTGGCCTCAGTACTGACGCTCCTCTTTTTCTTTTGGCCCTTTGTCGGCACCCCTTTTGTTTAAGCAGGTTTTTGAGATCGACGTCGTTAGCAGGGTTACCCTTCCGGCTTGGCCTGGGCAGGGTTATGGACGCCATTGGTTATTCTTCAGGGCTCTTAGCCCCATTTGCATCTTGTCCGTAGTCGGACGCCCATCGTTTTCAAGGTGATTTGGATCTTGGCACCGTATATTTGTATTCTTGACTCTTTGAGTCGCTGTTGTATATATCTGTTCTGTGGGTCCCATCGAGGACTGTTGTGTAATGTTATTACTTTGTTCTTTCCACCCGCACGAAAGTGCCTGGTGGGCACCTTCGAATCGTTTCTATGCGGGTTTGGCGAGTTTTGCTAGAACTTGCATAGGGCCGATTCTGAGGGTGTTACAATACCAATGTTTAAGAAAGGACAACTTGGGTTTTATCCCAAACCATAACTTTATATGGTGTCATTTCAACGGATCATGATGGAGCTCTTTTCAGTGAAAAGCGGTAGTCTCTAAAGCTTATAATATTTACAATATAATGACAATTTATAAATTACACCTTTGATCTTACCATGTCAAACAAGGTTTCATTGCATATCTCGATTATTTCATACTCATATGGTGTTTCGGGAAACACAAATCCACGGAACGATTCCTCAAATCTTAGGTGTTATGCTAAACTTGTAACTCAAATATCTTCCTTTATGATCCTATCATAAATTATTTATTTTCTTGTTACATTTATTTTGCACTTCATCTTGACAGTCTTCGAACTTATTCAAATTCTTCATACTTCATCCTTATTAAGTAAATATTCATATATTCACTCAAATTTTAGGAGAAAGCATATGAAGTTGAAATCCATCGCTCTCTACTACACATAATGGGATTCATACATCTATATCTATAAATTCCAATAAGATAGTCATTCGTTCACTTTTTGGCCTATGAACGGAGTTTTAATTATCTCTAAGAAAGTTTCACAAGTGTCTTTTGATCAAAATCAAAAGACTCCAAAATTCCATCCACATGGAGTTTCTTCATGTTTTCTTTCCAATATAATTTAAACGACGATGTCTCTTCTTAAGTGATCTTTCAATCAGTTGTCTTTCGACATTTTTAGCAATATTTTTATGGATGTGATTTATCCAACGTGATTTGTAAATCATCCATCTTTTATGGATTACGGCAATTATTTGAACAACCCTTTTGTTCTCATAATAACTGATAAAACAAATCTTGAAGGCAATCTTTGATGTTAACGAGCAACACAACAACCCTTTATTTGTTCTCGATGAACATCATCACATATTCTTTTGCTAGTTACTTAGGCCATTGTAGTTCATGAATTGTGTTGTTTCGTATGACGATTCACACCAACAAATTCAGTATCCAATACTTAAGAACGACATTGTTTAATAAGCAAAGAATATGAACATAACATGTATATATTCTATATACCTAAGCTGAACAATTCTAGTCTTTTATCTTCCGCCAAATATTTCTTAGATTTCTCTTTCAGTATTTCTTTATCCTTTCAAAAGAATATATCAACATCAACAATGGCGCGATACTCATGACACATAGTCCAAAGCGTGTATAGTTAAATACCAATGTCTTTGGACTTGCACTTTGAAGTAGATCACCAGCATCAAATTTTTGGTGTTCTTTCAAATTCCATTCTTTAGTAATCTTTTAGTGTAGTAAACATTTTATCTACGTATAATATTCATCCTTATCATGGAACTATTCATGATCAAGCTACGTTAGGTTATAACGATGAATTGCGAGTATAATGTTGCTCTCCAAAACCTTATGGAGGATTAGGATGACCAGTGTCTCCAACCTTTTGCAAATTCTCATCAAATATGAGATCATAAACTTTGCCATATTATACTCTATCATGTTGTAATCAAAACATCATTTTAGATATCACATATCTTCCACATATGATGTTGCTAGATAACCTTGATGTTAAAACAATCTTTTGAATATCAAGAATCATGGAGATAAACATGATACTTATATACTAACACTGGAATTGTTACTCTTGATTTAATATCAATTATTAAACTTCACGGAGTAACCAGAACTTACTGAAACTTTGCAATAGGACTTTTAAACTTTAGATTAACACTTCAAAACAATACGATACCAGTGCGTAAAATAACTGACCAGAATTCTATAGTTCTATTATCTCAATTATAACTAAGCGCAAGGTGGTAAACGGATGCAAATGACTAAAACAACTATGCAAATTCACTTTGATTTAATTTATGATAAATAGTGTTCAACTTTTAATCATATTGTTGTTGAACTCCTACTCAAAACAATATCCCTCACATTTTTTTAGTGATTACATGAACCAAATCCACTATACCAAGTCCGATCATCACGTGACATGATGTAGTTTGAAAGGTGAACAATCATCATGTTCATCATATCATCTATATGACTCATGCTTTACCTTTAGGTGATCCGTGTTCCGAGACCATGTCATTACATGCTAGGCTCGACAAGATCAAACCTTAGCTTCCGCATGAGCAAATCTGGCTTGCTCCCGTTGTATACACTCGCAGAATCTAACACACCCGATCATCACGTGGTGCTTTGAAAAAACGAGCTTTGGCAATGGTGCCAACTAAGGATGAACACTTTATAACTTGATATTTTGTGAGAGGGATCATCTTATAATGCTACCATCGCGATCTAAGCAATACAAGATGCATAAAAGGATTAACAACACATGAAATTCAGAATATGTGATATGATATGGCCTTTCTTCTTGTGCTTCCGATCTCCATCTTCAAGCATGAACATGATCTCCATCATCATCGGAGTGGCGTCAAGGTCAATGTTGCCGCTCCATGGTTGTCGTCCACCAGCATCAACTATTACAACTACTTTGAATAATAGACACGCATGTCTTAACAAAATTAAAAGACAACCATAAGGCTCCTGCCGGTTTCCGACATACAATAAGGAACATTGCATACACCATATATAATCACAATCATGGCCATATCACATCATAGCACACCCCTGCAAAACAAAGTTAGACGCCTCTAATTTTCTTTGCACGTTTTACGTGGTTTCGGGCTTTCAACAAGTGTCGTTCTAACTTACGAAAAAGAACCACAAGTTGATACTAGTATTGTCAATCACCCGTTGTAAATTGAATCTTCACTATACTGGGAGAAACAGGCACCCACAAAGCCACTTATGCAATACAAGTTGCATGTCAAGCGTGGAGAAAGTCTCATGAACGATGTCATGTAAGGTTAGCCCAGGACGCTTTATCCCACCATCCCGCAAGATGCAAAGTACACAAGAAGAAATCGACAACAAAAGCACCAACACCCACAATGACCATTGTGTTCTACTCATGCAACAGATCTACATATAGACACGACTCTGATACCACTGTAGGGGTTCATAGCATGGAAAACAAAAAATTTCTACCATATGAACACACACAAGCCAAGATCTATCTACTAGATCGTAGCAACGAGTCAATAGAGTACTCACCCTCGAAGATTCCAAAGCGGTTAACGAGAGCAGATTCTCGTGGATGATGTAGTCGTACACTTCCAATCTTAAGATCGCGAAGACGATCCTTCCGGCGCTGCGTTCCGGCAGCGCTTCCGCAGGCGGTCACATGTTCGGTATTCGATGAAGACCTTCCTCTCCCTTCTTCCAGCAGGCAGCGGAGGTTGTAGTTCTCTCCTCGCGATTCCGGCAGCATGACGGCGTGGTGTCGGAAGTAGAGAGAAAATCCTGCAGGGCTTCGCCTAAGCTGGAGCAGGTTATGGTGGGAATTAGGGTTTCCGGTGATCTAGGGTTTAGTGGGCCGGAGAGGACGAGGTGGAGTCGGCGGCGTCTAGGGCGACGACGACGAACCAGTGGAGGCGGCGCTGGGGGCGGCGGCTAGGTGGGGAGGGGCTGGTTGTGTGTCTCTTGGGGCACCCCCTCCCCTCTATTTATGAGAGGGAGGGAAGCTTGGGAGAGGGAAATTTGAATCCTTCCCCAACTCCCTCTCATAGTTGGCTTGTGGTGGAGGGAAAGAAGGATTCTTTCCTTCCTGCACCAGGATACATTGTCCCAGTTTGACTTTTCAAACTTGCCTTTTGACTTTCAATTTGGAGCTTAATTTCTTTCTTACAAATGCCCAACCAAGTGACCTAGGACATGATACAATCATTCCAATTATTCATGACACATTCATGTACCCTTCTCCTTCCGGTCAGGTGAACCTTCTAGACCCTTCTATAACATTCTGGTGAAAACACCGGAATCATTCCCGAACTCCGGAATTGGACTTTCCTTATATGAATCTTATTCTACGGACCATTCTGAATCTCCTTGTGATATCCCGGATCCCATCTGAGACTCTGAACAACATTCGGTCTCCCTAATTACATTACATATCTACTAAACAACATTGAATCCTTAAGTGTGTCTCCCTACGGTTCATGAATTATGCAGACATGATCGAGACTCTTCTCCGATCAATAACCAATAGAGGACTCTGGAAATTCATATGGTTCCCACATATTTCTACGATTACTTTGTGATCGAATGAACCACTTACATATGATACCAATTTCCCTTTGTCTTGCGATAGTTTACTTATCCGAGGATTGATTGTCGACATCTCTGCATACCTAGTTCAACCTCGTTACCGATAAGTACTCTTTTCTCGTTACCGCGATATGTGATCCCTTGTGATCCAGTCACATGCTTGCAAGCTAATTGGTTGACATTCCACCGAGAGGGCCTAGATTATATCTATCCGTCATATGGATGGACAAATCTCACTCTTGATCCATGTGCCTCAACACATATTTTCCGAACACTCAATGCCACCTTTATAGACACCCAGTTACGTTGTGGTGTTTGATGTCATCAAAGCATCCTTCCGGTGATGTTGATTAGCATGATCTCATGGTCGAAGGAATTAGGTTACTATGTATCTGAAATCTTATAGCAAACAAACTATTGAAATGACTTGATCTTATGCTATGCTTAACTATAGGTGTATGTCCATCGCATCATTCTTCTAATGATATGACCTTGTTGTTAATAACATCTCAATGTTCATGATCAGGAAACCATGATCATATATTAACCAACAAGATAGTTTAACAAGAGGCTTCACTAGGGACTCTTACATGTTTACAAATCACACAAGTATTAATGTTTCCGGTTAATACAGTTATAGCATGGTATGTAAACATTTATCATAAGCATGAAGATATGATAATAACCACTTTATTATTGCCTCTTGGGCATATCTCCAACAAACACTCTCTCATATAAATATATTCTCTTCATGATACTACTCTGAACTACTCTCCGGTTGGACACTCTAATCCACGGTAGGCCTACAAAAGCACTCCTCAAAGTCTGCCTTCCCCATTTAGATAATCCCACACTGTCACCTTGAGCGCTAGATGGTTCCAACAAAATATACTCATGATAAATTTACTCATGATAAATATATATGTAACCTAGCTTAAGTGCCACACACGGTGTGCACGCTATCACTTTCACACACGTGGGGAGAAGCATAGATCTATTAAAGCACAATGAGTATTTATGTAGACTCTAGCCTAAGTGCCACCATGGCGTGCACGCTGTCACTTTCACACACATGGGGAGAGCAGAGATCTATTGAAGCACTTGAGTAGGGAGGTAGATCTACTTGATTACAAAGCTCATGAACACAACAAGATCATGCATAGAGAGAGATGAACACATAGCTACCGGTAGAGCCCTTAGCCTCGAGGAAGAACTACTCCCTCCTCATCATGGGAATCAGCAACGGTGATGGAGATTGATGGAGATGGATCCGGGGGCACTTCCCCGTCCCGCCAGGGTTCTGGAACAGAGACTTTCTGTCCCCCGAATATCCCCTTCGGTGGCGATGGCACAACGGAACTTTTTGTGGCTTTCTGGTCAATGATTTAGGGTTTTGGGTCGGATGGTTCTTATAGGCGTAGGAGGCATGGTCGGTGGAGGTACAGGGGGACCACACCCCCTGTGGGCGCCACCCGGGCTGGCCCCTGCCTAGGGGCCGGGGTGTGACCATGATGGCATGCTCGGTGAAGGCGTCCTCGTCGTAGCCCTGCGCCAGCACCTCGCGGTACTCTGGGGGCAGGTTCACGGCGATGTCATCCATCACCTCCTGCTTGACGATGATGTCGTTGTCATCCTCCTCGTCGTTACCATCCTTGCTTTCGAGCTCGGCGTCAAAGTCATTGGTGGTGCCCTCGTCGTCCGAGTCGATGTCGGGGACGGGGTAGACCTCCCCGGGCATCATGTCGTGATGGATGGTGGTGGCACGCCGCACCTTGTGCTCCCACTAGAGGAACTGTTTCCAGTACGCCTCGGATTGGTAGCCATCCTCCCACCATAACTAGGTTGTATTACTTATGATGACCAAACATTCTCGAGTACACATGGGGATACTGTCAAGTGCTTTCGCTTCATATAGTCGATTAATCTTCTTTGGTTGGATAAGTGTTATGAGGGTGAACCTATGCTAATGTACTACCCCATACTTGGACTAATACATACTTGTGATTATACTCCTTGCAAGCATCCACAAGTACAAGAAAGTAATTAAGATAAAAACCTAACCACAACATTAAACTCTGAGATCCTACACTCCCTTATGAAATGGTTTCCTAACAGGGGTTTAGGTTTCTGTCACTCTGGAAACCCCACAATTAGTAGCCAAATACACAATGCATTCCCCTAGGCCCATAAAGGTGAAGTATCATGTAGTCGACGTTAAGATGACACCACTAGAAGAATAACACCATAACTTTAATATCAAACCATTAAATATCACTCAACATAATTCCACTACTAACAATATGACTTCTCCCATGTCCTCAAGAACTAAACGAACTACTCACAAGACATCATATGGATCAAGATCAGAGATGAAATAATGACAAGTAACAATCTGAACATGAGAAATAATCCAATGGTTCCACCTAATAGCATCAACTACAACAAGTAATCAACACCGGGAAAGGTTCCCCTATTAGCTATGCAAGATTCAACACAATTGTTACAGCGGTATGGCATGGTGGTGATGGTGCTGGTGGAGATGATGATGATGATGATCTCGATGAAGCCTAGCTTGATGACGGTGTTGATGGAGATGATCTCCCCTCTCCGGGGAGGAATTTCCCCGGCAGATTTTTGCCTGCCGGAGAGCTCTTTCTCTCTCTGTGGTTTCCGCCCCATAGAGGTGGCGGAATATTTCTGCGATGGTTCCCCGAGTCATAGGTTTTCGGGAAGGGGGTAGATATACGCGATAGGGCGATGGGAGAGGTGGACCAGGGCGACCACACCAGCTGGTGGCGCGACCCAGTGGGACCCGCGCATATGTGTGACCATGCGCCATAGATAAACTCCAGCGACGCATTTAACGCTATGCGCCACAAAAATCTTCACTCTTCTATGGCGCATATAGGGAAACAATGCGCCACAAAAGTTTGGTGGACCCGCCACCCGGGTTGGGCTCCCTCACTTTCTGGGTAGGCCCCACCACAGAATTTAGTTGAGCAACGTTCTGTGGCGCATACCTATATATGCGCCACAGAAGTTGAAAACAGATCCCCCAGTGGATCGCCTTTTAACTTTCGTAATGTTGAAGTTTTATAGATCCCCCAAATTCAAAAAGAGTAAAAAGTTATGGCAGAAAGAAGGTTTTTTTCCTGCAAAAAAAAGGGGGACTAACTTCTATGGCGCATTGCTCCCATTTGCGGCACAGAAGTGTTGGCCGGGATTCGAAATTTGAATCCCGCCGCCCCTTCTCCCTCTCTTATCCTCTTCTCCTCCTCCAATTCTTCTCTCCTTATCCTCCCCTTCTTCGTCACCTTCTCCTCCTCCTCCCTCCTCCTCCACTCCAGTGAGCTCCTCCTCCTCCACCCCGGTGAGCTCCTCCTCCTCCCTCCTCCCTCGTCCATCCCGGTGAGCTGCTCCTCCTCCTCCCACCTCCCTCCTCCCACCTCCCTCCTCCCTCCTCCTTCACCCCGGTGAGCTCCTCCTCCGGCGACCTCCTCCTACTCCGGCGGCCTCCTCCTCTCCTCCACCGGCGACCTCCCCCTCCTCCTCTGGCGATCCCCTCCTCCACCGGTGGCCTCCTGCTCTCCTCCATCGACCTCCTTTTCATCCCCTGGTGAACCCCATACCCACCTCCGGCCAGATCTGGCCGGGTTTTTTTTGAATTTTGAATAAAAATTCGGTGGCGCATATTGGCATTATGCGCCACAGAAGTTCTATATATGCTTGGGGACTTCTGTGGCGCATATTGGAAATATGCGCCATAAAAGTTTTTTAGACTTCTGTGGTGCATTTCAATATGCGCCACAGAACTTCACTTTAGTGGCGTGATAATAGTGGCGCATTCCATATGCGCCACGGAAGTGGAAAAATAGTGCGCCACTGATCAGCTTTTTCCTAGTAGTGCGTGCCTAGGGGTGGTGTGGGCCCCCTGTGGCCCATATCCACTCCATCTTCTGGCTTTCTTTGTCTTCTGTAAAAATAGGAATTTTTGTATATTTTATGGGATTTTCTGATCTTCAAAAATATTGCATCTGAACAACACCTTTTCCATTAGAATCCTAACTCTGGCGGTTAATTCTCCAAGAATTATCAAACATGCAAAATAGGTCAAATAACATAAGTATCATCTCTAAATATGAAATATATCAATGAATAACATTAAATTATGATATAAAATAGTGATGCAAAAGGACATATCAACTCCCCCCAAGCTTAGACCTCGCTTGTCCCCAAGCAAAAACTGAACTCAGTAAACATGACCACATGTTTATGGAGTGAAGTGTCGATAAAGAGAATACGGACAAGAAGCATCACATTTATCAATGCACAATTCATAATGGAAAGCAACTTACTCTTATATAACTTAACTTGCAAAGAGTAATGGAGTCACAATAAACACAAGGAAAATCATAATTAGTGATGGCAAACTTTGTTCTTGGTCAGAGAACAATTAACAAATC
Source organism: Avena atlantica (assembly GCA_910589765.1). Lineage (NCBI taxonomy): Eukaryota > Viridiplantae > Streptophyta > Magnoliopsida > Poales > Poaceae > Avena > Avena atlantica. The sequence goes on along the minus strand of OU342736.1, from coordinate 3,758,924 downwards.
ATACTTTCACCAAAAATGATAGCTTTCAAAGTTATATTCATTCGGATAAGAGCATTGTGCAAAACAAGGAACATAAAAACAAGATTGAAAAAATCAACATATAGATGATTGAATCACAACAACTCAAATACTTGCTTGAGATAGAGAGGAATAGGTTTACTGTCTCAACATAAAAGTAAAATATAGGCCCTTAGTAGAGGTAAGTAGGGATTTCAAATTTCACAAAGAGCTTCCAAAATTATGGTACTTACTAGCTTTGAGCTCTCATTGCCCTATCATAAACATCTTGAAGTGACTAAGGTTAAAGTGACACAAATATGAGTATATGCTTGACAAATCAAAAGTTAAAAATCTCATGCCACTTGCCTACGAGTACCGAACCTCATGCTACTCAACTTTGGTCACAAGCAAGTTCTTGTCATCGTAAGTATATGTGTATCATAGAGAACTGCCAACGGGGTACTGATACGCCCAATTTGCATCACCATTCTATATCATAATTTACCTCTATTCATTGATATTTGTCGTATTATGAGGAATTACTTATGGCTTTTCATCTGTTTATGCATGTTGGATGATTCTTGGAGGATGGACTGCCGGAGTTTGAATTCTGATGGAAAAGAAGGCGTTTCGGTGCAATTTCGCGAAGATCAAAAAAATATCAGAAAAATATGGAAACATATTATTTTACAGGAGGACGAAGGGAGCCAGAAGGAGGGACGAAGAGGGGCCTCAGGGGGACCACACCCCCTAGGCGTGGGCCCACCTAACCCCGCGCCGGCCTCCGATTCCACCCCTTCGCATATATCTTCCCTACGGAACCCTAAGCCTCAAGGGAGCGACCACATATAGATTCCCGTGCCTCTAGGGGGGGGGGGGCAGAAAACACCGAGAGAAAAGATCTCTTCGGCGGACAGATTTTTGCCGGGGGAATTCCTTCCCGAAGAGATGAGACCGTCGCCATCAACACAATCATCAATCTAGGCTTCATCAGGATCATCATCATCATCCACACCATCATCTCCACTAGCACCATCATCACCACTCCATCCCGCTGTAACAATTGTGTTGGATATTGCTTTAGTTCATTAGGGGAAACTTTCCCGATGTTAATAACTATTGTAGTTGATGCTTGTGAGTGGAACCATTGGATCATTGTTTATGTTCAGATTGTTATCCATTACCATATCATCTTTGATCTTGATCCATATGATGTCTTGTGAGTAGTTCGTTGTGTTCTTGAGGACATGGGAGAAGTCATGATGTTAGTAGTGAATCTGTGATGAGTTATTATTCAATGGTTTAGTATTTAAGTTGTGGTGCTATTCTTCTAGTGGTGTCATGTGAACGTTGACTACATGACACTTCACCATTTATGGGCCTAGGGGGATGCATTGTGTATTTGGCTACTAATTGTGGGGTTGCCGGAGTGACAGAAACCTGAACCCCCGTTAGGACACCTTTGCACAAGGGAGCATAGGATCTCAGAGTTTAAGGCTGTGGTTAGATTTATATCTTAATTACTTTCCTGTAGTTACGGATGTTTGCAGGGGGTTTAATCACAAGTATGTATTAGTCCTAGGAAGGGCGGTATGTTAGGACAGGTTCCCCCACACAACACTTAAAACACCAGAGAAGAGTACTCAGCTATTTGAAGCGAAAGCACTTGATAGAATTCCCATGTGTCCTCGAGAACGTTTGGTCCTTATAAGTATTTCCACCAGCTTGTACTTTGCTAAGAAAGGATTGGGCCACTTGCTTCGTTTGTTCGTTACCTTTGTTACTTGCTCTTTGTTTTGTTGCCTTGTCAGAAAACCACTAAAAATCCTTTTGCTAAGTATTCATAGGGATTTCCTGCTCCATACCACTGTTCAGCACCTTCTGCTCCTCGTTGGGATCGACACTCCTATTTATCAAAAGTACTACGATACACCCCCTATACTTGTGAGTCATCAGGTACCCCTTGCCCCATGACACAGGAGCTATCCCATATCAAAATGACATTCCAACAGACAATGAGCATCTTAACGATCTTTTTATTTGCTATTTGCATAGGTTTTTATTGAGGATGCTTCACAGAATGCTTGTTATGGTATGCTGCAAGTTTCAACCATGATTAGGCATGGCTTAGGCTAGCCGCCCAGGCGTTTCTCTAACACATATACAAACTCCATGAGCTTACAAGCTCCCCTTTTATTTCACACCGCCGGCATCCATAAACAAAAGAACATTATATCAACTAAATAGAATAAGTGCAATATAGAAAGCGTTTCCCATGAAAACATGGTTCTGCTAATTCACAACTTATAATTTGTAAGCATATAAGCAACATATATGGGCACAATGGTTCAAGTTTATTAAGTGCAAGAAATAAAGTGTGCCATCAATTTTGTGAGAGCTTTAATCACTAATTTTCACATAACAAAAGTTTAGTTTGGAAGATAGATAAAACTTGAGAATTTACTTGGAACAGCAATGATGCTAGTAGGTAGATGTGGTGGACGCATATGGCATAGGTTTTGGTTCAAGGTTTGGATGCACGAGAAGCATTCCCTCTCAACATAGGTTTTTGGCTAGCAAGGCTGGATAACAAGCATAAGAGTTGAATGAAACAAGCAAACATACATATGATAGAAACAATCATACAATCTTCCTTGGAAGCACAAACGATCTTAACTTGAGAATACTAAGCTTATGAGCCAATCAAGAAACAAAGATAATGAAATATATCTATAAGTACTTTTCCTATTTTCTTCTGAAACCTCAAAATAATGCTGCTACTGACCAAAGCTAAGTTTTCCAAAACCAACTAAATTTACTTGATGCTCCCAAAATGATACCAATACTAATCAACGGGATCAATCATATAACAGAAATTGCAAACTAAAATAAGATGTGCAAAAAGGAAATGATAGAACTTCTCATTAATATTATATAATGACACTCACACCAAGGGATACATACATAACCAACTAGAGGAGGGATACTTCCACATTGCAAACCATCTATATGATAACTTCTCTACTCATGATATGACTCTACTAGAAAGGTAAAAAGATAAAAGATAATGATGTGATACTACGACACTCCACAAGCTTGGAACAAACCAAGGGGAGGCCAAAACCTGATGATGCATTACTCCTTCGGTGGTGATGGTGTTTTCTCGATAAGCTTTTCAATCAATTTCTTCAAATACTCAATCTTGACGGTTCATGATCATGTCGGACTGTGAGTCCTAGCTCTTGTGATTCTTTCCCCACTCTTCCTCCTTAAAGTATTCTTTCCCTACATGGTTAAAACGAGGAATATCCCAATTGGAGGGTAACTTTTCCCTAGGCATCTTTTGGAGTTTCTGCTCATGTATAAGAGTATGGAAGGAGTTCTTGATGCGTGGAGGAAGTGACCGTGGAGCCAGATAATTATGCGAAGATTTTCCTCTAGTGGACATCCATGCAGTCCTCTTGAGCTTGACAGGGTTTGCCACCACTCCAATGCTTGCAATGGTGGCGCGGGTGTGCGGACGCTAATCTTCCCCCACTTCTTCTTCTACTTCAACCCCGATCTCCTCCTACTACTAGGGGTCTTGGAGATCATATTCCACAAGCTTCTTGCCCTTGTCGTCATTGGCGGAGACCATGGTGCTTCTAAACTTGAGAATAGCTCCTGACAGAAACAGATCGAAACGAAAACACGATGAGAAAATGATATATGAACCTCGGGAGATCCGGGTGATTATATATCACAAAGTTTAATGACGAAATGGAGGTATTGGGAGAAAACGGGTCGGAGACAAGCTCCGAGGAGGCCACACCACCTGGTGGCGCGGCCAGCCTGGCCCGTGCCCAGGGGTGGTGTGAGCCCCTCGATCTCCGTTTCCGTCCCTCTTTCGACTCATGTCATTCCATATTAAATAAAAACTACAAAAATATAAATTGAAAAGTTTTTCACGAGCTTTTCCTTACCAAAGCTGTTACCTATTCGAAAAGTGTCATATCCCAAAATTTTCCAAATTTTGAAATATGAAAGATAAATAAACAAAAGAATTAATTGTTGAAATTTAGGGTGAAAAGAAACTTTTTGCTTCTAAATAGAAACATCAAAACCCTTCTTGAACAAATTTGAATGAAAAGGGAATCCAACAAAAATTCCAATCAAGTGAAATGCAAATGTATCTTGAAATTTAAACATTTGGAAAAGTTAAACCAAAACCCCAAATCTCAATTAAAGAAATCACTTCCAAATATCAATGCATTTTATGCATGAAAAGAATCTTGAATATAAATACTTGGGAAAATAAACCAAAACCATAATGGAAGAAAATCATTTCCAAGATTTCTCTAAGACTATGAATTTGATTCATATAAAAGTCTATCAACAAACATTTATAAATGATAAAAAATGATAAATAAAAATATTATAAAACCATAGAAATTGGTTTCATTTAATTTGGAGCCATGGATAAAAACTTATGAATTTAATAAGTTAAAAGCAAATAATTTCCAAGGCTAATAAAGCTCCTATCTAAAATCCATACCAAATCATGAGCAAAGTAATCCTAAAAGGATTTGAAAAGATAAACAAATATTAAATAAAATTATACAAATTGGAATCACCAATCTTGGATCTATAAATAAAAAGATATGGATTTTATAAGACAAAGAAAGAAAGAAATAAATAATTAAGGAATATTTAAAAGCCAAATTAAATCTTGGTGAAATCCCTAACGAAATAGAATGAAAGATTATTGAATAATAAAAAGGAGTAAAAGATTATTTAAATAAAATCATAAGGATTGAACGATATTCAATTTTATTTAAATAAAAACAAATTGGCTAAACTAAATAATAAATCCCAAGAAAATTATTTAGAAGACAATTTAAACCTTGAATTAAATCCATAAGCAAATGGAATAAAGATAATCCAAATAAAATAAAGGGATCATGAATATTCAAATAAAATTATATAGCATTAACCAAATTCAATTCTATTTGAATGAAGACAAAAATTCCTAATATAAATGATTAATTAAATCATGGGAAAAATAATGCAAATTGCCAAGTGGATTAAAAGTTATCTAATTGACTTAAAAAGAATAAAAGAATTATTTGAATAAATAATATGGATTGGAACCATATTTAAATATTATTTAAAATAAAGGCAAATGCCTAAATTAAATAAATAATAAACCATATGAGAATAAAAGAAATACTCTAAAGTGGACTTTAGAATATATTAATAAATAGTATTAAAACATACAGAAAGTTGGGAAAAAGATTTGAAAAGAAATCTAAATTCAAATTAGGTTTGAATTAAAAACAGAAAAATTAGAAAAGAAAAGAAAAAAAAAGAAACAGAAAGAAAAAATGAAACAGACCCTGCCCAGCTAAACCTAGCCCAACGAACCAGGCCCAGCAAACCCATTACCAGCCCACCCGGCAGCCCCTCTCGCGAATCGTTTTCTTACTCACTCCCGCACCCTCAAGCTCGCTGACACCCCGGTCCCACGCCACGTCATCGTCTTCGTTCTCACCCCGCGCGACCAATTCCCCCTTCTCCCTGCCGTTTCCAGCGATGAACTCGCGCAGCAATTCGCATGAATGCGCCTGTAACTCGCCCCGTGACCTCGCCCATTTAAGCGCCCCTCTCCCCTCTAGTATTCCCCTTAACCTCCCACACCTCTACGCCCCCAGGCTGCTCGTATTGCTGCCCAAACCATCGCTGCTCCGACGACACTCCGAACACGATTCCGGCCAACCCTCACCTCCCCACTGCCCCTAGCTTCCACGATCTTGCTCGCCAGCATCTGGCTCATCTGCTGCCGTACCCCGTTTGCCCATGCATGCCCTAGAGCGTCGCTAACAACGACGACAGAATGCCGTCGTGGTCTGGTACAACTCCGGCGACTCCTATTGTTAGTTTCTAACCATGCCTTCCCCTCTATTTGAAACACGCATGTTCTCCTCTCTCGCGCGCTTCTGACGCACTCACTGTCTTGCTTTTCCGTGTCGTGCAGCCTCGCCAACGACGACGCCGAGCTCGCCCGTCGCCAGGACCGTCTCCGGTGAGCGATTCACATCATCCTCGTGCGCCCCTCGACCTGCGACAACAACGTCGAGCATCCCCACGTCACTGCGAACACTGTGAGCCACTCCTCTTCCTCTCTTGCTTCCTATTTTGCCGGCAACGTCGCCACCAGAGCGCCGCCGCCGCGTGTCAGTCGCCAGCGCCGCCAGATATTGGTTGATGCGTTTGAACCGTTAGATCTTAATCGAGTGGCATAAAATAGATCACTTAAAATGAAACGTTATGTCCAATCTGAGCCGCACAGATATCTTTAGATCCAGTGGTTGTAGCTGCGCGATCCACACGAACCGGTACGCTCCAGTAAGAAACAGCCACGTGGCCAGTCCGTGTTTTTTAAAAACAGAAAATAGATCGATTAGATGTTAGAATTTGACAAATTCATAACTTTAGATCCATACGTCGAAAATTTGCAAATTTTATATCATTGGCATCAGGAAAGAGAAACCTTTGCAACCAAGCCCTTAGTATAGTATTTTGCTACTGGAAAATTGGTTTTTTTGCATAAACATGTTTAGGCCTATTTTGTGTATAAAATTTATTCTAGAAATGATTTTTGAGTAAAATCTTTTGCAAATGCTTTGTTTTGAACCTACTGACCAAAAAACCCGACTTTTTGATTTGAAAGTATATTTTGTGACACTAAGTAATTATTCTATGAATAAAAAGCATTTCTAGTAAAACAAAAATGTTGCTTTGATTTAAAAATAGTTTTTGAGTGAAACCTTTTGAAATGGATTTGATTTAAACAACTTGACCATAAACACTAACATTTGTTTTTAAAGATATATTTGACAAACACTAGAAATTGTTACTTTGATTTAAATCATTTCTAGCAAAACAAAAATGATTTAAATGGCCCATTTTCACTAACTTAATTTCAAATGGTTTTGCCACTTTTATAAATGACAAATAGGTGTTTAAAATGTTTATAACCTATTAGAAACCACCTTTCAAAATAAAACAATATTTTGCATGCTTGCATGCATTGCTTTGTTTTTATTATTTTATGTGGTGAATTGTTTGAATGCTAGTTGAATGTGTGCCTAGCTTGATTGAATTGTAGTGAACTTTGAAGAGTGTGACCATTTCAATATCAAGGAGTGAACTTAGTTTCTTTACCAAAAAGGCAAGTGGTGCTTCATACATTTTGTCCTACTATTTTCACTATGCATTAGTAATATTTTTAAGTAGGACTTGCATGGAAATTTTACTAAGTATGCTATGCCATGGGAAATCCTAGTAGATGATACCTTAGTAGAATTTTTCCTAAGTTAAGATTCTTGCTACTATTATGCTTAGCCTAGCTAGTAGAAAACAAGGGTGGATTATATTCATGCTATGAAATATTTCTAAGTCTATGACTTATGTTTTGTTTAATAAAACAACTTTGTGAATGAAACACCTGGGTGGAATGGTAATTGCTTGGATGGATTTTTGTTGAGTGGTTACCAGGGCCCCATTTTCATGGCCTACCCTGTGTATCTCACTTGTGGAATGCCACCAGGAACAAAGAGATTTGATATGTAAAGTGTTGAGAAGCTTCAAGTGCAGCCACATGGCATTATGGGTTCTGCCTGGATCATATAGGTTGCAATAACTTAGCCAGATGGACATAAGGTGGTAGGGGTGATAGGTTTGGAACGCATCCATTTGGTCTAAGGGAAGGCTTCTAAAAGATCTTGTCTCCACACATGTCGAGTCTTGTGGGGAAAGTGCACCACCTCTCGAGAGAGTAAATCTAAGTACTTAGTCATGTCCCCGGCAATGGACAATTTGAGCATCAAGACATGGAATCTATCAAGGATCTCCTCATCCCAATTTCTAAGTTAAAAACTTGTGGGTGAACAAGGGTAAAGGTTAAACAATTTTATTGGTTGTTCCTTGGGTGATTTGACAACAAGAACTTAGTGTTTTCAACTTATAAGGAAAACATATTTTGAGCAAAGCAAGCCTAACCTACACCTAGCCAAATGCATATAGATGCTAGATACCACTACTCTACCATAGTATCACTTGCCATTACAATTCAAATCTATTGACTCCTTGTGGCTGTAACTTATTATGTTGCGGGTTTGTTTGACGTTAGTGAAGTGTGTTGAATAGGATTACAAGTCTACAACCAACATGATTGCCTGTGGCACTGTGAAGATGAAGGACTCCATGCTATATAGATATTTCTGCTGCAATTGTAATGAGATAGCCAAATGAGCTATGTAAGTTGTAATGAATTATTTTATTCCTGGTTATAAAGTGATACAATGACCTTTGTTTCTTGATATTACATCTTAAACTGTGGATGCTAGCTATTGATCCAAGGACTAGCATTGTAAACACATGGATCTCTACCTGATCAGGTTGGGATCTCTAAAGATGGTATTAGAGCACTATGTTGCCTGTAGGATTGTAAACCTAGGATTGGACAAAACCCCTTAGAAAATAGGAGTTGTATTTTGTTCAAACTTATTTACAAACAATCTTGTAAACTCTTTCCTCAACGTTTTTGGTTTTGATTCTACACCTCCCCTCTTTTCAAATTGATGGGCAAAAACTCCACCATGAGAAAAGACTTCAACTTTAGTTTCACCAAGGACTTCAACTTAGACATCACCAAGGACTACATGTGAGACAAGAAATAATACTCAAGACTTGAAGACTAAGGAAACACAAACTTAGAAGGAATCATCATCACCTTTGAAGCTTGGGACCAAGATGCAAGAATTTCTCCAAGGAAACCATGATCTTGTTCAAGAAGAAACAACTAAGAAGAATGTATTGATCTCAAGTGAATCCTATAGTTGGACCACCATGCTAGTGTTTAGGTTAGATCACATGTTGATCACACCAACTAATGTGGTGTAGCAAAAATATTTTGTTGCCTAAAAATATGTTTGAACCTTGTTGTTTGAGTGGAATGTTTGATTGTGAATGCTTGCACATTGCTTTGTGTGAATTTGTTGTGTGTGAGTAGAACTCTTTCTGTAGAAATCTTTTGCCTACTCTAATCCCAATCCAACCCAAACAGATGACTTCTCCAAGAAACTCCAACATCAAGGATGGTGACAACCACAACCAAGAGATGCACATGAGAGAACAACTTCTAACAACCCAAGCCCAGTTGAATCAAGTGAGAACTCAGTTTTTAGCCAACAACAAAGGGATAAACCCAACCATACAAAAGTTTTTGGAAATCCAATCCCAATTGTTGCAAAGGATGACCAACCAAATGATCAACATGAGAGACAACCTTTCCCAAGGAGATTGTGTCAACAATGATATCATAGGAGGAACTCAAGCTTGCAATATTTGTGGAGACATGGAACACACTTACAAAGATCATGTGGACCAATGCCCTAATTATGAAGAGAAACATCCAACTAAACAATTCCCTACATCTCAAGTGACTTGTTTCCTATGTGAAGGAAATGATCATGTCCCTATCCAATGCCCCATCTATCCTATAGTTCAACAAATGAAACAAGATGGAATTCATCAAATGTTTGGAAAACTCCATAAGGGAACAACTTCTACCAAGAAGGTTGAAGGCAAAGTCAGAACCATGCCTCATAAGGCCACATCCAAAGTGACCACCAAGTGTTGCTACTCTTGTGGAGAAGAAGGTCATATCTCTAGTGACTGCCCCAAGAAGAGAGAAAGGTTTCCCACCTTTCTGGTGAAATATGAAGAACATGAACTACAAGAACTCCTAGCTTTGGAGAGACCCAAAAAGAAGAAATGTCCCAACCCCAGCAAGAAGGACAAAAACCAAGTGCAATGTTTCAATTTCAAAGAGATGGGACACTATGCCAATGAATGTCTAGAAAAGAAGAAGAACCTAAGAAACAAACAAGAGACAATGATACCAAAGAAGAAGAAAGATATTAGCCAATTGATGTGTTTCAAATGCAAAGAGCTAGGCCATTATGCAAACAACTGTCTAGATAAGCTACATCAAGACCCCAAGTAAGCCAAGATGTAATCTAGTCAAAAATCTTTTTAAGGGTTGCAGCAACCTAGTTGTCTTGAAGCCAACTTGTAACCTCTAGCCTTCCCAAATCTCGGGACAAGATTTCTTTTAAGGGTGGTAGCCTGTCACATCCCAAAATTTTCCAAATTTTGAAATGTGAAAGATAAATAAACAAAAGAATTAATTGTTGAAATTTAGGGTGAAAAGAAACTTTTTGCTTCTAAATATAAACATCAAAACCCTTCTTGAACAAATTTGAATGAAAAGGGAATCCAACAAAAATTCCAATCAAGTGAAATGCATTCATCAATGAATGTATCTTGAACTTTACAAATTTGGAAAAGTTAAACCAAAACCCCAAATCGCAATGAAAGAAATCACTTCCAAAGATCAAATGCATTTTATGCATGAAAAGAATCTGGAATATAAATACTTGGGAAAATAAACCAAAACCATAAAACCATAATGGAAGGAAATCATTTCCAAGATCTCTCTAAGACTATGAATTTTATTCATATAAAAATCTATCAACAAAAATTTATAAATGATCAAAAAAATGATAAATAAAAATATTATAAAACCATAGAAATTGGTTTCATTTAATTTGGATCCATGGCTAAAAACTTATGAATTTAATAAGTTAAAAGGAAATAATTTACAAGGCTAATAAAGCTCGTATCTAAAATCCATACCAAATCATGAGCAAAGTAATCCTAAAAGGATTTGAAAAGATAAACAAATATTAAATAAAATTATACAAATTGTAATCACCAATCTTGGATCTATAAATAAAAAGATATGGATTTTATAAGACAAAGAAAGAAAGAAATAATTAAGGAATATTTAAAAGCTAAATTAAATCTTGGCGAAATCCATAATCAAATAGAATGAAAGATTATTGAATAATAAAAAGGAGTAAAAGATTATTTAATTAAAATCATAAGGATTGAACAATATTCAATTTTATTTAAATAAAGACAAATTGCCTAAACTAAATAATAAATCCCAAGAAAATTCTATATAGAAGACAATTTAAACCTTGAATTAAATCCTTAAGAAAATTGAATAAAGATAATCCAAATAAAATAAAGGGATAAGGAATATTCAAATAAATTATATGGCATTAACCAAATTCAATTCTATTTGAATGAAGACACAAATTCCTAATATAAATGATTAATTAAATCATGGAGAAAATAATGGAAATTGCCAAGTGGATTAAAAGTTATCTAATTGACTTAAAAAGAATAAAAGAATTATTTGAATAAATAATATGGATTGGAACCATATTTAAATCTTATTTAAAATAAAGACAAATGTGTAAATTAAATAAATAACAAACCATATGAGAATAAAAGAAATACTCTAAAATGGACTTTAGAATATATTAATAAACAGTACTAAAACCTACCGAAAGTTGGGAAAAATATTTGAAAACAAATCTGAATTCAAATGACGTTTGAATTCAAAACAGAAAAATCAGAAAAAGAAAAGGAAAAAAAGAAACAGAGAGAAAAAAATAAAACAGACCCAGTCCAGCTAAACCTAGCCCAACTAACCAGCCCAGCAAGCCCATTACCAGCCCACCCTGCAGCCCCACCCGCGGATCGTTTACTTACTCACTCCCGCACCCTCAAGCTCGCTGACACCCCAACCCATGCCACTTCATCATCTTTGTGCTCACCCGCGCAACCAATTCCCCTTCTCCCGGCCGTTTCCAGCGATGAACTCGCTCATCAGTTCGCGAAAATTTGCCCGTAACTCACCCCACGATCTCGCCCATTTAACCTCCCCTCTCCCCTCTCTCATTCCCCTCAACCTCCCGCACCTCTACGCCCCCAGGATGCTCGTATTGCTGCCCACACCGTCGCTGCTCCGACGACACTCCGGCCACGATTCTGGCCAACCCTCACCTACCCACTGCCCCTAGCTTCCATGATCTTGCTCGCCAGCATCTGGCGCATCTGCTGCTGTGCCCCGTTTGCCCACGCACGCCCTAGAGCGTCACCAACAATGACGACAGAACGCTGCTGCAGTCTGCTACAACTCCGGCGACTCCTACTGGTAGTTTCTGACCGCGCCTTCCCCTCTCTTTGACACATGCATGTTCTCCTCTCTTGCTTACGTCTGACGCACTTTTTGTCTTGCTTTTCCGTGCTGTGCAGCCTCGCCAATGATGACGCCAAGCTTGCCCATCGCCAGGACCATCTCTGGTGAGCGATTCACATCATCCTCGTGCGCCCCTCGATCTGCGACAACAACGTCGAGCATCTCCACGTCACTGCGAACACTGTGAGCCACTCCTCTTCCTCTCTCGCTTCCTATTTCGCCAGCAATGTCGCCACCAAAGCGTCGTCACCGTGCGTCAGTCGTTAGTGCTGCTAGATATTGGTTGATGCGTTTGAACCGTTAGATCTTAATCGCATGGCATAGAATAGATCACTTAAAACAAATCGTTATGTCCAATCTGAGCCGCACAGATATCTTTAGATCCAACGGCTGTAGCTGCGCAATCCACACGAACCGGTACGCACCAGTAAGAAACAACCACGTGGTCAGTCTATGTTTTAAAAACAGAAAATAGATCTATTAGATGTTAGAATTTGAAAAATTCATAACTTTTGATCCAATCGTCCAAAATTTGCAAATTTTATATCATTGGACTTAGGAAAAAGAAACCTTTGCAACCATGCCCTTAGTTTTGTATTTTGCTTATGGAAAATTGGTTGTTTTGCGGAAACATGTTTAGGCCTATTTTGTGTATAAAATTTATTCTAGAAATGATTTTTCAGTAAAATCTTTTGCAAATGTATTGTTTTGAACCTACTGGTAAAAAATCCAAATTTTGGATTTAAAAGTATATTTTGTGACACTAAGTATTCTTTGAATAAAAAGCATTTCTAGTAAAATAAAAATGTTGCTTTGATTTAAAAATAGTTTTTGAGTGAAACCTTTTGAAAATGGATTTTATTTAAACAACTTGACCATAAAAACTAACATTTGTGTTTAAAGATATATTTTACAAACACTAGAAATTGTTACTTTGATTTAAATCATTTCTAGCAAAACAAAAATGATTTAAATGGCCCATTTTCACTAACTTAATTTCAAATGGTTTTTCCACTTTTATAAATGACCAATAGGGGTTTTAAAATGTTTATAACCTATTAGAAACCACCTTTCCAAATAAAACAATCTTTTACATGCTTGCATGCATTTCTTTGTTTTTATTATTTTATGTGGTGAATTTTTTGAATGCTAGTTGAATGTGTGCCTTGCTTGATTGAATTGTAGTGAACTTTGAAGAGTGTGACCATTTCAATATCAAGGAGTGAACTCAGTTTCTCTACCAAAAAGGCAAGTGGTGCTTCATACATGTTGTCCTACTATTTTGACTATGCATTAGTGATATTTCTAAGTAGGACTTGCATGGAAATTTTACTAAGTATGCTAGGCCATGGGAAATCCTAGTAGATGATACCTTAGTAGAATTTTTCCTAAGTTAAGATTCCTGCTACTATTATGCTTAGCCTAGCTAGTAGAAAACAAGGGTGGATTATATTCATGCTATGAAATATTTCTAAGTCTATGACTTATGTTTTGTTTAAGAAAACAACTTTCTCAATGAAACACCTGGGTGGAATGGTAATTGCTTGGATGGATTTTTGTTGAGTGGTTACCAGGGCCCCATTTTCATGGCCTACCCTGTGTATCTCACTTATGTAATGCCACCCAGGAACAAAGATATTTGAGATGTCAAGTGTTGAGAAGCTTCGAGTGCAGCCACATGGCATTATGGGCTCTGCCTGGATCATATAGGTTGCAATAACTTAGCCAGATGGAGAGAAGGTGGTCGGGGGTGATAGGTTTGGAACGCGTCCATTTGTTCTAAGGGAAGGCTTCTGAAAGATCTTGTCTCCACGCATGTCGAGTCTTGTGGGGAAAGTGCACCACCTCTCGAGAGAGTAAATCTAAGTACTTAGTCGTGTCCCCGGCAATGGACAATTTGAGCATCAAGACATGGAAGCTATCAAGGATCTCCTCATCCCAATTTCTAAGTTAAAAACTTGTGGGTGAACAAGGGTAAAGGTTAACCAATTTTATTGGTTGTTCCTTGGGTGATTTGACAACAAAAACTTAGTGTTTTAAACTTATAAGGAAAACCTATTTTGAGCAAAGCAAGCCTAAGCTCCACCTAGCCAAATGCATATAGATACTAGATACCACTACTCTACGATAGTATCACTTGCCAATACAATTCAAATGTATTGACCCCTTATGGATGTAACTTATTATGTTGCAGGTTTGTTTGACGTTAGTGAAGTGTGTTGAATAGGATTACAAGTCTACAACCAAAATGATTGCCTGTGGCACTTTGAAGATGAAGGACTCCATGCTATATAGATATTTTTTTTCTGCTGCAATTGTAATGAGATAGCCAAATGAGCTATGTAATATGTAATGAATTATTTTATTCCTGGTTATAAAGTTATACTATGACCTTTGTTTCTTGATATTACATCTTAAAATATGGATGCTAGATATTGATCCCGGGACTAGCATTGTAAACACAGGGATCTCTACCTTATCAGGTTGGGATCTCTACAAAAACGAACTCTGCATATTCCTGAATTTGGTCTTTAATAAATTCTTCCAGAGTCACCATTTGAATAACATCAATATCTTCGTTGTAAGAATCTCCAGAGATATAATGTTTGTGCCTTTGACCATTCACCACTTTTATAGTGTTGTCTCTCAATGAAGAAATTTTTATTGCACCTGAACGATACTCATCATCAGTAATAAAGGGTCCTTTCATTTTGAGAGTAGTTTTCCTGCAAAAAATCTGAGACGAGACCTATACAATAGAACTTTCTCACCAACATGGAACTCTCTCTTAAGAATTCTCTTATCATGCCATCTTTTAACTTTTTCTTTAAAGAGTCCAGCATTTTCATAAGATTCACTTCTCCACTCATCTAAAGAACTCAAGTCAAGCAATCTTTTCTTACCAGCAAGTTTAAAATCTCTATTAAGTTCTTTCACTGCCCAATAAGCTTTGTGTTCTAATTCTAAAGGTAAATGACAAGATTTTCCATAAACCATTTGTAAGGAGACATTCCCGTAGGATTTTTATAAGCAGTTCTATAAGCGCATAAAGCATCATTCAACTTTTTAGCCCGATTTTTCCTAGATCTATTAACCGTCTTTTGTAAGATAGATTTAATTTCTCTATTTGATAGTTATACTTGCCCACTGGTTTGGGTATGATAAGATGAAGAAATTCTATGATTAACATCATATTTAGCAAGGGTCTTCCTAAAAACACCAAGAATAAATTGAGAACCTCCATCAATCATAATATATCTAGGCACTCCAAACCTAGGAAAAATAACATCCTTAAGCATTTTTAAAGAGGTCTCACCACCAGAACTTTTTGTAGGTATGGATTCTACCTACTTAGTAACATAATCATCAACAACAAGAATATGAGTATAACCTTTTGAAGGAAGAAAAAGACCAATAAAGTCAAATCCCCAACAGTCAAATGGTTCAATAACAAGAGAATAACTTATAGGCATTTCATTGCTCCTAGAAATATTACCAACTCTTTGACATTCATCACATGATAAAATAAACTTTCTTGCATCTTTAAAAAGAGTAGGCCAATAGAAACCTGATTGTAGAACCTTTTGTGCGGTTCTATCTCCAGCATGATGTCCTCCATAAGAACTACCATGACATTTTCTCAATATCTCCCGTTGTTCATATTCTGGGACACATCTTCACATAATACCATCCACTCCTTCTTTATATAAGTGTGGGTCATCCCAAAAATAATGCCTCAAATCATAAAAGAATTTTCTTCTTTGCTGAGCTATAAAAGTTGGAGGCAAATACTTGGAAATAATAAAGTTAGCATAATCAGCATACCAAGGACTCTCTCGCGAACTCACCCTTATTGAAACCAACTGTTCATTGGAAAACTATCATTAACACGCATAAGATCAAAATAAATGTTTTCCAATCGATACAAATTATCAGCAACGGGATTTTCAGTACCTTTCCTATCTACAATATGTAAATCTAATTCTTGTAAAAGTAACACCCATCTAATAAGCCTAGGATTAGCATCTTTATTTGTCATAAGGTATTTAATTGCAGCATGATTAATATGAATAGTAACTTTTGAATCAATAATATAAGATCTAAACTTATCACAAGCAAAGACTATAACTAAGAACTCTTTTTTCGTAGTAGCATAATTCTTTTGAGAAGCATCAAGAGTCTTACTAGCATAATGGATAACATTCAACTTTTATCTATTCGCTATCCAAGAACAGCAACTACAGCAAATCACTAGCATCACACATAATTTCAAAGGGTAAATTCCAATAAGGTGGTTGGACAATAGGAGCAGTAGTTAAAACTTATTTTAGAGTTTCAAAAGCTTCTTTGCAATCATCATCAAAAACAATTGGTACATATTTTTGGAGAAGATTACTAAGAGGCTTTGATATCTTGGAGAAATATTTAATAAACCTTCTATAGAAACCAGCATGACAAAGGATACTACGAATACCTTTAACATCCCAAGGACAGGGCATTTTCTCAATTGCTTCAACTTTGGCTCTGTCAACTTTAATACCTCTTTCAGAGATTTTATGTCCAAGGACAATTCCTTCATTAACCATAAAGTGGAATTTCTCCCAATTAAGAACCAGATTAGTTTCTTCACATCTCTGCAAAACTTTATCAAGATTGTGCAAGAAATTATCAAAAGAAGTTCCATAGGCAGAGAAATCGTCCATGAACACTTCCACAATTTCTTCACAAAAACCATGAAAGATAGCAGACATGCATCTTTGAAAAGTGGAAGGAGCATTACACAAACCAAAAAGCATACGCCTATAGGAATAAGTTCCATAAGGACACGTAGAAGTGGTTTTCTCTTGATTTTTCTTTCTAACAGCAATCTGAGAGAACCCAGAATAACCATCAAGAAAACAAAAATGAGGCTTCTTAGAAAATCTTTCTAACATTTGATCAATAAAAGGTAAAGTATAATGATCTAGTAACTTTTTTAACCTTCCTAAAGTCAATGCACATTCTATAACCAACTACTACTCTTTGAGGAATAAGCTCATTATTTTCATTAGGCACATCACTAATTCCTCCTTTCATTAGGCACAACACTAATTCCTCCTTTCTTAGGGACATAATGAACATGACTAACCCATTGACTATCAGCAATAGGAAAAATAATACAAGCATCAATAAGTTTTAATACCTCATTTCTTACCACTTCCTTCATCTTAGTATTTAAACGGTGTTGATGTTCAACAACTGGTTTTGCATCAGGTTCTATATTAATAGCATGCTGACATATAGTAGGAGAAATCCCTTTTAAATCATCAAGAGTATAACCCATAGCTCCTCAGTGTTTCTTCAATACTCCCAATAATCTTTCTTCTTCCTTTCCTGAAATTTTTAGAACTAATACTAACATGATATATTTTCTTATCATCAATGTAAGCGTATTTAAGATCATCGGTTAGAGGTTTTAGTTCAAAAACTAGATCATGTTTAGGTGGCAATGTTGTACCCAAATCTTCCATAGGTAGATTATGCTTAAGCATCTTGAGTTGACAAAGAAGAATATGGTCAATATCATTTCTTTCTTCCATGAAGATCTCACTTTCGTGGTCTTCCATATATTGCTTAAAAGCATTGTTAGGAGCAAGAGAAATAGAAGCAAGTTGTTCAACTCTAAAATCCTCATTAGGCAATTCATTTCGTAAGGAGCTTTAGCAAATTTGGAAAAACTGAACTCATAATATTCTCCATCAAATTTAGTTAAAATTTTCTCCTTCTTACAATCTATAAATAGCTCCACACATGTTCAAGAAAGGTCTACCAAAAATGATAGGAAATGTTTTACTAGCAGCTAAACCATGTACTAGAAAATCAGCAGGATATTTAGTCTTACCACAAAGAACTTCCACATCTCTTACAATACCAATTGGAGAGATGGTCTCTCTATTAACAAGGTGAATAACCACATCAATTCCTTCAAGTTCACAAAGACCAATTTCATGCATAATTTCTTCGTAAAGCTCATAAGGAATAGCACTTGAGCTTCCACCAATATCACATAAACCATAATAGCAATGATCACCTATTCTGATAGAAAGCACATGGACACTAGCTTTCCTAGTTCTACTAGGATGTGAAACAATATTAGAAGCATCTTCACAAAAGATAATGTGCCCATCTTCTACATTTTTGTGACAAGGTCTTTCACAATTGTACCACACGTTCACCATTTATTTGTTCATCAGGTTCTACAGCTTTCTTTGTACTTTTGTTAACCACACTAGTTATCATAGAATGTTCCTTTGCTTTAGCAGGGAAAGGTTTTTTCTCAATATAAGGTTCATGCAAAATACGATCAACAATACAAACTTCAGTATTTCTAGCAGGAACACAATTACAATATGTTTATATGGCGCATGATACTTGTTCCATTCCTCTTTTGGAATTTCAATATAAGAGGCAAAAGCCTTAAAAAAATTTGCAAGAACTGGAGAATCTAGACCATAAGAACACTAATATTATGAAAGTCATCAGTTCCCATAAAATATTTAATGCATTCATAATCATAGATTATACCTGTCTTTCTTCCTTTGACATTCTCCCATGCTTTAGTATTTTCTTGAATACGGTCGAGAAGATCCCATTTAGCTTCTTATTTCATACGTTTAAATGATCCAGCACAAGAAGCATCCAATAAATGCTTGTCATGAAGAGGAAGCCTTGCATAGAAGTTATTAATGATAATATTATTGGGGAGCTCATGAATGGGACATTTGAGCATTATAACTTCAATCTCCCCCATGCTTGGGCAATACCCTCTCTATCATGAAGCCAAAAGTTATATATTTGATTCTGATTTTTATGCATCACACAAGGAGGATAGAATTTAGAATAAAAGAGAGGTACAATTTCCTCCCATTCAATAGATCAGCCACTCTTTAGCAGCTTATACCATTCCTTAGCTTTTTTTTAACTTGATCCATTGTAAATTTGTAATATCTGCACACTTGAACAACTCACATAATTCATGTTTAAAGAGCAAATGATCACCAGGATGGATAGTTCCATATCCAAAATAGCACTTATCCACAACACGATCAACAATTTTCGGAGGTATTTTAAAAGGATCCACTTCAGCAGGCGGAGTTTCATCTAGTACCTCAACATGGGTAGTAGTTTTCCCAAATAGAAAATCAAGTGTGCTATCCATGATGAAATAAAATAACTGACAAAAATAAAAAAAATACTCACAGTAAAAATTTCCCTTACCAATTCCACTCTTCAATAGCGCTACACTCCCCGACAACGGCACCAGAAAATGTTCTTGATGACCCACAAGTATAGGGGTGTATCGTAGTACTTTTGATAAATAGTGTCGAACCCAACGAGGAGCAGAAGGTGTTGACAAGCGGTTTGGATCAAGAATTCACTGTAAATATTACCAAATGAATTTTTAGGGATTTTTGGTAATGCAGATAAATAAAGTGCGAGTAAACAAAAGATAATAATAATTGCAGCGAGTGGCCCAATCCTTTCTTCAGCAAAAGACAAGTCGGTTGTATTACTTATGATGACCAAACGTTCTCAAGGACACATGGGGATACTGTCAAGTGCTTTCGCTTCATATGGTCGATTAATCTTCTTTGGTCGGATAAGTATTATGAGGGTGAACCTATGCTAATGTACTACCCCATACTTGGACTAATACATACTTGTGATTATACTCCTTGCAAGCATCCGCAACTACAAGAAATTAATTAAGATAAAAACCTAACCACAACATTAAACTCTGAGATCCTACACTCCCTTATGCAATGGTTTCCTAACGGGGGTTTAGGTTTCTGTCACTATGGAAACCCCACAATTAGTAGCCAAATACACAATGCATTCCCCTAGGCCCATAAAGGTGAAGTATCATGTAGTCGACGTTCCATGACACCACTAGAATAATAAAACCATAACTTAAATATCAAACCATTAAATATTACTCAACATAATTCCACTACTAACAACATGACTTCTCCCATGTCCTTAAGAACTAAACGAACTACTCACGAGACATCATATGGATCAATTAGAGATAAAATAATGATAAGTACCAATCTGAACATGAACAATAATCCAATGGTTCCACTCAATAGCATCAACTTCAACAAGTAATCAACACCAGGAAAGGTTCCCCTATGAACTATGCAAGATTCAACACAATTGTTACAGCGGCATGGCGTGGTGGTGATGGTGCTGGTGGAGATGATGAGGATAATGATGATGATGCTGATATCGATGAAGCCTAGATCGATGACAGTGTCGATGGTGATGATCTCCCCTCTCCGGGGAGGAATTTCCCTGGCAGATTTATTCCTGCCAGAGAGCTCTTTCTCTCTATGTGGTTTCTGCCCCGTAGAGGCGGCAGAATATTTCTGTGATGGTTCCCCGAGTCATAGGCTTTCGGGGGGGGGGGGTAGGTATACGAGAGAGGGCGACGCCGGAGGTGGACTAGGGCGGCCATGTTGTAGATATGACGAAGAGGCGATAATAAAGTGGTTATTATCATATCTTCATGCTTATGACAAATGTTTACATGCCATGCTATAATTGTGTTAACTGGAAACATTAATACTTGTGTGATTTGTAAACATGTCAGAGTCCCTAGTAAAGCCTCTTGTTAAACTAGCTTGTTGGTTAATATATGATCATGGTTTCCTGATCATGAACATTGAGATGTTATTAACAGCAAGGTCATATCATTAGGAGAATGATGTGATGGACATACTCCTATAGTTAAGCGTAACATAAGATCAAGTCATTTAAATAGTTCACTTTTTATAAGATTTCAATACATAGTAACCTAAATCCTTCGACCATGAGATCATGTTAATAACCATCACCGGATGGATGCTTTGATAACATCAAACACCACTTCGTAACTGGGTGATTATAAAGGTGGCATTGAGTGTTCGGAAAGTATGTGTTGAGGCACATGGATCAATAGTGGGATTTATCCATCCATATGATGGATAGATATACTATGGTCCCTCTCGGTGGAATGTCATCCAATTAGCTTGCAAGCATGTGACTAGCTCACAAGGGATCACATATCACGGGGACGAGAAAAGAGTACTTATCGGTAACGAGGTTGAACTAGGGATGCAGAGATACCGACAATCAAACCTCGGATAAGTAAAATATCGAGAGACAAAGGGAAATTGGTATCGTATGAAAATAGTTCATTCGATCATGAAGTAATCGTAGAAATATGTGGGAGCCATATGAATTTCCAAATTCCTCTATTGGTTATTGATCGGAGGAGAGTCTCGATCATGTCTGCATAATTCACGAACCGTAGGGATACACACTTAAGGATTCGATGTTGTTTAGTAGATATGGAATGTGAGTAAAGAGACATAATGTTTTTAGAAGTCTCGAATGGGATCCAAGATATCACGACGAGATCTAGAATGTTCCGGAGAATACGATTCATATAAGGAAAGTCCAATTCCGGAGTTCGAGAATGGTTCTGGTGTTTTCACCGGAATGTTCTAGAAGGGTCTAGAAGGTTCACCGATCCGGAAAGGGAAGGGTACATGAATGTGTCATGACAAAGTGGAATGGTTGCATCATGTCCTAGGTCACTTGGCTAGACACTTGGAAGAGAGAAATCAAAATCTAGTTTGAAAGAAAAAAATCCGGTTTGAAAAAGTCAAACTGGGACAATGATTTCCAAGTGGAGGGAGAGAAGGAAACCTACCTAAGGAGGAATCCTCCCTCTCCCTTGTGCCGGCTACATGAAGTGGAGTTGGAGGAGAACTCCCTCCCCTTAGCGCCTCCCCACCTATAAAAGGAGGGGCACGGCGCCCCTTCTACACCCCACAACAAACCCTAGGTTGGTCGTCGCCCCCTCTCTAGTTGCGGCCACTAGATGTCCTCTAAACCACTACCGACTAGCTAAACCCTAGTTGCTAGCTACCTCTAAACCTCGTACCTCTAAATCCTAGATCGTCAGGGCTCTCTCTACTCCACCATACCCGCTCCGGCTTAGGCGAAGCCCTGCGGGATCTCTCCTCTACTTCCGACACTATGCCGTCGTGTTGCTGGAATAGCGAGGAGAGAGCTACAACCTCCGCTGCCTGCTAAAACAAGGGAGAGGAAGGTCTTCATCGAGTACCGTACATGTGACCGACTGCGGGAGCGCTGCCAAAACACGGCGCCAGAAGGATCGTCTACGTGATCTTGAGATGAACAAGTGAACGACTACATCACCCACGAGAATCTGCTCTCGTTAACCCCTTTGGATCTTCGAGGGTTAGTACTCTATCAACTTGTTGCTACAATCTAGTAGATAGATATTGCCTTGTGTGTGTTCATGCGATAGAATTTTTTTGTTTTCCATGCTACGAACCCCTATAGTGGTATCAGAGCTGTGTCTATATGTAGATCTGTTGCACGAGTAGAACCCAATGGTCATTTTGGGTGGTGGTGCTTTTATTATAAATTGCCTCTTGTGTACTTTGCATCTTGCGGGATGGTGGGATGAAGCGGCCCGGGTTAAACTTACATGACATCGTTCATGAGACTTGCTCCACGCTCGACATGCAACTTGTATTACATAAGGGGCTTTGCGGGTGTCTTTCTCTCCTATCATAGTGAAGATTCAATTTACAACGGGAACTTGATAGTTCTTGCATCAACGTTGTGGTTCTTGTTCATAAGTTAGAACGGTACTTAATGGAAAGTCCCAAACCATGTAAAACAAGCAAATATAATTAGAGGCGTCTAACTTTGTTTTGCAGGGGTGTGTTGTGATGTGATATGTCCAAGATTATGATTATATATGATGTATGAAATGTTCATTATTGTAAGTCGGCAACCGACAAGAGCCTTATGGTTGTTTTTTTAATTTCGTTAAGACTTGCATGTCTATTATTCAAAGTAGTTGTAATAGTTCATGTTGGTGGACGACAACCATGGAGCGGTGCCATTGACCTTGATGCCACGCCGGTGATGATGGTGATCATTTTCGCGCTTGAAGATGGAGATCGGAAGCACAAGAAGAAAGGCCATATCATATCACATATTTTGAATTGCATGTGATGTTAATCCTTTTATGCATCTTGTATTGCTTAGATCATGACGATAGATTTATAAGATGATCCCTCTCACAAAATATCAAGTTATAAAGTGTTCGTCCTTAGTAGGCACCATTGCCAAGACTCGTTGTTTCGAAGCACCACGTGATGACCGGGTGTGTTAAATTATGCGAGTGTATACAATGGGAGCAAGCCAGATTTTCTCATGCGGAAACTAAAGTTAAACCTTGATGAGCCTAGCATGTACAGACATGGTCTCGGAACACGGAATACCGAAAGTTAAAGCATGATTCATATATATGATATGATGAACATGATGATTGTTCGCCTTTGAAACTACATCATGTCTCATGATGATCGGACTTGGTATAGTGGATTTGGTTCATGTGATCACTAAAACAATGTGAAAGATATTGTTTTGACTGGGAGTTCAATATTAATATGATTAATCTCATAAGATCTAGCATCATCTCAATTACTACAAGAAATAATGACAATGCCTTATTTATCTTATTTTTAGAAAAGCAATTTCTACTCAATGAAAAATACTTAATATTTAATATTCTCCTATTAAAATATGGGACCATGTTGAAACATGTCATCACCACATATTCCCATACTTGGAAATGTGATTTAAAGTAGTTGTCATATATTACAAAGTTTCATATTTCTATTTAATAATATTTATATGACTAGAAATGAGTATAAAGCCATTATTTTAATTTTAGTCCAGGACTACTGCATGTGAAATTATATCTTTTTACATATTCAGCTAGGTCATGGCAAATGTGATTTTTGAGAGTTGGAATCAACAAAAAAGCATTTATGGTTGATTTTATAAAAATGTTAGAAGTTGTAAAAGTCTCTGCCTTGTTATTTTACTAGGTATGATCTAAAAATTCAAACTGTTTGAATCCAATGGGAGTGTTTAGAGATTTTCATTTCCTTTCTACCAAAATTGGAATCATGCAATTTAGTTCGGTGAATATTCTTGAATTCAATTTCAAAGTCACCTACAGAATAGGGTTTTGAAATAAAAGGAAAAACCTATGTTTGAATTTGCGGGCTCGCGCGGGAAAGCTACTAGGCTCTCCCACCTACGCGGCGCGTGCGCATCGAGCTGCACTTGCGCTAGTCCCACGCGTCAGCGGCTGTTCTAACACGAAGCGCTATCAGCTAATCTGGGCTGCACGATTAGAGCTTGATCGACGGTTCTGCATCGTCGTCTCCGTCGCACGTCGCACACGGGATTCTAACCCTAGCTCTATGGCGGGGGTCATTGGGGGCTTACCAGAGCTCCAGATAGATATGGTGAGGTGGGCGAACGAGCTGGATGGCGACGGCGGTTCGAACGGTGGTTGCGGCGGCTCCTCGTGCGGCTCCTAGCGATGGATCCTTTCCATC
This sequence comes from Avena atlantica, assembly GCA_910589765.1. Classification (NCBI taxonomy): domain Eukaryota; kingdom Viridiplantae; phylum Streptophyta; class Magnoliopsida; order Poales; family Poaceae; genus Avena; species Avena atlantica. The sequence continues at coordinate 3,734,288 of OU342736.1, read as the reverse complement.
ACAGCAGCGGCAGGCTTCAATGAAATTACGGCGGTGTGGTGCTCGCCTTGCTCCGGGGATGGGTCAGAGAGGTTTCCGGGGGAGATGTGAGTCGAGAGGTGTGCGTTTTGATGCAGGGGGAGGGGTCTATTTATACCCCAGCAAAGGAAGCATTGCGGCAAGGCTCAGGCTCGTCGGCGACGTTGTTACAGGGCGCTATCGGCATGGCTGAGGGTGTAGGCCGACGTAGGGCTCCTTGGCGATCGTCATGTGCATAGTGGCATGGCGAGGCGTGGTCTCCATCGGTCAGGGACGTCCATGTACTGCTCGGGTACCGCGGGTGTTCCTCATGGTGTACGGTGGTTACGGGTCGCACATGGTCAAACGGGCGTGTCTGGGAGGTTGCTGGCATCGCGGCGAATGCATTGACGCAAGGGGAGAGCGAGGCGCGGCGTGGTCACGCGGTATTTCTCGGCGCTTTTGTGCGGTGCTCGGCATGGTCGAGAGATAAATGGGCGCATCTACGCTGGCATTGGTCGAGGCGTACACATGTAGTGGCGGTGAGGTCACGGCTAGCTTCTAGACATCATGGGCGAGGGCGACGAGGCTTGTAGCAGCGAGTCCACGTCGGGGTGGCATGGACGAGCTCAGGTACGGTCGACACTAGTCAAAATGGCGAGTGGGAGAGGGTCAACTGCACGGCTGGTACTAGGGTGAGTAAGGGCGAGTAGTGGAGGCTTGGTGAGGTACTAAGATGATCACAACATTGCTCCAAACAGTGAGGAGTAGGTAATTTTGTACTATGCATGCTAAGTGTTTGATTAAATGGCTGCATGAACTAAACATTTGAATTTTCAAATTCTTTTTGGTCTGGGTGTTAGTCATGTGCTTGGGAGTCTCTAGGTGCAAGGGTTTGCCAAGTGGAGAAAGTTTTGATGGTTTTCCAAAAATGGCTATCTTGATGCCTATGATACATTCAATTTTTAAAAGTCCCTCAAATGAATTTGAATTTGTTTCTGTAAGTTTTGAAAGCTCACTTGTGTTCATTGTCACTTGGTCTATCAAGGTGAGAAAAGAAAGGGAATTGTTTCTGTTTGAAATCATTTAATAGAGATGACTAAAGTGGGCTAGGTTTTAACTTTTGCAAAAATGACCATTAGGTCATATTATATATTGATTTTCTTTTGATTTGTTTTGGGTTTGATTTGACCTAGATGATATTGCTCTGGTCTTTAAACAAACCTCATCATTTTCAACAAACAAGTCATGGCATAACAAGCATTCACCATCATTCATAAACACACATGCATTTATAGTTTTAAAATTAAAAGCTTTTGTTAACCCTAATTTTGGTTGATTTGAAATTGATATTCTCATTATAATATTTTTGAGATGTTACAAACCTTCCCCCCTTAAATAGAATTTGTCTCGAGATTCAGGAAAAACTAGGAACTAAAGAGATTTGGAAACTCAGTCCTAATATAATCTTCTCGCTCCCAGGTGGCTTCTTCTTCAGTGTGGTTGCTCCATTGGATTTTGAGAAACTTAATACTCCTGGTGCAGGTGATTCTGAAGGCTTCTTCCAAAATACAAATGGGTACTTCACGATAGGTTAAATCCTTGTTGATATCCACGGCTCTGTGATCGATGTTCTTGAAAACTTCGGTCTTCTCCAGAACATCTAAGCATTTTCGAAGTGACAAGATATGAAACACACCATGTACGGCTGACATCTCTTCGGGCAGTTCTATCTAATAGGATACTTCTCCTTGGCGACTTAAAATCTTGAAGGGTCCGATATATCTTGGTGCAAGCTTCTCTTTGAGTTGAAAACGCTGCATTCCTTTCAAGGGTGATACTTTGAGACACACAAAATCTTCGATATTGAAGGTCAGGTCTCGACGTATCTTGTTAGCGTAACTCTTCTGTCTGGATTGAGCGGTCTTGAGGTGCTCACGGATCTTGTGAACCTTCTCTTCGGCTTCTCGTAGGATTTCTGGTCCGTATATCTGACTCTCTCCTACTCGCGACCAATTCAGGGGGGTACGGCACTTCCTTCCATACAAAAACTCAAATGGGTCCATTTGCAAACTTTCCTAATAACCATTGTTGTATGAGAATTCTGTGAAAGGCAAGCAGTCTTCCCATTTAGATCCATATTCTAGTACACAGGCTCTTAGCATATCTTCTAGTATCTGGTTTACTCTTTCTGTTTGTCCGTCGGTCTGCGGGTGATAAGCTGTGCTGAAGTTCAGTTTGGTTCCTAATCCTTCTTGGACTTTCTTCCAAAACCTTGAGGTAAACTGGGTTCCTCGATCTGACACAATTGTCTTGGGGGTTCCGTGCAGACTGACTATTCTAGCAATATACAACTCTGCTAGCTTCGATCTTTGATAAGTGGTCTTGACAGGTATGAAATGAGCTACTTTGGACAGTCTATCTACTATGACCCAAATAGAATCATTTCCTCTACTAGATGTAGGCAAACCGGTGATGACATCCATTCCAACTGAATCCCATTTCCATTCTATAATTTGCAATGGATGCAATAGTCCTGCCGGTCGCTGGTGTTCCGCTTTGACTCTCTGACAGATATCACACTTGGCGATATTGCTTTCATCTTCTATCTTCATCTTGTGCCACCAAAATTGCTCCTTCAAATCTTGATATATATTCGTTCCTCCTGGATGAATAGAATAAAGAGTATCATGGGCTTCTTGCAAAATGACCTACTTTAACTCTAAATCTGCTGGCACACAGATGCGTACCTTATACCACAGAACTCCTTCTTCATCTTCCGTGAATCTGGGTACCTTCCCTGAACCGATACGACGCTTAATTCCATCAATACTGGCATTTCCTTTCTAAGCTTCCTTTATCTGACTAATCAAAGTGGGTTGAAATTCGATACTGGCTAGAAATCCTTCGATAACTAGCTCCATTCTAAAATTCTCCAACTCCTCATGCAAACTTGGTTGTTCTTCCTTAATCATCGTGTTTAATCTACACGACAGTCTACTCAGAGCATCCACTACCACATTGGCCTTGCCGGGGTGATAGTGAATGTCAAGGTCATAATCCTTGGTTAACTCTATCCATGTCCGTTTTCTCATATTCAGCTCCTTCTGGGTGAAAATATAATTCAAAATCTTGTGATCTGAATAAATCTCACAGTGGTTATCCATGAGGTAATGAAGCCATGTCTCAAGGCTAACACTACGACTGCCAATTCTAAGTCATGGGTGGGATAATTCTGCTCATGTTTCTTCAGTTGTCTGGAAAGATATGATATTACTTTGCCTTCTTGCATCAACACACATCCGAGACCAATATTGGATGCATCAAAATATACGTCAAAAGGCTTCGTGATATCCGGCATGATCAAAATTGGGGCTGAAATCAATCTCTTCTTGAGCTCTTCAAAACTTGCTTCACGTTTGTCCGTTCATTCAAACTTCTTGTCTTTCTTCAACAGCTAGGTCATCGGCCTGGCGATGCTTGAAAATCCTTCAACAAACTTGCGATAATATCCCGCTAATCCAAAAAATGCGTGGAATTTGATTTGAGTGGCTGGTGCTTTCCATTCTTTGACATCCTTAATCTTGGCGGGCTCGACGGCAACTCCTGCTGACAAGATATGTCCTAGAAATCCTACTTCCTTTAACCAGAAGTCACATTTGCTAAACTTGGCATACAGCTGATTCTCTCTAATGGTTCCAAGGATGGTTCTTAGGTGCTACTCATGTTCCTCTTCTGACTTGGAGTAGATCTGAATGTCGTCGATAAAAACAACGATACTATTTATTATGGAAGGGAGAGGAGTACATGGAGTGATAAGTGAAGGCAAACCATGGTACAATATGCACGGGATAACCTACTAACTACCTATCTCCTCCATTCACTGGATGCAACAATTGCATTGTCCTTTGTGGTTGAGAAATTTGAAAAGTCTATCGCATAGCACTAGTACTCAAAGGCGTACATACTATGTACATGTGTGGTTAATTGGACTGCACAGGAGAGAAGGCACGATAGTTTATCTTCAAAATAGAGACAAAAGTTTTGGCCAATCTCATTAATTAAGAAGCTTTTCCAAAATGGAAGCTCGCAAGAAATTTCTCGTGAAGAAAACGATATTCTTACTGCTGATTTGTAAAAGAGGAAGTTCATGAAGCTATTATGCAAATGGAGAAAAACAAAACACCTGACCTGATGGGTTCCCGTTAGAGTTTTATCAGAAATTTTGGGAAATATTGAAAGTAGACATCATGAATATGTTTGCTGCATTTCAACGTGGGGAGCTACCATTATTCCATTTAAACTATAGTACAATAATACTACTACCAAAAAAATAAAATGCCATTCAAATTCAGCAATATCGTCCCATTTGCCTGCTAAATGTTATTTTAAAAATCTTTACCAAAGTAGGAACTAATCGGGTAACAGAGGTTGCACATAAGGAGATTCAACCGACCCAAACGGCTTTTATGCTAGGACGACATATTCTCGAGGGTGTTCTAATTTTACATGAAACAATTCACAAACTCCATAGAAAGAAACTTGATGGTGTGCTACTCAAAATAGACTTTGAAAAAGAATATGACAAGGTTCAATGGCCATTTTTACAACAAGTGCTAAGAATGAAGGGTTTTGATCCAACATGGTGTAGATGGATACAAGATTTTGTGAGTCATGGTACTGTTGGGATTAGGGTTAATGATGATATAGGTCATTATTTTCAAACAAAAAAGGGTTTACGGCAAGGTGATCCACTTTTACCCATTCTTTTTAATATAGTTGCGGATATGTTAGCTATTTTGATAGCTAGAGCCAAGGAGGATGGACAAGTTGCTGGTCTAATACCCCATTTAGTTGAAGGGGGGGTGTTCATACTTCAGTACGCAGATGATACAATTCTATTTATGGAACATGATATGCAAAAGGCATTAAACATGAAACTAATCCTATGTATTTTTGAGCAACTATCTGGTCTGAAAATAAACTTTCATAAAAGCGAGATATTCTATTTTGGTCGAGCCAAAGAGGCGGAGGCCGAATATAGGAACCTATTTGGTTGTGTATCTGGATCTTTCCCTTTCAAATATTTGGGTATACCAATTCATTATCGTAAATTAAAGAATGGGGAGTGGAAACCAGTAGAAGATCGATTTGAAAAAAAACTTTCTAGCTGGATAGGTAAGCTTTTATCCTATGGTGATCGGCTAGTTTTGATCAATTCTGTTTTAACCAGCCTACCTATGTTTATGTTATCTTTCTTTGAAGTACCTATAGGGGTACGAAAAATATTAGATTTTTTCAGATCCAGATTCTTTTGGCAAAGCGATGGGCATAAAAATAAATATAGGCTTACCAAATGGAACATAATTTGTAGACCTAAGGATCAAGGGGGGTTGGGAGTGGAAGTGCTAGAACTCAAAAACAAATGTTTGTTAAGTAAATGGCTTTTCAAGCTTTTATCCGGAGAGGGTGTTTGGTTTGAATTGGTTCAGAATAAGTATTTGCACTCCAAATCTTTGTCACAAGTCAAGGTAAAACCGAATGACTCATCTTTTTGGAAGGGACTTATGAAAATTAAAGATGATTTTTTTTAGCGATGTTTCTTTAAAATTGGGAATGGAGAGAACACTCGTTTTTGGGAGGACACGTGGTTGGGAATCGAGCCTTTATCCCAACATTACCCTTCTCTCTACAACATTGCCCAACGGAAACAAGCCTCTGTTGCCGATGTCTTGTCTACTACACCCTTGAATATCAGTTTTAGACGATCATTAACCGGTAATAAATGGACAAGGTGGCTACATCTAGTCGAGCGCCTCATGAATGTCCAATTAACGAATCAGCCTGACGACTTCGTTTGGAAGCTAACGGACTCAGGGGAATTCACGGTTAAATCTTACTATTTGGATTTAATGAATGATCACACCAGATTCCTCCGCAAATATATTTAGAAAATGAAAGTCCCTCTTAAAATTAAGATTTTTATGTGGTTCTTGCATCGTCGGGTTCTTCTTACTAAGGACAATCTGGTCAAAAGAAATTGGCAGGGTAATAAGAAATGTTGTTTTTGTGATAATGAGAAAACAATACAACATTTATTTTTTGATTGTCCTCTTGCAAAGTTAGTGTGGCGTATTATACATATGGCCTTCAATATTACACCCCCAACAAATATACCAAACCTTTTTAGGAATTGGCTAAGGGGAGTTCTTAAGAAAGAGAAAGTGCAGATTCGCGTAGGCGTATATGCTGTACTTTGGGCCATATGGAATGTGCAAAATGATTATATATTTAATAATGCAAAAACTTCTTCATTTATGCAGGTTATTCCATTAGCAACACATTGGATCCGTATATGGTCATACCTACAACCAATGGAGAAGCGGCAGGCTTTGGATATTGGATGCTGCCGATTGGAATCGGTTGCACGGGATATATACAACCAATTCAGTTGGCATTCTAATCTTCACTCATCCTATTGATATAGATGCATCCCTCTCGATCTTCTATTTTTCTTTGGATGATCCATGTCGAGACATTGTGTGACCCGTGATGTAATAATTGTAACGACATTGCAATAAAGTAATAAAGAGGCCGTATGTATCTATCGATACAGAGGCCGGGGTAATCCCCATTTCGAAAAAAAAACATACTTAACAGCCTCCCAGAATAGCCTCGCAAAGGCAAAGCTTTGTCTCTTTCGTTAATTAGGTAATGGTTTAAACAGGTGGAGGCTGAGATTTGTTTTTGAAAGGTTAATGGGGTCTAGAAAGACCCCGATGCAACATTCATTAATTAAGTGGTGGGTACAAACTTACACATAGACCCGTAAACATTTCGAAGGGCTGTGTTTTTACAAAGAGAACCCCGAAAAGAAGATAAAAAAGCAATCAAATCCCTGTTCTCCTCTACAGACGGCGAGTCTCCAGCTCCGGCCACCCTTCCGCCGCCAGGGACGAACCACTTGGCTTCGAGAGGGCGCGGAACGCCGGTGCTGAGCTCGGGGAGCCTCCTTCCTGGAGGTTGAGAGGACGCATCTCTTGCATCCGAGAAGGCCATCAAAATGGCCGAAGATCGCGAGGGTGTTCTTTCCCGCCGCGTGATGTGCTCGATATTGCTGCATGCTTGGTTGAACTGCACTCCGTCGCCAGTCGCCGCCGCAACTTCTCCCCTCGCCACCAAGGCCGGCCAGAGAAGCTCAATGGAGACCCGCAGCAGGAAACATCCCACCAGGCGAACTGACCTTAGGAGGAAGCCGCCGAAGATGAAAATAAGCCGCACACCCGTCTCCGTCCATCGGAGTAGCCTAGCGTGGTCCTTCATCTCTAGCCGATGCGGGTTCGGGTCAGAACGAACCCCCTTCAAGCTTCCAAGCCGCCATTGACACCCAGCGACCCAAGCACCATCCTCCTCCCCACCCCGCACCAAGGCGGCCAGAGGGAAGAACACGCCACCAGATCGCCAGATCCAACTGCAGCAGAAGCACTTATTAGCGAGGCCTCCGCCCGTAGCCCAGACCGAAGCAAGCTCCCACCTCGGGAGCTGGCCGGGCCTAAGCAAAGACGGCCACCCGTCGCCGTGCATGAGCGCCGGGTGGGACAGGCCTGACGGCATCTCGCCAAACACCACTTGGGCAAACACAGAAAAACCTAAACCTAATCCTACGACTCCTACGGCGAGAGAGCCCAGCAACTTAGACTACATGCGGCGGAGTCCCTCCCCACCTCCCTCGACCAGCAACGCCGGTGAGTTCAGCTTTGAAGAGGTCCGGCGCCCTCGAGAAGGCTCGGAGAACTGTAGCAGGGAGAGGGAAGAGGGGAGTCCAGAGGAGGCTACCTCTGGAGGCTGAGAATTAAACATAGTCAGAGAAACAAACCGTGGAAGTTGAGAATTAAATGTTAGCTTTCACTAAGAGTAGATTCGTAACATATTAGAATCACGTGTTGCTACAGGAGTTGAGTACCAGAATTAGATGTAGCCGCATGCAGCAGTAGGATTGAAGCGGCACAGCACAGGGTGCACATGCATGGTGGAAAACGTGGGGGTGCTCCATCCTATGTAGTATATACTTAAGCTAGCTAGGGCAACAAATCCAGCCTGTCATTGTCGTATAGCATGGCTGCTGAACGGTTCCATTACCATGTGCTGCCCGTCGATTGGTCTAGGTCGTGACGTGCATATGAGACAAGACGGATCCAAAGAGGCCAGCAGCGTCATAATGTCCAATCCATGGGGCTAGGGGGAATTTCGACAAAAATAACCCAAGTTAAAAAAATTCATAAATGAACTATCGTCAAAAAAATTTAACAACCCTTTTGGGTAGCGTCCGACAGCTAGGCGCACACCTCGGCCAGCATGGCGGCTGCGTGG